>JAZDUH010000152.1:4130000-5330000 GCA_036419115.1 Scarus forsteni
AATGGGGTTTGAGTTAAAAAAAATATAATTTTGATCTTTTAATCTGGTTCCAAATTAATGGATTTCATCTAGTGGTGTGCAATATGACGATATTAAATCGTTAAGGATTATAACGTGGGGACGATCTCATACAGCAGATAGATCGTCAGATCGTCTGTGTGGGTGCAGAGACTTTGATGTGCACCCGACTAACCAATCATAGCACATTACGCACAGAGCATGGTGGGATCTCCTGTTTGGTTATGAAGCGTGAAGCCATGGTGGAAAGAGAAAAGGAGATAAAAGCTTGAAGATGTCTGAACAAAAATCTGTTCTAAAGCAGCTGTATTATTCACTCAGGTTATAGACATTGCAGTTCGATAACATTTGTTCTAAATTGTTGCACTTATAACCAGTTACTTAAGTTTGCATTTATATTTGACCCTTTTCAATAAGCTATTTGGTGTGTTTAGTTTTTATGTTACAAAAGTGCACTTTATTGATGTTCATTACCTTTAATGTTTACATTTATTGCATATTTTTATAAAAACTGCACTATTTAAATTAAAACCTGGTCAGAAAGTTTCTTGTGCTTAAACTGTCATATTTTTTTCTTTTAGGGTTTTGCATGTTTTATATGTTAAACATAGGGGAAAAATGGTCAAACAAGCAAATTCGTCTAGAAAAATCAAAGAATCGTGATAAAATCTTGATCGTGATTTTATATTTAAATAATCGTGAGATGATATTTTTGCCATATCACCCACCCATAATTTCATCAAAATATCATCCAACCCTGGAACAAATGTACCATGATGGTTTACGTAGTCATCACTACATGTCCACTTTTATAAATCAAAAGTTTAATTTCAGAATAAAATTATTTTTTGGGGGGGTAGATGGCGCAGTAGGTAGTGCGTGTGCTTCACAGCACTAGGATTCAAACCAAACATCAACCAGGGCCGTTCTGTGGGAGTTTGCATGTTCTCCCGTGCGTGTGTGGCTTATCTCCGGCAATCTAGCCTCCATCCACACACAAAAAGACATACTTGTTAGGTTATTACTCAGCATGACATATCAGCAGATATTTGGCTAAAAAGTTGAAATCAGCCAATATCAAAATGTTTGTTGATATATAAAGCCGCTATCCCTGATATCTGCAATAATGTCAGCAAAATATGCAGATGTACCATATTTCTATTTCTTCACATTACACTGCATGGGTACATTTGAAAATCAAGTGCTTTCTCTTTTCTAGAGAGAAATGTTTGTTTACTATACACACAAAACTGTGACATTGAAAGCAACAAGTCATTTTTAAAACAAAGACTTATGCTCTTGACGAAAATATTAATATCTGCAGTGATGCATTTGGAAAAGCAGCTTATCAGGCATTATGAAAAATCCGATATTGTGCATCCCTAATTATTCTAATTTGCCCTTAGGTGTGGATGAGTGTGTGAATGGTTGTCTGTCCTGACTCTCCAATGTTGGTAGGACTGGGCTCCAGCCCCAACTTTTAATGCATGAGTGTTATAGATATTGAATGGATGGTTGTTGTTTTTCTTGCTTCAGGTGTTTCTAACATAAATAGACTGTCATTAAGAAAGGATCAGGTCAATGTAAGTGTAGTGAAGGCTTTGCACTTCCATAATCTTTTATTGAGGCCTACAAATTACTAAAACCAGCCCTGTTTGATCCACTTTTATGGCTTTTATTGTGGATTTAAATTCCACAACAGATTATTTAACAAGAAGCTGCATTAAAGTTCATTCTGAAAGTTTTGTTGTGAAAATTCACGCAACACAGAACGTTAATAAATGTGGACTTTCAGCATAGTTTGACTTTCAGGTTGCATAACACATTAGTTACTCTTGCTGTATTCGTTTAAGGTACCTTGACTTTTTAGTTAAAGCATTAACTGTGACTTTTCTGGGTATAAATTTGAGGTTTTCAGACGCATTTGAAAGCAACATGAGGCCTTTAAACCGCTGGATCCAGAAGTCTACGTCCTCACGTCAGACTCGCAGAAGCTGACTCCACCTTAAGACGTGGCATGATGGGAGTCTTGGATCTTGGGGGGTTGGGGTTGTTACAGCCAAAAACTCTGAGGGGAAGTTTGAATGAGATAAAAACTCAAACATCTTCACCCTGATCAATAAGTTTGGAGGAAAGTTGCACAAGTGCGTCACCAAACCGTGTTATGTGTGATGCATTGTGAGTGCAGAGCAGTGGTTGCAGCAGCAGCCTGGAGCCTCAGAGTTTGTCTGATACCTTAAAATAAGCCACTTGTAGGTAGTTATAGGGCGTCCTCTTCTTAAACTCCAGCTCCATGTCCCCTGTGACTTCGTGGTAAGAAGGCGAACCCAGTTTTTCAGTCTCACAAGAGTTCACACAGTCAGCCCGCTTCAGGATCTTCTGGAAGAAGCCCAGGTCATCCACGGACCCGGCCCCCGGAATGGGGACTCCTAGGCCGGCCACACGGTCCCCGAAGGCGGTCTGGTTGGCGCAGCTGAGCCGACACTGAGCCTTGACGTTCCGGACCCTGGCTTTATTCCTGAGAGCCTTCTCCATGTTCAGGATGACCGATAACCAGTCCCCCCTGTTGTAGGCTTCCACCGCCGCGTCGAAGAGGAAATCAAAGGGCTCCAGGACATAGCTGTCCGGGGAAGGGTCCGAGAAACACAGAGGGACCAAGAGGCAGAGCTGTATCAGTCCATGACGGAGCTCCATGCTGGGGAAATGTCCGGGCTCTGCAGCAGGACAGGAGTCTGAACCAGGACCAGAGAGCCGGTACAGAGAGAGGAGGTGAAGCTTTACTCCTGCAGAAACTTCGTGAGTGGAGGAGGGACTTCAGCTGTGGAGCCCTCCTGCCCCCCTCCTACCCCGAGCATGGAGCATTGTACTGTATGTGGGTGGGATATACTGGTATGTCATTTTAACGTAGAACTTCACATTATAGAGCAGGGGTGGGCAACTATCAATACCAAAGGGCCACATTAATTTTTCTTAAATGCCTGAGGGCCGCATTGTTACATTTTGTTGGCACTGTCAACAAAGAAAAAAAATATATATGTATGTGTATATATATATATATATATATATATATATATATATATATATATATATATATATATGGGTGATTCTTCAATTAGGGGAGTTTTTATGTCCCCAGGGTAGATTTTCAAGAAAAAAGTGTTTTTTAAAAAAAACTTTTATTGAGTTTGTAAAGGTTAGGTTAAAGAAGCTATGAAAAAATTCAGTGTGTCTCAGTGATAACATTTTAATACTTTTTCTGTGTGTTGAAAATTCAAATGTACAAGAATTTCACTGTTTTCAGCTTGTCCCCAACCCAGGAATTTTGACATCACCTCTATAGTAAAGCAATAATACGTTGCCAGTTCACTAAAATTTTGCTTTGCATTTCCTCATTACAACTTAAAAAGACATTTTTTAAATTAATGTAGTTTATATTTGTTCAATTTACTATTTATTTTTAGTTAAATACCGCTGTCCCTCATACTTCTGTCATTACCATCACACTCAACATTTTACAGAGTAATAAAGGCTTAACAAAAAAATACTGAAATTGTGGCACGCTAATTAGATGCTCCAAAGGAACATCCCAAGACATGAGGCTGAAGCCTGACTTTTTGATGCCCACAAATGTAAGTAATTTGATGTTTTATACATCCTGATCTGCGAGTATGTTTATTAGACGTCATTACCAAACAAGTTACTATTTGTGTATTTTTATTAATTGATAGGAAATTTCACTTTATTTATATATATTTAGTGTACATTGTATGCTACCTAACCAGTTAGTTTAGCAAATATAAAAATTAGCCAACATTTTCTGCAAAAACTAAAATTTGTCATTACCATCACACGTCATTACCATCACACAGGTGACTGTGATGGTAAAGACAATCAGTGATGGTAATGACAGTTTATATGTTAATTACCTTAAAACTATAGTGCATTAGCTTAATTTACTATTTAATACATACTTTGAAACATAACTGAACAGTAACTAACTGTTATTTACATTATTCTTGTTTGAAGATGTTGACGTGGCCCCATCTAAACCAGCTCAACAGTCAAAAAAATACAGATAAAACAAAGGAGGATCCTAAAAATATCAGCAAAAACTTGAAAAAGAAAAAGAGAGATACAGAAAAAAAGAAAAGAGACAGGGAGATTGAAAGCCACTTCACAGTTATCAAAACGGGAACAAGCATGTAAGAACAGACAGTGGAAAGTTAACCAACGAAACAAAAGGGCCAGTGATAAGAACAGAGAGAAGACGCAAAGATATATAGCTGGAAACACTCCTCCCATTTCTCCGATGGGTCAGTGTGAACATGAAGTTCCCATTCTTGAACCTTAACCTGATATTTCTGACAGTTCTCATCTAAAATGTTGTTAACTAAATAGAGTTTAAATACAAAGCCAGACACTTTAATTTTGCTGTTGGGGTTCTGCACATGAATTGTTTATATTGTGCATTTTGTTATCGTATAGTGTGTTCAAAATCATTTTGTTACTTGTGCAGTTGTTGCTGTCACAGAATGTGATATACAGTGGGTACAGAAAGTATTCAGACCCCCTTAAATTTTTCACATTTTGTTGTATTGCAGCCATTTCCTCAAATCAATTACATTCATTTTTTTCCTCATTTTAGTACACAGAGCACCTCATATTGACAAAAAACACAGAACTGTAGAAATTTTTGAAGATTAATTAAAAAAGAAAACTGAAATATCACATGGTCATAAGTATTCAGACCCTTTGCTCAGTACTGAGTAGAGCACCTTTTAAGCTCATAAAGCCATGAGTCTTCTTCAGAGTGATGAACAAGTTTCTCACACCTGGATTTGGGGATCCTCTGCCATTCCTCCTTGCAGATCCTCTCCAGCTGTCAGGTTGGATGGTGAACGTTGGTGGACAGCCATTTTCAGGTCTCTCCAGAGATGCTCAGTTGGGTTTAAGTCAGGGCTCTGGCTGGACCATTCGAGAACAGTCACAGAGTTGTTCTGAAGCCACTCCTTCGTTATTTTAGCTGTGTGCTCAGGGTCATTGTCCTGCTGAAAGGTGAACCCTGAGCCCAATCTGAGATCCTGAGCACTCTGGAAAAGGTTTTGGTCCAGGATATCTCTGTATTTGGCCCTATTCATCTTTCCTTTAATGTTATCCAGTGGTCCTGTCCCTGCAGCTGAAAAGCACCCCCACAGCATGATGCTGCTCCACCATGCTTCACTGTGGGGTTATACTGGGCAGGTGATGAGCAGGGCCTGGTTTACTCCACACAGACCTCTGAGAATTAATGCTAAAAAGTTCCATCTTGGTCTCATCAGACCAGAGAATCTTATTTCTCATAGTCTGGGAGTCCTTAATGTGTTTTTTGGTGAACTCTATGCGGGCTTTCATGTGTCCTACACTGAGGAGAGGCTTCTGTCGGCCCACTCTGCCATAAAGCCCTGACTGGTGGAGGCTGCAGTGATGGTTGACTTACATGAACTTTCTCCATCTCCCCACTGGATCTCTGGAGTCCAGCTACAGTGATCTTTGGGTTCTTCTTTACCTCTCTCACCAAGGTTCTTCTCCCCCGATTGTTCAGTTTGGCTGGATGGCCAGCTCTAGGAAGAGTTCCTGTTGTCCCAAACTTCTTTCATATAAGGATTATGGAGGCCACTGGGCTCTTAGGAACCTTAGGAAATTCTTTTGTAGCCTTGGCCAGATCTGTGCCTTTCCACGGCTTCTGTTTCTGAGTTCCTCAGGCAGTTCCTTCGACCTCATGCTTCTCATTTCTTCTGACATGCACTGTGAGCTGAAAGGTCTTATAGAGACAGGTGTGAGCATTTCCTAATCAAGTTCAATCAATACAATCAAACACAGCTGCACTCCAATGAAGGTGTTGACCCATCTCAAGGACGATCAGAAGAAATGGACAATGCCTCGGTTAAAAAAACAAGTGTCACAGTAAAGGGTCTGAATACTTATGACCATGTGATATTTCAGTTTTTCTTTTTTATAAATCTTCAAAACTTTCTACAGTTCTGTAGTTTTTTTTTTTTTGTCAATATGGGTGCTTTGTGTGCATTAATGAGGAAAAAAATGAATTTAAATTATTTCAGGAAATGGCTGCAATACAACAAAATGTGAAGAATTTAAGGGGGTCTGAATACTTTCTGTACCCACTGTATGTTTCTTAACAACTTAAAAACTATTTTTTTCCTATACTGTATGTCTTACTCGTATTTGTGGGCTTATGCCATTGTTCCAATGATTTGTATAAGCTGGTTGGTGATCACCAGCAGGTCCCTGACTGTTGTTTAATAAGGGACATGCCACTGTTCCCTTGCATGATTTTAAATCTTACACAATTATTTGAGAGTGCTGATAACTTTATTTTCAATTTTATCATTTTCGGATTGGCAACGCTTCTATGGGACAATGAGTTGAGCATGCCAGTTTGATTCTTTTTTTATGTCTGAAACTGGCCAGCTAGTTAGAGGAAGATATCACTACATTAGCAATATTATGGTAGTTTACCTAGTGATTAATTTTAATGAAAGGTTAAGTGTTCAAAAGGTGTTACATTAGTATTTTTTTTTTTATTTCTGCATAAGAAAACCCACCAGTGTTAATTTTTATGTCATTACCAAAACACATTGTCATTACCAAAACATGTTGTCATTACCATCACTATACATTTTTTGATAAAATAATGTTGCTTTTGTTTGACTTGGGGTTTACCTCAATCATTGTGGTAATGTTTAAAAGTCTAAATTTGCATTTTCTGAAAAAATATACATTGTAATTCAAATATTCTGATTAGCACACAATATTTCATTGTTAGGACAAGGCGATATATTAAAAAGTTGGAGAGAACATGTTAATAAACTTTATTTAAAATGTACCTAGAAATATTTAAACATATGATTCTTAAAGAGCTTGGTTTGTACTTACTGGACTGATTGAGAAAACTTTACTTGTCAAATCATTTTGTAATAAAATGGGTGTTTTGTTTTTGTGATGGTAATGACATTTTGCTGTGACAACTTTGAAAAAAGCATAAAAATATCAAAATTATCATGAAGTACAATCAAAGCTACACAAAGATCTTTGTTCTAGACCAATTGATAAACCTTTTTAAATAGAAAAAACAGAGATTGAAGAAGATTTTTTTTTCAGAATTTCCAAAGCCAAAAGTGCCCCTAATTGAAGAATCACCCATATATATATATATAGATACATATATAAACAAAAAAAATTACAAAGCTTAACCAAAGATTATACCAACACTTAAATATTCTAACTCAAACACAATTACAAATAAAAAATGGTCAAAATGAGCATGATACATATTTAAAGCTAATTTAAGCTTCTTTTTAATGCAATGAAAAACCGAATGTTTACCAGTTTTCAAAGCTCAAATATATTGCCATTACCATTGTTTCCAAATATTGTTTTTACCAATGATGTAAGTTATGTTTTAATGCATCATGAAATATTTTTAGAGACAAAATCATGGCTAAGTGAGAACTTTAATGACTTGTAAAAAACAAAGCACGTAGCAACAATCTTAGGTTAGTAAAAATATTTAATCACCTATTCAAATGTATGCATTACATGGTCCTGGTTACTCATGATGAATCATATTTATTAGCATCTGTTGTTTTATTATTTCATATTTCCAGTTTGTTTTGGGTTTTTTCGGGGAATGACTGGTGGGCCACATTGAGCGAGGTGAAGGGCCACATATGGCCCCTGGGCCGCCAGTTGCCCAACCCTGTTATGGAGCCTTAGGTGGGACAAAAGGAGGAAGAAAAACATCTGCAGATCTTCACATCTGCAAAAATTTGCAGTAGCTTGCAGTCTGTTACTCTTTCCTGTAAGCTTGCACAAGTTTGTCCCTTTTTTCAATAAAACTGTTTTTTTTCTTCCTCTTGTCCCCTCCAGAGATCTGTATGACAAAACAGTATACTTTTTCTTTTATTTATGTTTTATTACAAGAGGTCTTCTTTATATATTGTCACATATATAATTTATGTATATTCTTAGTTATGATTTTTGTTGGACAATTAAAATCAGTTACTGTCTGTTCACTATTTGGGCAATACGGAGGCCTTTAGGGGACATAAGAGAGATAAAATACAGTTAAAAAGAGTTACAGTTATAGAGAAAAATGTATGCAGACTTTTATAAATTCTCAGGCACAGTCCTCATATTTATCAACTGCAGGAAAATAAACTAGGGAGGGGAAACAGTTATAAATAAAAGGGCAGACATTTGCAAAATCTTCCAAAAGTTTTCTTTTTGGACTATATTGCAAGAGCTGAAATAATCAGTCTTTTTTTCTTATCTGAATTATTTCTCTGATTTTATTTTTTAGCATCATGTGGAGCTTTGCAAGAGACATATTGGAGAAAATTTATAGAGCAAAAGGTTTACAGACTTTGGCAACATCTAATAAAGTTTCTCCTGTTTCTTTAACCAGGTGCCATACTCACAAGACATATAAATGTAGTACTTCTTGGTCTGTGTATCAAAACAATGGAGCAAAAATGTTTGTTGTTAACAAAATTTGCTTGAAATTGGACTGAAATATAAAGATCAGTTCATAATGCCAGACACAGTCTTCGTATTTGTGGGCAGCAGGAGAAGAAATAAGGGAGGGAAAAAAAGTTATAGAAAAAAGACAGACATTTGCAAGATCTTAAAGTCTGTCTTATTATTTTTCTTTATGTTTTTTCTACCTTAACTGCCCTTAAGGGCTCTGTATGGCATAACAATGATTTATTTTTAAATTTATGTTGGATTACAAGAGCCGAGAGACTCAGTCTCTTCTTTCCTATTATCTGAATTATACCTGAATTATACCTGATTTCATTAATATACTTCTTTATTTCATCATTCTGTTGTACAAATAAAATCAATTAGTGTCTTTTGACTATGAGGGAATACAACGCCCCAAAGGAGACTTAAAGGAGAAAAAATGATTATAAAAAAAGGGGCAGACTTTTACAAGCTCTTACCAACCCTTTTTTATCTATTCCTCTCCATTATGTCACCTCCAGGGCAAATTCTGTTTTTTCTTTCATTTATGTTTTATTAGAGCTGAGAGGGTCAGTTTCCTCTTTCGTATTATCTGAATTATTGGATAGCTTTTATTTTGTCAGTTTTGATTTTTTATTCTTTTTGTTAGACAACTAAATGTAATTACTGTGTGTTACTATCTGGGCAGTCATGAAGCCCTGAATGTGCATAAGGGGGAAAAGATTATGTTATAGAAAAAAAGAGACAGACTTTTGGACGGTCTCACCAAAATTCGCAAGGTCTCGCAAAGTTCCACTGCGCATAACTCAGAGGATTGGGTCCCATGCCAAAGTCAGGGCAAAGCAGCAGCACAGATGTGACACTGCACAGGGGGTACGTGTGGAAATCAGGGGTCCCACTGGCTGATGTAAACAGGTTTTTAAAACCACAAATGCACCTGCAGAAAATCCTTGAATCTACAGCATGTGTGCGAATGGGTTTCACAATGGCTTTGTCCTGAAATTACTCTGCTCTCCTAAAACTAATACCCCTTTTCCATGCATTTCCCAGGCCTGACGGCAGATGGCAGCATTAACTGCAGGGTCATCACTGCAGCCCCAAGTCTCCACAAGGTGAGACCCTAACCTCACCCATTACATTTTCTTGTGCAGGTTTTCTGAACAGGTGAACTGATCATGGGAAAATGGTCTTGTGCATGCTCAGAGCATCTGTGAATCAAAATCACAGATGGACAGTGGTGTTCCCCACTACCTGTCCTTTGTCGTAGTGGAGAGGAAGCTATGATCAATAAAGAGAAAGCAGATATGTTAGTAAAGCAATTTCAAAAAGTTCATAGCTCAGACAATGTAAGTATGGAAAATAAAAGAAGAAGAAGTAATAAGTTAATTAAAGCTGCGGGGAAATAATGATAAAGCAGATGCTAATACTTATTTTACATTAGATGAGCTAAAAAGAACTATAAACCATTTTAAACTATAAAAGAAATTAAACTGCAACTGAAATTAAACTGCAACTGTTCCAGTTTGTTCATTTTAGCATTTTATCTTGCTCTATTGTAAAATGTCTTGAGATAACACTTGTTATGAATTGGCGCTATACAAATAAAGAGTGATTGATTGATTGATCTTGTTAACTTTAATTATTTTTTTTATTATTGAGATGGAAATGTCCCCAGATATCATATTAGAAATCTGGTCACCTTATGGTTGGGGGACTGACAGATAAACCTTTCTTATAATTTACAGAACAATGATTCGATCTTACAAAGACTATGTGTATATGGGTCAGCAGCCTCACAACTCTGAAAGCACTGGATGTTGTGCACGCAAAAGCCTTAAAAGTATTAATCAGAGCATTTCAAACCACTCCAGTGCCATCCTTATTGGTAAAAATGGGAGAAATGCCTTTGGAAATAAGGAAGGTTAACCCTGGCCTGAAATATTTGATGAAAACAAAGGGGCAAGAAGAGTCGTTTCCACTACACACTGTTAGACCAGTACTGAATCTGAGGAGAGAGAAAGAAAAGTCCAAGTTAATTTAAAAGTCAAGCTAAACGCCACCATGCTTTTTACAGAACCTGAGGCTGATTTGAGCTTTATACTAAAACAAGGAAAAGGGATGAAGACATGGTTAACTAAACTCAAAAGCTCAGCAAAAGTGGATGTCACATTTGCAGATACACAGATGGGCTAGAAAAACAGAAAGTGGGAGGGTGGCGATGGACATATCCCTCAGTTAGGTATAAGGGAAGGCTATAGGTTATCAGGTCACACGTCAGTATACACAGCAGAGATGAAGGCGGTTTGAAGACTCTTCAGTGGGTGGAGAACAACAAACCAAGTCATACAGTCATATGCAGTGATTCAGCAGCAACCATACAGACAATAGAGGCACGCTCCAAATCCAGACCTTACTTTATAAAGGAAATGTGCCTACTGATAGAATGAACAAAATAGGGTGTGAGGTTCATCTGGATACCAGCACATAAGTAGCCTATACAGGGGGTGAAGACGTTGTGGCTGAAAATGCAGTAAAGCTGGAAAAAGTGAAACTGGAAATGGATTTTGGACAACCAGAATATTCATCTTTAATACACCAGGCAACAAAAGAAATGTGGCAGAACTCATGAGATAAGGGAAGCAAAGGCAGGATATTTTATAATAGCTAAAAAAGCATGGTAATAATTGGTAATAAAGTAATAATAGCTTTCGGTGCAGTAGGAGGGATGCTGTAGTCATCACAAGAATAGCCTAAGATTTGTACACTGAGGTCTTAGAAGTAGGCTGGCTCTGATTGTTAAAACATGGATGGACAATGCATGCTGTGGAGTCAGAGACTGTGACTCGTGTAATTTACTGCAAGACATTCTGATCTCAAAGAAGAAAACACTTCAGAGATCTGGGAGCAGCTGAGGAGACTGTTTTTGACATGTAGGCTACACACTGCTGAATCTGAGAGACTGGCGAAATGAAGAAGGTGCAGAATCTGTTTTCCCTTGCTTGGTCCACAGAATTCACCCTTAAATGTGATGCAAATTGTATTTGATACATTCTTTTATGATACGTATCATAAAAGAATGTATAGATGGTACTATCTTGTCAAAGTGATCAACAAATTCGCCTACTAAAAACATCAGACTACAATCTGATGATAAAATAGTCATTTATCAGTTGGCAAAAACACTTTATCAAATGAGATTCAAAATATGCTTATGTTAGGCTAAAATTTATAGAAATTTAGATGGGGGGGGGGGGGATTTCAATAGAAAGTGAAAGAAACATTTCGGCCCGAATTTTCTGGCTGTAATCTTTGTTTTAAGGCAGTAATATAACTCGCATGGAAACAGCAGAGAGCAGCAGTACGCCTTAAATTCTTCTAGTCTGCTGAAACCAAAGACGAAAAAGTAGCTCCATGGCGGAAGATGGCGGTAATGCGTCAACATGTCGGAGCCAACCGGAGCCAACGGCTGTAACGCAAGAAGAAGTGACGTCAGACGCAATCTACGTGCACTGTTCTGCACGTTTGGTGTTGAAGCGCCACTGGAAGTTTGCAGAGGATCCACTTCATTATTTTCACCGTTTGAGGCTAAAAGCGAAAGATACCACACATCTGACCCGTCTGGTGTCGTCGTCAGGTACGTTTAAGTCGTTTGAGCTTTGATTAAAGCTTTGAATGCTCGTATTCATGCACAGATTTAACTGAAGCAACAAAGTTAACGTTAGCAATGCTGCTAATCACAAGCCCCATTCATTCTTTGTAAGTGTCAATATGAGTTAATACGACCATTTTAAAGCCAAACTGTCTTAAAAGACGCATGAAGCTTCCCGACATTGGAACCTTAGCTCAGTGGTAGCTAACGGAGGTATGCTTTTAATCTGGAATGTGGTGAATGTTGTTCCAGTTCAAGGAGAGGAGTCTGTTTTTAATCCGGATCCATCATGTTTCGTCCCAAACCGACCCTGAAGGACCGCCAGCACCTGTACAGGCTGATCATCAGCCAGCTGCTCTATGATGGATACACCAGCATCGCCAACAGTCTCATCGTGGAGGTCAAACCCCAGACTGAGGTGGCCCCCTCTGATCAGCTCATGCAGGTGGCAAAGATAGGTACGACCTGGTTCACACTGTCAGCTTGTTCAAGACACACTTGTTCTTAGAAGGTTTAAACTGTGGCAGCAATTTAAAAGGTTTACTTTAAGTTAAAGAAAACAGGAATCATCAGGACCAATGCGTTTAATTTAGGGATGCACAAAATTATTGGTTTGATATTGTTATCGACCATTATCAGCCTAAAACGTTAAGGATCGAAATTGGCAGATATTGACATTTTTGCAGATATTTACAGGTGATCTGTCGGCCTCACATGTTGGCCATATACTGGCTGGAATATTGACAAGTTACACAAATGAACAATACCCATGCACCTTCTCATCATTGCATTGGTACATACACAAATCTAGTTTTGTCATCTGTTTTTCTTGTTTACATCTGTGTAGCGACTTCAAAACCAAACAGCCACTGGGAGGCTGAGGGAGGGCCGAGTAAGTTATCTGACACGCAGGAGCAACAATCACTGATCCCTAAAAATATTCACATTGACCCTATATCAAAGAAGCAAATTTACTCAGGAAACAAGCACTGCCTGCATATTGATCACATTAAATCATCAAGAAAAAGTGTATATTTTCAACGGTAATTGAGCAATAATAAAATGGTCAACAAAAAATACGGTGACCCAGCTCACCTGTCTCTTCCGTTGACACCACAGGTGGACAGGTGAGATAAATCATGAGCACATGCCCATCACCTTGTGACACGCCGCCCTCAACTCAATATTATCCCCTAAAAAATTCAATGATAGTAATCCCCAAATCCCACAAAGTATGAACACATTTCTTAAACTTTAAATGTAGATGGTCAACTCGGTAAAATAATTCATGTCTCCCACAGTGTGTTTCTTGTATAATTTAACACTGAAACAAATAAGACAATTTTGTAAAGTACAGAGCTTGAGCTCTTGACCAGAAATATCGCTATCAGCCATAATGGATTTAAAACATATCAGATATCAACAAAAATCCAATATTTTGCATCCTTAGTTTTTTTGTTTTTAGATGGGATTCAAACTGAAATATGGGGCATCTTGATAAGCACAGTCATTAAATATATTACACTAAAGGGGAGAATACTGAAATGGCCCTTGCCTAAAAGTTTTCATGCCCTTTGTCCTTTTTTCTTAACGCTTTATTCATGGGACAAATGTAAGATTTACAAAACACGGCAAGAATAGGATGGAAAGAAATGAACAAGTAAGTGTTTCAAACAATTAAATGAGGAAAGAAGAAAACTCAAATAAAAATTAGAAAGAAAAAGAAAAGACAATACAAACAGTACTTAATCACCATGATAGAACATGTATGAGGGAGTGGCCACAGTATCCCTAGTAGATGAGAAGTAGGTTTGACCAAAGATAAAAGTTCATTAAATGGATGGGTAAGAGATGTTACACATACATACGTGAGAATGAGTCAAACAGTCAATAAAGGAAGTAAGGTGACTAATTGTAGCTATACACCCCAAAGCACGTATACACATCTGAGATATTGGCTTCTTCCATATCAGGAGGAGGATTTTAGAAATTTCAGGTTAACTGTCATATGCACAATAATAAAGGAACCTCAAATGTGCCTCTGTGACTGAATACTTTGATGATAGAAGAGAGAGAGGAAATGTTCAGCAGTGACTGTAATTAAAAGTTGATATTGATTTTGTCTATTACTGTGGAGTAATGTCTTGTCGGTACGAACACTGTGCTGATGTAGCAGTGAGCAGCAGGACAGGGCCGGCCCAGCATGGAGGTGCACCTGCAGACCCTTAGTTCTCAACACTGTACCCCCTTTAGATTAGACAGAACTTTATTAAAACCTTGGGAATAATCCTTCAAGGAAACTAAGTTTCCAGGAGCATTGTGTAGTTCACAGGTAAAAAAGAACACAGGATATCAAAAAGTAGGTCTGTCTGCACATTGAACATCTCAACATGGCTCAATGATATTGAAGTCAGGAGACTGACAGCCACTCTAAAACCTTCACATTTTTACTGCTGTATCTTTGTTTGTGAGCAAGGAGCTGTGGAAATGCCATCATGAGTTCAAAATAAGAAAACACTGTTGATAAAAGTGAAAAAAAATAGAAGTAATGATAAAATCTGATAAATAGAGTGAACTTATTAATTACAATACTGTTTAATAAGAATGATAAATGACAAAGCTTAAAGGAGACATATCATGCTGATGCATGATTTAATACTTACATATAATATAATAAATTTGAAAACAAGACCTTACACCCCCTTAATTTTCAAAAAATTAGATATTGTATTTTTTCTGATATCCTAGAACGAGATTTGATGCCTCTGAAAATAGGTCATTGCGAGATGACCGCGAGATTTAAATCGTCGTGACGACACGAGGTACATTTCTTTTTATTGGAGTAATCTGATAAAACACTTCCTCCTCTGTGATGTCCGCTAGCCCCAAAACCGTCACCGAGGAACACATCCACCAGCAGCAGTATATAGATCCCTAGCTCACACTCACTCATTACCAGCTCTGGCCTGTAGAGGGACTCAATACGCGGTCGCTGCTTTGAGCCTGCCGGAAAATACAGTAAACGAAGAAGGACAGGCTGGCTCTCCCCCCGATAGAACTGACCAATCAGAGTACAAAGGGCTGTGACGTTGCGAGGTAACTGGAGGTCATCCTGGAAACAGAGCGTTTCAACGAGAGCTTGATAATGGCCTAAAATGAGGATTTTGAGAACGCTATTGTGGGGCAATGAAAGAGCTAAATGACTTGTACTGAGGGCAGAAATGCTTTACAGGCATCCTAGTCTGGCATAGTGGAAAGGAGAAACAAGCATGATATGTCTCCTTTAAATATATGATTCAGTAAAACCTGTTAAAATGTAACAATGGGGAAGAAATTATTCAAAAAGGTAGGTTTTGCAAGTTTTTTATTTTTTTTGTGAAATTGTGGCAATAACGGTGATAAAAGAGAGACAACAGAGAGAGGAAAATAAAACAAAAGAGTAATTAATAGTCTTGAGTTTGCTCTTAAAATGCTGACACTCTGCTGCTGTCACGTCTGCATGCAGGCTGTTCCACAGAAATGGGCCGTAGTAACTAAAGCCGCCTCACCGTGAGTCATTATTTTGACTTATGTCACGACTGAAAAGGAAGTTGTCATTTTCTCAAAGGGTCAGAACAGAGGGAAAATAATATCACTGCTACATTTTTATGTGATAGAAATGGAATCACAAAAACACTGTTCCTGAAATAAACAGCTACACTTTAAGGTGAATTAAAAACTTTTTGGTGCTGATAGATTTGACCTGAAGACATTTTGAGTTGACAAAAGTTTAAGTTCCCAGATACAGTTGTCTCCATGAAGGTGAAGGGTAATAAAAAATACATTTTGTAAGATGTATCTGAAGTCTCTTCTCAGGTTTAGTCTTTGGACCTGCCAGTCTGATATACATACAGTGAGGCTGGCATAAAGATTCTTCAAAGACAGTTTTCATTTGTCACAGAAGGAGACTTACCTGACACATCAGATGGACTGTTGAGTATATTTCACCAGTCCATTTTGCCCACCGCACATAGAGAGTGTTTGGGAATGGGCAAAACCTCTCAAAAGCACATCCAGCTGGTGACTGGACAGTCGTTCTATAAATCAGATTCATTACAGGACAGTCAGATAACGTACTGCTGGGGTGGGAAGTGCAAAGTTTAAATATAAGCCACTCATAGAACAAACTCACCAAATGACTTTATACCTACTTTCAGTTGTTCACACAGTTAATAAATGAGAGCCCCTGTGTTTTAGGTCTGCACTACTTGAGGAGGAATGTGATGCACAACAATATTTTTCAGTTTTGTGATTCTGATGTGATGTGTTACACATATAATAATTTTAATTCCATGACAATTATTTGTAACATGTTTCTTAGGTATCCAAATAACAACTGTTGCAGTGTTGATTTTGACTAAATATTTTCATCATAGTTTTACTGATGACCTTTTTTCCTCTGATGAAAACTGGTAAGTACCTAAATAACAGAAAGTGCATATGGACAAAAACTCAAACTAAATTAACTGACATTTAAATAAAAATAGACAAAAATGTTTGACGGAGACTTAATCCAATCAGACCGAATTTGGTCATGTAGAAAGTAGAAACAAGTTAGCAATATATCCAATCACAGCTACTTTGGTCATATGGAAAGTTTGGATGAGTTAAAAGGAACATCCAATCACAGCTACTTTGGTTGTGTGGAAAGGTTGGATAAGTTAAGAGGGACATCCAATCACAGCTGCCTTAGCCTCATGGTGGTGGGATAAGTTAAGGAGTGATCCAATCAGAGCTGCTCTCTTTATTAATTGGTGTATTCATAGAGCAGGTTCACTGTTTGCTGTCAATTCTGTTGTTGTAACTGAGATGCTCTAGGTAGTCGAAATAAAGGTGACTGCATTTCACACAAAAGTTCAAACTGGTTCTGTTCATTTATACATTCAAACTTTATTAGCATTCACTAAAGAGCTGTTAGATGTTTTCTTTTATCCTAGTTTAAAGCACAACTTTCAGAAATTCAAGGAAACATAAAAATTCCCTTACACTTTACACTTCAGATTTTAGTCAACTAAATTTACAATAGATTTGATCAACTAAAACTAGACTAAAATCAAAAAATGCACAAATGGCTCATATCTTTTTTTATTGTAATAAAATTTGCTGACTGTTTATTGTAAAAGTTTACAAGGCAGTAAGGACAAAAGTGAATCTGCAGCTCAAGGCAGGAGTTGACTTTAACAGTTTCTTGTCATTTTCCAGGGATAGAGAACGATGACAGTGCAGTTCAGTACGCCATCGGGCGCTCGGACACAGTGGCCCCGGGTGTGGGTATTGACCTGGAATTTGATGCAGATGTCCAGACCATGTCTCCAGAGGCATCAGAGTATGAAACCTGCTACGTAACATCCCACAAGGGTCCATGCCGTGTGGCTTCATACAGCCGTGACGGCCAGCTGATCGCTACCGGCTCTGCTGATGCTTCCATCAAGATCCTGGACACTGAGCGCATGCTGGCCAAGAGTGCCATGCCTATTGAGGTGAGGCTGACACAGCACCAGTTCATCTGTCAGGTTTTGTAATCAAACAGACCCGTGTTGACTGCTGTTGTGCGGTATCTCCACCAGGTGATGATGAATGAGACGGCACAGCAAAACATGGAGAATCACCCTGTGATCCGAACGCTGTATGACCACGTGGACGAAGTCACCTGCCTCGCCTTCCACCCCACTGAACAGATTCTGGCTTCTGGTTCCAGAGATTACACCCTTAAACTGTTTGACTACTCAAAGCCTTCTGCAAAAAGAGCATTTAAATACATACAGGTATGATGAACACACAGTGTCTTCATTTTACAGTCCTCTTCATGGTTTCTCATTGAAAATTGATTTCCTGAGGGATGTGAAGTTGAAAGACAAATCAAGTGAATTAATTAAGTATTAAAGTGTGCTATAGAGCAACATCATAACATCTTTAAAAACTGTGAAATTTCAGCAGTTACTAAAAATGTATCCTGGTAAGCAAACACATTCGCAATGGGACAGAGACATAAACTGAAAAAACAATTTAAACCCTTGATTTTATCTTTAATCGTAACAGTTAAACAATAGTGATTAACATTTTTAAGTCCAACCACGTACTAATATCCAATTTGGATCAAATAATCTCATTCCCAGAAATCTTGGTGTCATGATTGATGACCAGCTGACCTTTCAGGTTCATTTGGACTCGATTTCTGAGTCTTGTCATTTTGTGCTCTGTGACATCAGGAGGATCAGACCCGTCCTGACAGAACAGGCCACACAGTTCTGGTACAGGCTCTGATGATTCCCCCATCAACTACTAGGGCTGGGTATTTTCAGCAACCTCACATTACGATACATATCCCGATACTGAGGCCACGATACGATACGTATCCTGATACACCTAAATTGTGAGCGTTGACTACACTTTAACAGAATTCCAAACAAGTTTGGCTTTTCTTTAGCTAAAAAAAAGTACAAGGATGAGTTTTAAATGATTCTACGACCCAATAAACGTGTATTCAGGCTCTAAAAGGTTATAGACCTAAGTTCAAATTTGGAACACATGCTTCATCATGTATCTTGGTTTCTACTTTGAACTGTGTCATTGTTAACATTAGCCAACGTGTATTTACAGCAGCTGTCAAAATGTCGAGGCCGTATCTATTCTGTAGAATCTGTATCGTTTCATGTATCTCCAATGAGTGTGTGATGATATCCTGCCGTATGATAGGACAGGCCTATCAACTACTACATCTCCTGTACAGCAGGCCTCCCTGCATGCACATTGAAATATCTGCAGATGATCCAGTATGCAGCAGCACATCTGGTATTTAACCAGCCCTGAACAGGACATGTTGCTGATAATTACTCTTCATTGGCCACCAGTTGCAGCTCTAATCAATTTCAAAGCTCTACATCTGGCTTACAAAACAGTAACAAGAAACAGTAAAATTGTCTAAAACGCACTGATGTTGCATCAAGTCTTGAAGGTAGAAGACTGCAAATGTTGCAGCATGTTTAATGGTGCCTTGTTACGCAACTTTTCTGTTGGGTAACTAGCCAAACTAAGGGAAGCACTGAACACACACAGTCTGCTGATTGGCCAAAAGAATCGAGGTACTAATTTTTCCCTGAAGCTTTCATTATAAGAATTCAATTGGCTCCTCACATTATAAACTCAGGAGAAGTATTTATTGATGTAGTTATTTAATAGAATTCAAGTACTGAAGGGCAGCAAGTCATTAGTTAACACTGTAAAGCAATGTCCAAACAAAAGGCTTTTCTATTTCTGAAAAGATGTTGATAGATGAAGATAAAATCAGGCATTGAACAGTTTTGATCATACTGAGTGTGGTGCACCCCAATAATTTCAGCACATGGCACACGTAACCATTCCGTCCCATCACTGATCTAGAATCTAGTTCTCCAAGCCAGAAATGTCATGTGATCAAACGTGACTTTACAAAAACAGAGAAGAAGCAGCATCCAACAACAAGAAAACACAACATGTAAGAGGACATACCATGGTGGTGGTCTTGGGACCATTTTTGATAGAAAAATCTCGAACTGAATAAAAGAAAAGACTGTGGAACAATCCAGGAGACAGCGTGAACTGTTGTTTCTTAGGTCCACTAAACTATGTTTATGTTTCAGATCGGTCATGCTTTTTTTATTTACACCTGCTTCCTTTTTCCTCTCTTATGCCTAAGTCACACATTCCCGTTTCTCATAGCGACTGTGCACGACTGTACACGATTGAGGAGGCTGGTGTGATCGCTATGATACGGGATTAAATGACTGTCTCACCCCTGGACACACCCCGTAAATACACCGTCAGTGGCGCTGCTACAGCGCTTCTGGGGGCGTTCGTCCTGCTCCAATTAGGTTAATACAGCGATATGACGAGGATTCCATCCCGCTGACAGGACATCAGCTCCGCTCGAGCTCAGTTCGCGTCACATAAGCCCCGACTGAGCCCCGTCGCTTGCACCGTCTTAAACGGGACACAGTCAGGGCTCCTTGTCAGTCTTCCTCATAAAGCTTTCAGGATTGAGCCACGATTGGGCCACGTTCAGCCCGACTGAGCTCCGTACATGCCACGCGAATACCCCTCGCATTAGGTCTGCATTAGGCTTCCACCCCGCTACACTGAGAACGGCGATTCTCCACGACAGTTTTGAACAGTTCAAAACTGTCGGGACCCTTCCACGTTCCCCGCCGTTCATCCACGACTATACAACACTAATCCAGACCAAGTAGCGCATGCACCGTGACCAAAGCACGCTTTATCAGGATTATGACAATCGTGCACAATCACCATGAGAAACGGGAATGTGTGACTGGGGCTTTAGCTCACTTCTTGAGCACACGAAGATTTTTGGACGTAAATATTGAACAACTTAATTTTATTTACAGTTGTCGGCCCTGACCAGTTTCAGAGTCGATTATTGGGACATATTCACTTGAAAACACCTCAGACCACAGGACGGTCTTATAAGATAGTCTTATAAGACAGAAGAGAATCAGGCGCTTGACATCCTCGGTCAGGAAGGGGGAAGTTTGCCGTTTATTTTGTTAAACCTGCTCTCAAAATGTCATGTTTTCAGTCCAGTTTAAACACTACAGGTAGTTACAAAAAGCCTGAGATCTTTTGCGCCCTCTGGTGGTGTCCTCCAGTAACAGGTATCATATACTGACCAGTATATAAACAAAAACGCTCATGAATGGACTAGAACACTGAACACAGGACAAGCTAAGTGTACCTCTGGCTAAGGCTGCAGTGTCTGTGGAAATGCTAGTCACTACTGAACCAAGTCTGTCTACATGGTGGAAAAGCAGTTGAAGTGGATTATTATAACTACGAGAAAGTATTAACATTCTGATTTGAGCAGTCAACTTTAATCACTGTAATTCTGCAGTCTAATCCTCTCTTGAACTGTCTCCTTCCAGGAAGCAGAAATGCTGCGTTCAATCTCCTTTCACCCGTCAGGCGACTTCCTGCTGGTGGGAACGCAGCACCCCACCCTCCGCCTCTACGACGTCAACACCTTCCAGTGTTTTGTGTCCTGCAACCCCCTGGACCAGCACACAGACACCATCAGCGGCGTCAG
This sequence comes from Scarus forsteni, assembly GCA_036419115.1. Classification (NCBI taxonomy): domain Eukaryota; kingdom Metazoa; phylum Chordata; class Actinopteri; order Labriformes; family Labridae; genus Scarus; species Scarus forsteni. The sequence continues at coordinate 4,151,306 of JAZDUH010000152.1, forward strand.
CTACAACCCCTCGGCCAACAGCTACGTGACCTGTAGTAAGGACGGCAGCATCAAGCTGTGGGACGGCGTCTCCAACCGCTGCGTCACCACCTTTGACAAAGCTCACGACGGGGCCGAAGTCTGCTCGGCCATCTTCTCCAAAAACTCAAAGTACATCCTGTCCAGCGGCAAAGATTCTGTGGTCAAACTGTGGGAGATCTCTACAGGCCGCACACTGGTCAAATACACAGGTAAGGTTTATTGTCATTAGAACATTTACAAACATGTTCCCCTGCACAATGAAATTTCTACACAGCTGTCCACAAGAAAATACCAGATAAGAAGTTTAAAACATAAAAGAGATATTAATAGAACACAGGAAAGCCGCCGGATCATTTGGATTTTGTTTATGCTTAATAATTGCAGACTCATTTTAGCTGATACCTCTAAATACTAGGGGTGTAATGATCCATCGATTGCTTAAACAGCGATGACATTTCTCTGGAATTCCCGTGGGTCACGTGATTCCCGCAGGAATCCCACGGGATGGGAGCCATTTTTTAATTAATCCTGTGATCGGGATGGGACGGGGAAAAAAAGCAACGGGAGCGGGCAGGAGCTGTTCATCTGGTGTTAAACAGCCAGATGAACAGATGCGTCCATTTTTGTAGTCATCCCTCAGTGAGAGCCAACACTCTTGACCACGCTAGCAACACAAAAGAACTACAAAAGTGGTTTGACTTCCTGTCACCACCGGAAGTGAAAAGCGACTCCTAGCGACTGCCAGCGACACACATACAAAACAAACCAACACCGACCGAATGTCAGGCATGTGAAACTTAAAGGCAAGGCCTTTTAAATGTACTGCACTTTTACCTAAAATAAAAAATGAACATTTTTACAACATGTTTGGTTTTATTCAAACGGGAACAGGACAGGAATCGGAGTAATTTTGAGTGAGAGCGGGATGAGACTGGGAGTCATTCTGCGAAAGTGGAACAGGACATTATTAATTTTTTTACTCTGGCCTGGGATTGGTCCGCTCCTGTGTCATTCTCTAGTGTGACACACACTTGGACCTTTTCACACTCAGCCACACCTTGTATTTCTCATGCTTTAGAAATTATTATAATAATAATAATTATACATTTTATTTTAGGGCGCCTTTCATGACACTCAAGGTCACCTTACAAAAGATAAAAAGTGCATTATGTAGTGCACACCGAGTTACATCACTATATATGCACTGGAACTTGGAGCAAGATGCTCTGAGCATCATAGAACTCAAATGGAGCTTGAGGTGACTCAGTCAATAGTTTCAGCTACCCATCAGCCAATCGGTGAATAGCACTGCTGTGCCCGGGTAATATACGGTCTATCTGACCACAGAGGATGCGTACTGCACGCACACGGTCTAATGACACCAGTGCAGTAAGTTGTCTCAGTGTTCGATTTTGAAGCACACTGATGAATAAAATTAATTCTAGTATGAAATGAAAACAGTCAGCGCTTATTTTTATTCTTCCTCCACACCAACCATTAAACAGTGAAGCAGATTCTAATGACATTAACATACAAACTGTGGTTAACAGGTGTGACAGTAAAACAAAATCATCAATGTTGAATTAGGTAGTAGTTATACTTAGAACATGAGAAATGTTTTCATTTAATTAAAATCAGAATAGCACATTTTTAGTTTGAAAGAGCATGGTCAAATGTTGGAGGTCAATAATATTAAAAATAAAATAATAACAAAATTGTTTTTATTATTATTTTGCATCATTACTTGATATGATATACAAACATCTAAAGTAACAGTAACACTCATAAGTTAACTGTGGGGACAAAGAGAGCACCAAACAACTAGTTAATCCAGTTTTAATTTTAAACATAAGTTCATAAACTATCATAACCAAGGTCAGCACATGGTTTCACATTTCAGCAATTGTCTTAAATGTTGACATAATATCGTCTTCAATCAACCAAAGCTCCTGAATTTAATCAAATCGAAATTGTATCATGGCAGACTTTATTGTCTTCCTTGTCCAAAGAATCGCTATCGTATCATATCATCATGAAACTGGTGCTTTCCACCCCAGTACATACAATTGTTTATTTAATGTTAAGAACTCAAATCTACCCTGTGCTAACACTGATATCTGAAAAGAGTGTAACATTCAAACTTTTCACAACTCAACAAAGAACGTATTGTTTAAGAAATGCATTTAGCTGTATAATAGATGAGCTCCACAAAGTCTGCACATCTTATCATCATGACTCTGCGTCCGGCCGTGAAGCTGTGCCTGTGTGTCATCACTCAGATTAGCGTGACAGAGACTTCAGCCTCAGCTGCTGCCACAACCGCAGCTACTTTCACTGTTTCCTCCACCCCCCCCTCATCTTCCACTCCTCAGCCCACCACTTCCTCCTCAATGTCCATGTCCTCTGCTGCCACTCCACTTTCTTCTTCACAGCACCCACTGACACCCATGTAGGTCCATAGAAATACAAAGGTTCCTACATGAAGTTGGGCACTGGCAGAGCTCATGTCATCTGCCTTCCTTATCCAAAAGTTATTTTTGCCTGCTTCTTCCTACAAAAATCTCTCTGTAGGAAGACAAAAACAAAACACTTTTGAACTTTAAAATGAAGGCAGCAACACATGTGGAGTCTACACAACAAACATGACACCAGATGAATGAAGAAATTAAATGATATGAAGCTTTATTCCAATTATTCACTTTTTAAAATGGGTTTCAGTATCTTTTATTTACACCACCCTTGGTGTGAAAGGCCTTTGGTACAAAAATACACATACATATCTGTATATATGATGAATATATCTTACAGAAATCTGTTTCCTAGTAGACAAAAAACACTTTGGAACATGTGACCTGCTCATAGGTGAGGTGGGCTTAACCATGAACGACAGAAAACACTTCAAATGAGGAAATGATGAATAAGGGATGAATAATGAGGAAAAAAAATATAAACAAAAAAGCAAATATAAAGCTCCAAAAAAGGATTATTCCAACATTAATATACAGTATTTTAACTCAAACACCATAAAAAATCAAGATTTAAAGTGCATGACACAAAACTAAGACCAATTTAAGCTTTTTTTTAAAGTGTTATGTTTTAATGTCTCATAAAAGTTATTTATTGATACGATCATAGCAAAGTAAGTTCTTCAGTGACTTGTAAAATACCAAACTTTTTATCACCCATTCTAATTTTTGCATTATGTAGCACTTGTTACTCATGGTGAATCATATTCGGCAGTTTTATTTATATGTTTTCTTCATGTTTCCTGTTGTTTTTTTTCTTAATCTTTCTATTTTTCAGGACATAGTTCAAAGGTGTTCATCAGTTACAGACAAGTTATATGCATAGATGCATGTCAACATCTTGCACGTAAATAAGAGTAATATTATATTTAAACAGCCAATGTGCACGTTATCACACAAGCGTCAACCAATGATACTGCATTTCAGAGTTACACAAACATGCGTCACAGCAGTCATCATCTTTCTCATTCAGAAACTGAGTTCTGATGATGTGAAGGCGTTCTTATCAGAGACAAGATACTCTGTCTTGATTTCTCGTTTCCGGTTTCTAGTTTCAGCATGAAGGCTTTTCATAGCTATGAAAAAGGATCATAATTCTATATAATCGTAATGAGAATAGATGTATTTATTTTCTTAACATATAAAAATAAAAAATATACACAGCAAAAATACAAATGCACAAACTCTAAAGGTTGAGTTAAAATGACCTTTGTCTTAACAAGCCTAAAAATGTTACTTATTGGTGTTCAGATTGCTTTGCTTTACTCAAATTAAGCGCTCTAGTTTCAGTTGATCACTCCCAGTGAGTCCAATCCATCCATGAGTCTGATGCCAAGGGACAGTGTGCTGGTCAGTCAGTGCAACCAGTACAGTCACCCCTTACAGCTGGCACAATAAAAGGCCACCCAAAAAAGGGACTTTTGTCACCTATCAACATGCCACAGATGATGCAAAACATGAGCGCGCGTGCATTGGGAAGATAAGCTCTGGAATGTCAGTTATGGCAGCTGCAGCACATTTTCATTCTGTTCATTCACACAGTTTTATGCATTTATATTTTTGTTGAGTGTAATAATGATAATAAGGAAACATAGATCACCAAAAACAATCCCCAGCTCACTGCCCGTGAGCTCATGGACATCGTATTAGCCTGTCATCACAGTGATACATGACCGTGGTAATAGGGATGGGTACCGAATTCGGTACTTTAAGAGATACCGACCGCATTCTGTAGGTACTACCAAGTACCGATTCATGTAAAATCAAACGGTGCCATGTTTAGGTACCTAAACGCATCCTTGTGACTGTGAGGGAGTGGAAGATGCAGGCATACTATTGGGTAGAGTAGGTGAATTTCCATACTGGACTTGAACGCAGCACAGCAATAGCGTAATGACGTCAGCAGCTGCGAGATTATGCTCGCTGCAATATTTGTGACGCCAAGTGTAAGGCCAGTGGCTGAAATACTTCAAATCTGAGGAAGCACCTGGTGACGCACAAAATTTTCCTTAAAGCTGAAGAGTGCACAATTTTTGATAGCCTCAGATCTACGACCACAAAGGATTCATTCAGCACTGTTAGCACGCCTGTGTCTAATGGAGACTAGTCATCTGCAGCCAGAAACACAGGAAAAGAAATGGCTTTAACATTTGGTGATGGCAGCAAATGCGACAAGGAGGATACCTGGTCCAGGTAAATAAGCCTCGTGTTTAAGATGGTATTAGCTTGGCATTTTAATGTGCATCAGTTATCATTATCAGGTCGGTTCCTCGTACTTTGTAACATTAATGTAAATGCTTTTTTTATTTACAGCTCTGTCGGACCCATTGTTAAACTGCCCTAAAGTTAAAGTGAGGGCTGCAGTTAATTTATTAAGTTGTGGTTCATTTTAGTTACTGGTTTTCATGTTGAAGAAATTTTTGGAACAACTACAATGTTACAATACAAACAGTTGAATGTTGTTTTGATATATATCTGTCAAATTTTATATATTGAGAGAAAAATTTACAATGAAAAAATTTGAGATCTTAATATTAAACAAATGAATATTTATTACCCCATAGACACATGCAAAAGTACCGAAAATTGGTACCGTTGAGTACCGATACCGATTCCCAGGTAACGGGCATCGGTATGGTATCGGTTCAAATGTGAAAGGTACCCATCCCTACTTGGTAAGCTGTGCTCAAATGTTAACAAGGTGTGAAACATATAGAAGAAAAGGTCCCCACGACTTCTGGAACTTTCCATATTAGTGTTGAAGTGAATTTCTATTTTTTCAAGCTTCAGGCAGGACAGAATCTGTCTACCATTCTGTTTGAGTAAGCGAGGTGGGGTTCCTCCATCTAAAGAGGATCAACCACCAGACAAGAAGAGACATAAACACTGGGGTGGGCCTTCTTCAGCAGATACTGACCTCCCCTCCTGTGACCCCTAAAAGAGCAATGAGAGGCTCTGGCTCCAGTTTTACCCCCAACACCTCAGATAAGGTACAAAAGACCTCCAAACAGAATCTGTTCAGGCAGGGACTTGATCAACATGTGAAAAAGAGAGGCATCGAAGATTTACATTACCACACAGTGGACAGACCTCCAGTTTGTTGCTTTAAAGAATTGGCAGGTCACATGAAGTGAGGTGGAGGGCTGCAGGTGGCTCACCCCTTCTCTTATGGATTTTTTTTTCAACCACAGTGCTTCTCTCCTTTGGTCTGTGTTTTAATCGAATGAAATGTATTTAAGCCTAAGATACCCGATCAAACTACCTCTTTATTTTTAAATGAGTGGCATTTACAAACACTATTTGTCCTATCCAGAAACGGAAAACACTGATATGATTGTTGGATTTTAAAGTGTCTGAGGGCACCTGAATGTATCACAAGTAATGTCAGCAGCATATCGGAAAAAAAACAAGACAAAACAGGACGGTTTCATGAGATTTCATAAACATCGCTTTCACATGACTCCTTTGAAAATGTGCAGGAAATTAACTGTTTTCTTGGCTAAATTCTATCAGAAACCAAGAAAACTTAGGCTTCTTACTACGTTCAACAAGACCAGAATGATTCATATACTTGTTGAATTCACTGTTCAATAAATCTTTGAATCTTCATCCCACAGCAGTGTCTTACAGGCTTAAATTCCTGCTCAAAGTCGTTCTGCACTAATCAGCTCTGAACAGCAAAACCAGCTGTCAGTGCCCTTCAGACCTGTTACAGGGCACACTTTTCACAGCAAACTGCAGTTTTTACAAAGGACAGAGTGCTGCACAGATAGCCTCTGATGTGTAGACTGTAAATTAATAGTATTTAATAATTAATATGATAAATATTTAGATTTTTTTGTTTTTATTTAGTTACATCAGTCTTTAGGTTTTTGGTTGTTCTGAATGTGTAGAGGTGCTGGACTTCATATTGCAGACAATGCAAGATAAAGTCCAGCATGCAATGAGACCACAGTGAGTAAGAATATGAGAGAAGCCAAAAACAACCAGACACTGCTTGGGATTGGAAGGGTTAATAATAGATTTGAATAGGTCTTGTTGCTCTAAACGGGCACTCAGCATCATCCTGAGCGGTTTGTTCTCTCTCATGGGGCTGATCCAGTATTTTTTTTTTAACATTTAGGACATCCCCTCAGATGGACTTGAATGGTGTGGTCTTGTATCACTGAACCTTCCCCTAACATGTGCCGCTGTTTTGTACAGGAGCCGGGCTGAGCGGCAGGCAGATGCATCGTACTCAGGGCGTGTTCAACCACACCGAGGACTACGTCCTGCTGCCGGACGAGCGCACCATCAGCCTGTGCTGCTGGGACTCCCGCACAGCGGAGAGGAAGAATCTGCTGTCTCTGGGACACAACAACATCGTCCGCTGCATCGTCCACTCCCCCACCAATCCCGGCTTCATGACCTGCAGTGACGACTTCAGAGCCCGCTTCTGGTACCGCCGCACCACCACAGACTGAGACCCCAACATGCTTCCCTCCACAGTTTCATCTGTTCTCTTACTGAGAACCAAGCAGGATTCTGGACTTTACCATGATGTGGTGAACTCAACATTTTCTTCTAACGTTTTCTAGCCCGTCAGCCCGTGGCTGCCATGTTTCTGTGATGTCATGCTAGTGGTCAGAGGTTCAGGTGTGGTCGACATGTCACACTGTATTGACCTAAGTTTTTGGTCATAATAATGTCAAGACTTAATACTAATGTATTTGATTTTTCTTTAGTGATAAACAGCTCAAAGATATTCGATGATGAAACTCCAGAAGCTAATCAGACTTTTTTTCATGATTAAATAAGGATCAATACTAGAGATGCACTACATTGTGTTACAACATTTCTGGTGAAGAGCAGAAGCTCTTTAGTTAATAAAAATTGACTTGTTTTTTGTTTTTTTCAGTGTTACAGTATACTTTTGCGAGGAACAGATATAAAACAAGAAAAACAGTGATTTACTCTTGAAAAAATGAAACCCTTGATTTTTAAATGTACCCATGCAGTGATGTGAAGGTGCATCATTACTGTTTAATTTGCCGATATATCAGCTGTGAATATCTAAAAAATTGAATATCAGCTGGTACTAATGCTTACCTTTAGGCTGATATTGGCGGATACCAATATCAAACCAAAAATATTGTGCATCCCTAATCAAAACTAATCTTTTGAGTGAGATCTGAACTGGTTTCTGTTGTTCATACAGGCATTTTATCATCTAGTTTCTGGTTTACTGTAGGATCCGCTAACACCAGCATTTTCTGTTATATCTGACAACAGAAACAAGAGTTTGTCCACTAGGTGGCATCTCTTCTCCAGTAAAATAATTGTTTTTTAAATAAGCAGTTATGCGACTCACATGCTTGCATTACATCAGTTATATTGATTACATTCCCACTAACATCTATTCATGCCATATCTTCTGGCTGCAGGCATATATTAACCGATACTAATGCAAAATCAATGTAATTGGCCCTAAAAACATTTTTATCAATTCATCAGAATTAATATGACGCTATCTTAAGCACTCAGCCAACATTTACTCTTGAAGATCACAAAGTCTATTTAAGACTTATTAATTCAAGAATTTTAACCAAAAATATGTTAAAAAAATATATCAACATCCAGGGTCTCTCAGCTGAGATGAAACAAAAGGTGAAGAGTAGATGCTAGACACTAAAGAAATTATGCGATTGTGTCGCCTCAAGCAGCTTTAAGTTAATATCTTCAGTCAAATTAAGCACCCTGTTTAATGAAAACTCTACATCTGCATTAATTCATATAAGGGATAAAACCAGGGAAACTTAAACGTCCATTGTTAACACATGATATTACGTTTCCTTGTGTACAAGTACTTTACTTGTTCATTAACCTTAGCAGTGGTCTTTGAAGTATAAACAAATATTTTTACAGCTGAAATTCAGTTTGGTAAGCGACAAAACAGCTGGCTTGTTCAGCTGCCATTTAAGGTCATATAAATTGAACAGGTTAAAGGTCCCATGTCCTGCACAATCAACTTTCATTGCCTGTTATGTTAGGTGAGTTTTAGGAAGTAAAAAAGACTCCTTTTACTGAACTCTCAGTCCACAGAAAAATTACTTATGCTTCTGTTTGCCTGTTTTATAACATCTTAACGAAACAGCTTCCAACTACATGTGTTTTCTGCCTGTTACATGCAAATGCCATGACTGATTTTGAAAGTCTGCTCTAGGCTGAACGGTTTAAGGAAAATATTGAACTGTGAACATTTCTGGCAGATATGCCAGATTATGATTTCAATTTGATTCACAGTTTTCTTCAAATGAAGCTTCAGTGTACTATACTCTGTTTCCAGTATAGACAACAATCAGAAAATCAATACTCAAAAGCAATGAACGCATTATTCATCATCTAATATCGATGATAAATAATCTGTTTCATTATTTAAGAGAAACTCCAACTTCTACTCTTAAACAGAGGCTTTGTGTTGTTGACCTGCTTACCAGCACTTCCACTGTGGAGGTGTGACGTTCGGGAACGAGTCGACTCTTTAAGCCATACTTAAATGCAAGTTGCCTGCAAATTTTTAAACAGTATGTGGAAAACAGTTGACAAAACAGATCCTCAGGAGTCAGTCAGGAGTGCTTCAAAAAATTGCAACTCTTGTGATCACGATTGCGTTGTCTGAAATTGCGATCAGAAATCTCTCAGCTCTAGTCTGCACTATGGCCTGTAACATTCCCCCCTCATTTGACATTGTCTGGGCAGCCATTTAGTGCAGAGCTCATTATCAGAGCCTCCCTGCCCATTCAGATCTTAGTGTTTCCAAAGGGGAGAAGGAAAGAGCTGCATCTGATCCTCTAAAGAGATTTATATTTTTCATGTATTCATTCAGCAATCAAATCCTTGCTTTACTAACACACAGGACATGATATAGACTATCAAACACACCAGGACATGGGACCTTTAGTATTTATGATTTAAGGTCAGAAAAGCCCCTGATTCTTGTCCAAGAGGATGAAATGACCCTTGGCACGCCTCACATCACAGGGCGATCAGGTACTATCATCTTTAGGAGCTCCAGATGATCCAGCCTTTGCTGTCAGCAGCAGGGATCTGAGCTGCTAAAACCCTCTACTGCTCCTGATTAGCAAGCCTGGCAGAGGACTTCACACCTAGTAAGAGGAGGGTTACCGCCTAGGCCTCTGTTTAAAGGATGTCTGGGTCTGCAGTGTAGTGTAGGGCTGCTTGAGCATAACTCATAATCCTGACTTTCCTAAACAGATGTTAAAAACACAACTAGGAAACACGATCTTTGGAGAGTGTAGAGGATGACCGAATAAGCAGAGAACTGGACTGCAAGCTCGGCAGGAAGCTGCCTGAGGTCCTGGAGCTTTAGGTCAGATTTTTTTAGCATTGCAGGGATTTGTGCCTGATTTAAACAACAGAGATGGGACAGATCTCTTTAAAATGCACTGTTGAAGTTCCCTTATATGTGATCCTCATTTTTCACACACAATTCCTTTTCATTCCTGTTAATTGTGGGAAAGAAATGACTTAAAGTAGACTGGCCCCATGCTGACTAATGCACACTGGAGATCATTGCTTTTGTTATTCGTAAAATAAATACTTCGATGAACAAAAGTGGCTTAAGCTTCAGAGCTGTATCCCATCATAACACAGTTGGGTTATAGAATGTGAACTATTTAGTGCTTCTTTTGATGATCGTACATGCTTTTGAAACTAAAATGTTTTAATTAAAAGAATGGGCAATACATAGAAAGATAATCAAATAAGTAAAACAATGCTAATAATATTGATAGAACAAGGAAACAAAGGTTAGCATGTCATTTAGCACAGTAATCTTTAATCCTGATTACTTAATACAACATTGTGGAAGGCAGGGATTAAAATCTTAATTGAATTTAATTGTCCAGTTCTTGTGTAACCTTGCAGTGCAGCTGTATCAGCCTGATCCAGTGTATACAGGCAGATTCTTCTTGCCAAGCTCCAATATACAAGAACTGTGATCGACCTAAAGGAGGACGTCCCAATCAGAGTCCTTCAAAGGACGAAGAGGTGGGGGCTACAAGAGAGACAGCAGAGATTAGCAGAGATGCTAACACCCTGAGTAGCAGTTTAACCAGATCTGGACTACATTTCTTTGTTAAATGAAAATACCACTTCACACCTCTTTGTGTAAGGATAACTTTGCACCAGTTCCCACATGTTTTAGTTTGTTCTAAAAAGTGTCTTGGGTTTTGTATTTTACACCGCAGCAGTAGTGTCAGCCGACGACATTATCTGATTAGCCTGTAATGAATGTGATTGATGGGATGATCGTCCAATCACCTGCAGGACATGCTTTGAATGGAGCTGCCTATTCCCAAACCCTTTCTTTGGGCTGTGTCCCAGATGGATAAGTGAATATGTTGTTCTGGTGTGCCAGGTTAGCTCTAGTGTAGACCCCATCATAATGTAGACCTGAGTATGTTTGAACCTGCACAGAGCTGGTGCAGCGCAGAACAGAGTGACATGACGACATCTGAGCTTCAGATGTCACAGGAACATGGGCACCAGGGGAGTACGACGTATGTTATTTCCACTGAAGGATTTATTTATAATCTGTGCTGTGGAGGTGTTTAATCAGTTCCTCTTTAAACAGAAGAATGTTTCACGTCTTCTCTTTTTGATAACTAAGCTGATGATCCGAACTTGAGAGGCCTGGTTCATCTTAAAGGTCCAAACTTTAAGTCTCTCATATTTGACACTTCAGTTGTAAATTCTCATATTCCTCAGTGGCATGTTGTTGGTGTTGCAGAGGTGCTTTGTTGCCTTTTTCACTTTTATATTTTGTTTGTTGTAATTCAGATTTTTATTAAACAGTGAACGGAAACACGCCTCCTGTGTGATTTCTCCAGATGGAAGTTCTCCTCTGAGCTCATACGCACAGCTATGGTCATATGCTGCAGTTATTTTAGGACCACAAGTGTTGCTGCAAAAAGGGAGCAACCTGCAGGGAGCACAAAACAGACGCGCACACATACACACGCAGAAAGCCAAAGTCACTGGAGATGTAAGATTGCTTTGGTTTTTAGTCGAACATCTGGTAAAACAAAGAAGCAGAGGAAATGTAATCCTGACATGCTGAGAAACATTCACTCAGAAAGCAATTTAATCTTTACATAATACACTGATCCTTATGAGGCCAAAATGCCCCTGTTTCAATCCTCAGGAGAAGCAGTTAAATGCCCCTTTTCCACTTGCCAAAAAAAAAGTTTAAACCTGGTAACAGTTGACTCCTGTCGGCAGTGGGAAAGGCTGTAATTGGCTTTTAGACCCAGGTAGACTGACCCTGCAGGAGACAAGTTTTTATTAACTCACCTGCGTCGGTGGTGCAGTGGGATAGTGCTCTTGGTCAGTGATCGGGAGGTTGCAGGTTCAAGCCCAGCTCTGGGCGTCACATGGTGATGTGTCCTTGGGCAAGACACTTAACCCCAAGTTGCTCTCACTGCTGTGTCAGTGGTGTGTCAATGGGCATGAAAGGGTGTGAATGTGTTAGAGATACTGATGGATAACTTACATAGAAACCAAGAACTATCACTGAGTGAATGTGAGAGTGAATGGGTAGGTGTGACCTGCAGTGTAAAGCAGCTTTGAGTAGTCAAAGACTAGAAAAGCGCTATTTAAGCTCAAGTCCATTTACCATTTACCTTTAATCAGCTCCCAGTGGGAACATTACACCAGAGGCGCGGTTAACTTATCCCCAGTAACTCACATCTATCCAGGATTGAGTAACCGCAACAATGGCAATCAGAATAATCAATAGCACGACGCAAGTTATCAATACGGTAACTCAATCCAGGATTGTCTCATCAAGAGCCGTGAATGCGCACGTATAAGGGGAGGGCTCAGAGGCAGATGACCAATCGTAGTCATGAGCAGAAAACACACTGAGAAGCACCGGCAATGCACTGACGGAGCTCCATGTTTAACATGTGAAGAGCAGTGCCTGATAAAGTTAAATAAAATATGAGGATGAAAAAGCCTGTAGGCTATAATGGAGAAAGGAAACACCGTAGCAGCTGTCAATCATAGAAAAAATGCGTCGCGGACCAATTACTCATCATTGGCTAAATCTGGCACTCATGAATCTCAGGAAACAATATACTGTGAAAGTGTGTTGCATGTCTGACAATTATCAAATCATTCCCTCAGATGTTATCCCTCTGTCGTGAAGAGGTCGTGGGAGCAGATAAAAAATAAAAACACACAACTGTGTCTGGTAGGTTGGTCTGTTTCATGTCATATCATGCTGCATTTAAGATTTAAGTCGTCGCCAAAATGAAATCATAAAAACACACCGATCTGAAGTCTGACCCAAATTAATAATTTAAAATCAGCAAGAAAAAAAGCCCTCAAACACGTGAATAAAGTGCAGGAATGACACGATGGAATAATGGAATAATGTGCTGTTTCACATAAGAATGACATCCGTTTTATCTGTCAAGCACTTTATGGTTCATTTGAATGTATGAAAGGTGCTACAGAAGTGAAGTTTTTAGAGCAGACAATGCACAATAACAGCTGGACAGTCAGTGCACCACTCCTGCGGGTCACACAGGGAATAAACGGCTCCAATATATCATGATTCCGGGCCACAAGAACAGGTACGTCTCATAGCGGGTCATCAGGTTGATCCAGTGGGTTAAATTGGTATTGTGACACTCCTTCTCATCTTCATGCTCGTCTCAAGAGTTGGACGTCTCCTTCTACCGGGTTCAGGAGAAGAGGGCAGGCCAATGATTCAGAGAAGCTGATTGGCTAGTGCGAGGGTCATCATACAGGATCAGATTCGACCTCCAACTTATCCTGCTGGAGCAGGTAAGCCGTTCAGAGTAAGTCACCATGGAAATCTTCTCCGATAAAGAATGAACCTGCTTTGTGCTATCGATAAGAGTTAACCCTGAAGTTACCTCGCTAAGACATTCATCCTGCTTCATGATATAGGCCTCCAGATGAATGCGCTTATTTACATGATGACGTTGGCGTAACTTGCCTACAGTATAATATTGCACCGTCTCCTCTGTAACTTCTGTGACTTCTCTTTGCCATCTCAGCCACAAATTCCATCTGCCTTCGTGTCATGAGCACTTACATGTCGTTTAGTCCACGCTGAGTTTGTATACTTTAAAGAGGGACAAAAGTATGAAGTACAGAATACAATTGGCTTCCATGCCTCCGCCATTATTAACCTGGCCATGTTTGTCAGGCTGATGATGTCATTAACGTGATGATATCGGCTTGACACACCAGAGGAAAACAAACAGCCATGCAGACCCAGCTCGTCTGCTGTTGTTTAGACCCAGGTCTGCTGGCAGTGGAAAAGGAGTCTCTTGCCAATTGTTAGTGAGTTTACCTGTGTTGAAAAACCATATTTACAGGCTAATTTTAGTGTGGAAGCAGTAAAAGATACAAATTCATGTTGGTTAACCCTCCTAATTCCATAAAATTGCCATGCCCCCAGGTGGTGGGGCTGGGTGTTTCCAGCAACCTGACAATATGATACATATCCTTACACTTACGCCATGATACAATATGTACAGTTGTGCCCAAAAGTTTACACCCCCCAGCAGAATTTCTGATTTTTTGGCCTTTTTCTCAGAAAATATGAATGATAACACAAAAACCTTTCTGTCACTCATGGTTAGTGGTTGGGTGAAGACATTTATTGAAAAAAGGATTAGTTTACTCTTTTTAAATCATAATGACAACAGAAACTTCAAAACTGACCCTGTTCAAAAGTTTACACCCCCAGTTTTTAATACCTTGTGTTTCCCCCTTTGACATCAATAACAGCTTGAAGTCTTTTGTGGTAGTTGTGGATGAGGGTCTTTATTTATCAGATGGTAAAACTGCCCATTCCTCTTCTCAAAAAGTAAATTCTTGGGCTGTCTTGCATGAACTGCACATTTGAGATCTCCCCAGAGTGGCTCAATGACAGTGAGGTCAGAAGACTGAGATGGCCACTTTAAAACCTTCATTTTATTCTGCTGTAGCCAATGGCAGGTTGATCTGGCTTTGTGTTTTGGATCATTGTCATGTTGGAATGTCCAAGAACGTCCCATGCGCAGCTTCTGGGCCGATGAGTGTAAAATTTCCTCCAGTATTTTCTGATAACATGCTGCATTCATCCTTCCATCAATTTTGACCAATTTGCCTGTGCCTTTGTAGCTCACGCATCCCCAAAACATCAGTGATCCACCTCCGTGTTTCACAGTAGGATTAGTGTACCTTTCATCATAGGCCTTGTTGACTCCTCTCCAAATGTAACGTTTATGGTTGTGGCTAAAAAGTTCAATTTTGGTCTCATCACTTCAAATATCTTTTTTCCAGAAGTTTTGAGGCTTGTCTCTGTGCTGTATGGTGTATTGTAAGCGGAATATTTTGTGGCATTTGTGTAGAAATGTCTTTCTTCTGGCGACCCGACCATGCAGCCCATGTTTCTTCAAGAGTCTCCTTATTGTGGATCTTGAAACATCCACCCCAATTTTTTCAGACTCCTGTATTTCAGCTGAACTTATTTTAAGGCTTTTCTTTGCATCTTGAACAATTTTCCTTGCAGTTGGAGCTGAAATTTTTGTTGGTCTGCCTAACATGGTTTGGTTTGAACAGAATCCCTCTCTCTCCCCTTCTTCATTAGAGTTT
The DNA here is from genome assembly GCA_036419115.1 of Scarus forsteni. Classification (NCBI taxonomy): domain Eukaryota; kingdom Metazoa; phylum Chordata; class Actinopteri; order Labriformes; family Labridae; genus Scarus; species Scarus forsteni. Next base: position 4,166,530 of record JAZDUH010000152.1, read on the forward strand.
TAACAGTGCTTCTTGGCATCCTCAGTTCCTTAGATATCTTTTTAAATCCTTTTCCTGTTTTATACAGTTGAAATACTTTCTCACAGATCCTTTGACAATTCTTTTGCTTTACCTATGACGCAGAAACCTGAAATTTCATGCCAGTGAAAGATGCACGTGTCTGTCAGGAGCTCAGAAACTCACTGAGCTTTTATACACACACACACAGATTACAAGCTAATAGATCACAGGTGAGGATGGTTACCTTTATTAGACATTCAAACCCATTTGTGTCAAATTTTGTGCATGTCATCAGGCCAAAACTGCCAGGGGGTGTAAACTTTTGAACAGGGTCATTTTTGAAGTTTCTGTTGTCATTATGATTTAAAAAGAGTAAACTTAAATTTTTTTCAATAAATGTCTTCACCCAACCACTAACCATGAGTGACAAAAAGGTTTTTGTGTTACCATTAATATTTTCTGAGAAAAGGCAGAAAAATCAGAAATTCTGCTGGGGGGTGTAAACTTTTGGGCACAACTGTATATGGGTAAACATGAATTGTAAACATTAATTAAGCTTTTAACAGAATTCCTGACAAGTTTGTTTTATTACAAGAAAAATAACAAGGATGAGTTTTAAATAATTCTACAACTTAAAGGTGCTATTAGGAGAATCCATTTCCCGCGACATAAAGACTCTGCTACCCATGAGCAACTGCGGTGACTGTCGTAAAGATGTGACCCAAGCCAAGGCGTGTCTTTCTTGTGATGCTCATGAATGCAGCTCGGATCTTCCTCAGAACTCTGCATTGCTTTACAACTTCTTTTTTCAACAGCATAAAGGATGCAAAGTAACAAGGTAATGTATCTCTTTCTAGTTACGCTATGTGTGACAACAACAATTTTAGAAAACTTAGTAAACAAGTTTGTAGCCAGCTATAATATATATATATATATATATATATATATATATATATATATATATATATATATATATATATATATATATATATATATATATATATATATATATATATATATATATATATATATATATATATATATATATATATATATATATATATATATATATATATATATATATATATATATATATATATATATATATATATATATATATATATATATATATATATATATATAAAGCTAAGGAATGTTAATAGATAACCTATAATGCTATAAAACTCATCTTAAAGATGCTGTGAGGAGTTTCTAAGTTATTATCAAAAAGTCTCACTTTTAGATATATGCCTGATTGAAATACACATTTTAAGATGAGTTTTATAGCATCAAAATAGATTATCAATAAATGCTATTCCTTAGCTTCGCGGTCGGGTCGGACAGGGCTGGACTGGCCTGGATACTCAACTTCGAGAACAAGACAATTAAAACAAGAGCAAAATTGTATTATTCAGACACGTCTTAGAGCACCGAGCTGTAAGTAGCGATATATAGTTGGCTACAAAACTACGATACTAAGTTTTGCAAAAATTGCTTGTTGTCACACATCAAAAACTACCGCTACGTAATGAGAAAGAGATACATTACCTCATCACTTTGCATCCTGTAAGTTGTTGAAAAAAGAAGTTGTGAAGCAATGCAGAGTTCTGAGGAAGGTCTGAGCTGCATTCATTAGCATCACAACAAAGACACGCCTTGGCTTGGGTCACGTCTTTACGACAGTCGCCGCATGTGCTCATGGGTAGCAGAGTCTTTATGTCGCGGGAAATGGATTCTCCTCATAGCAACTTTAAAGTGTGTATTTCGATCAGGCATATATCTAAAAGTGAGACTTTTTTGTCATTACTTGGAAACTCCTCATAGCATCTTTCAGATACTTATGTTCAGCTCCTCAAAGATGGTAGACCTAGGTTCAGTTTTAGAGCAAGCTTTATCATGTAGTTTGGCTTCTACTTAAACTACCATTGTTAACATTATCCAAAGTTTACAGACACTGTCAAAACATTAAGGCCGTATCAATTCTGTAGAATCTGGATTGATACATGTATCCCCTAGGAGTGCATATCAATATTTTGCCGAATTGATATTCTGAGCATAGGCCTACCAGGTGGTGACTAATATTTTTACCTGTATCTCTGTATCCATACAAAGTGTCTTTGTTGGGGCAACTTTGCTTTGGAGCTCCTTTTTTAGGTCATAGATCACCCCAGGTCAAATATATTCTTTTCAAAAATTTATTAATTCACACCTTTTTATTATTATTTTTTTATTTCATATTTGTGGATCTGCAGTTATAAATTGAAATTGTGATTTTTCCCCACATTTTCCTCATCAAGTCCTGCTGATTTTCTGATATTCCGCATAAAAAGTCAGCCTTCACAGGTTTTTGGTGGCAAAAATGTGGGAGACGCGACACTCGTATTCAGTTCTTTGCTGCATTAATGCTTCTGCAAGTTGCTGTTGTTGACACTCTCTGAAAGTTGTGCAATAAACGGCTTTTTGTCCAGATTAGGAAAAGTCTTGCCCACTTCTGCCCCCTGTTTGCCTTGAATTTTGGTTTCTTTGTAAGGTTTCCTGCTGACTGCCTCCGATGAAAGCGGGATGTCCTTGATTTGCAAAGCATGCAGAACTAAGGTGAAGGAATTGTTAAGTAAATAGACTAAGGAAGTCAGTTTCTTGGAGTTGTTATAGATTCTCAGCTGGAATTGATTTCTGATTCCCATAGATGTTAGACCTCCATTTGATCCTCAGATGGTCTGAAATTCCATCTTTGTCTGATGGCTAATCAAGACGCATCTTATTTCTTCAGATTTTTTTTTTTAAGTTGTGTTCCAACTGAAAAAGCCAAAGGTCATTGAGAGGCAACAGTTGTTCCCAGTTCCCCAAATAATTTTCAAAAGTTTGATACGTGTTATGTGGCCCATTCCCATATATGGGGCAGAAACTGTTCCTATAAGAGTGCCATATTAACCATGTTGAGCAAGAAAAAATGTCTTTAGTAATAGGAAATGTTATTTGATGCATGTGTTTTGAATTTTGTTATTTTTCCCCTTAAAGCCAAATAAATTGATGGGATAAAGCTTGTTCATCAATAATCTGTGAGATTCAAACTCAGTTTATGTATTTTTTAATTAATCTCTACGATCACACAACTTCCACATCAATCTTACATCATAAAAACATCTGTTAGCCCACGCAGTCCTGAATTAAAGGATGTCTTGAGCCTTTTTGATCTTGGAAGGTTAAAGTTCTACATAACTTACAACAATTATGTCCAAGAGAACTTGGACATAATTGTCTGAAGGTATTAGCGTACCCCCTACATCACTTCACATACCCCAGGGGGTACACATACCCCAGTTTGGGAATCACTGTCTTACAGAATACCCACTGACATTTTAGTCTTTTCTATGTTTAAATTGTCACCATCCCGTTGTCGTCATTAAAAAAGGGGCGTCAACAAAATGATGTCCCAATTGTCATTTTTGACAAAAACATCACTGGAACACAGCCAGGAGATCACAGCACAAGATCACAGTGTGGAGATCATAGCCATTAGAACGAATCCTGGAGAACAAAGTAGGACATCACAGCCAGGAGATCACAGCCAGGACATCACAGCCAGGACATCACAGCCAGGACATCACAGCCAGGACATCACAGCCAGGAGATCACAGCCAGGAGATCACAGCCAGGACATCACAGCCAGGAGATCACAGCCAGGACATCACAGCCAGGGCGTCACAGCCAGGACATCACAGCCAGGACATCACAGCCAGGAGATCACAGCCAGGAGATCACAGCCAGGACATCACAGCCAGGACATCACAGCCAGGAGATCACAGCCAGGAGATCACAGCCAGGAGATCACAGCCAGGAGATCACAGCCAGGACATCACAGCCAGGAGATCACAGCCAGGACATCACAGCCAGGAGATCACACCCAGGACATCACAGCCAGGTGATCACAGCCAGGACATCACAGCCAGGACATCAAAGCCAGGACATCACAGCCAGGACATCAAAGTAGGTGATCACAGCCAGGACATCACAGCCAGGTGATCACAGCCAGGAGATCACAGCCAGGAGATCACACCCAGGACATCACAGCCAGGTGATCACAGCCAGGAGATCACAGCCAGGACGTCACAGCCAGGACATCACAGCCAGGTGATCACAGCCAGGACATCACAGCCAGGAGATCACAGCCAGGACCTCACAGCCAGGAGATCACAGCCAGGAGATCACAGCCAGGACATCACAGCCAGGAGATCAAAGCAGGTGATCACAGCCAGGAGATCACAGCCAGGACATCACAGCCAGGAGATCAAAGCAGGAGATCACAGCCAGGAGATCACAGCCAGGAGATCACAGCCAGGTGATCACAGCCAGGAGATCACAGCCAGGAGATCACACCCAGGTGATCACAGCCAGGACATCACAGCCAGGAGATCAAAGCAGGTGATCACAGCCAGGTGATCAAAGCAGGTGATCACAGCCAGGAGATCACGGCCAGGACATCACAGCCAGGAGATCACAGCCAGGAGATCACAGCCAGGACATCACAGCCAGGAGATCAAAGCAGGTGATCACAGCCAGGACATCACAGCCAGGAGATCACAGCCAGGACATCACAGCCAGGTGATCACAGCCAGGAGATCACAGCCAGGAGATCACATCCAGGACATCACAGCCAGGTGATCACAGCCAGGACATCACAGCCAGGAGATCAAAGCAGGTGATCACAGCCAGGTGATCACAGCCAGGACATCACAGCCAGGAGATCAAAGCAGGTAATCACAGCCAGGACATCACAGCCAGGACATTACAGCCAGGACATCACAGCCAGGAGATCACAGCCAGGTGATCACAGCCAGGACATCACAGCCAGGAGATCACAGCCAGGAGATCACAGCCAGGTGATCACAGCCAGGAGATCACAGCCAGGATATCACACCCAGGAGATCACACCCAGGACATCACAGCCAGGTGATCACAGCCAGGACATCACAGCCAGGAGATCACAGCCAGGACATCGTAGCCAGGACATCACAGCCAGGACATCAAAGCAGAACATCACAGCCAGGACATCACAGCCAGGAGATCACAGCCAGGACATCACAGCCAGGACATCACAGCCAGGAGATCACAGCCAGGACATTACAGCCAGGAGATCACAGCCAGGAGATCAAAGCAGGTGATCACAGCCAGGACATCACAGCCAGGAGATAACAGCCAGGAGATCACAGCTAGGACATCACAGCCAGGAGATCACAGCAGGAGATCACAGCCAGGAGATCAAAGAAGGAGAACACAGCAGTGATGTTTTTGGAAGCCTTTTTTAGATTTGGTCTTCGTCTTTTTGATGAACGTTTATTAGTGTTAGTCACACTTAAGTCATTTCTATTTATAATAGTTTTAATCCAGTTTTCGTTGACGAAAACTCAAGAAGTCTAGTTTAAGTTAAAAAAGGAAGGTATTAGTTTAAACAAATTAATTCTTAAATTAACTGATATACAGAACAAAAACATTCTTATTTTGGCAATTGTGGCTTTATTTCAGAGAATTTGCTTAACTGCAATAAACATACACATGTCCATAATATGAGCAATGGATTAGGAACTTGATTCTCAGCTTGACCTCATCTGCCAGTGCAAGTAAGAGGCATATTATTTGTAAAAACAGACATCATACAACCCCAGTATCGTGCATCCCTAAGTAATCCCATTATCTTTAACCGATGCAAACATTCTACAACAACTTACAGTTACAACATTTACAACTAATCAAATGATACTGATACTTCTCAATTTCCCTGAGGAAGTTTTTCAAATAAGGTATTATCTAATCTAATCTAATTAACCTATGTGCACTGGTGTAAATATTTATTTAACTTTTCACTTTGTTTTATTCATATTGTTCTTACAGTTGAATTTTTTTCTGGTCCATATCTTGCTTTTTAAGCAACCTTTTTAGTTTTTTTTATTTTTACATCATATTATTGTTTTTATTCATGTTATCTCTTTTTGCTATACATTGCCTTTACTACTGCTAATAAAATAAAAAAACAGCCACCACCAAAGCAGCATCAATTGATTATTTTTGTGGTGCGTATGGCTGCCATTTAGTTTGAATACTTTATGTAATATTTGTATGAAGTGGAGTTCACAGAAAAAAACTTCTGTAAAAATAGAGAATTTTGCTCTGAGAACTTGAGGACTAGAGAAACAGATGGTACCTGTTGTTTCAAGTGAATTAAGTGAGGGCTCATGTCCTCAAACTGGATAGAATAATGTGTGACTAAGAAATATCATCTCAGGATGCTCAGGATCAGAGGAGACGATCAGCTTTCAAAGCTTTTGAAGTGCGCAGCTCTCATCCCGCAGAGCCTCGTTGATTTAATGGACTTTTAAAATCGTACAGACCAGATTCACTGTTTTACAAACTCCAAGGACAAAACAGAGGAGCTGAATGAAAGTTCAGCTTCAAAGTATTTGCTTATTCTGAGCAGGGCTGAAAAGAAAGGGTTTATTAGCATGCCATAAACTAAAGATCTGTGTGGATTTTCAGGAAAGGTTCAGAGTATTTCAAAATTATGATCTTAGGATGAGAGTAAACTTGTGAGTCAAACAGCCTTTAAACAAAATAATAAGGGATTAAATTACATAGCCACATTGTTTTAACAGATATATTACGGGCAGTATTTTTTCACTGCTTTTGGAAGCATTACCTATATTCATTGATGTTGTATAAATAGTACAGTAGTTGTAGCTGTCCTATTTGGGTTTTTTAAAAATGTTTTCCAGATCTAAAGCTTTTCAAGCATTCAGCCCCATGGTTAATTTTAGTTACAACAGTTTCATTTCATTTTCCTAGTTTGTGTCTGTCATCGTCATATTTGCATGAGGTTTGTTATTCAGTTCCTCTTCTTGAGTTGTTACCAAAAAAATCAAAATGACACTGAAAAGATTAGGAGTTATCACAAGAACAAACACAGAAGAAAACATAAATGTCATTAATTTAAGTGGTTAAAAAACTGAATGCAATGAGGTTGTATAACTTACGGGCTAGTGCAGTGGTTCTTAAACGGTGTGGTAAGGCCCACAGATGGTCTTGGGGTAAGGGTGAGTTCCAATAGTCCTTTTTTGGTAAGGAACCTTCCTTACTGAGGAAATGACCCCGAAGCATTTCAGCGTCGGCCACAATGAGAGCTGTTTGTATTCTCCAGAAGTTAAGGGAAGTTGTTGCTTCCTTTTGGATCTCCTTTAGCTAAGGAAACACTGGACCATCCTTTATGAAAGGAAAGGATAAAGGACCACCCCATAATGCATTTTGGAAAGTGTTATAGTGATAGTGTATATAAAAACTGTCCCTGTCGAACATTTAAGGATACTTACGGAGGAGAAAGGAAGAGTTTTGTGGGACTGTGAAAATATGTATTTTATACTGCGTCAATGTTTTTTGATAGGTACAGAGAAAGAGATATGCTTCAAAGCCAGTGCTTTTAAAAATATAAATTTTAGCTCATTTGTTTTGTTGTCATTTATAAATTAGTGGACAGAAACAATTACATGATATAATTTATAAAGCTCTTTAAAGCAAATGTTTTTCTCCATAACCACCTACAGTGTTGATGAATATTAAACATACAAGTGTGGTCTTTCTTATATTATATTATATATTAAATACCACATTTTCATCTATCTAGCTTTAACTATTGCTGCAAAAGCTGCCTTGTTATAAAAATAAGTTATAAAATAACACCAAAAATTCACAACATTGATATTTACACACTTACTTCTAATTATGCACTTACTTTGATCTCCGCTCTGCCATCTTTCAGCAGGCACAGTGTATGATGGGAAATTTCTCATGCCCCTCCCTTTCAAGAGAGGTCCCAGTCTGTCTTTGCTTCAAGGGCTTTGTAGCCTTTCCCCTTAACTCCAGAGATGCACGATAGTGGATTTTTGCCAATTTCCATTATGCCAGTATTTTTTTATTCATTATTGCAGATATTGATTCTGACATTTCAGGTCAAGAGCACAAGCTCTGTACTTAATAAAAAGGGACTTTTCTTTCAATGTTACAGCATATTATCACATGAACAGATGTAAACCGAGAAAAACAGTTTTTGACTCTTGCAAAAATAAAATATTTAAATGTACTCATGCAGTAATGAGAAGGTGCATCAGTTTTGAACTTTTGTGTAATTTGCTAATATTTGCTACTTAACTATGGAGAACTGGGATAGCCCTTTGTCAGACATGAATGGGCAAAACCAAGGGCTTATGGTAAGACAGGAGCTTAGGGGTACAATCAGGATTGACCCTAAATGTTGATCCATGTCAGGTGTAAAATAAATCATCTCAGCCTTTCTCCATTTATGAAAAGAGCACTTCAGAGATAGAGATATTGACTGAGGGCATTTCTCAAAGCATGAGCTCTAATCTTAGCTTAGGCTCTATCTACATGGAGATAAAAAACAACTTGTTTTTAACTGTCTCCTGTAAAATAACCACAATTTCAAGAAATGTGTCCATCATGAAAATGCTGTAGTGCATCTACAAGGCCTGTCAGTGGCACTGTAACGCTGCTGCAGACAAACACCGAAACAAGAGAAGACATGGAGCGTGTGCATACATCATGAGAGATGTTAACAAACATGCTCAAAATTTAACACAAAAAAGATAGACCCAAATGCACATTAACTAAAAGGCTTTCTTAAAACTGAAAGGGACCCCCCCAAAAACCTTATCCTTTACAAAAAAAAAAAAAAATGTAGAAAAAGAATGAAGAATGAAGGCACGAGTAACTAAACCCAAAAGCAAAAAGTTCAACTGAAAAAACACACTAGGAAAAACACTGAAGTTTTACTCAGGGGGCCTGCAGCTCAAAGCAGGATTAATGTCTTAGCGAGGTAACTTCAGGGTTAACCCTGGTTTATTGACATCACGAAGCCGGTTCATTTCTTATCGGGGTAGATCTCCATGGTGATTTGACCTTCACCATGGTGACCCTCACAATAGGCAATCAGCTACAAATAAAAGGGATGTAATTCTTATGTGAAACAGCACATTGTTCTATTTTGTATAATACCATCATGTCCATCATGTCATTCCTGCACTTTATTCATGTGTTTGAGGGCTTTTTTTCATTCTGATTTTTAAACTGTTAATTTGGGTCAGACATCAGCTTGATATGTTATCATGATTTCATTGTGGTGATGACTTAAATATTAAATGTAGCATGATATGACAAGAAACAGACCAACCTACCAGACGCAGTTGTGTTTTTGATAATTGTCAGAGTAATTTGCGCATTTTCACAGTCCTCTATTCTACGCATTTTGTCTATGATTGACAGCTGCTACGGTGTTTCCTTTCTCCATTATACTGACATTTTCATCCTCACATTTTAACATTCTCAGATGCTGCTGTTCACAGGTGAAATGTCTGTTGGTGCATTCCCAGCACTTCTCAGCTTGTTTTCAGCTCATGATCACGATTGGTCAGCTGCCTCTGAGCCCTCCCCTTACACGTGTGCGTTCACAGCTCTTGATGAGACAATCCTGGTTGAGTTACCCTGTTGATTATCTGCGTCACGCTATCGATTGTTACCTCCGCCAAGGAGGTTATGTTTTTGGGAGAGTTTGTCCGTCCATCCGTCCGTCCGTCTGTCCGTGAACAAAATAACTCAAAAAGTAAAGGATGGATTTGGATGAAATTTTCAGGAAATGTTCAGCATGGGAAAAGGAAGAACTGAATCGATTTTGGTGTTGATCGGGATCAGCGTCTGGCCGCCATGGTGAAAAATGTGATTTCTGTGAATAACTACTGAACTAAAATAGATATCATTATGAATCCAGTTGCTAATGGTATGTTTTCATGGTCAAGGAATCTAAATATTTAGATGAAATAAAGGTAGGAGTAATATTTATGATCAAAATGACAATATGGCTGAGGACTGTGGCGCTGGCGGAGGTCTGCGCTCTCCGAGTGCTTTCTAGTTCTGATTGCCATTGTTGGGGTTACTCTACCCTGGATAGGTGTGAGTTACCCAGGGTAAGTTAACAGCACTTCATGCTATAGGACACATGGAAGACCAATGATCCAACGAAAACAAAGGGAACACAGAGACTAAGGCTATGTTTACACGAACACTCCTGACTTAAAGACGCAGAGATTTTTCCTTTGCGTTTTCAAATTCTTCTGCGTTCAGACGAGGATGCTGGAGACGCATGTACCCGCTGTAGTGTGCATGCCGGTTCAGTAGATGGCGGTGTAGGTCTGCCGAGAGGCAGCGCTGCTACAACACACGTACGAAGAAGAAAACTTTTCACAAACAACAATGGCAAATAGATGCACAGAGAGATGCAGGAGTTTCTTTTCTGGACAACAAATCAGTTCAAGCAACAAATCTGTCTAAATAGTTTTGTCTGGATAACAAACTGATCATGGTAAGAGGCTCACACACGTTACTCTGCAGACGGCCGAAGCTGTTGTTGTTCCTGTTCCTGTCCAGCCTTCATCTGAAAGAGTACTGCGCATTCGGTGATGTCAGCGTTTCACCCTGAAACACTCTGATACGGGTTTACACAGAGCTGAATGGAGAGCATTTTGGAAACAGAAACAACCATATCATAACAACTATGACATAATTGTTACTGAAAGTATGCATATCTACAGTGGCGGCTGGCCAATAGAGGGCGCTAGGGCGCCGCCCCCCCAGTGATATTAAATGTATTTACTTTATTTTGAAAAAATGAATATTACCAAAAATTACTTATCTAAATATGTAATATAACATAAACATAACATAAATATATATCCATTAAGATATAAAGTAATTAATTTTCATTAATGTAGAACAAAAGTAAGCCTTCTCGTCTCTGTCTCCGTGTCTCGGGGCGCTGAAGATATCGCCCCTGAGACAGTGACGACTAGCCAATAAGGGAATGTTACTAGGGCAAGATAAGCGCCTATCAACGTGAATTTGGCCAGTCAGCGTGGTTGAAAATAATCTCTGAAGGGCGATTCTTATTTCGCCCCTCGGGTTTATTCGGCTTGTGTCGGCCATGCCCGGAGTGACTAATCGGGAGGACCGGGACAATTTCCGGTGGGCCGGCCTGACGTTTGGGCCGTGAGGGCCGGTGTTAATATACATTTTTTAATATTATTATAATTTTTTGGTTTGGTGTTCATTCATGGCACTGAGTGAGTATTACCTCCATGCTGTTACCGTTGTCCCTGTGGGCCGTCTCCCTCGGCAGCCTTTTTTTTTTTTCCGAGGCATCCTGACGTAACAACACGTCCGCGCAGCTAAAAACAATTAGCTCCGCCAGTCGGAGTCTGTGAGATGTGCCAGATAGTAGCCGCGGTGCTGGACTGCCGACAAGATGGACAAAAAGCGCAAGGTTGGCGCGGAAAAGAAAAGAATTAAAAAGAGGAAAGCGCTTGAAAATGATGCAGCAAAATGTGCAAAATAGCGACTTTTTTAACAAAACGGGCTCGCGGTCTGAAACGAAAGAGGATGACGATGAAACTGGTAAGGGAAGGTGTTGAATGAAATGACACTTGCACTGTGTGATGACGTCACATAACTGGGGAAACTTTGTCTTGTAGCCCCTCAGAAGAGATGCAGCAGCACCAAGCAGCAGCCATGAGCCCAGCACAGGTGCAGATTGGGCAGGTAGGATTGTTCACTGAGTGAATGTCAGAATTAATGTCAGAGTAGGGGAGAGTGGGGTAAATTGAGCCAGTGGGTAAGTTGACCCAGCCCCTGTTTCTGGGAAACAGTAAATAATTCTTGTCATGAGGCCCTAAATTCAGAAAGCCCTTATCATTTCACCCTGCCTCTGTTGAAGAGAAGCACCTGGTACAAACAGTTGGTACTTTTTTAACACAAAGAACTCTTTTGGTTTGTCAGAGTAAATTTACAGCATGTCTTTGAGCTTTTTTTATTAGTTCCAATTTATCCAGGTCTAAAATGGTGTAGTATACATATTTGTTATCTACCAATGTATAAAACTATATGACTCATTTGGCTACGGATAAGCCTGTAGTTTGCGTCGAATCGTAGTGGGATGGTTGTTAAAAACTGAGTGTTGCACAGTACTGCCCCACCAAGAATATTTTTCACCAGCCGCCACTGCATATCTATTGTGTACACAGAAATGAAAGGCCGTTGTTGCATATTTATTCACTCTGGGACCCATTTTTGGGCACCCACAATGGCATACTTGCATGAACAAAATGCTTACACGATTAAAACTTGTGCTGTTACCCCTGAATTCATCTACGTGTTGATGCCCTAAGTGTCATGTTTTAAATCTGTTAGATTAAATTCACTTTGAGATAACTCACTCCTGGGCTGAGATTCACATCAACATTAGAAAAATTAAAGAAGTGAAAACTCATCTCTGGCCTGAATCCCCTCAGTGAAAGGTCAACCCAGACCTCATCAGTTCTACATTCCCCAACCCCCAACTCAACTCTCCCAGACGCTGCAGTCTGTGTCGTCCAGACAACAACAAGCAAAGCAGGAAGAATTCAGCTCCAAACAAACCCAGCCCCTGACCAAAAACCTCATCAGCCTGTCACTTATCAGAGTACGCTGAGTTTATGAGAAAGAGGAAGAAAGATTTGTGATGACAGAAATCCCCTGCAGTTATCTGGAAGAGTATATAATACCTTCAGATGAACTTCTGCTTCATCAGAGAGATGAAGGGGGAAGCTGCAGAGAGAGCAGCGCTGGGATTGGCAGCTGCAGAGAGGGGTGCCAGGAGGGGGGTCTCTTCAGCCAATGAGGCCTCAGTGAAGCAGCTCTGTTGGTGACATGGTGCTGCTTTTCCACGCCCAGTGTGTAAAAGAGTCCTGCTCTCAGTGACAGCTCAGACAATATGCTGGAGAGACGCAAAGGAGGAGTGAACCCTGAAGAGTTTTCACAAGCGCTCTATGTTGAGATGGTTCACTGAAACTGACCCTCTGTGGACGGACTTACTTCTCTGAGAGGCTCTGAAACACAGCTGAAGGTCAAACATGGTGAGTACTTCAACTGCAGCATTAAAAATAAGACTTAAACACTAAAACTCTTAGTCAAGCTCACAACTCAGGGTTTGCACAAGTGCTTAAAATTGTAAAAGTGATGAAATTGGATGTGTTCTAATGTTTGATGTGCTTGGATTTCACTAAAAAGTGAGTGATGATGTAATTTTGTCTGTCCTGTGATGTGAATAAGGCTGGAAATTGATCAAGTTTTAATTAAGAGGTCATATTGCTGTCTGATAGACTTCATATCTCAGCATCGCGCTGGTTCCCTTGCAGAAAAGCCTGTGGGACTTTAAATATGTTTGTGAATAATTTCTAACAAACTTAAATATCTTGATATCATGATAATCTTCATGGTTCGAACCTAACTTTCATGACTTTTTATTCTTTTATGTGAAATGCTATGATATAAAGATATTACCAAGCTTAACATGGGGTTCGACCTGGAAGCAGCTATCACACTGTCAGTGTAAAATGTCACTCTGTAACCTGTTGCATAAGAACAACCTCATGATTCAGTGGTGATCTGATCAAGTTGGTGCCCTTGGCTCTGGTAATTGTGTATGCATTAGCGTTCGTTAAAAAAAATAAGACACGGTTTCATTAAGCTGGAGATTGACTTGCCGTTTGTCACTGCCTCCATTAGCATCATTGTTTGTAAACTTGCCTGTACATGACGCTTGTTACTGGAGGATGCCACCAGAGAGTGCAGAAGACCTTAGGCTGTGTGTAGCTACATGCTGTGTCAGAAGTAAACAGCAAATATGTTGAAAATCCGGAGAGGAAAAGTAACAAAATAGACACCATTTATCAATATCATATTAAATATTTGTTGACAACTGAGGAAGAGTGATCAGACCTCACCATCAGCACCATCTGACTGTTGTGACTATGATATTATCCTCCCTGAGCTGTAAGATTTGACCTGGTGTGTGGGTAGAAAAAGTTACCGTGTTAACTGATGACTTAAGGGCAAATATGCTGATAGACTTCTTAGTCAAGCACTGGAAAAGCAAATGTTGTGCCCTTTAATGCTTCACTTTTAGTAATCCTTGTATAAAGAATGCTTCATGAGTATGTGAAAAAATGCTATCAAATAAATGAAGCTATCACAACACAACTACAGACAGAGTCAACCACAGCGTCAACTGCATTGAATTGAATTACAACACCAAACTTACTTCCTCCAACTTTATCTGTCATCAGCTGAATGAACTGTCATGGTTGTGTCTGTTCAGTCTTCAAACTATTCAGATGTTGATGATTGTGGTTTTGGTTTATTGATTTGTCTTTAAACTTTTGGTTATTATTGTTCCTTCAGCATAACCAGAGAGCTGAATAGACACAGGCCAGCTTAGTTTACAGCAAGTATATCTCCAGCTTTAGTACCTAGGCAACCATCCTTTAAGAAATGCAACCAAGTTTTAAAATAAAAAAAAGGACAATATCAGATGCATTTTATACTGTTATTGTGCTAACAAGGGCCAAGGCTATCCATTAAGGGGATAAAGAGGAAAGGCCCCATAAAGGTTAAAAAGGCTTCCCAAATGGCTTTTTTGTGTGGACGAATGCCTATATGATAAAAAAAACTTTTGGAACCCCACCCCCTGTGGATGGTCCCTAAGGATACAGTTAGAGTAGGGGCACTCTCATTATTAAGGGGCCTCGGCAGTCAGATCTTAACCCAACAGAGCACCTTTGAAATGTGATGATCCACGTTACAGATGTACAGCTGACCCATGTTGCAATAGCAACAAACAAATAAGACATCAAGAATTATGGCAGCTATGAAGCAAAAGTGGCTCCAATATGATACTACTATTGTGTACCTTATAAAGTGGCCCGTGAGTGCACTGGGATTTTTTTATTGTGGTATATATTATACTGATGGATTCTTGCAAAAAGTCAGCCCTGTTTGTATGAACGATGATCCAATCACAGTTGTAAGGTCCTTGTTAATCTTGAAAATGCATGTTTAAATTACCCAAAAAGTGTTTGAATTTTACCTTCAAAAATTTTAAAAAACAAAATTACAATGTATTTTATGAAGGGCACCTTCCACAGCACTCAAGGTCATCTGACAAATTCCCTGACAATCACAATAGAAAATCAGAAATTAACTGAAACTATTTACAGCCATGTCAATTCAGCAGTCGAAATAATTTGTGTAAAAGTTGAAAGGTCATAGCTATAATTAGATTTCTCTAGAGACGTGAGTTTTCCGTTGATACTTAAATGTTTGCAGAGAGGAAGTGTCACACATGGCTCTTCAGATCAGCAAATGCTCCAAAATCTCCTTTCCAAAGTCTTTTCTGATGTAGTTTGTGTTGACGCTCTTCCTCACTGCCGTCCATTCAGAAAAATGTCCCCACAGACGACCTGCTGGGATTTCACGTTAACTTGCGGTGTCAGCTCTCGCCTATTTCTACACGTCGCCCCTGTGACCTGCTCCAGTGTGTGCTGTAACCGGAGAGGGCTGATCCCAGCAGAGAGGGGAGACTTTGTGAGCCTCATTAACATGAGCCTTTAGAAGTGAGAAAGTAACACAGGCTGCTCAGCAGAAGTCCTCAGCCACATGTTTGATTTCTTCTCTTTTGGGGTTTGGATGCTTGAATGTGTTCTGATTATCTTGTACTTATTTTAGATCACAGACGAAAACTTTGGCTACTAATAAAGCCGTATTAATCCATCCTCACTGTTAAAGGGCCAAACTCTTACAGATCACAGTTACTATTTTAACTTAAATTGAAGTAACGGACATGAGATATAGATTCATCAGCATTTATTTCATCCTTTAGATTTTTTAGATTTAAGCTCAAGTGCAGGCAGTGTGTAGTATTTAATTAACTAAATGCATAACCTTCAGGGACCTTTGTGCACATTTGTGCTCTTTTCATTCTTCGTTTATTGATAATCTTGGCTGTGTTCATGTATAAGGCATGAATTTGGCAAGATTATTTGCTCTTGTTGTTTCTATCTCAGCTGCAACAGTAAATCTCAAGTATACTGTACTACAAATAATTGTTCCACTTTTGCCCTTAAGCCCAAAATGTACCAAGAGGCTGAATCAAACTGGGATTTTCGGTCTCCCTTCCAATAAAGCATTATGCATTTTATTATATTAGTGGGTTAATCGAGGCTTTTGAATTGATAATTTCTGCTCCTCTTCACCAGGTGGTGCTATTTAAACCACATGAAAATGAATATGAGTATTAATAAGTAATAATGCATTTGTCAATTTCTATTCATTAACACATTCCTTCACAAAAAAATCGCAAATAGCATATTGAATATACTTTTCTATTTTTGCATATAAATACATGGAGGCATTATGACAAATATCTGGCCTTTAGAGAGTTAAGATTTTATAAGATAAATGAATATTTGATGTTGTGATTAGAACTGATGTTTAAAAAATCATATTTTAAATTGTTGAAAATTATAGCAGCATTTAATATTTTTCTGTGCTATATTATGAAAAGCCCTTTTTTCCCTAACAGGAAGAAACATAAATTCTACAATCAAACAATGATAGTTTTTTGGGTAAAAATCTTTAATTTCTGGTAAACTTTGATTTTTGTAAGAGATTTGAGAGGCTATGAGTGGTTGGTGTTTCTTGAAAAAAAATGTAATGCAGCATAACTGCATTTATGGAAAAAAGACTAATCATTTTACATCTAGTATCTTACAAAAAACTAAAAACCTGAGCTCAAAACCACATCAAGTATCGACATGGGCCTCATGTGGCCCCTGCACTGCAAGTTTCCCACCCCTGTTTAAGATAGTAAATATAAGTCCAGCACTTGACCAACAAGCGTAAAAAATGTAATGATATTTGAAAATTTGGAAGTGAGGCAAAAACTGACATATTTTATTTTGCAAAATGAAATATTAAAATCTAATTTGCATGTGTTCATTATGGACCTTATTTTGGTTTTTATCTAAAAAGCTGTTCTTCAAACCCGGAGAATTTGAAGTGCTAAAATGCTAATTCACCTCTGAGTTTTTGGACTGTGGGGTTTGACCAATGCTTCATTTGTACCAAGGGGCCCAAATGCTTGAAAAAAATTTCAACTCAAAGGTCAATGTCACCATTGGAACTGTCTCAGTGTATGGGTGTAGTGAGTCACTGTGTTAACTGATGACTTGTGCCTGACTGTGCAGATAGATGTCTTTGTCAAAGCAGTTGTTTCTGCTGCTATGAACAATCCATCATCTCTCCTCTGCGTCCACACTGATCCTACAGGTGACGTGCATACTGCAGCTCTCATCTGCATCACGTTCATTTTGGACGTCGTGCACAGCCGATCTGCTTGAGGTTAGAGGATACGTGTTGGCCATCACTTGTCCCCAGTAGTTAACAGGAAGTTTATCCTCAGCTTCAGAGTTGAAACTTTTAACATTTGTCCTCTTGCACTGAAAAATTATTACATTTTGGAGGTTAAATGCTTTAAGGCATCATGTTCAGTGTCTGCATATGGATGCATTATTTCTATCTTGTACACGCTATGGGGTTTTCTTAAAGGTTGTACAAATGTCCACATTGTCTCAAGCACAAACTGGTAAGACTTTATGGTTTCTTCCCTTTATATCAGAACCAGGAAGAGGTGGACGGTAATTATCTTCCATCTCAGCCAATTGCATTCCAGTTATGAGATAGTAAAGTCGAGGAAGCTAAAGGATGTCTGACTTCGAAGTAAAATTCAAGGGCTATTTTACGAGCAGCTTGGAGTCAAATTAATGATGTATTTTGAAGCATGATAGCTCATAAATTTTAAATAAAAATACTAGTTTTAATATGGTCACTGGCCTGCTTCTTGGTACATCCTTGATGAATATTCTTTTGCGCAGGACCTACATATTTAATGTGGAAGAAACAAGATTGAGTAAAATGCTTCTAAGAAATCGTGTAAGCTATTGTTTCATTGCTTAAATTTCATCGAATATAAGGAAGTATGGATTAATAGTCAGCCAGTAAAAAACAACACAACCTCATTGCGTGGTTTTCATCCTGTCCTCCCTTTTTCACTAACCAGCTGCCACTTTCATATACACACATATATACACACATACATATAGTAAATAGCTATGATTAAATTAAATATTTTATATTTCACAACTCAGTTTCATGCTTTAAGATAACAAAGCTTAGTAACAGCATAGGCAATGTCCTTGAAACATCTGCACATGTTTTTCTACTCAGGAGGATCACACATGCTTCTTAACTCATCATCTGAAATGTTAAAACAAACAAGTTTGTATTTTCCAAATCACTAATGTTGATGTTATTTTCAAAGAATTTTAGTAAAATTACAGTGTCGAGCAATGTTTGCTTGTCAAGAACATAGGGCCCATGTTCTTCCATTTCAGATGAAATTTCAGCTATTTTAAAAGCATTATCACAATAATAATGATCCTACACGAGCATAGAATGTTGGTCACTTTTGAATTTACCTATATTAATATATGAATGTAAAAAAATAAGAAAATATTGGTAAGTGATTACAAGAAATCTCAGCTATGCAGTTCATTTAAATGCCCCGCCAAGCTTTGTTTGGAGCTATCCAGCTGCTACATGAACCATGTGACCCTCCGCATTCTGACCCCTCAATGATGCTACTCTCTTGGCCCTTTTCCACTAGCACGCCTTGGCCCTACTCTACTCGGCTCTACTCGATTTGCAGCGTGTTTCCACTAGCCTGGCACCTCCTAAAACAAGCTAGTTTTAGTACCTACTCCGCTCTGGTTCAAAGTGAGCTGAGGTGATACTAAAAGATGACGTCACTGACTGCCGGCTACTGATTGCTCAGACAATGTTGTCATTGATGAGTCACGAGCGCGACGACATCGCATGCTAGTGGTAGCTACCATTAGCTTACCCTCGTACGTCTTTTCTTTGCAGCTCGATTGCTTTTGTCCTCGGCTTCATTCTGTTGTATAGCTTCCAAAACTCTCCTGTGCTTCTCAAGGGGTATTTCTTTTTACCACCTGCAGCCTTCTTCTGCTTTCCTTTTTTACTCAGTCTGTGACAAAAAGCAACAAATTGTTGTGTCTCGCACAAAATGACATCACCGCAGTGCTGCTCAGCTGTTTACAGCAACACTGCACCCCGTTGGGCAGCTGACTGGGGCTAATGGAAAAGCAGCACAAGGCGAGTAGAGTAGAGCCGGGTAGAGTTGAGTAGAGTAGAGTAGGACTAATGGAAAAGGGTCATCTGTTTCCACAGCTCTGAAATGGACTGCAACATTCGGTACATAATCAAAAGCCTTTGGGGCTCTTGATAATGCCTTGCTTGTTAACTAAATACGCCAGGAATTCTTTTAGGAATTTCTGTCAAACTTTCCTTGGACGTCCCACCTAGCTTGTTGATCATCTGATTAAATGTGGGAAGAATCCAGACCTGATAACGTGAGTCCTGTGAGACCATAAAGCACAGGAGGCATACAGTAGCTCTCGTTCCACAGTATTGCAAAGCTTAATGTAAGCAGACATATGTTGACTTTGATTCATTGTCTTCACAAAGCAGTAAAATAAAGGCCAGAAATACTGCAGGACATCAGAGAGTCTGAGAGTGTTTCTCTCATTCTGGGGCCATCTGCCCGGTCATCAGTTGTTTTGGGAGTCTTTAGTGGAAAAAGCTTTAAAAGCCTGAATGTGATGAATGTTGATAGCACAGCCTGATCTTCCCGGCTCCTATCTGAATCTCACAGTAAAGACAGAGGATATGCATCATCCGAACATTTTCCCATGACATGCAAGTATGCAGCTGAGCTCACTTATTCACCACTTCTTTAAATCCAATGAAGCTGATGACTGTCTGTTTGTGCAATTTCATTTCCGTTCTGAGGTTGTTTAATGCTGGAAAATGTCCTTTTATAGTCTACGGAGAGCTATTTTTGGCCGTTTGTGTGTTTTGTCGTGTCAGTCTGTATCATCTGTAGAGTCATGAGGCAAACGCAGCAGGAGGCATAAGGAAGTGGCAGCAGTGAAGGAAGTGTGGAGAACTTTTGGAGCTCTAAATTCACCATCTGTCCTTCAGATTACCAATGTGTTTAACTGCTGGCAATCATTAATTACCCCCATTCTTCATCCTGTCAGACAAAAATGTCAGGAATATTGTCCAACTGGGCAGAAAGCTCCAGTTTAATCCCATCAGAGCAGGTGGAATAAAAATAAAAAGTAAGCGGCTGATAGAGTGGGGCTGTGAGCTAATGTTCTCAAAGTTAGCCAGGGATTTAGCATCATATTCTCTCTCTCTTTACTTGTTAGGCATACATATTCAACTGCTTGTCATCACAAATCTGTTCATGGCCAATCACACGGCTGAAGCTCAGTGCATTCAGGCAGGTAGACATGATCAAGATGACCTGCTGAAGTTCAAACGAAGCATCAGAAAGAAGAAAGGTAATTTAATCGTCTTTAAACTGCACATATTCTGCTTTTTCAACTTTTTATTACCTAACACGTCTCCTCCACATGATAGAGTACTTCTATGAACAAGACAAAAAGTCTGCAAGAATCAGAACGTCTCTGTATCTCAGACAGAGCACAGCTAAATCAGCTGCCAGCACCAATTCATAACAAGTATTATCTCAAGATGCTTTACAATAGAGCAGACTGTAGCCACACCCTTTATTTTATAGATACACACATATTTATGCATATATACATACATAAAATACACATGTACACATATACAAACATCCAAACCCAACATAAGTCCACCATGAACACAGCACTGAGCCAATCTACAGTGCAGTGCATCTATAAGAGGCTTACAGTAACAGTGGTTGGAGATCTTCAAGTGGAGCCAGTCCAGAATATATAAGAATGCTCACAAAGAAAAGAAGAACATAATAATAATAATAATGACAACAGTAATAGTAATAGGAAAAACATGTTAGTGATATCAATAATAATAACGTAGCCTATTAAGTTTTGAAGTGAATAAGTCTCCTTCCCATCACATATACACAAAACCAACTTTCTATCCTTCCAATATATCATTACATAAAGTGCCCCCCATCTTTTCTTTTACTCTTTTCTTGCTGTTGCTGTTTTCCTTGTTGTCTGTTATTTATGTCCTCAATTCACTGTTCTCACTGTATCACTGTTGTTGTGTAAGTCATTAACTAATAAAAAAAATAAACAGGGCCCAACCCAGTACTAGCGAGGTGTACCTCATTCAGTGGTCATGTTTTTAGGTATAATTACAGCATTACTGTACAGACCTGTTGCCTGCACGAGTCAGTTTTTGGCATAATTACAAATAAAAGCAAAAAGGGCATTTCACATGGAATATCCAAACCACGTGGGGACTTTCCATGACAATTTCTTTGGCTTGCCATTTAAGAGAAGTTCAGTTTCTGAACTTCTGTTACATATTGCTCTTAACAGCCTCTCTATATCGTATACGTTTAAGCTTAATGTAAACACTAACATTAAAAATGATTTAAGTCCTTTGTGTTATGGTTATTGTAGTTTTAAATTCAGACAGCAATCAAACAACTCTGCACTTTTCCATGAGTCTTTTTATCAGCACAAGGTTTCATGTTTAACGTCATTTCCTCTGAGGGCATGGCCTCATTCTGGTAATTTTTCTGTGGTGTTGATCTGCATACGATACACCTCCACCCTCTGCTTTGTACGGTACATAAAGTACTGCTACATCACTGATGATGTAATGAGACAAATGTCATTGTCCCATCTTTAAACACTGTCCTCTGATGTCTGAATCAAACATCTGTGCTGTGCTTTGGAAAATAAGAAAAATAGGATTTGATCATTTTATACAAGAACATGTCCATGGTCTGTCCGCCATCTCCTTCTTCAATGAGAAGAGATCCCTCCTCTCATCCGTTAGTTGCTCCATCTTTCAAAAAATATATGTTAAAATAGTTTTCCAGTTCTCACCTAATGACGTCATTCAGAGATAAGCACCTCTACTGCATAGGTGACTCTGTTTGTTTGGCCTACAGCCAGGTACAGAGGGTCAAACATGTCCATGCATGTAGCCACAGTAAACATTAGAACACAGTACTGGGAAGTCAGTGCCAAAACCTTGATTAAGCTGGAGATATACTTGCTCTGAACTAGTGGACATGTTTGCATGATGGCCACATGCCTCCCCTGCATCAATTCAGTGCGTCAGCTCTGCACGTTGTACAGAATTAGCGTGACGCAGACGCAAAGTGCAGTCTGCACGTCACAAGGATTAGCGTAAAGTCAGTGGAGAGATGACAGGTTGATCACAGCAGCAGAAATAACCATAAACCATTGAAAGAAAAACTGAAAAACCAAGAATACAATTATCAACTTCTAATAATGTGTAAGACTATGTGGACACAAAAGAACAAATGGGTGAGATAGATAGATAGATAGATAGATAGATAGATAGATAGATAGATAGATAGATAGATAGATAGATAGATAGATAGATAGATAGATAGATTAGACCAACACCTTATTTAAAGTTTATTACACAGCTGCCCTAAATCAACAGCATTGGTAATGTGTTAAAATAGTTTTGTTTGTTTGTCTAATGATTAATACACCAGTAAGTCGAAAGTCTTTACACGCAAATAATATTTTTAATGCTAAAGTATAATACTGATCATCATCATCAATGTATTTTAAAATATACTATTAATAAAAAGAAAAATAGTAAAGCTTATTGTTTTTTCTTGATTAAATCATCAAATTATAGTTATTTACTTTCACATTTGGGTATTGTAGAACTTTTTACTTTTTAATGTATTTTTTGGGCATTTTGTGCCTTTATTGCTAGGAGAAAGACAGTGGATAGGGTTGTAAAAAGGGGGTGAGAAAGTCGGGGAAGACACTCTGCAAATTGGTCGCAGGCGGGATTCGAACCCAGACCGGCAGAAGCATTGGACGTGCATGGTTGCTAACCACTTCGCCAAACCAGCACCCCAGAACTTTTTACTTTTAACAGACACAGTTAGACCTAAGACCATTTAGGGTCACCAGTAACCTGAAAAGCCTGTTTTCCAGAGTACCTGGAGAAAAACCTAAGGATGCATGTGGAGAACATGCAGACTCCACACAGAGAGACCTGACCTGATGTCTAAACAAGCTCATACTAAATGTAGTTTGCAGGAATAAAGCAAAATTTTCCACAATAGATGGATGTACTGGGATTATGATGAATTACAGTATTTAAGCATAAATTATAGACTGTAAGAAGTGTCTCAAAGTGTATAATGACATCATTCAAACAAAGGTCAATTTAACCCTTTTGTGTTAATCCAGGTTGATTAAAAAACATCTGCACAGAAGCTACTGGTGACTCTTTGTAAGTCAAAATGTGCTCGTGTACCCATCATCCTCTTTAAGGACATAATGGGGTTATAAGTGACCTCAAAGTGAGCATATTATGTGTGAACAGAGAGGAAAGATGAGTTCTGAGGAAGTCTGAGTCTAAATAAAAGCAGAGTGTGAGGATGAGATAAGTTCCTGCCACAGAAACAAAGAGAGCTGCAGCTCCATATCTGCTCTGTCATACAGTCGACGACTTCTGCACATGATACAGATGAGTTTAATCTTTTTCTGTTTGTTCTTGGATAAAGTGAAACATGGTAAAAGTTTTCTTCAAAAACAAAACAAAACAAAAAAAACGTGAAGCTGCAATGAAAATCAAGCAGAGGCAAAATGCTGATTCAACAACTTAAGGCTCAGTTTTTTACTTCTCTAAAAGTCCTCTTGGAGGCTGCATGAAAAAAGTGGATGTGATCTGGGGACAGCTAAAAATGGTTTATATCTAGTTGTTGGTAATGAAGCAAATGATTTCATGCTGTTGCATTTCTTCTTTTTAAATATGTCAAGCAGGAGAAAAGTAGGTCATCCAACTTGCATGTATCAGTCACGTGTTAGAACAAGAGACTATTACACTTAAATTTTTTGAATAGTACAATCTTAATAGTCTTAGAGTCTCTAAATCAAAGGTAATGTTTTGGAGCACAGGCAGGTTTTTCCCACTGCGCTGTGCTCCTAAAATTTGTTTGTCATAAACTAGTAAAATGTAGGCTACAAGGTTTGGCATTGAAACACGCAACTGTGTGTAGATAGACAGGTAGATAAATAAAATTCTCCCCGCCAGATCTTGAATGGTTGCACCAATGTTTTTCAAGACTGAACTACTGCTACTCACTTCTCCACAACATAAATCACTCTGATATAAGTCGGCCTGAAACTGGTTGTTGTAGACGACATCACATCATCCTGATTTTAGCATCTCCACATTGGCATCCTGCTGGTTTTAGAATTGAGTGTTTAGATTTCACTGATCACTTTTAAAACACGCACAGGTCTGACTGATAAAGATTTAGGAAATTGAGCTTTTTCCATCAAAGCGTCTCCATTCTGGAACAACAAGCCACGCAAAATCAGAAAAGTCTTGAAGTTCCTTCTTAAGACTCTTTTGTAGACTTGCTACTTTGTGATGTCATCTTCTTACTCCCATTTTAGTCTTATTAGCCTCTTGTCTTTTGTAGATAATTTCCTTTACCCTTGTCTGCTTTTATTTGGGTTTTCTTGATTTATATATTTATTGATTTACAGTATGTGTCTATTTATTAATGCGGTGTGTCTACACATGTACGTATTGAGGGTTGATGGAATAAGATAATATAAGATAAACCTTTTTAGCCCCACAGAGGGGAATTCCAGATTTACAGCAGCAGCAGGATACAAGAGAAATATCAGACAGAAACTTACAAGTGAAAAGATAAGTAATTAAAAAAAACATAAATACAACTAAGATAGAAATAGATGAAAAGAGTACGGAAATTAAGTAAACAGGTTGCAACATGCCGAACCTTTAAGCAATAACAACTTCCTCAAGAAGAGAAATAAGTTACAATTAAGTGGAAATGAGACTGAATGAGACAGAGGTATACACGTTATTAACTATTAACAATATTCAAATCACAGTTGTGAATATATCTATGACAGGGAGAGCAGAGAGGAGAAAGCATTTAACAACAAGGCTGTTTTGGCTTGTCAGTGCGGCATGTTGTGTCATGAACTCAGTCCCGGGACAGGGGCCATATCAACTCACAGCCTGTGTGCCATCTGTCCAAGGACCAATGTAGTGGTATATATATATAAATGTTTACATTAGTGGCAATATGGATACACTTTTATTTTAGCATCATCATCTTTACTTTTTGGTTTTAGATCTATCGATTCTGTACTTTTAGTTCATTTTATACCTTTTTTCATTGCCTTTATATAATTCTTCTTTCTGTTTCCTCTCTTTTAACATTTTTTTGTTTCTTACTGTTACAGTTATATCCTTATTTTTTATTTTTCCAACAATGACTGGCAAACTTTTCGAGAAACTTTACGAAAAAGAAGCCAAGAGTTGCTTGTAATAGGCAGACCTGGCAACTATGGCTACAACCCTGCCCACCTAAACACAGCCAGATTTTTAAACTGCTGCTTTATTATTTTATGAATTTTAACTACAACACTGTTACAACTAATCACCTTAGCTTTGCAGAACCTTCCTGCCTTTGTTGCGCCACCTTTTGTGCAGATGGTTTACTTTACAGCGTTCAGCTAATTAGATATGAGGCCCCAGGAGCTCCAGAATGTTCATTACTTCCCTCTGAAGTTGAAATTAATCAGGGCTGGATTTGATTGTTGTGTTTTTACACCAATCAGGTTTTGAATTTGACACCCTGAAACACTTAGCTGCAGGTAAGTCCAAAAGGGTTAATCCAAAAATCTACTTTAATGACACATCTTGTTTATTTACTGTTCCTATTGTTTGTGTTTTTATTGTTGTTTTGAGATTGTCACGGTGGAATGTAGATTGTCCACTTGGAGGTCGTGGGTCAGAGGTTTTCCTCAGTTTTGTGTCTGAGAATTTGACACAGTTCTCACCAGTTCTCGTACAGGAAATACCAGGGCAGCTGCAGTCAGTGTTACTGCCACGGAGTCTGAATCACTCTCCATGCCTCTTAAATTTGTTTTGGTTGGGGATGCGATTTTCCACGGAGCACATGTGAGGGTCGTCTCCAAACTTTGGTAAAATTGATCTACCAGGCACAAATTCCTAAACCCATTCAGTGATAGTAAATCCTCTCTCCATCAGTGTTTTTTATGTTTGTGTGCCCCTGTTTGTCCTCCATGCCCCCATCTCTGCATCAAAAACACTGTGGGAAAGTCTCATATGTCATATTTACAGGCTGACTTCCTGTTTCAATTCATGAGTAAAGATTATCTGGACCATGGGCTTTGTCTCATCTCTATCAAACTCCCACCACTCTGCCTGGGAACATAACCAGTTTTGTAAACTTTGGTGACCTTTCACCCCTGAATATTTACTACAGAGAATAAGTAAATCAGAGGGAGGAAACTGTAACCAAAATATACATTTCTGCTTAGGTATATCTTAATTTTTAACTTTGCTTTAAGCTAATCTTTGAGTTTAAGGCGCTATTTTCATCATCAACTCTGAGTCTGTGTCATTACATTTTTTTTATCTTGGGGTAACTCAGCAGTAAAGGGAGATGAAATTATGGTTTTAATGGACTAAAAAGTCAGCACCCCAGAGAAGAGCATGTACTTATGAAACCTTCAAACTTGTTACATAAAGCCCTGGAGGTTTGTTACCTTGCTACCAATAATACCATTAATGTGTGCATTGGCCCAGGCTCAGGACTTCCATTAACTGTGATTTACAGCAGTAAAACAGCTATAAAATGTGTGATAACAACCTTTTTGTCAGGAAGTTGGTGGTCAAAGGGATGTAGAATGTTCTTTTTTATGAGTACACCTTTGCCTGGGGTGACATAAGTTGTTTTTTTTTCTCAATAGAGCTTCAATGGAAAAAAAAAAGATTGAGAGATGCTGAATTAATACCACAGTGGCTCCACATTGAGTCCATTTTGACTTCCACAGTGAAATCTTTAATTTACAGAAAACATCATTATTTTCAAAATTGCATTGCGTCATAAGAAGAGAAAGGTGTGGCAAAAGTTGCCTCCCAAGCATTTTTATTACAAAGGTATAAAATATAACTTTTTTTCTAAACTTAAATTGATTTCATATATTCAACTTGAATGATTGCTTGACTATGTTCACAATCAGTAATGTTTAATAACCTCTAGTTTTACATACTGAGTGCTCCTGGTCTACCTGGTCCACCGCTTCCTGTCTGAAGCGTTCTGTCCCTAACCTGACAGGCTAAATGGACAGCTCCATATATCTGCCACAGAAATATTTCACTTGTCCATCTAAGTATAGGAGCCCTTTGAATTTGTTTTCAGGGGCAGAATGTTAAAAAAAAAACACAAGCTTGTGATTCGACAATAGTTTGACTCGTCACGTTCATCACAGACCAAAACACATCAAGCAGGGTCGCCTCTCATAATGTAGCATACATAGCGTCGAATGGCTAACAACAGTTAACAACAGTTAATGGATGTTAGCCATAGCAGCTAACTTAGCCACTAACAGCTAACAACAGGTAATGATCGTTATCAGCTAACTTAGCTGCTAACAGTTAACGACCTTTTACTATCGTCTTACACTGAATTGTACCACACAGATGATTCATTTAACACTTATATGTGACATGAACCTCGTCAAAGACAATCCCTACAAGTAAACTTCTGAGGAGGGCAGATTTCGCCAAGTTTCACTGAGTAGTCATGAGGACAATAGGCTAATCGGCATGTCTGTTCTCAACTTCCGGTTCCCAACTTCCGGTTGTTGTCACGTCCGCATTCTGCTGCTCCCGCCTCTCTTTCCTGATTGGGCCATTAAGAATTTAGCTGACTGAATTTGCTGGACAACGAAGGCTCACAAGACGGACCTGCAGGATTTCAGAATCAGGCAGGTCTGTCTGCTCTGCAAGGGTACTCTGTCCCCAGGTTTGTCAACAAACATGGCTGTTTCGAAAGTTATCAGGAAGTAAAAACAGTGTGTTATAACCTGAATAAAAAAGTAGGGTTGTTTTATGCATTGAAATAAATCACAGTGATAATATTGCACACAGCCTGCATGTGGACATTTTGTGGTCTTGAATGTTTATGTTGGTTATAAGCTAATAATGCTAGCTGCAGCTGGAGCGTCAAGGGCTTGGTGTTGATCTATTACAAGTGCCTCAAAATGTGATAATTGAATTTAAGTCCCACTAGTACA
The DNA here is from genome assembly GCA_036419115.1 of Scarus forsteni. Lineage (NCBI taxonomy): Eukaryota > Metazoa > Chordata > Actinopteri > Labriformes > Labridae > Scarus > Scarus forsteni. Next base: position 4,194,711 of record JAZDUH010000152.1, read on the forward strand.
TAATCTTGGGATAAAGTGTGTTAGCGCCACACTTACAGGAATAGTTGTTTTAAATTTAAATTAAAGTATTGTTTGAAAGTTTCATAAATGTAAAAGAGCTTTTTGGCTTCTACTCACAGCTGAAACTGAAACACACCACTCAGATTTGAAGTCATTCCCAGTTACCCCGTGATGAACCTCCAATGTAAATAAAATGCTGCATAATGATGTGAAATTAACTCCACAAATCCAAGTACCAGTTTGTGGTATCAGGACCTTTTCTCCTGTAGGCCAGATAGTGCCAGGAAACTTCCTGAAATGGCTTGCCCCCCTATCCTTACAACACCAGCATCACTAACCAAAGTTCACAAGTATTTTTATGATTTTTATGAACAAAGAAAAAATAATGAATTTAACAGGCTCTATGATTAAACCACACCATTTCCTAGTTGATTAATCAGTACAAAACTATATGCCTAACCCTTTAGCTCTTTATACACATGATTCATGCTGCACCAACCATAGCATCCCACTCTTCTTCTCCTGCTACACCCTCCAGTCTGTATTTGGTCACTCTTGGGCTAAAACATAAACAGACGACATCTGCCAAGTTTAAACTTCTAACACCATCGACACATAAAAGGTGTCAACATGGTGGCTGATGGCCTTTGTACGGTCTCTGCTTGTGTGCTGGAGATTAGTTCATCACCACAGTGGGTGTCGCGCTGGCTCTGGCATGTGTCTGAATGTGTAATAGATGAGGGCCTGACCCGACCTTGGGGTCATGCCCTGGCTGTCAAGAGTTGAAAGGTCATAGTTAACTTTTGGGGTGTCTTCCCACACTGAGAAACTCCTCAGAGAATGCTTCCTTTTCCAATCCTTCAAGTAGATTCAGTGATAAAAGATTGGAGTCTGTGTGTCCCTGTCAAATAAACTCATCAAGTAAACCATAACAATAGAAAAAGGATGAATTAGGGTGCAGATGGTCAGACCCTTCAGAGGCAGTAGTCCTCCAAGCAGACGGCTGATTTCAAGTCAAACCTGTGGCTGCTTTGCCTCCTTTGCTGTCATTCCTTACCTTTCCCTTTTATTTCCTACTTTATTTATTCTCCTTTCTTAGAGTTATATCATAAGAGTAAAACAACTGTTTTAGATCACCTTGGAGCTTATTCATTAAAGATGCTATGAGGAGTTTCTCAGTAATTACAAAAAAGTCTCACTTTTAGATGTATGCCTGATTGAAATACACACTTTAAGATGAGTTTTATAGCATCAAAATAGGTTATCTATAAATGCTACCTTAGCTTCGCGGTCGGGTCAGACAGGGCTTGACTGACCTGGATACTCAACTTTGGGAACAAGACAATTAAATCTAAAGCAAATTTATATTATTCGGACACATCTTAGAGCACCGGGTTGTAAGTAGCAATATATAGCAGGCTACAAAACTACAATACTAAGTTTTCCAAAAATTGCTTGTTGTCACACATCAAAAACTAGCGCTACGTAACTGAGATACATTACCTTGTCGCTTTGCATCCTGTAAGTTGTTGAAAAAAGAAGTTGTAAAGCAATGCAGAGTTCTGAGTAAGGTCCGAGCTGCATTTATTAGCATCACGGCGTGCTCATGGGTAGCAGAGTCTTTATGTCGCTGGAAATAGATTCTCCTCATAGCACCTTTAACATCAGATTATACCCTGTGGCAGTGTAGTGAGTGTAGAAATGGGTATACTCTCAATTTATCACCCACATTTTTGACATTAATTTCTTAAAGTGTCCAGATGACTCTAAACCAGGTGGAAAAAAGAATAAACAATGTAGATGCATATCAAAATACATTCTATTTGGGGTGCTGGTTTGGTGGAGTGGTTAGCAACCAGGCACCCCATGTATTTGCTTCTGCCGGTCCAGGTTTGTATCCCGCCTGTGACCAGTTTGCAGAGTATCTTTCTCTACTCTCTCACCCCCTTTCACAAGCCTATCCACTGTCTCTCTCCTGTCAATAAAGGCACAAAATGCCCACAAAATACATTTGAAAAAAAAAATACATTCTGTTTGCTTTAAGGTTTTTAAACTAATAAAGATATAATGAGTAGAATTGTCAGAAAACTAGACAGGGAACTTTGAAATAACTTACAAAACTGGCTAATTCTATACTATGCACAAACACTGATCAGTAATAACATTATGACCACCTGCCTCCCTGACAGGTCTGTGGCTATACAGTCGGGATGGGAGAGTTGTTATAGTTTATCCAAGTATCAATACTTTCATGAGTACTCTTTTGGTTTCAATTACTCCCCTTAATATATCAATGCCAAATGAGTACTACAGACTGTTTTTAGTCTTTCTGTTTTGTTTTTTTTATATGCCAGGAAAACGCACCTTTCCATGTCACATGTCTTTGGAGATCAATCAGACATACCATACAGAAACATAACACAGTTCTGTGGCAAACTAATGTAAGCATGACAGTGAGAAAATACAATTGTATTGCTACTCTCAAAATATCTTTAATTCACATTTTGATTATGTGTATTTTAAAAATATATATAAATCAGTGCAACATAGGCCTACATACACATAGTTTTTAAACTTGTATTTTTACCTCCGCCAAGGAGATTATGTTTTCGGGAGAGTTTGTTTGTTTGTCTGTCTGTCTGTGAACATAATAACTCAAAAAGTTATGGCTGGATTTTGATGAAATTTTCAGGAAATGTTCAGCATGGGAAAAGGAAGAAGTGGTTCATTTTGGTGTTGATCCAGATCAGCGTCTGGATCCAGGAATTGTTCAAAGGATTCTTTATCATTGGGAGATAGGGAACTGTGCTGCTTGGCGGAGGTCTGCACTCTCCGAGTGCTCTTCTAGTTATTAATGAAATGAATATCAAATCATCCAGAAATATATGTCGCTAAGTCTTTAATGGTGGCACATCAGTTAATTTCATTTTTTGCACTAAGACTTAAAACAAAACTAACTAGAGTCCAGTGTTTCCTTTATGTTCTTTTGTAAACGTTTTTAAGGTCAAACTTCCTGGTGTGTTTAATAATTTTGATTCAAGTGTTGGGTGTGTGTTAATCAATAATTTAATTTAAGTTAATTAAAATAATGAAAAAGTGTTTTTTTGAAGGATCACGTGCAGCACTTTTCCCCTCCCCTTTGGAAACGCTCAGATCTGAGGGGATGGGGAGGCTATGATAATGCTTTGTACAGATTGACTGCCCCCTGTATCTTTTTTAAACTTTGTACATATAGCAACATTATTTGGACAGAACAGACAATGTCTACGGAGTTAATACAACACTGACGTAAATATGCTGAATTTAGCATAAATGTTAAATTCCATCAGTAGAACCAACATAAATGAAAATATACTGACTTATGTTGCTCCAGGTAACATGTAGCTCCTTTCTACAATCCCTGTATCTGAATGGCCAAACCAGACATTTCCAAGTTGAGATTTTGTTGGCAGGACCATGTGCCCTATGCTGATGTCTTTAGGATGGCGGGAATGGAGAAGGTCAGCTGCTGGATACTGAAGTGAAAGCTGCACTTCTGCAGGTACCTGGCAAGCTTTCCGAAACTTGATCTAGCTCACCTTATACTCCACCTGGGACCCAGTGGGTTAGCCATGGAGCTTCCATACCAGATACGTATCCCGACACTGAGGCTACGATGCGATATGAATCCTGATACATGTCAATTTTGAATAGTGACTACATTTTAACAGAATTCCAGACAAGTTTTGTTTTTTATTACAAGGAGAAAGAGACATAGATGAGTTTTCTACTACTTAAGAAACTCAAATTCATGTCCTCAACGATGGTAGACCTAAGCTTAAATTTGGAACGTGCTTCATCATGTAGCTTGACTTCTACTTTAAATTGTGCCATTACTGACATTATCCAAAGTGTACTGACAACAGCTGACAAACATTGTGGCCATTTCATTCTGAAGAACCCACATCGATACACACATCCCCAAAGAATGATATTTGATATTTTGAGTGCAGGCCTACTGGGATGACATAATTGATGTTTTCTCTATTTTTAATGAACAATAAGCAAAAAAAGAAAAGTAAGAATCTACTTTGCATCATGTAATGTGTCACAGAGCAAAGAGGTTTTCAGTGACACAATCCTTGACTTTGCAATGACCAAGAATAGCTGAGCCTCAAATGTCTTCATTAGTCTGAAGGTGGACTCGACAGGGTTTCTACCTGACACTTTTAAAAGCATTTCTTGCACTGCGTCCGACGGGCCAACGTTAATTTGTGAACAGGATGGAGCGCAGAGACGGGAGAGGCGAGGGAGAGGCAGAGACAGCTGTGTGGTTAAAGTGCTGAGGACCAGCTGTCAGTGCGGCTGATCTGCACAGGCAGGCGTGTGCAGGAATCCAAAAGAGTCACAGCTGAACCAGACTTTGTTACTGTACTTAATGATCAACACGCAGGCTCTGAATCACAAGAGAACACAGCATGATGAGGTGGATTCAGCTAAGGGGAGCTGTACTTACACTGAAACCCACTCAGTTGAGGTTAAACAAAGGCGCACCTGATGATGTGTGATTGATGGTGGTTGAGGACTGAAGATCAGACTAGACATTTTACCAGGTCAAACCACGGCGGTGGTGCAGATGGAACATGAGGTCTTCTTTTGTCACAGCTTTTACACTAAAATGTCTGCATGACATGAATGAGTCATTCAGTAAAGGTCTCTGCACGCAGATTCAGTTTTGTTCAAACATTATTGGACTGTAATCTGTTAAACAAGTTAAAGGAGGAAAGAAGTTGAAGAGGAGAAGATGGTTACAGATAGTAGGTGATCTTGAGTCTAAATTTGAGGATAGAGAGGCAGAGCTTTGGGTGGCAGAGGGTTCCAGAGCACCATGGTGGGAGCATAGCAGCTCTGCACAGTGAGGTGGATGGAAGAGGAGGATCTGAGGAGCAGTGATTTGAAGGAGGTCAGACAAATATGGAGTGGTGAGGTTGTGGATAGCCTTGAAGGTTTAAAGAATGAGTCTGTATTTAGTTCTTTGCTTTACAGGGAGCCAGTGGAGTTGCTGTAAGATGGAAGTGATTTGATGGTGTGAGGGGTTTCTGGTGATAATGTGAACAGCTGAGTTTTGAACCAGTTGGAGCTGAGAGAGGGAACAAGGACAGATGCAGTATGGGAAGTGAGATTGAGAAGCTGCCAGCTTTGGGTAGTGTGGATTTGGCGGTAATGAGGAGGAAGTTTAGTAAAATTGTGGTGAGCCAGTATTTTATTTCAGATAAACAGAAGGTGATAAGGGAGGGTGGGAGTGTGAAGTTCAGTTTGCTGAAAAGGTGTAGCTGGAAAGCAGTGGAAACGGTTATTGAATTAATGGAAAATATTTCCAAAGGGTTGGAGGTAGGTGGTGAAAGGAAAAGGCCCCAGGACAGAGCCCTGTGGCACACCTGAAGTGACTTGGGAGTGGCTGGATTTGAAAGATCTGACTAATGGGCTAATGGGCTAACTTTAGCACCAGCATGTACTTTGCTACAAATGTGTACTTATGCTGCGCTCCAGTTGTACTGGAAAGTCGGGATTTCCAAATGGGAAATTTCAACTGGAACGCCCCCCAAGGTCGGAATTTCCTACTGGGAAGTTAGGGGATCCTCACCACCCAGTTGACAATCAAAGATGGCTGCCCCATGTTTAAACAGTTACTAAGCTCCTGTAATATTCTGTTAATTAGAACGTCTGACTAGTGTTTGTCACACCAAATCAGCTGTACACAAAAAATTGTTCCATGGTTATGTTTATGGAAATGTGGTATTTGTGAACTTTACAATTCAGGGCATGCTAACAATGGCTAACAGTAGCCTGGTAGATTGGCATGTTTTTTTTGTAACTGGAATGCTGATAACTCAGATATGAGGTCATTCCCACTCCCCTCCTCGCAGTTCCGATGTAAATAGTACGCAGCATTACGACAGAAGCCTGTGGACAAAGACAGTATGAGATATGTCCAGAAAATGCAGATCATCTTCAGTCCTAAAGCTATATTTTATTAGAATAACTGGATGCTAATTAGTCACCTAAACAACAGGTGATTAGAGGTACACTGTGGAAAATGAGATATGTGATACCCATGTACCCGTGTATGCCCCGCCCCACACAACACCATCCTAGGAAAGTGCACACGAGAGCCCGGATAGAAATCCTAACCATAAATCTCAGCACAGTGGCTGGTTGTCACACGACCCTCTGCATGTCACTCGCATGTCTGTAGCATGACTCGGGGGATTAAGCGGCGAGTTTGCTGAGGCTTGGTGTGTGCGTACGGAGTGTGTGCGTCTCCATGGGTGTGTGTGTGGGTATGAGCTCAGAGGGGTGGGGTGTGTTCGTAGTCTGCTGCGGTCAGTGTGCTACACAGGCCTGCATCCCAACAGGTGCTGAGCGTGTCAGGCTGTGCGGGTGAAAGGGCTCTTTGTTCCAGAGGATTCACCCTCAGAGGGAGCAGAGTCTGTGGACGCACCAGCCATCACAAACTCACAGTGACACAGTTATCAGCTGAGGGGGTGTGAGGGGTGTTTGTTTTGTTGGGGTTGGTCTGATCCATTTTTCTCATTGCATTCTCGCTCTTTGGCATTTGCTCCCTGTTCATGTCAGTGTTGAAATATGAGCTTACATATCTGTTTTGGTACTCTGATAATAAAAGAAGAGGAAGACATACCCACACTCACAGGCCACTTTATAAGGTACACCTTGACACTTCCGAGTTTGACCTCATTTCACCTCCAAATCTGCCTTAACAGTTTAAGGCAAAGATTCAAAAAGGTGCTAAAAATATGGATCAAAGTCTCAGAGGTTTGGTCCACATTTATAAAACATCATCAGAGTTGCCAGGTCCACTTAAGTGACTTTGGGTGTTTTTTAAAAAAGTTGCTAGTAGATATTGGCAGTTGCTGGTTGCATTTTTGGGCTTATTCCAAAAGTGCATTTGCTCATTTGAGCTTGTTGTGTCCCAAAACCCAGGAGAGATCTGATGCACACTCTACTATCAATATAAACTCAATTCAGAAGTTACAAACTAATTTCTCCCACTTCAAACACAAATGTATTTTTTTCTGTAAAAAGAATGGGCAGAATATATCAGAATACCAGATTAGTGGAAGTACTGGAAGTGGCCATTAGTGATCAACAACTGGCAGATCAGGGGCTAAATTAGGGCCCCCAATGCTTTATTATAATACTGAAGAGGATTATGGTAAATGGCAAAGTTTATTGCAGTTTTTCATGTCTGTCAGAAAAAGTCGGAATCCTGGGATATAAATTAAAATTCTCAGGAAATCAAGTCATGATTCTGACTAAAGACTTAAAATCTGATGTTTACCGCCCAGCCACTTAAACAATTGAAGAGGATTAGGAGAACTGCAAAGACCTTTTTTTAGAGATCACACTTTTTTATGACTTTAAAAACAAAACAGGAAATTAGGGGAAAAAATGTCAAAATTCTGAACCTTCATAATTATTCTGTCTGTTATATGTATAAAATTCTGAGATTTAAATTTCGTTATGATTTTTTTCATCTCTTTGGTCATGTAACTTGATAAATTTGACATCATTACAACTCAAAGGTCACATATTTGCTCCTTTTTCTGCAGTCCTTGATGTCCTTGGTATCTTCATGAAACGTTAGTTACATGCTCTGGTCCAACAGCTGCATTCTTTTCACTATCACATAATCCCTCTGCTCAAAATGGCTGGTTTTGAGGAAGGGCACATTCATATGCTAATGAACCAGAGCAGAGCAGTGTACGTAAGGGGAATTCACGATAGACCTGCACTGTAACTCGAGCGAAGCAGAGTGCTCTGGCGCTTTTGCAATATGTCAGATACAGTCCTAAAATATGAACCATTAATTCATGCCGGTTATCAGATAATAGCGAATGTTCCCTCAGAAATCACAGGCTAAGGCACAACATGCTAACAGCAGCCAAGTCTAGGCAGTGGGTAACAGCCATGACTCGGTCTACCTTCTGGGCAAATGCCAGCACAAATGAGGGGGTGATGAGATTGGCAAAGGACTGATTATGTTCAGCCAACCGTTCGACTCCTCTTGACTAATTTTGGAATGTTCATACTCTAAAGTTTACCCTTCAGACTTTCAACAAGTCACACAACACTTTCAACACTGTTACGTAACAGTTCATCCACAGGCTCAACAGCTGGCCAAATACCATAAGTTTACATTTATGCCGCCTGATAAATACAGGTTTTTCTGTCTGCTATCACATTTTGTGGGCTTGGAGAAGCCAGTTATCAAGTGTATGATCCAACGCACTCGATTATGCATCATGAAAACCTAACAAACATCTGAGACTGAACCAACTCAAAGGGAGACTCAGGAGAACTAAAAGGTGAAATGATGATAAGATGAGTGTGAACATGTTTCTCACCAAGTCACTCAACAGTGGGTGAAACCACAAGCTGCAGGATGTGAAATCACCCCATGTGTCTTTTTTTGTTTGTGGTTTTGACCTGAATGCAACCAAAGTGAAGAGATAAACATGAATTTGTTTAGCATGCAGTCAGAAAATGTCTGACTAGTGTTTAGATTAGAGCGTTCAAAAACTAAAAGGAATTCTCAAAGCTCTCCTTGTTCTTACCTCATCAAATAGCCTTTAGTTGTGTTTAGGGCTGCCACAAACGACTATTTTGATAGTCGACTAGTCAACGACTACTTTTGCGATTAGTCGACTAGTCACTTCATGCATGAACTGCAGTGTACTGCACCAGCATGCAGCTGGTGGCCCAAATCGCTTATTATGATCAGACCTGGCAACTTTGGTGCCTGCGTAGTTGTTCATGCGCCACATGCATGAGTGTGCTTCGGGTGTGTTGGTTTGATTCCTGCAGGTGTGATAACCAGAAAACAGGACAGATAGGCAGACAAGACAGCAGAGGTACAGCGGCAGTTTTGTGAGAAAACACACCTAAAAAAACCAAAACGACTAGTCGACTACTGAATTAGTCGTCGACTATTTTGATAGTCGACTAGTCAACGACTAGTCGACTAATCGTGGCAGCCCTAGTTGTGTTTCAGTATTTTATAAGTGATACATGTTTTCTCTGTGTGTGTGTGTAGTTGATGGCTGGTAAAATCTGAAAACCAATCGTATAACCTTTGAAATAAATGTACATACTTCACATTGCTTGGTTGTTTTTGCCAACATGCCAACATTTCACAATGTTTTTGAGCCTGCTGATACTGATAAGACTGTAGGACTGTTTATACTATACCTACATTAAATGGAAAAAAAAATATTTTTCACACTGACAGTAATTTAAGCTCAATTTGCCTTTATGCCCATTTACACACCACTGACGCAGCAGTGGGAGCAACTCGGGGTGAAGTGTCTTGCCCAAGGACACATCACCATGTGTAGCCAGGAGCTGGGCTTGAGCCTGCAACCCCCTGATCACTGACCAAGCCCCAAAATTTATAATGGCAGGAAGAAAAAACTGCTCTAAACGACTCTGCTGACAAAACATACAGCCTTTTTTGGAGTACTTTAGAACTATAATCGACATCAAAAGGTGTTACATCTAATTCTAAAAAAAAGAGGCTTAATATTGGAAGTAAATATTTTAAAATGTGTTTTTATTTGATCATGGTATTTAGGTACTGAAGCTATTACATGCCAATACAAATATCGTACCAATAATATTGGACATCCTCAAAAAATATTCAATAAATATTTTAAAAAAAATCTTTTTTTTTTTTTTACAATATTTCTGCAATCTCTAAAACTGCTTAGGTAGCATTTTAAGAATTAGATTAACTAATCAATCAAGTTTAGTGCAAATGTTGTTTTTCTCTCCTTTTTTAAGTCATAGTGCTTTCAGTTGTTTGTGAAAGAAATTGCTTATTCAAGTGTCTTAATAAAAAACTCAATTTGCTGTTGCTGTGTATGCCAAATCCCAAGGCACACCTAGACTTTCCAACCTTGCAGAGCAGATGGAGCTGCCTGATTCAAATCAGTGAAATATTTCCATATAGCAGATACTGTATATGGAGCTGTCCATCTGGCCTGTCAGATTGTAGACTCGAGGTGTGCAAGTGTGCCCCCACACACCATTTGACAACCTCTGTCTCACAGTAGTATACTGGTTGGTATTTATGGGTTCTAAGTGCCTAAAAAGTATACTTACAATTAATATCTGTGTTTTCTTTAGCTCTCTTGGGATGTAAACATATGTTGATCGTTGAAAACTACGTACAGTTGTCACTGCTAGCTAACTCTCCAGCCCTCCATGCTGGTCACAAGACTGAGAGCTGTCAATATGGGAACAGTTGTTCCTGTCCCTGGTTGAGTAATGGGTTAGTTCATTTTTTTCTTCAAGTGGGGTTACAAGAGGCCCTTGGTACTGGTAAATATGAGTGCCAATAAAAGAACTTGCGAGCTTTGCCCCTGGGGAGAGATATCAGGGGGCGAACAGTAGATGGTAGGTCGTAGTACATGGAGCAGTTGAAGTCTAAATAACTAACACATTTACAGGTTAAAACAACACAAAAAACTTGACCTAGAGCTGTTGGCTCAACCAGATGTGACAGTAAGATTCGTGATGGTGGTTAACTTTCCCCCAACAAAGCTCCTGTGTTTAGCACTTTAGTACAGTGGGATGTGGAGGTTATGTATCTACCCGCCATCAGCTGGTTAGGTAGTAAAAGGAAACAACAAACACCAACCTCAATAAAGCTGAACTAAAAATAAGTGATTTTGGTTTGAACCCAGTATCAGTCAGGACCTTTCTGTGTGGAGTGTGCATGAGCCCACATGGGTTCTCTCTTTTAGCCATAGAAATTGACAAACGATCCCAGTTAAAAGTCAATAACAACTCCCTCGGAGAATCAACATAATTTTTGTTTATCTTAACAATTTTATTATCAAGTTCCTCTACTCTGTTTTTCTTGTCTTAAAAATCAAGAACATTACGCTTTCTTCAGAGGAAGTTTAAAGAAATGATAAAGAAGTCTAAGATGTGGACAGAATCATGACTTGATTTTTGTAAACAACGTTTTCTGCACATTTATTGGATGAAAGCAACAGTAACTTGCAGAGGTGTCTCTATGCAGTACAGGATTGAACTCACCAAGAACAAACTCATTAAGTTAACTGGTGACTCCAGTGTTTGAATGGTTGTTTGTCTCTCTATGTGGCCAGTGATTGGCTGGTGACTGTTACAAAATAGGGCTTTTTTGAAGAAAAATGAAACATTGTAAAGACTCCTACTGCAGCGTATATTCAGATGAACATAATTTGCACAGTTTGCAGTTTATTTTTGGAGAGTTGATGGAGCGACCAGCTTAAAGGCCTACAAGAGGAAGCTTTTTTGACACTTGTTTTCCTCTTATCTCTCTGAAAAAGTGCTAAAAGGAAGTGAAACAGCGTTAAGAAAGCTGTCATTCAGAACAGAAAAACACTTGGTATTTCATTTCAGGAAAATGTCAATCAATCAGAGAGGAAAAGTACAAACAAGTTAACGTCAGGCAGCTGATTAACAGCTCAAGTTTTCTTGTAAATCTGACAAAGATAACAATTACTCAACTTTTAGTAAGTACTGCTAAAGGAAATTTTGTCATCAGACCACAAAGAGGAAAAAGCATGCTCAATACTGAGGACATGAGATGACGAAAGAAAAAACACTCACAGGTTCTCGACCACCTATGGTGATCTAAGTATGTTTGTAAATTGAGATTTACAAACTTTCCAGATAAGATGCTTTAAACATGGTCAGAATGTGCTTTATGGAGAAATACGTTGAGTTTTCACCCTTCATTTTCCTGAAAAAGTTGTGATAATTAGTAAAAACACTGTTCACATATCCACTGAATGCTCTTTTTGAGCCACAAACACATATAAGATCTTATTAATACTCTTTATGAAGCCTCTCTTTATAATGCACTATAACCACAATATAAGCATGTTTACAATGTTTTATAATGGGCTTATAAATCTCTATTATCATAAGAAGAACTCAATTATTATGCTTCGTAACAATCATGTTTTTTATGATAACAAAGTGAGTTAAAAACATACACCTAGTAGTTTAAATTGTGCTTAAGACTGTATGAAATATTAATTTCATACAGTTATAAGTATCTGATACACTGTAAAATGTTCCATAAAGCTTAGACATTAATTCAGTCATATTGCTGGTTTTAAGTATGAATGCACAATATTAGATTTTTACATATCCCATATTTCCAAACTTATTACCACTGATAATTATATTTTGTGTCAAGAATACAATGTTTCTTTCATAGTTACAGCCCATTTATGAAGCAAGAAACACATCATTTTGTTATTTAATGTCTGATACTTTTGATTTATAAAAGTGGACAATGTGTGATGATGAGGTAAATAATCAAAGTACACTGCACAATTTTCCACATTTTCTTTTTTACATATAGTTATTTTGTAATAATCATCTCAGACCCCCTGCGGCTTCCAGTAAGCATAAACAACAAACAAACTCCCTCGTCCAGAGGGTTGCTGTATTGTCAACTGCTGTGACAACTAGGGCTGAACAATTAATTGCAAATTAGATTAAATCACAATATGGCTTGTTGCAATTTTCAAATCACAGACAGTGCAATATTTTAACAATGTGTTGAACATTTTGGCATTGTGATGTAGTTTCTTGCAACATGCCTATTTTAACCCTTTTTTAACCCGGTTTTTACAACTTTATGCCTATCTTGCTCCCATTCATCTTTTTTTTTGGCCACTGTCAGACCATGTTTGGAATTTTAACATGGTTTTTGAAATTTAATCCCAATTTTGCTGCTATAATCAATTTTCCTTCGTCACTTCTGAATTTTTTTGCTTTTTTTTTTTGCAATTTCATACCTATTTTGCACCTATTATATTTCTTCCCGCTTTAGTACCATTTTTTACCCAGATTTTACAATTTATACCTATTTTGCTTCTGTTCTTCACTTCTCCACTTTTTTTCAATCTTTTATCCTTAGATTGATTTAATGTCATATTGGTTGTACTATAAAAAGATCTACTGCTTACGTTTGTTTAAGAAAACATAAGATGAGGAACATTAAAAAAATCACAGAGTAAATCGCAATTGTAATATTGGGGAAAAATATCGCAATTAGGTTATTTTCTCTAATCGTTCAGCCCTAGTGACAACCATGAATGATGTCTTTACAAATATTTTGTACATTATCTTCCACCCCTAAAAGTACCTCTATGAATGATTCAACACTTCTGCAGCCTCATTTTTGCTTCCTTTATTTCTCTTATTCACAGAAGAAACTTGCAAAGGCTCTGTATGACAACACAGCAGAATGTGCCGATGAGCTGGCCTTCAGAAGAGGAGACATCATCACGGTGATGAATCAGAACGTGGCTGGTAACAGCGGCTGGTGGATGTGTTCTCTGTACGGACGTCAGGGCCTGGCCCCTGCAAACAGACTGCAGCTTTTACCACAAAGTGACGCCGCCACAGGCTCTCCAAGTCAGGAGAAACCAAAGTTAAATGATGCTGACGCTGATCACAGTTTACAAACCATCTACCAAATCCCAAGTGTTCCCCGACCGTGCAGCAGCCCAGCTTATGAACGAATGGACAGGATCTACAAGGTGCCCTCTACTCCTTCATCTGCTGCAAAAGGCTCAGTCCCATCAGAAGAGTCTGAGGTAAACACACATTTTACCACCAACCAAAGAGGAAGTTAACCTCAGAGCTTTTACTGAGCTGCATCTTCCCTGGTATTGAAAAAGACGACTTTAGTACGTCATTTGTTTAAGAGTCTTGAAACATATTTTAGCACTTACATGAGATTTGCTAAATTAAATTTGTCTCATAAGCTACTTTTCCACCAAACAGTGGGACCAAGGCTCCAGGCAAACCTGTCACTAGTTGGATGTTTTTAACTTCAGTTAAAGAGGCAAACTTGTGCCAACAATTCACACTGTTCACATGAAAACTTGCATTGATGGATCTGTGGGAGTTTCCCATCTTCCCATTCACTTTCGACCTATTTCTATCGCACAACAAACTGAAATTCACACATGGTGTGAACACAGCTTTGCACCTCCAGTAAATACCAACTCCAGGCCAGGCTACCTCAGATGGAATACCCTCAGGTCCACTCAGACACCAGCATTCATGAAACTTGACCACCTGGAAACATGGCAACAGGTGACACCAGCACATCAGCCACTTTTTTAACCATATTCGCTTGTCAACATTTGATTATTACTGGAAACTAAATGCTGACTTGCAGTGCAGATGGATCTGCCTGATTCATTATCATGTAGATCTTAACTGCCAAGCATAATGTCCTATGACTTCACAAAATACGCTCTTCTCAGCAGTTTTATTGTTAATGTATTTTTGGGGCATTTTGGAATGGCAGAAGCAAATACATGGGGTGCCTGGTTGCTAACCACTCCGCCAAACCAGCACCCCCTTCTGAGCAGTTTTACCAGGAGAACCTGGTGGGATTGTCATTTACAAGGTTCATGGCACATATAAGTCATAGATGATACATCTGTGTTGTATAATTTAATGTAAGACAATAGGTTAAAGACTGGAACAGTTTAAGCTAACAGCTAACAGAGTCTAGCTAATAATTGTGACGAGCAGACTGCAGTTGCTTTCAAAGGCTCTGCCTCTGAAAACATTTTGTATGGGCTCTTCTCTAGATGAACTGCTGAAATGATTATGTGGCAGATATTTGAAACTGTCTGTCTGGCGTGTCAGTTACCTAATTTTCCTTCTTTTTTAGCTGTCAAAACTTGATAATGCAACTTTTTACAAGTTTTCCTGTCTTAGAAATCCCCTTCTTGAAGTTGATGTTGCATGGGCTCATGATCTGGCCAGTTCCTTAGGTGTCTTTCCAGCAAGACACAAATTTAAAATGTAAAGATTTGGATATAGACTGCTAGATTGCACCTTATAAACAGAGTTATTTTGTAATAGAATGCAGTCTGGGGATTTTGTTTAATGGTAGGAGGAATCACTGATTTTAAGTTTGAATATAACTCGTCCTTTCCTCTGAGGTCAACCTTGGTTCTCTTTCCTTGGGAAGTGTTCACTCATGATTAGAGGAGCAGAAATGCAACCCTGTGGAACCCCTGCTGGCAAAAGAGCTTACAGATGGGGACCAGGGGCCTCTCCATGGGGACAGGCATGCAGCGCTGTGGTCTTTATGAGCCTGTAAAAGACAAACAGACACAGACTTCAGACACTTTGAACCGCAAACAGCAACCCATGCTGCCACAAACCCCAAAAAGTCAAAGTGTGTATGGGTGCCAATGAAGCAGAAGGTGGGGAGAAATATGCCCACATGTTCACCATTTCCTCTCCTGCTCCAGGGGCGTCCTCTTCCCCTTCTACAGTAGCTGCCTCATATTCAATGAGCAGCATGGTTTCTGTTACAGGGCCGAGTTAATTGGCGAAGTGAATGTGTAATGGGCTTCTCGGGCTCTCTCAGCAGTCTTCAGAGCAAACACTGTCCCGTAAACCTGTTGATGAAGAGGTCAGAGAGGTAGATGCAGCTTTGATCAGAGCTGTGCAAATGTTAGCAGATGACCTTGTGTTACGTCCTGTCTGTCTGTCTGTCTGCAGGCTTCATTCATCAGCATGGTATCCGCTGCAAAAGGGGAAGTCTATGATGTCCCAAACCAAGCAAGACGTGCTTCCCTTTTCACGGTGAGGTTCATGCAATATGCTCAACTACATGTTAGATTATTTGAAAATGTTTTGTCCAATGAGTGACTGTTTTCTGACTGTTATGGTTTTGTTTTCACAGGCAGCAACCACTCCAAGAAACATGCCACGCACAAGCTCTCTACTTCCAGTTTCAGAGTTGGAGAAGAGATTTGACTCTCTGGAGAGTCCAAGGTGCAGCGGTCTGGGGGACACTTTTGTAAGTGGGAGAAATTAATTAGATTTACATTGCAAAACCTTTACTTTTCTCTGCTGTAATTGTCTAAATCTAATAGAAAAGATATACATCCTTGCACATTTTAAATGTAAGTGTGGGACTTCTATTCTTAAAATATTATGCCCCGGTCACACATTCCTGTTTCTCATAGCAGCTGTACATGACTGTAAACGATTGGCAAGGCTGGTTTGATAGGCATGATAGGAAAAGAAATGACTGTCTCTCCCCAGGACACACCCTGTAAATACACCAGTAACACTTCCACGGTGCTGCTACAGCGCTTCGGGGCAGTCGGTCCCTCTTCAATGAGGTACATACAACAATACCACGAGGATTCCATGGATATCCTTCCCACTGACATAACATCAGCTCAATTCGAGCCGGGTTTGCCACATAAGCCCCGATTGAGCCTAGTCGCTTGCCTCACCTTGTACGGGACTCAGAGGGGGCACAAATGGATACGTCCTTGTCAGTCATCCTCACAAAGCCTTCAGGATTGAGCCACAATCAGTCTGATAGAACCCCGTACCCCATGCCACGCTAACACCGTTTGTCTTAGGACTGCATTAGGCCTTCACCCCACTATCTTAAGAGCAGTGATTCTCCACGACAGTTTGAACAGTTCAAAATGGTCTGGATCCTTCCCCATTCCCCGGCATTCATCCACAACTATACAACACTGATCCAGATCAAGTAGCACATGCACCATGACCGAAACACGCTCCATCAGGATTATGACGGTCATGCACAACGGCCATGAGAAATGAGAATGTGTGACGGGGGCTTTATGGCAAAAAGATCTAAGGATGCAGTGATCTTGACTCACATCTATGACCTCCTTGATGCTTTTAGCTCATTGTTAAGTCATTGTAGCAGTTTGAAGAGAACCTTCCATGTTAGTGTAAGAAAAATGGACTACCAAGCAAGAGATGACCATGAAACCCATTACCTTGGACGTGTGATGTCCCAAATCTACCTCACCCATCCGCTGATCAAAATGTTCATTTGTGCAAGAGTTGAAAAAAGTGTCTTGAAACATCCCTAAGATATTTAATTTGTAAAAACTGCTTGGAAAAATAGATATTCCATTAGCATAGACAGATGAAGAGAAAAAAAATGGATGATGGATGAATAAGAGCCAGAAAGACAGAGCCATCGATTAGATAGGTGGGTAGATGAATGGACAGCTGGACAGACAGACATAAAGCTTGCCTGCTAGAAAAATTGATAGAAGAATGTATGTTGACAGATAGATGGATGGTGGACGAAAAGACAGATGGACAGTCAGACATTTGATAGATGGATAGATAGATACTACTGTCTCAGAAATAAAATTTAAAAAATAAAAAGCAGAAAATGAGGCTTGAGTTTATGGTGATGAATAAAACTACTTCCCTGATTTGAATAGTCATTTAACTCCTGTCATTAAAGTTCTGGTTTAAGTCTCAGCTTTATACACTGCATGTTGGATTTATCACTCTTTATTTGGACAGGGGTTTTAAAAAGAAGGTTACTCTGGTTCATTCGAGGGATAGCTCTGTTTTTTTGAAGTGGGGTTGGGTGGCATCCGTGGTGTGAGCCTGAATGTGTGCCACAGTATTACAGCTCAGTTCTCTATGTGTTTCAAAAAAATGCGCCGCATAAGGCGTTTGATGCCCCTCTTTGCATTTGTATGTAATCTCGACACGCGTCCTGGCGAATTCGCGTCCGGTGTGGCCGTAGCATTAAGATGAAAAAGGAAATATCATAATGCTCATGGCCCTTTGTATTTTTGTTTCCCACTTGAATTCTGTAAGAGCTGAACGTCTAACAGATTTATCCCTGTGCACAGGTGTATGCAGTTCCACCACCGTTACATCAGGATCCAAACTACGACATCCCCGTTCCCTCAGTGACAGGATCACCACAGAAAACCATCGCTGGATACAGCACCCTACCCAACCCTCGTAAGCCCGACTGGATTTACGATGTACCAGTGGGTCATGAGAAGCAAAGCCCACCTAAAAGCTCCTGTGATACCCTACCATCCAAAGCAGTCTATAGGCAGCTGTGTGACACTCCCCCTGCACACGCTTGGCCCATTCACAGAGGCAGTCCAGCCTCCTCTCTGTATGACATACCAAAGCCCTGTACAGAAAGTCCACCAAAAGTTCTGCCCAGGCGACTCACCTACAACAAGCCACCAGCTCAGAGGCTTACAGAGGACATTTATTCAGTCCCACCACAGGTGGAGCCCCAAACCCGGGTTCTCAGTGATCCATCAAAGGATCATATACCCCTCGAGTGTAGGGGGGACTTCAACAGTGCTCAAGAACTCAAAAGGGTGCGTCTGCAGAGAATGAGGAACTTTCTTGCTTGTACGGCTTTCCAAGACCTTCCAGGAAATGCAAAGTTGGTTATTCAGGATGAAGAGCAGAGTAGTGTCCTGTGTCTCTCCGCAGCAGAGAGTCAAAGAATCAGCACGGCCTCCAGCTCATCCACCAGCTCCTGTGACTCTCTGGCTCTGAGCTCCTCCTCCCCGGAGCCTCTGAGAGAGGTGACGCTCAGCCAGGACGAGGCCTGCCGCAGACTTCTGGAGCTGAAGGACTGTGTCTGCAAGGCTGTGCCATGTCTCATGGACTTTGTCAGCAGTCACTGGAGAAGCAGAGAACATCTGGGGAAACATCTGAAAGCCATCCAGGAGGCATCAGAGGGGATTGCTACCTCTCTGGCCTGCTTTCTTAACTTTGCCCTCAACATTAAAGGCAACGCCCGGCGTTTGACAGACTCCAACCTACAGACACGGATCTACAAACAGCTGTCCATCATAGAGGACTCCAGCGTCATCCTCCAACAGACAGTGAGTGATCTTAACACAGCGGGTTGGCCCCTCAACTCGCTCTGCCAGGACCCAGGCCAGGCTCAATCCCCTGATCAGCTGGAGCGCTTTGTCATGGTGGCGCGCACTGTTCCAGAGGATGTGAAGCGCCTGGTGTCCATCGTCAATGCAAATGGCAAACTTCTGTTCAGAGTTCCTCAGAAAGAGCCAGAGTGCCCCAAAGTCCAAAGTCAGCAGGAAACAAAGAAGAGTCCAGACGTGAGCGAGCAAGAGGACTTGGTGGAGGATGATGACTATGTAGAGCTGCAGGTAAAAGCAAAATAGTAACATTTTAAACTATGTTAGATCAAAGTGGATTGAATAAGGAGCTTGGCACTAGCCTATATATTAGCCACAGTGCTGGAAAGCAAATCTGCTTCTGTACTGACAGAACTGGTCCAGAAGCTGGGGCTTTTCATTACTGCACATGGGTTCTGTGGGCCACTTCTTTCTGTCAAGATGCAGAGCTGATCTCTATCACTGTGGCTAATGTTTAGGATATCGCCAGTTACATCATTCAACCCCACTTCAAAAATCCAGAACTGTTTTTTGAAGGATTTTCTGGGTTCTATCATAAGTTGTTTAGTCCTCTATTGATGATATTTCTCACAGGAAGTAAGTGAAGATTATTGCTTAAAGCCAAAGGGCTCTATTGCATGCCCTGTGCATACATTTTGTCACGCAGCATAGGTGTATCTACTATTTTCTACCCAACCTACAGGTCATTTACACCTGTGCTCACAGTATTTAAGTCCCAGTGGTGTGTTTAACAATTAAAGACTGTATATTCCTTTCATGGGAACACAGCAGCATACAAGCCAACAAGTTAGAGGGTTACAGTAACAGTGTTAAGAAAGAACCTTGTTCAGCAGTTGGAGTTTTTTATTTTGTTAACAAGATAAATTCTTTTTTGACTGGATTTTGGTTAAATTTTCATAAAATGTTGGTCATGGCACAAGAACAGGTGATTTGATTTTGGTGGTGATCCAAATCTGGATTTTTTTCAAGAATTCAACAGTTTGAGATAGGGCAGTTTCCAACGTTTGACAATAACTCAAAATAATGTAAACTGCCTTGGTGGAGGTTTGTACTCTTAGAGCACTTCTATTTTGGTTTTAAATTGTTTTAGACTTTCTTCAACTGGTAAACAAACTATTTTTAATGAATACTTCAAAACACAGACTGAAACACATAGCCCCTTGCTTTGTGAATATTGTAAGCTGCTGTGAAAACAAGTCTCATTTTTTTCTCATCATAAACTACTAAACAAATGGTATATAACATAAAAATATTTTGCTTCTCATTTTTCCCCAGACAAAGACTGATTTTGAAAATCAGCAGAAGGAAGTGAAGACAGCACCCAAAGACAGTAACACACCAGCTTCTAAAACAACACATGTAAGTATGAGCAACTAAGTCTGTGGCTGCGTTTCTCCCTTTTACACTGCTAGCAGTAAAATTAGCCTAGTCCAGAGTCTTGTCATCCGGGGTTTTCAGCACTTAGTGTTCAACATCTTAAAGAAATAATTTAAGTGGTGTTGCTTATGGCATTTGGAACTAGAAAGCTCTCGACAAGCGCAGACCCACACCAGCGCCACAGTCCTCACCTATATTGTGATTTTCACCATAAATACTAGTCCTACCTTTATTTCATCTAAATATTTAGATTCCTCGAACATGAAAACAAACCAGTAGCAACTGGATTCATAGTGATATCTTTTTTAGTTAGTAGTAGTCAGTCAGTAGTTATTCAAGAAAATATCATTTTTCATCATGGTGGATCAAGAAGGTGATCTGGATCACTCCCAAAATTTTATCATTTGTTCCTTGTCCCAGTCATTTTCCTGAAAATGTCATCAAAATCCGTCCATAACCTTTTAAGTTATGTTGCTAACAGAGAAACAAACAATCATACAAACAAATACAAAATCAAAACAAACACTGGCAATAACATAACCTCCTGGCGGAGGTAACTAGTCCATCTGATTGAATCAGAAGCATTTTGTGAGATTTGTTACAGAGGTGCTGGAGATCACAATAGCTTAGTTAAAGTTTTTGCAATAAAAATCTCAGATCTAGGTGAGTGTATTTGTCCAATTGTCCAATAACATAAACTGTCAGTAGACTTAATGTAATCCACAATTTTTTTACATTTCGGAATTTAGATCATATTTGAAGATACTAAAACTGAAAATTAGGCCTGAGTCGCTTATAATAAGTTAAATAATCTGCTAATAAGACAAGACAAATTTAACTTGAACAGGTTTTAAACCTTAATTTAAGACCCTCACCAATCAGACTTTCCCTGTTTCATTGGAAGATATTTTTCTCTTCATTACAAGCTATTTAATTCCTTTTTTGGCTTTTTAGTTTTTAAAGTAATAAATCTATCTCTACTGGTTAAGTGTTTGTAGATAAGAATAAGTGTTTCGGATATTTTTGACTTAAAAATAGACTAACACTCCTGCCTAGATCTGACTTTTTGCTGTCTGACTAGTTTAAAATTATATTGTATCAAGTTATAAAGGAACTGAACTGTTATGAGGACATATTTATTGTCATCTTTGTGTCATTCCTTCTCTGTCCAGGCTAATAAGAAACGTCACTCCTCTGAGTCCAGCAGTGGATCAGAAGAAAACCAGCCTCCCTCCCTGTCCGAGCATTGCCGCCTTTACTTCGGTGCTCTCCAAAAGGCCATCAGGGGGTTTGTGGGCAGCCTTCAGGACAACCAGCCCCCAGAGAAATTCATCTCTCAGGGCAAGCTGGTGATCATGGTGGGTCAGAGACTGGTGGACACTCTGTGCAGGGAGGCTCAGCGTGCAGAGTCCAAAGAGATCCTGCTGTCAAAGAGCAACCACCTGTGTGCCCTCCTGAAGCAGCTGGCTGTGGCCACCAAGAAGGCTGCGCTGCACTTTCCTGACAAACAGGCTCTGCAGGAGGCTCAGGAGTTTGCTAATGAACTCGCCCAAAGAGCACAGCACTTTCGGATATCGCTGGATCTGTGAAGGACACACAAACCAGGCATTCGTACAGAAAAGGACTTTTTTATTGCCTATCAGACTGTACCTAAATGTTATGACATCGGGTCTAAGAGTCAGGTGTCAGGTCTTAAAAAGCAAAAGCAAAAGATCTCAGGAAATCCTCCCCACACATGCCAAACTTGGTATGAAGAGTCCTCATAAAGACATCAGACAAAAGGTTATCAGACAAAAAGAAGAAAAAAAACATTGAACATGACAGAGACAGAAAAAAAAGCATAAAATAAAAGTTCTTCCAACGAAAGGATCAGAAAGTTGTTTTAGACTGAGAACAGACAGACAAAAAGGAATCAGAATAGAAGAGTCAGAATACAAGGAGTCAGAAATAAAGGCAAAAAAACACAGAAAATGATTTAGCAATGACATCAGAGAAGGAGTCAAGAAAAATCGGCCTGAAAAAGAAGTCAGTAGCTGAAGAGAGGACTCCTCTTTGACAGTTTTGTTCAACGCCTTGATTTTTGACTTCTTATTTTTCTGAATCCTTTTCATCTTTTTTTGACTCCTCTTAACTCATTTGCATCAAATCCAAGGCTTTTTGAATGTCATTTATGCCCCCTTTGTGAACTCATACTTTTTTCCTGCTGTTTCTTGTCTGATGCCTTCTTCACCGATTCTTTTCTCTCTGACTTTTTTACTTCAGACTCCTTGATTTTTGACTCATATTTTTCTGACTCATGATTCCTTACTTCATGACTGATGTTTTTCTGACTCCTTAATATATAAGCCTTTTTTTAACTTGTGTTTATTTCAATTTAGATCCTACCACGTTGAAATGTTCATCTCATTGAGGTAAAAAAAAACACACACACTGGCACCCCCGACCTATCTCAAACAGGACGCCAGTAATAAAATATTGAGTCTCCTCTCAAAATGTATCTCCCCCGAGGCCATAAATGGTATCAGCTTGAATCGAGCAGAGATGACACACTAGGCATTGGTGATCTAAAGTTTGAAGGAATTTGTTGTTTGTCAAACGGTTTCTGGATGATAAGCTCTCAAAGTTGGTCAGCTCCAAAGAAGGCCTCTGAGCTCCTCCCATTCAAACGAATGGGGGAAGAAAATACAGCTCCAGACAACCTGTGGAAATTTGGCCTCTACATACAAAACAAAAAGCCCTACATCTTTAAAAAAACTACATGGATGGATCCCTGATTAATTATTCAGATTAAATATCTTATATTTAGAGATATTTGGTCAAAACTGTGGCATCTGTGAGGACATGTTTCAGCAGATTTGGTTGCTCTGTCGCTCAGCTGCTCAATTTCACTCAGGTTAGGGCAGCAGATGATGATGTCACTCAGCTGGTCATGTGACTCACTGAAGGCGGGAAAATGGAATGTATAACACACCCATTAAAAAGCCTGAGGCTCCTGACAGCTGCAGAAACGCACATCAGTCTAACTGAGAGCAGGTCAAAGAGATAAAAAGGGATAAAACCCCCAAATGGAGGTCAAACTTTGATTCTGTTTTGTCTGCTGATTGTCTAAGTCCTTTTCATCCCTGACATAAATTTTTCTGTTTATTTGTGACTCTTCTTTTGTGACTTCAGTTGTTCGATCCTTTCTGGTAACATGACATGCCAGATGGACAGCTCCATACTGGAAATATTTCACTAATCCATCTGGGGAGGAGTCCTGCAAAAATGTTTCCAGGGGCAGAACCTTTAAAAACAACAGCAGCTTGTGATTGGACAATCGTTTCACTCATCACACTCCTCACAGACCAATCCATATCAAGCAGTGCTGCTTTGACATAGCATATGTAGTGGCTAAAAGTAGCGGCTACCGGCTAACTGTTAGCCACTACGGCTGACGACCTAAAAGGGCAAGCAACAGTTAATGGCTGTTAGCCATAGCTGCTAAGCTACCAAGTTACCAAGTGTTAGCTGCTGCAGTTAACGGCTAATGGCTGACGGCCGTTAACTGTAGTTTCCCCTAGTTAGCCGCTAGCCATAGCGGTATTATATAACTGAGTAACCATGTTGATCACAGACCTAATTGACATTAGCCACCATTATTTGTACAACAGGAAATGACTGCACTTCCTGTCAAGTCACTTCCTGTTGTCGTCAGGCCTGCAGCTCCCGCCACTCCCACCGCTCCCACCTACCTTCCCTGATTGGGCCGTTAAGCATTTAGCCGAGTGAAACTGTTGGACAATGGAGACTGGCAAGGTGGAGATATGCGTTATTTCAGAAACAGGCAGGTCTGTCTGCTCTGCAAGGCTACCTTTCCTTTTCCCTAAAGCCTTGTATTCTGATTCTTTTTCATTTTTTTACCTTTCTGCTCTGACTCTTTTTTTGACTCCCTTTTGGTTGATGACTTCCTGTTTGAATCTGCTTTTCAGTCTTTTTGACTTATACCTTTAACTCTGGGGACTGTTTGTATTACATTGAACGTGGGATTGAGGATTTCCTGATAAGAATGTTTTTGTATGTTGACTGTGTTTTCCTTTCCTTTTCATATTGAACCATATTCAGGCCTCACCAGCCAGAACTGCTGTTGTCATTGTTATAAAAGATGGTGCTGGTTAAAATTTTTAAGACATGAAAAAACTTGCTGGGACAAGCAGAGGAAAACAGTCTTGTACTAAAATATTGATTAAAATAATAGTAAATGAATTGCACATTTTAAGCAAATTTCAAAATGCAAATTGGGTGTTTTACTATACTTAACAATATTTACAAACATTTTTGTATGCTTATCATTGTTTGTTTTATATATATATTAATCTATAACATTTATGTATGTGTATATATATATATATATATATATATATATATATATATATATATATATATATATATATATATATATATACAGCATATGCATATTCATACAAACATACATAAATGTTATAGGTTTATGTTTTTTTATTCAAATGTTTTCTGTAGAGGCACACTTGATACGATGGTAGTTTGTTATACTCTCTTTTTGTTCAGATATTTATAAATATTCCTATTGTGTATTATGCATTCCCTATTTTTTTCTCCACAACATTATGCTGATATTTTGGATTTTCATTTATATCAAAATAAAAAACACTGATTTTAATGATGCTGTTTACACATGTATTGTTTATGCAGGTCTGCTGCTTTTACTTCAGCTGTGTTAGTAGGTGCACAGCAGCAGCCCATAAGCTAAGTTGACATCAGAGTATCAATTACCCCAGCTGCAAATACTTGACCTTTCTTTTCAGCCCATTCCAATATCATTACATTTCTTAATATCAGCCTCGGTGATCAATTAAGTCAAATACACGTAAGTATCTTTCATATATTACTGGAGCTGTGACTACCAACATCGACCATGTGCTGCCGGGGTACCCACTTAACTCCAAGTGCTTTAACCTACATCAGCCATCAACCAAAATGTTTTTATTCTTAAACCAATGAAACCCAAAGTAATAGCAGTTACAGATTAAATGCTGCTATATATATCAACATTAGTCCACTTCACCTTACAAAAACACTAGGTGTCACATTTAAATGAGAACAATGTCCTAATCCACGGTGTTGCTATGAACACCATGGATAGGGTTCACCCCCTAAGGCAAAAGACATCTCTGGCTTGAGCTACCACATCACATGTTCTCTAGTATATTTTGGAGATCATAAATCACAAAAAAAACCCCACTGCAACAATGTCATTCAGTCATCATGTGGGTCACGGTCCCTCCAGTGTAGAAAGATTAAGCAGACACTCACATCCTATGAAGGGTGTTGGATCCAAAAAATTGCATGAGAAAGTACAAGACAGTCCAAACACCAAAACAGGCCCCTCGAAAAATGCATTCGAACAAACAGTGATGCTTTGAGCCGTATAGCTCTTCCTCAGACTTGACAGGGTGGTTAGTGAGTGGCCATTTTTAATTTAGGTAGGGTTACACTTAATATATCTCTATATATATATCTATATATATATATATATCTATATCTATATCTATATATATATATATATATATATATATATATATATACATATATATGTACACACACACACATATATATATGTATATATATATATATATAGGTATATATAGATATAGATATATATATATATATATATATATATATATATATATATATATATATATATATATATATATATATATATATATATATATATATATATATATATACATGTATATATATATATATAGATATAGATAACCGACTGGCGACCGGTTCAGGGTGTACCCCACCTCTCGCCCAATGACAACTGGGATAGGCTCCTCTCTGTTCCCAGGGGCATTGCACTAATGCAGATGCTGCTGAGCCATTTGCTCTTTGACCACAGAAGACTGAACCGCTGTGGAGCTGCTTCAAAAGCACTCTGAACCAGACCTGATGTTCCTCTTTCTGTATGACAGGCCATGGGTTGTTATTTTTGAATACAATCTATTCAAATGTGTATTTTGCATCGCATGTGGGACCTTTTAGTGTGGTTGCATGATAACTGTCTGTACCTGAACACTCCATGCAAACAATGAAATACATCTGAATAGCCTCCAGAACAGAAATATGATAAACTTAAACAAAACTCTGTAGTAGGAATTGATTTTTTTCTTTTTAATATTTTTTATTTGTGTGGTGGTTGACAGGGCTCTCTGATGGTCCAGCTGCCCCGTTCTCTGGTCTTTATACTGGCTCCAGCACTTTGGTGTGAGCTCCTTTTTTAGCCAAGCTGACATCTTTTCAAGCTGGTCAATCTCCCTCTCCAGCACTCTTTCTGGTCTTTTACTCTCCCTGTCAGCTCCTCACAGGAGACAGGTTTTTCTGAGAGTTGATTCTTCAGGCTCTGCAGCTGGATCACTTTCTCTGAGGCCTCCTTCTGCAGCTCCTTCACTTTCTGCTCTGCTGCCTCTTTCTGCTGATCTTTGACATTATTCAGCTCATCCTGGGGGGAGGTTAACCTCAGGATCTTCTTCTTCAGCCGGACTCTCTAGATGGCAATAATGATTTTGGCCTCTGTGAGCTCCTTCTGCAGCCTGTGGTCAGCCTCTGTCTGAACAGCTGTCTCAGCCGTGTCAGCCTTCAGCGTGTTCTCTTGACTGCAGCTGATATTTTTTTCAGGTTTTCTACCTGCTGTTTCAGAGAATCCACCTCACCTCTGAGACTGATCACTTCCTGCTCGAGAGAACTGGATCTGACCAATTCAGCTTGTAGGTTGTGATTCGTGATGGAAACCATGTCTAAGAGGTACTCCATTTCTCCAGGGCTTCCTTTTCTGACATCAGAGTCTGAACCAGTAGGAGAAACTGACGCATTGTCCTCAAGCTTTTTTTTTCTTTTTTTCAGAGCTCCAATTATGCCAAGGAGTTCCTCTTTTTCTCCCTCCACCTTGTCTCTCTCTTCACCATCTACTCTTTCATTCTGACGAACAATGCCATGGTTGGGACGGTGTGGTTGCCCCTGGTTAGGACAGTGTGGTGGTCCCTGGTTGGAAACACTTGGTGGTCCCTGGAAGGGACGACGTGGAGGCCCTTGTTTCTGATCATGTGAAGGACACTGGTTGGGACGGCCTGGTTGCCCCTCGTTAGGACAGTGCTGTGGCCCCTGGCTGGAACCACTTGGTGGACACTAGCTGGGAGCACATGGTTTCTCCTGGTTAGGACAATGTTGTGGCCCCTGGTTGGGAACTCTTGGTGGTCCCTGGTAGGGACGATGTGGAGGACCCTGTTTCCAACCATGTGGTGGACCTGTCACACATCACACTAACATCAGAATCTTAGTAGACAGAGTCCTGAGGAGATGCTACATTCATGCTAGTTTTCTGTGACTAACAACCCCACCTTTAAAAGTACAAGCATATTATCAGTATATACATGATGAACCTTCAAGCACACAGAACTGTTTAGAATTTACTCCCAGTGTTTGAGCTCACCCACTGCTAAGTAGCGTTGGGTGAGCTCTGCCCATCTCTACTTTGTTATGCACATACAGTCAAAAGAATGGTATCTATCTACTTGTCATGGACTGAGGAGTGAGGTAACACACAAAAACATGAAAAAAATGTTGGTGTATCCCCTTCAGATCAGATTTTTCGAGGTCATTAGTCCTGGGTGGAAGAGTCATAATTCTTTGTAATTTGAGCAGCTGTAGGGCACCACACAGTTTGTTGGTTTACACGAGGATCCTGTTGTCAAGTTTAAATTTCATTATTAAGTATAGTTCCGAAAACTTTGCCACAGATACCTGTGTTTTCTCTTATTTTTAATGTATGTTGTAATAAATTTCCAATTTCATAAATATTTAAGAGCATAGTCTTGATCGTCACTGCTTCCTGGAGAAGAGATTTCACACAGTCTTTGGTGACCACTTCTGCTTCCTGTAAGTTAACACCGTGGGAGCCTTCCACTGCTCCAATTTGAGGCTGCACAAATACATAATGAATAACAAGAAAATTCTCACACTGCCTCATGAATGTAAACCACAATAATACAGACAATAAAGACCTACAGACGGTCATCCTGCCATGTTTAGGGCAGTTTGTTGGTCCATCAGTGAAATGAATCAATTATTTATGTCTTCACTGTAATTCAAAAGAGGGCTGATATTCTATCTGAGCTAAGACAACAATTTAAGGCCCCTTGAACATGCTCAAATACTAAAACTATTGTGTTTTAACTGTGTGTAAGTTTGTTTGTATTGTTATTTGTGTACGTATAAGTCTGAAGCATACAAACTGCTGACATACACAACAGTGAATACACAACAGTGTAGGGCTGATAAGAGGGGAAAAGTTAAGAAGATTCAAAGGGCCAAACTGACAGAGGCCCTAAAATTGATCAAATTATTAGTAATTTTGAACATATCAACTAAATGATTTTTTTTGGTTTTAGGTCTTGAAAATCACGTTTTTGGGTCATCTTTTTCATCTGTTTCATGCTTTGCAACAAGATAACATTTATATTCAAAGATGCCTTTTCAACATTTATTAGAGGACAGCCAATTTGTTTTAAGCTTTTGTTGTAACAAAAGCATGTTAAATATATTTGGGTTTTTAGATCAACCCACACAGCACTATGGGATTGATGGTGCCCACAAGCAGTTTGTTGTGGGCACCAAAAACCACTTCTGTTTTCATCACTTTGGAATCACATGTGGAAAGCACTGTTTGGAAAGTAACTCAACTAGCAGTGGTATAATAAGCTTTATTCTGAACCTTTGAGAAAGTGACAACTTCCATTTGGTCTACTGACTCATAAAATGTGCCCATTTTCATCTCTGTTAATTTCTTGGTGAAAGGGTGCGTTCAGAAGCAGCCAAAGGTCAACAAGCAACATAGTAATTGACTATCAGTTCCTCTAAACAATTAAAGATAAAGCGTAGGTAATGTTACGATGCTATATGCAACTTTTGAGACATAAAAGGCTTCTCAAAGTGATGATGATTTCTTCATAAATATGATAATAATCCATGTTTTATGGAAAGCCCTGGGTCATGCCACATATGCCTAACTCTCTGCTGATGAACAATGCTGTCCAGAAAGGGGAAAGCTTTGAGGGGCCCAGCCCCAAAGGAGAGTCAAAAAGGTTAAAAATGGCCCATCCTATATTTAGCAGGTGTAACTAAACTTTACTATAAACCCAAATACTCACACATTTCCTATCAAAGAAACAAAAGTACACATTTATGTATGGAGGCTTTACAAAAACATGTTACAGGCCGTCAGTTCTGCTTTACTCTTGGGTCCTCAATGTTGGACTGTGCTTAGAAAGATTAAAAGAGGAACCCGTTACAGAACAGAACTCCAATAATAAGCTGATATAAAGAGCTAAATGTTGTCCAGAGAAAGACAATGCTGTTTCATACCAGGAGGGGGTCTCTACTGGATCTTTCAGGGGCACGGACATTTGTTTTTGTGAGAAATGCTGGTGAATAGCTACTTAGAAAGAGAGTTTGAAAAATAATGGTGTAACTACTGCAGTAAATGGAGGATGCACACAGCCATGTCGCTTCTTGTTCAATGCTGCCCCCTATTGCAATGGAAGAGAACTACATGTCTGCTTTTGCTGTGAAAAAGGGGCCAAATACTGTTTGAAAAAGCTTTTATTCTGAGAGCTATCAAATGAAAATAAAATGAAACCTGATAAAAGTTCAGAAACATTGTCATCAGTTTTAAATTAACGTGTTAGAGACATGTTGAGCAGAAAAGACAAACCATTGGTTGTGTACCACAGTGACTGCCCTTTAAGTGTTTTCTGAGAAAAAATTACAATAAATTCTTTGGGTCAAGGTTTTGCAATAGGATGCCATATTTTACCAGTTATACATATATAACCTAATACATGAAATGATTAAAAAAACTACCTCTAAAAACTTAATTGTGAATGTATTTTTAGTATAATGTTTGTCAGCTGTTATGAAACAAAGTTAATAAAAGTTTCATATTGACAAGCAAATGACAAGCAAAGTAAATGGCTCAAAATAATCAGTGTATTGGGTACAATGTAAATTAAGTCCTTTTTTAAACTTTTAATTTAGAACAGTCATAGAGTAATGATTGTACCATATTGATACAATATATTAGTACTCCATCCATCCAGTGGAAATTTTGGGCCCTATGAAAACATGTAAAACTGGGCCCTTTCCCAAAGTAGCTCTGCACAGCATCATCATCTGTGTGGCAAATAAACAAATGTGATGATAAAAATGACCTAAAACTTACATGTTGGTGTATTTTGCCTTAATATAATTATTTTACATCTGTCTTTCTTTCTGTTTCTTTAATGCCAAGCTGTTTTTGCATTTGTTACTAAAAAACAGTCATCAATATAAACAATCAGTCAAGAATCATATCTTGTTTGAAGTTTCAAAACTTAGATACATCTTTACACAAATAAGCTTTGCTGGAACCATCTTTCACTATTGATATAGAATTATACAATTAATCTTAAATTAAACGGTTCCATAGGAAATTGCACAAATGTAAAAAAGGGATAGGCCTAATGTTTTCGTTTCATAAATGTCACGCAACTGGAATCTTGTGACACAAAAAGGGACAAAATTTTAATCCTTGAAAGTGAAAACAAGGCAAACATGTTTTTTTGTAAGGTAAGAGTCAACACTAACTTTCCTCACTCTTTATGTCGCTCCTGCATCGACCCATTACAGCCTTAAACAACATTTGAAAACTATATATATGTTCATTATTACTGGGAGGCCACATGGTGGTGCTGTTCTCCAAACTGCTGCTATGACCTGTGGGCTTTATCCCTTCATGAGGAGTAAACATGATCATTATCTGGAGAAGGGTCTCCCAAACTTTTCAGCTCATGCCCCACAAACTGACAGTACCAAAGGCTGGAGACCCCAACAGTCTTTAGAGGGGGTGAAGCGTTCAATGAACTTTAATTTTCTGAATTTTTCATGTATTTCTTTAATTTCATCATAAAATTTCTCTCAGCTACTATGATACTGTCCATTACCTATACCTCTTGTCACTGGGGAGGTTACCAGGTGATATAGGACTTAAATTATTGCAATTTGTATTATTTTATCAACATATTTTCCCCTTTTTTCCTTTTCATATATCTATTCTTCATTTCTTTACTTCATTCAATTAAAATTTAAATATATTTATTTACCTACATATTCACAATCCCCTTTATATCTTCTCTCCCTACAACCATAGCCACACCAATGACAACCCCCCTTCCCCAACCGTAGAATCACTTGTTAATGCTGCTGTTGTTCATTCTCTGCTCATTAACACTCCATCCAATATAATTTTTTGTTACTCTTTATTCTTTCTTTTTATTTTGTTTCACAAGGATATATTTATGTATTACCATTAACATTAGTCACTATAACTGCATCCCTTCTCCTTTTTATGACAAAGATTTAATATTACTGTGGTTCTATTTATAATTATTTTTGTATTCTGTTTTGATACAAGCATCTAAAATACAATTAATTTAATTTCACTTCTATTGTGGATGATGTTGCCATCATCATGAAATACATCTGGGTCATTCTGCCAAAAGAGTGCAATTTGCTTGTTGTAACTCTTCAAAATTAAATTTCATTTTTCATTCCATTTTAATATAAAATTTAGTAGCCTAATATACACATTTACTTATTCAAAATGAGTACTGCTCAGTCTCAGGATACTTTATTTAATTTACGGCAACTTTCTAAAGTTTATTATCATTGCTATTTTTTCTCTGCTGTTACTAAAACTCAAACGCCATTTTAAAACCATGTTTAAAAGAATATCAACCACATACAATGTTGTCCCTTAGGAAAAATGTTAATTTAGAAAAAATGGTTGGTTACATGATGAAAATACTAATATTTATAACAAAATTACTTCTTTTTTGCTGTTACTTTGAGTAACAGCAATGGGGGCAACAGCAAATTTAAGAGTTTTTAGCATAAAATTAGCAATTGTGTGAAATCTAGCCACTTAGCAACTATGCTAGTAGCCTGAGCACATGGAGCAAATTCTTAAGATTTAACTGAATATTTTAGTTTTGATATCAACGAATGTTGTCTTAGAGATAACTTAGGTAACAGGACTGAGTTTTTAGATTGAGCATCTCTAAAACAGCTAATATATCATTAAATGTAAGGAAAAATAAAAGAGATAACTTACTTTTGGAAAATTTGCTGTGGAAAGATTTTGTTCATGATAAATGATAGTAAAGTGTAGTGTTTGGCTGTGGGGACAGGCAAGAAATGCTATGTTTAAGTGTTTTAGATGCCATTTTAAAATATAAAAAAAATATATTTGTAATTGCTACAAAGATTAATGTTTATGGTGCTTAGTATAATAATGAAACATAATTTGTAATAAAACTTGTTTTTATACATTTAATAAGAATATGCTGGGGACATAAATTTGGCGGAATCGACCATATAGGATATATACTATATATTTATATCTATCTATATATATATATGTATGTATATCTCTCTCTCTCTATATATATATATATGTATGTATATATATATATATATATATATAAATATGTGTGTGTGTGTGTATATATATACATATATATATACATCCCATATATATATATATATATATATATATATATATATATATATATATATATATATATGTATATATATATATATATATATATATATATATATATATATATATATATATATATATAGATAGATAGATAGATAGATAGATATAGATACATATATATATATATATATATATATATATATATATATATATATATATATATATATATATATATATGGGATGTAACAATGTTAAAATTTTGTATCACGGTTATTGTGACCAAAATTATCATGGTTGTTATCACGGTATTGTTGCAGTTTGCTCAAAATGTTCAAAAAGTAGTTTTACACACAATTTAATCACTTAACCCCATCAATATTGTCATAACGGTTATTTTTTGTCTTTTTTGTCAATAATGTGTCAAGAAATGCCCTTTTAGTGCATTTTTTTACCCTTCTTTCATGAGACATAAATTACTGCCTCATTGCACAATAAAAAAAGAGCAGAATACAAAGCATTTCATTATGAAAGCAGGTATTTTAAAGGTGTGACAGCGTCTTGAATCATGAACACGTCTCTGTCGTTTGTAACAGCCTTAACCGTGTGAAAATCGGGTAAAAGATTCGGGGAGTTATAATTATTATAGTCGAAGTAAACGCATGGGAGACCAATCCAAGGTGGCGGCAGGTTGATACGGCAGCGTCAGTCAGTGAGGCGTCTACGCATGTCTATGATAGTTCCGCCCTGGAGTTGATGATCCTGTTCAAAAGTGAAAGTTTAAAGTTAGAGTCACAGCAGAGCTGCAATAGACGCGATGTCTCTCTGATTCTTTTTGAAGAAGAAATCAACTCAAGTCTGTTTTTCCTGACAATCACTGGTGAGTACTGAAGGACAAAACTAACAAACTGTTCAGACTGAATATTGAATTGAGCACGAAACAGTCCAAATCAAACCACTTTGGACTGATTCACACTCCACACCCAGATACTTTCCTGTCCTCACAGGGCCTCTGCTTTTTTATGAACCAATCAATTTAAGTGTTAGGATTAGAATAAAATGCAAAAATCAGAATTGTATCCAATATTGCGTTTTAATTAAACCATATACTTGTGAATTACAATAAAATGTTAAAAAGAATTACAAAATAAGATCAAGTATGAATGCAGACATAGTTCACAGAATATACCCTTTAGTGCATAACATCCACTATATTATTATATTATATATTATGCTATATTTCTATGAAACTTGAGATAGCGGTTTGGGAGATCACCCCCAGGTATGGTTAACACACAACAAAGACAATATACAGTATCTTGTGTTTGAACTGATAATTTTATTGCTTTTTGCAAATGTTCATGTATTTTGAATCTGATACCTCCAACATGTCCCAAAAGAGGCAGGACAGGGGCGGCAACAGGCTGGGAAATCTGAGAGATGTTAAAAAAAAAAACACCTGTTTGGAACATTTCACATGTTAATTGGAAACAGGTGAGTTTAATGTCTGGTATAAAAAGGAGCATCCACAAAAGGCTCAGTATTTCACAAGTAAGACAGGTTAAGGTTCACCACTGAATGGTAGCAGCACGTGTGAAGAAAAAGAGAAAGAGTCAGTGTGTCGCCTTCATACACACTTCCTCAATCTTAGTTATGTTTTTTCTGGGCCCATACTTTAAAATCTGGGTGGGGTTGAGTATTATGGGGGTAAGTGGGGACAGAGAAGTGGTATGGTTTAAGTAATTATTAACTTTTTCCTCGATTTTAATTGAGTGTATGATGATTGAATTGTCCATTTGTTTCTTGACATTTTTATTACTAAAATGGTATGGAATATGTGATAAGTCTACTTGTGTCGGTGGCGCAATTGGATAGTGTGCTTGGTCAGTGATCAGGAGGTTGCAGGTTCAAGCCCAGCTCCGGGTGATACATGGCGATGTGTCCTTGGGCAAGACAATTAACCCCAAGTTGCTCCCGCTGCTGCGTCAGTGGCGTGTAAATGGGCATGAAAGGGAGTGAATGTGTGAGAAATATTGATGGATAACTAACATAGAAACTCTAACCATCACTGAGTGACTGTGAGAGTGAATGGGTAGGTGTGAACTGTGGTGTAAAAGCAGCTTTGAGTAGTCAATGACTAGAAAAGAGCTACATAAGCTCAAGTCCATTTACCATTTATTTAAGATATGACCTTCTTCCTGTGTCCACCAGGG
This sequence comes from Scarus forsteni, assembly GCA_036419115.1. Classification (NCBI taxonomy): domain Eukaryota; kingdom Metazoa; phylum Chordata; class Actinopteri; order Labriformes; family Labridae; genus Scarus; species Scarus forsteni. The sequence goes on from JAZDUH010000152.1 coordinate 4,229,726, forward strand.
GGTTACATCCCCTGCAAACCAGAAGAAGATGGGTCTGAGCTGGGCAGCCCAGTAGTATGACTGTATATCAGGGAGTAGGGATGGGAATCAAAAACCAATTCCAGTTGAGAAGTGTTAACAGCTCCATCAAAGATTCGATATCATTAATCTTGTTTGCTTATCAATTCCCTTATCAATTCCTTCCACTGTCAGGGTTCAGAAGCATCAGAATTGTAGTTTAATTTTCAGTGCACCTACTACACAACCTTATGTGAGTGGAAACACCAGCAACTTGCAGAAGCAGATATCTATGCTGTGACATGTGTTTGACATTGTTGCCACTGAAAATTAGACCAACATTTGCCCACTCGCAAAATCTGCAGGAATCGATAAGGGAATCGTTAGAGAATTGGATCGATTAGCAGGATCGTTAACAGCATTGGTATTGATAAAATCTTATCAATTCCCATCCCTATCAGGGAGTCTTAAACCCCTTTTAACAGAACATTTTTAAGTTGGCTCCTCATAGCAGAAAGGTTTTTATACAAAATCAGAGTTGTTGGGTTGTTCGAGTCTGTTGATTCTTCTCTTCTCTCTTCAGGTTGCAGAAATGTCTGCTGCCAGCTGTCTGCTGTCTGAAGATCAGTTCCTCTGCTCCATCTGTCTGGATGTCTTCACTGATCCTGTCAGCACACCATGTGGACACAACTTCTGTAAAAACTGCATCACTGAACACTGGAGCACTAATGTCCCCTGTCAGTGTCCCAACTGTAAAGAGACCTTCAACATTCGACCAGAGCTGAAGGTGAACACGTTCATCTCTGAGATGGCTGCTCAGTTCAAACAGGCTGCTCAACAGAAAGCCAGCAGCAGCAGCACAGAGCAGCAAGCTTCCAAACCAGGAGAAGTTCTCTGTGACGTCTGCACTGGAGTCAAACTGAAGGCCATGAAGTCCTGCCTGGTGTGTCTGGTCTCCTACTGTGAGACTCACCTGGAGCCTCACCTGAATGTGTCAGGTCTGAAAAGACATCAGCTGATTGAGCCTGTGGAGAACCTGGAGGACAGGATGTGTGAGAAGCATGACAAACTGTTGGAGCTGTTCTGTAAGAACGACCAGATGTGTGTCTGCATGCTTTGCTTCGCTACTGACCACAAGAACCATGACGTAGTTCCTCTGAAAGAAGAATATGAAGGAAAGAAGGCCAAGCTGGGGGAGACAGAGGCTGAAGTTCAGCAGATGATCCAGAAGAGACAACTGAAGATTCAAGAGATCAAACACTCAGTGAAGATCAGTGAGAAGAATGCAGACAAAGAGATAGCAGAAGGTGTTCAGGTCTTCACTGCTCTGAAGAGGTCTGTGGAGATACGCCAGGCGGAGCTCATGGACTCCATCAAAGAGAAGCAGAGAGAGACGGAGAAACAGGCTGAAGGCCTCATCAACGAGCTGGAGCAGGAGATCTCTGAGCTGGAGAAGAGAAGAGCTGAGGTGGAGCAGCTCTCACGCTCTGAAGACCAACTCCAACTCCTCCAAAACTTCACGTCTCTGAGCTCTGCTCCACCCACCAAGGACTGGACCGAAGTCAGAGTCCATCCACCTTCATACGAGGGGACTGTGGGGAGAGTGCTGAAGCAGCTGGAGGAGACCATCAGTGAACAGATGAAGAATCTGCTTGAGCTGAAGAGAGTCCAGCAGTATGAGGTGGATGTGACTCTTGATCCTGATACAGCACATCCTAATCTCGTCCTGTCTGATGATAGAAAACAAGTTTATGACAGTGATGTTTGGAAGAAGCTCCCAGACACTCCTCAGAGATTTGATACTTCAGTCTGTGTCTTATCAAAGCAGGGTTTCTCTTCAGGCAGATTTTACTACGAGGTTCAGGTCCAAGGAAAGACTAAGTGGACTTTAGGAGTGGCTAGAGAGTCCATCAACAGGAAGGGAAAAAATACTGTGTCTCCTCAGAATGGTTACTGGACGATACGGTTGAGGAATGAAAATGAGTACAAAGCGCATGCTAACCCTTCTGTCTGTCTGTCTCTGAAGTCTGATCTGAAGAAGGTGGGGGTGTTTGTGGATTATGAGGAGGGTCTGGTCTCCTTTTATGACCCTGATGCTGCAGCTCTGATCTACTCCTTTACTGGCTGCTCCTTCAATCAGACAATCTACCCATACTTTAATCCCTGTTTGAATGACAGGGGTAAAAACTCTGCTCCTCTGATTGTCTCTGCTGTAAATCACACTGAGTAGAACATCTACTTATTTGACATTCATCCCTTCATTATCTTTATCTGTTTTCCCTTTCGGGGTTACCGGGGGCCTGGAGCCTACCCCAGCTGACATTGGACTGGTTGACAGCCAATAACAGGGCTACTGAGAGAAACAGGCAACCATTCACACCCATGCTCACTACTTACCATTTGATGTAACTCAAAGACATTGAGTTCATATTACTTCATGTGTCTGATTTATTGACATTATTTGTTAATTCTAATTAAGATGAACTTTTTCAAGGCCATTCTTATAGTTACTGTGTTTATAAGTCAAAACAGTAACTTCTACTCAAACAAACTGAGTTTGTATTACAAAACCCAAAACCAGTGAAGTTGGCACGTTGTGTAAATCTTAAATAAAAACAGAATACAATGATTTGCAAATCCTTTTCAACTTATATTCAATTGATTACACTGCTAAAACAAGATATTTAATGTTCGAACTGAGAAACTTTATTTTCTTTTGCAAATAATCATCAACTTAGAATTTAATGGCAGCAACACGTTGCAAAAAAGTTGGCACAGGGACATTTTTACCACTGTGTTACTTCGCCTTTCCTTTTAACAACACTCAGTAAACATTTGGGAACTGAGGAGACCAATTTTTGAAGCTTTTCAGGTGGAATTCTTTCCCATTCTTGCTTGATGTGCAGCTTAAGTTGTTCAACAGTCAGGGGTGTCCATTGTTGTATTTTATGCTTCATAATGCACCACACATTTTCGATGGGGGACAGGTCTGGACTATAGGCAGGCCAGTTTAGTACCCGCACTCTTTTACTACGAAGCCACACTGTTGTAACACGTGCAGAATGTGGCTTGGTGTTGTCTTGCTGAAATAAGCAGGGGCGTCCATGAAAAAGACGTTGCTTGGATGGCAACATATGTTGCTCCAAAACCTGTATGTACCTTTAGCATTAATGGTGCCTTCACAGATGTGTAAGTTACCCATGCCTTGGGCACCAATATAACCCCATACCATCACAGATGCTGGCTTTTGAACTTTGGGCCTATAACAGTCCGGCTGGTTCTTTTCCTCTTTGGTCCGGAGGACATGATGACCACAGTTTCCAAAAACAATTTGAAATGTGGACTGGTCAGACCACAGAACACTTTTCCACTTTGCATCAGTCCATCTTAGATGAGCTCGGGCCCAGCGAAGCCGGTGGTGTTTCTGGGTGTTGTTGATAAATGGCTTTGGCTTTGCATAGTAGAGTTTTAACTTGCACTTACAGATGTAGACGAACTGTAGTTACTGACAGTGGTTTTCTGAAGTGTTCCTGAGCCCATGTGGTGATATCCTTTACACAGTGATGCCGGTTTTTGATGCAGTACCGCCTGAGGGATCGAAGGTCACAGACAGTCAATGTTGGTTTTGGGCCTTGCTGCTTTCGTGCAGTAATTTCTCCAGATTCTCTGAACCTTTTGATGATATGGACCATAGATGATGAAATCCCTAAATTCCTTGCAATAGCTTGTTGAGAAATGTTGTTCTTAAACTGTTGGACAATTTGCTCATGCATTTGTTCACTAAGTGGTGACCCTCGCCCCATCCTTGTTTGTGAATGACTGAACATTTCAGGGAAGCTGATTTTATCCCCAATCATGGCACCCACCTGTTCCCAATTAGCCTGTTCATCTGTGGGTTGTTCCAGATAAGTGTTTGATGAGCATTCCTCAACTTTCTCAGTCTTTTTTGCCACTTGTGCCAGCTTTTTTCAAACATGTTGCAGGCATCCAATTCCAAATGAGCTAATATTTGCAAAAAATAACACAGTTTACCAGTTCGAACGTTAAGTATCTTGTCTTTGCAGTGTATTCAATTGAATATACTGTAGGTGGAAAGGGATTTGCAAATCATTGTATTCTATTTTTATTTACAATTTACACAACATGCCAACTTCACTGGTTTTGGGTTTTGTACTTAAACATGTTTCTTTTCTTTACATTAATTATGAAGTCTGAGTAAACTGTACTTTTGATTGTGTATTTTATTGTAATCATGTGATTGAGCTCAGACAACCCAATATCATCAAGTTTTGCAGGATAAGCAGCAAACCTGTCAACTTCACCACCTGCCCAAAATTTAGTTTATACCAGTTTGGACAGGGTGGTGGCATTGGTGAGCTCTGAGGCTGAACAGCACATTATTTAAGATAGGGAAGCATGAAGCAGATAGTTTTAATTGTGGAAATTCTGAGACAGTTTTATTATTTGAGTGTGAGAAATATGAAGCAGAAAGAAGGAACTTGAAGTCATCTTATTTTAGAAATTTTGAGACAAAATTCATAAAGAAAGGAATTACAATAGCTACTGAGGGAAATGAATGCTCTGAGCATTATTTTTTAAAATTTATATATGTATATATATTATTTAAATATCAGGATTCACACTCCACATCAGATGGTAGCAGTAATGCACCTACCATATCTATTGCTTGCCCACTGCCAAAAAAAATCCACAAAAGAAGAAGAGGAATTGTGAGCTATAAACTTTTTGAGACAGACAAGAGACAGGACAGAACAAAGAACAGAATTCAGCTGTACTCTGTCTCCCACGTTTTGTATTTTATCCTTTCATTTTCACACACTTTTTTAATATGGACATGTGTTATTTGTAAATGTAAAGATGCCAGTGTTCAACAGGGCTGAGTTTTATCTTGCCAGTTTGACAGCACAATCTGAAGAGGTGCAGTAAAATATTCTAATAATTGGAGATAAAGAGGAAGAGAGCTTTGTATTGAATGAGTTTGTGAGAAAGATCTTTTCATGGCGTCACTGAGGAATCTACAGCCTATTAAGGCTTGACTTTATTTTATTTGTTTTGGAAAAAAGACATGCTTACAAAAGTGGATCAATGCAATGTTGCAGTATGTATGTATTTTACATGAATGTATGATTGAACAACATATTTAGAGTTTCAGGAACAAAAAATGTTAATTTTATTTGTTAAAAAAACATGTTCAATAAAAAATTGTATTGATGTGCTGTTACATCCTTGGATATACAAAAGTCACATCCTATAAATAGCATTGGTGGCATTCTCAAATCAATCTAAGGACATATCCAAAGAATATATATATTCATCAGGCTTTTTATCTGATAATGACCACTGACCATGGTAGTTTCAAAGTAGTTAACCATGTTAACATGACAATAGGTGTGCCTTGGCTTGGTTGTTGCTCACTAAGAAACTGCACATCCACAACAACACAGTATAAAACCCAGTGGGCCTAGTAGTTAAATTATTACATTTCATTAGATAACATTAGATTATATTAAGTTCTTTGACCAAGAGTTAGAGGTGTGCTGATTGGCATTGATATAAAAATGAAATACATAATGGAGTAAGACTGCATTCACACGGGGAGATCGCTAGCATTACTGGCATTGCTTAGCTTTGATTCCCAACTAGTCTAGAAGTTTAGTAACAGTGACATTCAAAACACAGACAAGATTAGCAAGAAAACCTATTGCATAGTCATAAGTCATAGTAATCTTTACTTTTTCTTTCAAAATTAAATTTTTATCAGGAGAACCTACAGGTCCATATAAACTCAATGGAGTAGGGATTCCCCGTTATCAGTAAACCCGGAAGAGGAGATGATATCATGTGGCTACAGTCTGTTGTACCCATAGACATATGCTGTGTTCCATTAACCTCGGAGCTGGGAAGAAGGAAGTGAGAGTGACATCATCTCTGAGCGCTCCGGTTACAAAGTTGGAAAAAAATTGCTGATCTACCTGGCTATTGTTACCCATTGTTAGCACACTCAACTTTTTAGATAACAAATAACAAATGAAGAATGTAAATTACACTATGGCAGAATTTCCATAAATATAAGTTGAGCAATACTGAGTGTGTATATACAGCTGATTTAGTTCCATAAACACTAGTCAGAAGAAGGGATGGGATGAAATATCATTTGGCAATATATCGCAACACAGTACATGACGAAATGTATCAAGTTTGAAAAAAATGGATCGCGACATAAAGACGTCACGTCCGGTAATAGCGCATGTGAGCAGAAGTGACGACAACAAACATTAGTATCAACTACCTTGCCTCTGAAAAGCCGAACGATGGAGTTGAATCATGGACGTATGAGGTCGAAATTGAGGACGCTCCACCTGGATACAAGTCATCTGTCGGACAGTGCCAGGAATTTTCCCTTTATAATCCTTCAATAGCCCAGATGGTTCATACCTCTACCTGACATTTATTCCAAATAAAAAATGACAAAGAGAGCAGCTGGATACAATCAGATGAAGCCTTTTAATCCTTCTTCGTCTTGTCCGGACAAGAGAGTTGCAACCCAAAGAGTCCAAAAGAAATCCAAGAGTTGAACTGAGATCTAGTACAGTATCACCTCCTTTTATAGCATTGTATGTGGTCACGTGAGGCTGTTTCTCATGAGAAAGATGGACTTGCACCTGCAGAGTTCAGCAGGTTCACTTATGGGAAAGAGGGCTATCTGCAGTCAGCAGTGTGTGAGAAAGCAGTCTCTAGCAAGGAGGGGGCTGAGCAGAGTTTACACACAGGTCAGGGAGGGTTACCTTAGTTCATGTCTCTAAGCAATGATCTTACAGCTTCCACTGCTCCAATTTGACACAATTTGGCACAAATACAGAATGAATAACAAGAAAATTCTCACATGGCCACATGAATGTGAACCACAATAATACCGACAATAAAGACCTACAGATGGTCATCCTGCCAGGCTTAGGGCAGTTTGTTGGTCCATCAGTGAAATGAATCAATCATTTATGTCTTCACTGTAATTCAAAAGAGGGCTGATATTCTATCTGAGCTAAGACAACAACAATTTGAGGTCCCTTGAACATGCTCAAATCCAAAAATTATTGTTTTGTTCTTTAACTGTGTGTAAGTTTGTTTGTATTGTTATTTGTGTACGTATAAGTCTGAAGCAGATAAACTGCTGACATACACAACAGTGAATACACAACAGTGTAGGGCTGATAAGAGAGGAAAAGTTAAGAAGATTCAAAGGGCCAACTGACAGAGGCCCTAAAATTGATCAAATTATTACTAATTTTTGAGATATCAACTCATTAATTTTTTTGTCTTAGGTCTTGAAATATCTAATTTATCTTTGCATGTAAAAAAAAAATCACGTTTTTGGGGCATCTTTTTCATCTGTTTCATGCTTTGCAACAAGATAACATTTATATTCAAAGATGCCTTTTGAACATTTATTAGAGGACAGCCAATTTGTTTTAAGCTTTTGTTGTAACAAAAGCATGTTAAATATATTTGGGTTTTTAGATCAACCCACACAGCACAATGGGATTGATAGCAGTGGTATAATAAGCTTTATTCTGAACCTTTGAGAAAGTGACAACTTCCATTTGGTCTACTGACTCATAAAATGTGCCCATTTTCATCTCTGTTAATTTCTCGGTGAAAGGGTGCGTTCAGAAGCAGCCAAAGGTCAACAAGCAACATAGTAATTGACTATCAGTTCCTCTAAACAATTAAAAATAAAGTGTAAGTAATGTTACAATGCTATGTGCAACTTTTGAGACATAAAAGGCTTCTCAAAGTGATGATGATTTCTTCATAAATATGATAATAATCCATGTTTTATGGAAAGCCCTGGGTCATGCCGCATATGCCTAACTCTCTATTGATGAACAAGGCTGTCCAGAAAGGGGAAAGCTTTGAGGGGCCCAGCCCCAAAGGAGAGTCAAAAAGGTTAAAAATGGCCCATCCTATATTTAGCAGGTTTAACCAAACTTTACTATAAACCCAAATAGCCTACTCACATTTCCTATCAAAGAAACAAAAGTACACATTTATGTATGGAGGCTTTACCAAAACATGTTACAGGCCATCAGTTCTGCTTTAGTCTTGGGTCGTCAATGTTGGACTGTGCTTAGAAAGATTAAAAGGGGAACCAGTTACAGAAAAGAACTCCAATAATAAGCTGATATAAAGAGCTAAATGTTGTCCAGAGAAAGACAATGCTGTTTCATACCAGGAGGGGGTCTCTACTGGATCTTTCAGGGGCACAGCCATTTGTTTTTGTGAGAAATGCTGGTGAATAGCTACTTAGAAAGAGAGTTTGAAAAATAATGGTGTAACCACTGCAGTAAATGGAGGGTGCACACAGCCATGTAGCTTCTTGTTCAATGCTGCCCCCTACTGCAATGGAAGAGAACTACATGTCTGCTTTTGCTGTGAAAAAGGGGCCAAATACTGTTTGAAAAAGCTTTTATTCTGAGAGCTATCAAATGAAAATAAAATGAAACCTGATAAAAGTTCAGAAACATTGTCATCAGTTTTAAATTAACGTGTTAGAGACATTTTGAGCAGAAAAGACAAACCATTGGTTGTGTACCACAGTGACTGCCCTTTAAGTGTTTTCTGAGAAAAAATTACAATAAATTCTTTGGGTCAAGGTTTTGCAATAGGATGCCATATTTTACCAGCTATACATATATAACCTAATACATGAAATGATTAAAAAAACTACCTCTAAAAACTTAATTGTGAATGTATTTTTAGTATAATGTTTGTCAGCTGTTATGAAACAAAGCTAATAAAAGTTTCATATTGACAAGCAAATGACAAGCAAAGTAAATGGCTCAAAATAATCAGTGTATTGGGTACTATGTAAATTAAGTCCTTTTTTAAACTTTTAATTTAGAACAGTCATAGAGTAATGATTGTACCATATTGATACAATATATTAGTTCTCCGTCCATCCGGTAGAAATTTTGGGCCCTATGAAAACATGTAAAATTGGGCCCTTTCCCAAAGTAGCTCTGCACAGCATCATCATCTGTGTGGCAAATAAACAAATGTGATGATAAAAATGACCTAAAACTTACATGTCAGTGTATTTTGCCTTAATAGAAATATTTTACATCCGTCTTTCTTTCTGTCTCTTTAATGCCAAGGCTTCTATTACGAGCTGTTTTTGCATTTGTTACTAAAAAACAGTCATCAATATAAACAATCAAGTCAAAACTATCTTGTTTAAAGTTTCAAAACTTAGATACATCTTTACACAAATAAGCTTTGCTGGAACCATCTTTCACTATTTATATAGAAATATACAATTAATCTTAAATTTAACAGTTCCATAGGAAATTGTACAAATGTGCTAAAGGGATAATGTTTTTGTTTCATAAATGTCACGCAACTGGAATCTTGTGACACAAAAAGGGACAAAATTTTAATCCTTTAAAGTGAAAACGAGGCAAATATCTTTTTTGTTAAGTTAAGTATTAAGTATAAGTAGTATAAGTTAAGAGTCAGCACTAACTTTCCTCACTCTTTATGTCGCTCCTGCATCGACCCATTACAGCCTCAAACAACATTTGAAAACTATATATGTTCATTATTACTGGGAGGCCACAGGGTGGTGCTGTTCTCCAAACTGCTGCTATGATCTGTGAGCTTTATCCCTTCATGAGGAGTAAACATGATCTTTATCTGGAGAAGGGGCTCCCAAACTTTTCAGCTTATTCCCCACAAACTGACAGTACCAAAGGCTGGAGACCCCAACAGTCTTTAGAGGGGGTGAAGCGTTTAAGAAACTTTAATTTTATGAATTTTTCATTACTTTAATTTCATCATAAAATTTCTCTCAGCTACTATGATACTGTCCATTACCTGTACCTCTTGTCACTGGGGAGGTTACCAGGTGATATAGGACTTATATTATTGCAATTTTTATTATTTTATCAACATATTTTCCCCTTTTTTCCTTTTCATATATCTATTCTTCATTTCTTTACTTCATTCAATTAAAATTTAAATATATCTATTTGCCTACATATTCACAATCCCATTTATATCTTCTCTCCCTAAAACCATAGCCACACCAATGACAACCCCCCTTCTCCAACCGTAGAATCACTTGACGTGAATGCTGCTGTTGTTGATCTTTCTCTGCTCATTAACACTCCATCCAATATAATTTTTTGTTACTCTTTCATTCTTTCTTTTTTATTTTTTTTCACAAGGACATTTATGTATTACCATTAACATTAGTCACTATAACTGCATCCCTTCTCCTTTTTATGACAAAGATTTAATATTACTCTTGTTCTAGTTATAACTATTTTTTAGTCTGTTTTTATATATGCATCTAAACTGTAATTAATTTAATTTCACTCCGATTGTGGATGATGTTGCCATCATGATGAAATACATCTGAGTCATTCTGCCAAAAGAGTGCAATTTGCTTGTTGTAACTCTTCAAAAATTAAACTTCATTTTTCATTCCATTTTAATATAGAATTTAGCAATATACACATTTACTCATTCAAAATGAGTACTGCTCAATTTCAGGCTACTTAATTTATTACAACTTTCAAAAGCTTATCATTGTAATTTTTTCTCTGCTGTTACTAAAACTCAAATGCCATTTTAAAACCATGTTTAAAAGAGTATCAACCATACAATGTTTTCCCTTAGAAAAAGAGTTAATTTAGAAAAAATGGTTGGTTACATGATGAAAATACTAATATTTATGACAAAATGACTTCTTTTTTGCTGTTACTTTGAGTAACAGCAATGGGGGTAACAGCAAAGAGTTTTTAGCATAAAATTAGCAATTGTGTGAAATCTAACCACTTAGCATCTATGCTAGTAGCTTGAGCACATTCTTATGATTTAACTGAATATTTTACTTTTGATATCAATGAATGTTGTCTTAGAGATAACTTAGGTAACAGGACTGAGTTTTTAGATTAACCATCTCTAAAACAGCTAATATATCATTAAATGTAAGGAAAAATAAAAGAGATAACTTACTTTTGGTCTTCCCATGACTTGCAGAAACCCTAAATGATGTCACGTCCTGCTGAACATGTCACTGGTGGAATGTTCCAGAATTTTAAAGGGTGAATGTGTTTGGGTAACAGCAATGAGTGAAAACCTGGGGACAGCACTAAAAGGTGAATTTTAACCAAATTAAATGACTTTTTTGTGAAACTTTTGTTTTTAAAGTGTAGATAGAATATGGAGTCACACTTAAATGCAAAAGAAAATTTGTTCTGGAAGGATTTTGTTCATGATGCATTATAGTAAAGTGTAGTGTTTGGCTGTGGGGACAGGCAAGAAATGCAATGTATAAGTGTTTTGGATGCCATTTTAAAATATAAAAAATATATATCTGTAATTTCTACAAAGATTAATGTATATGGTGCTTAGTATAATAATAAAATATAATTTGTAATATATCATTACTTGTTTTTATACATTTAATATACAAGAATATGCATGGGGACATAAATTTGGTGGAATCAACCATATATATATGTGCTCAGTGTTGAAGGGGAGATTTTCTTCAGTATTGTAGCTAAGCGACTGGCTGATTTCTTCCTCAAGAATGGGTACATCGACACCTCCGTGCAGAAGGGTGGCATTCCCGGCGTACCAGGGTGCTTGGAGCACACAGGTGTCGTCACACAGCTCCTCAGAGAGGCAAGGGAGAACAAGGGCAACCTGGTGGTGCTGTGGTTAGATCTGGCCAATGCCTACGGCTCAATGCCCCACAAGTTGGTCCTCGAAACACTGGAGAGGCACCATGTTCCAGCTACAGTAAGAGAGCTCATTCTGGATTACTACGGTGATTTCAGCCTGAGGGTCTCAGCAGGAGGAACAACATCTGAGTGGCACAGATTGGAGGTGGGAATCATCACAGGCTGCACCATCTCAGTGATCCTGTTTGCTCTGGCGATGAACATGTTGGTGAAATCTGCAGAACCCGAGTGTAGAGGTCCCAAGTCCAAGTCTGGGCTCCGCCAACCGCCAATACGTGCCTTCATGGACGACCTGACAGTGACCACAGAGTCAGTGCCTGGAAGCAGATGGATCTTGACAGGGCTGGAGAGGCTAATGACATGGGCCAGGATGTCATTCAAGCCAATGAAGTCAAGATCCTTGGTCTTGAGGAAGGGCAGAGTAACAGACAAGTTCCGCTTCTCCATCGCAGGAACACAAATCCCTACCATCTCTGAGAAGCCTATAAAGAGCTTGGGGAAGTTCTTTGACAGCAGCCTCAAGGATTCAGCCTCCATTAAGAACACCTGTGAGGAACTAGAGGGATGGCTGAAGGATGTTGACAAGACGGGCCTTCCAGGCAAATTTAAGGCGTGGGTGTACCAGCACGGGATTCTGCCAAGGATACTATGGCCTTTGCTTCTCTATGAGTTCCCGATCACAACCATCATGGATCTGGAAAAGAGAGTCAGTTACTTGAGGAGATGGTTAGGACTGCCGAGGAGCTTGAGCAACATCGCCTCTATGGAAACACCTGCAAACTGACACTCCCCTTGAAATCCATTGAGGAGGAGTTTAAGGTCTTGCGTGCAAGGGAGGTGTTGCAATTCCACGAATCAACGGATCCAAAAGTATCTGGGGCAGAAGTAGCAGTCAAGACTGGCAGAAAATGGAGAGCAGAGGCTGCAGTGGACCAAGCAGAGTCCCGGCTACGCCACAGAGTCCTGGTGGGAACGGTGGCCAGAGGGAGGGCTGGACTAGGAACCAGCGCAACCCCACGGTTTGACAAGGCTCGGGGGAAGGAGCGGAGGCAACTAGTCCAGAATGAGGTGAGAGCAGTGGTGGAGGAGGAGAGATCCAGCAGAGCAGTGGGGATGAGACAGCAAGGCGCCTGGACGAGATGGGAGCAAGTCGCGGAGAGGAAGATCACATGGACTGACCTCTGGCGGGCAGAGCCACACCGCATTAAGTTCTTAGTCCAGGCTGTCTATGATGTACTCCCCAGCCCTTCCAACTTGCACTGCTGGGGATTGGTCGATACACCAGCATGCCCCCTTTGCCAGAGAAAGGGGACCCTCGAGCACATAATGAGTTGCTGCCCAAAAGCTCTGGGCGAAGGCCGCTACAGATGGCGTCACGACCAGGTGCTCAAGACCATCGCGGAGAGCATCTGCAATGGCATCACCAGCTGTCGAAGGTCAAAACCCACGAAGAAATCCATCAACTTCGTCAGAGCTGGGGAGAGGCCAAGAACAACATCAAGAGAGGCATCCAGGCTTCTCTACACTGCACGGGACTGGCAGCTGTCCGTGGACTTGGGCAGCCAACTCCAGTTCCCCCAGCATGTTGCTAAAACCACCCTCAGACCTGACATCATTTTGGTGTCAGAGGCAACAAAGTACATCATCATGCTGGAGCTCACTGTGCCGTGGGAAGAGCGAATGGAGGAGGCCTTTGAGCGGAAGAGGGAGAAGTACGACAGCCTAGTCAACGACTGCCACAGACAAGGCTGGAAGGCTAGGTGCCTGCCGGTGGAGGTAGGGTGCAGAGGCTTTGCCGGACAGTCTCTGTGCAGAGCCTACACTGCACTCGGCATCACTGGAGAGAGCAAGAGAAGGGCCATCCGTAACAACACAGAGGCAGCAGAGAAAGCCTCTAGGTGGCTCTGGATAAAGAGAGCAGATCCGTGGCTCAATGCTGCTGGGGCACAAGCTGAGGCGTCATGAACCTCAGCTGGGCCGCCTGAGAGAGGGTGTCTGATATTCGAAAGGCCCGAAACACCCAATGACCTCAGGTCCATCACTGATGATGTGCCTCAGCTATGCATCAGAAGATGTTTCACTACAACTGTGTGTGTGTATATATATATATATATATATATATATATATATATATATATATATATATAAATATATATATATATATACACATATATATAGACACACACATATATGTATATATATATATATATTTATATATATATATATATATACATATATATAGACACACACACACACACACACATATATATATATATATAAATATATATATATATATATATATATATATATATATAGATATATATATATATATGTATATATATGTTGTTTAATCCGTCTCACTGTACTGCCTCATTGCACAATAAAAAAGAGAAGAATAAACATTTCATCATCAAAGCAGGTATTTTAAAGGTGTGACAGCGTCTTGAATCATAAACACGTCTCTGTCGTTTGTAACAACCTTAACCGTGTGAAATTCGGGTAAAAAAATCGGGGACTTATAATAATTATAGTTCGCATAACACACCTTCCTCGGTGGAAGTAAACGCATGCGGGACCCATCCAAGATGGCGGCAGGTTGATACGGCAGAGGCGTCTACGCATGTCTATGATAGTTCCGCCCTGGAGTTGATGATCCTGTTCGAAAGTGAAAGTTCAAGTCACAGCAGAGCTGCAATAGACACGACGGCTCTCTGATTCTCTCTGAAGAAGAAATAAACTCAAGTCTGTTTTTCCTGACAATCACTGGTGAGTAAAGCCTGAAGGACAAAACTAACAAACTGTTCAGACTGAATATTAACTTGAGCACGAAACAGTCCAAATCAAAACACTTTGGACTGATTCACACTCCACACTCACACACTTTCCTGTCCTCACACAGGCCTCTGCTTTTTTATGAACCAATCAATTTAAGTGTCAGGATTAGAATAGAATGAAAAAAATCTGAATTGTATCCAGTATTGCTTTTTAATTAAACCATTTACTTGTGACTAAAATGTTAAAACGAATTACAAAGTGAGATCAAATATGAATGCAGACATAGTTCACAGAATATATCCTTTAGTGCATAACATCCACTATATTATTATATTATATATTATACTATATTTCTATGAAACTTGAGATAGCGGTTTGGGAGTTCACCCCCAGGTATGGTTAACACACAACAAAGACAATATACAGTATCTTGTGTTTGAACTGATAATTTTATTGCTTTTTCCAAATGTTCTAGATGATGTATTTTGAATCTGATACCTCCAACATGTCCCAAAAGGGGCAGGACAGGGGCAACAACAGGCTGGGAAATCTGAGATGTTAAAAAAACAAACAAACAAAAAAAAACCCCACCTGTTTGGAACATTTCACATGTTAATTGGAAACAGGTGAGTTTAATGTCTGGTATAAAAGGAGCAGCCACAAAAGGCTCAGTATTTCACAAGTAATATGGCTTAAGGTTCACCGCTGAATGGTAGCAGCACATGTGAAGAAAAAGAAAGAGTCAGTGTGTCGCCTTCATACACACTTCCTCAATCTTAGTTATGTTTTTCTGGGCCCATACTTTAAAATCTAGGTGGGGTTGAACATTATGGGGGTAAGTGGGGACAGAGAAGTGGTATGGTTTAAGTAATTATCAACTTTTTCCTAGATTTTAATTGAGTGTATGATGATTGAATTGTCGGTTTGTTTCTTGACATTTTTATTACTAAAACAATATGGAATATGTGATAAGTCTTCTTTATTAAAAATATGACCTCCTATCTGTGTCCACCAGGGGGTTTCATCCCCTCCAGACCAGTACAAGATGGGTCTGAGCTGGGCAGCCCAGTAGTATGACTGTATATCAGGGAGTAGGGATGGGAATCAAAAAACAATTCCAGTTGAGAAGTGTTAACAACTCCATCAAAGAATCGATATCATTTATCTTTTTGCTTATCAATTCCCTTATTAATTCCTTCCACTGAAAGGGTTCAGAAGCATCAGAATTAGGCCTGCGCATTATATCGTTTGAACATCGCGATAGCGATAGCCTATATATACACTGTATATTTTTTTTTGAACAGGCAAACTTTTGTTTTGCTTCACAAAAGCAGCAAGCTGCTCCGTGCTCCGCACAGCCTCTTTCCCTCCCTCCTGCTGTAGCGCCCCCGTTCACTCATCACACAGCCCCCACCATCCTGTGCACAGCCCTCTCGAGTAAATTTCCACACCCACGATCCTGACAGCACCAATCCCCACTCATGCCCAGCGCTGTTCAAACTAGGGTCCAGGAAATAGCATAGCTGAGCATGTCCGGAGAGGCTGAGGGGGACAGTGAATGAGGAAGACGGTGGCATTGTCGTGGTTTTTAGCGTCATGTCAGTCCGCGTCTCATGCTCTGATCTACCGCCCTGCACGGCCTTATGTTCCGAGTCCGTGTGGGACAAAGAAGGATTGTACCTGGGGCATTGTTTTGCGAGGGAATTCCTGAAGAGTCTCATCCTCTTCCTTGTCAGAAGTCCGTCAAAGTTGGCTGAATATCCCCTCAAAACGACTGACCGACCGACCATAACCCGACAACGGTGCCGTGAATGCCTCTTGAGTGTGTGTGTGGATGCTGAATGTCCGTTATTGAACGGCGAAAAAGAGATAAATCTGTTACCTTGAGTTTCATCGAGAGTGGGTCCGTGGTAAAACCCGGACTGGGTTTTCATTGCCAAGCCTTTATTTCAGTTGGTTTGAACTGGACTGAACTGTGGGTGAAATTTATTTTGAAAACCCGGAACGGATTTTGTGTTTGAACTGAACTGAACTGAGTCTACACTCATGCACAGTGTAACCCGCGTGGTTTTGTTATTTCATGATTGGTTTTGACTTGCATATTGCATTGAATTAAATTTGAAAAATCTACTTTGTCTTGTTTTTTTCTTTCTGTTTGATTGCTCCAGATATACTCCTGTGTTTTATATTTTCATTAGTCTATAATAGGCACAAAGATCCTGATGAGATATTACAAACATTTTCTTCAGCATTTATTTCATAGAAGTTTTTTTTAAATATTTATATACTGTATATCATCTACATTTATTGGGGAAATGAAAAAAAGCAACTGAAATTGAAACCTAATCTATTTTTCACAGAAGCATGGCCTCCTGGATCCCTTTTATATACATCAATCTTCATCATTCACAGATGAACCCCCTTTAGCCTGGATTAAATTGTATTATATCAATACAATGGTGTCATTGTGACTCAACCAAATTCTTCTCAAACAGAGCTATTCAAGTCATCTGGTGAAAATTCTTCTATTTTTAATATCCCAATATATATCGCAATATATCGCAAAGCCCCAAAAAATCGCAATGTCAGTTTTTTCCAATATCGTGCAGCCCTAATCAGAATTGTAGCTTAACTTTCAGTACACCTACTACACAACCTTATGTGAGTGGAAACACCAGCAACATGCAGAAGCAGTTATCTATGCTGTGACATGTGTTTGACATTGTTGCCACTGAAAATTAGACCAACATTTGCCCACTTGCAAAATCTGTAGGAATTGATAAGGGAATCGTTAAAGAATTGGATCGATTAGCAGGATCATTAATAACATTGGTATTAATAAAATCTTATCAATTTCCATCCCTATCAGGGAGTCTTAACCCCCTGGTAACAGAACATTTTTAAGTTGGCACCTCATAGCAAAAAGGTTGCCAAGTCTAGATATACAAACTCAAAGTTGTTGGGCTGTTCGAATCTGTTGATTCTTCTCTTCTCTCTTCAGGTTGCAGAAATGTCTGCTGCCAGCTGTCTGCTGTCTGAAGATCAGTTCCTGTGCTCCATCTGTCTGGATGTCTTCACTGATCCTGTCAGCACACCATGTGGACACAACTTCTGTAAAAACTGCCTCACTGGACACTGGAGCACTAATGTCCCCTGTCAGTGTCCCAACTGTAAAGAGACCTTCAACATTCGACCAGAGCTGAAGGTGAACACGTTCATCTCTGAGATGGCTGCTCAGTTCAAACAGGCTGCTCAACAGAAAGCCAGCAGCAGCAGCACAGAGCAGCAAGCTTCCAAACCAGGAGAAGTTCTCTGTGACGTCTGCACTGGAGCCAAACTGAAGGCCCTGAAGTCCTGCCTGGTGTGTCTGGCCTCCTACTGTGAGACTCACCTGGAGCCTCACCTGAATGTGTCAGGTCTGAAAAGACATCAGCTGATTGAGCCTGTGGAGAACCTGGAGGACAGGATGTGTGAGAAGCATGACAAACTGTTGGAGCTGTTCTGTAAGAACGACCAGATGTGTGTCTGCATGATATGCTTCGCTACTGACCACAAGAACCATGACGTAGTTCCTCTGAAAGAAGAATATGAAGGAAAGAAGGCCAAGCTGGGGGAGACAGAGGCTGAAGTTCAGCAGATGATCCAGAAGAGACAACTGAAGATTCAAGAGATCAAACACTCAGTGAAGATCAGTGAGAAGAATGCAGACAAAGAGATAGCAGAAGGTGTTCAGGTCTTCAATGCTCTGAAGAGGTCTGTGGAGAGAAGCCAGGCGGAGCTCATGGACTCCATCCAAGAGAAGCAGAGAGAGACGGAGAAACAGGCTGAAGGCCTCATCAACGAGCTGGAGCAGGAGATCTCTGAGCTGGAGAGGAGAAGAGCTGAGGTGGAGCAGCTCTCACGCTCTGAAGACCAACTCCAACTCCTCCAAAACTTCACGTCTCTGAGCTCTGCTCCTCCCACCAAGGACTGGACCGAGGTCAGAGTCCATCCACCTTCATACGAGGGGACTGTGGGGAGAGCGCTGAAGCAGCTGGAGGAGACCATCAGTGAACAGATGAAGAATCTGCTTGAGCTGAACAGAGTCCAGCAGTATGAGGTGGATGTGACTCTTGATCCTGATACAGCACATCCTCGTCTCATCCTGTCTGATGATGGAAAACAAGTTTATAACAGTGGTGTGAAGAAGAAGCTCCCAGACGCTCCTGACAGATTTGATACTTCAGCCTGTGTCTTATCAAAGCAGGGTTTCTCTTCAGGCAGATTTTACTACGAGGTTCAGGTTCAAGGAAAGACTATGTGGGATTTAGGAGTGGCCAGAGAGTCGATCAACCGGAAGGGAAAAATTATTCTGTCTCCTCAGGAAGGTCTCTGGACGATTTGGTTGAAGAATGAAAATGAGTACAAAGCGCTTGCTGACCCTCCTGTCTGTCTGTCTCTGAAGTCTGATCTGAAGAAGGTGGGGGTGTTTGTGGATTATGAGGAGGGTCTGGTCTCCTTTTATGACCCTGATGCTGCAGCTCTGATCTACTCCTTTACTGGCTGCTCCTTCAATCAGAAAATCTACCCATACTTTAGTCCTTCTTCATATGACAGTGGTAAAAACTCTGCTCCTCTGATCATCTCTGCTGTAAATCATGCTGAGTAGAAAATCTACTTATTTGACAGCCATCCCTTCATTGTCTTTATCTGTTTTCCCTTTCGGGGTTACCGGGGGCCTGGAGCCTACCCCAGCTGACACTGGACTGGTTGACAGCCAATAACAGGGCTACTGAGAGAAACTGGCAACCATTCACACCCATGCTCACAACTTACCACTTGATGTAACTTAAAAAGATTGAGTTCATATTACTTAATGTGTTTAATTTATTGACATAATTTGTTAATTCTAATTAAGGTGAACTTTTCCAAGTCCATTCTTACAGTTAGTGTGTTTATAAGTCAAATCAGTAATTACCTCCACCAAGGAGGTTATGTCTGTCCGTCCATCTGTGAACAAAATAACTCAAAAAGTTATGGACGGATTTTGATGACATTTTCAGGAAATGTTCAGCATGAGAAAAGGAAGGAGTGATTTCATTTTGGTGTTGATCCGGATCAGCGTCTGGCCACCGTGATGAAAAATGTGATTTTTGTGAGTAACTACTGAACTAAAATAGATATCATTATGAATCCAGTTGCTAATGGTATGTTTTCGTGGTCAAGGGATCTAAATATTTAGATGAAATAAAGGTAGGACTAATATTTATGTTAAAATCACAATCTGGGTGAGGACTGTGGCGCTGGCAGAAGTCTGCGCTCTCCGAGTGCTTTTCTAGTTTCTACTCAAACAAACTGAATTTGTATTTGTACTTAAACATGTTTCTCTTCTTTACATTAATTATGAAGTCTGAGTAAACTGTACTTTTGATTGTGTATTTAATTGTAATCATGTGATTGAGCTCAGACAACCCAATATCATGAAGTTTTGTGGGATAAGCAGCAAACCTGTCAACTTCACCACCTGCCAAAAATCTAGTTTATACCAGTTTGGACAGAGTGGTGGCATTGGTGATCTCTGGGGCTGAACAGCAGATAGGGAAGCATGAAGCAGATGGTTGTAGTTGTGGAGATTCTGAAACAGTGGAACATATATTATTTGAGTGTGGGTAATATGAAGCAGAAAGAAGGAACTTGATCAGAAACTTAAAAGAGCCAAAAGTCATCTTATTTTAGACATTTTGAGACAAAATTCAGAAAGAAAGTAATTACAATAACTACTGAGGAAAATAGATGCTCTGAGCATTACTAATCATTATTATTTAAATATAAGATTGACTAAATATCAGGATCCACACTCCACATCAGATGGTAGCAGTAATGCACCTACCATATCTATTGCTTTGCCAACTGCCATAAAAATCCACAAAAGAAGAAGAGAAATTGTGAGCTCTGAAATTTTTAAGACAGAAAGGAGACAGGACAGAACAAAGAACAGAATTCAGCTGTACTCTGTCTCCCATGTTTTTATTTTATCCTTTCATTTTCACACACTATTTTTACATGGACATGCGTTATTTGTAAATGTAAAGATGGCAGTGTTCAACAGGGCTGAGTTTTATCTTGCCAGTTTGACAGCCCAATTTGAAGAGGTGCAGTACAATATTCTAATAACTGGAGATAAAGAGGAAAAGAGCTTTGTATTGAATGAGTTTGTGAGAAACCTGGCGTCACTGAGGAATCTACAGCCTATTAAGCCATGACTTTGTTTATTTAATTTGTTTTTGAAAAAATACATGCTCAATTACAAAAAAAAAATGGATCAATGCAATGTTGCAGTATGTATGTGTTTTACATGACTGTATTGATTGAAAGAAGTATTTAGAATTTCGGGAACAAAAAAAGTTTATTTCTTTCATTTGTCAAAAAAACATTTTCAATAAAAAAATTGGTTTAATGTAATGTTACATCCTTGGGTATACCAAAGTCATATCTAAGCAGAAAATCGATTCCACTACTGTTCTCAAATATTTTAGTGGGAATATAAAACTAAAATCAATCCCCGATAGTAGCCTATAAATAGCATTGGTGGCATTCTCAAATCAATCTAAGGACATATCCAAAGAATACTGTATATATATATATGTTCATCAGGCTTTTTATCTGATAATGACCACTGACCATGGTAGTTTCAAAGTAGTTAACCATGTTAACATGACAATAGGTGTGCCTTGGCTTGGTTGTTGCTCACTAAGAAACTGCACATCCACAACAACACAGTATAAAACCCAGTGGGCCTAGTAGTTAAATTTGAGCTTTAATTAGATAACATTAGATTATATTAAGTTCTTTGGCCAACAGTTAGAGGTGTGCTGATTGATTAGACATTGATATAAAAAGGAAATACATTATGAAGTAAGACTGCATTCACACAGGGAGATCGCTAGCATTATTGGCATTGCTTAGCTTTGATTCCCAACTAGTCTAGAAAGTTTAGTAACAGTGACATTCAAAACATAGACAAGATTAGCAAGACAACCCATTGCATAGTTGTAAGTCATAGTAATCTTTGATATATCTTTGTAAATTAAATTTTCATCTGGAGATCCTGCGAGTCCATATAAACTCAATGGAGTGGGGATACCCCACGATCGGTAGACCTGGAAGAGGAGATGATATCATGTGACTACGGTCTGTTGTACCCATAGACATATGCTGCGTTCAAGGGGTGGGCGATACTGGGAATTTTGGTATCGATCCGATACCAAGTAAATACAGGGCTAGTATCACCGATACCGATACTTTTCACATGAAATGTAATGATCATTGAATAATTTTGTAATTTTGCCTTGAGTTGGTTGATTATGATTATGGTAAAACACAGCACAAAGATTTTAGGCAATAAAAATGCTTTTTATCAATGAACCACAACAATAGAACAAAATTTTAACTGTATAACTGTATGTAGAAAAAAAAAATCACAAGTGCAAAATAACAAAAAAAGCAGCAATGTAAAAAATATATAAATATAATAATGTCAACATCACAACAAAAATACTTTCCATTGCACAAATAAAGTGTAAACTACAGTTGACCTTAACCTTTGGCTTTCTGCTGACAAAGCCCTCTCTTGGGTTGCCCTTTTGGCTCTGTTTCCATATTGACAACAGATTTATAGGTTTTTGTTCAGGAACAGTGACATGTTGACATAGAGGGAGAGAGGTGCGGCATTTAGAAGCAGCGGTCGGAGCGGAGGAAAGTACAGTAAAGACGACATAAGAGAAACTGCAGTATCGATCTCATCACGCTAGTATCAATCCGATACCAATACCCAGCTTGGTATCGATGCTATCGATATTAAGATTGATATGCCCACCCCTACTGCGTTCCATTAACCTCAGAACTGAGAAGAGGGAAGTGGGAGTGACGACATTTCTGAGTTATCAGCGTTCCAATTGCAAAGTTGGAAAAAACATGCTGATCTACATGGCTGTTGTTAGCCGTTGTTAGCACGCCCTGCTTTTTAGTTAACAAATACCACATGAAGAATGTAAATTACACTATGGCAGCATTTCCATCATAAATATAAGTTGAGCAATACTGCGTATATACAGCTGATTTAGTGCCATAAACACTAGTCAGAAGTGCAGATAAACAGAATATTACAGGAGCGTAATAACAGTTTATACTGGGGGGCTTAATCATTGATTGTCAACTCAGGGTGGGGAGAATAGCCTGAATTCCTATAGGAAATTCCGACCTAACTAGCACATACTACAATGACAGCGATGACTTTAAAAATAAAGTAAACTAAAATTTAAAAAGAATTATTGTTATTATTATTGCAATTATTACTATAATTATTATTAATAATTGTATTATTACTGTTGTTGTTATGACTTACCGTTACTAACTCACCAGAATTACTCACCTGGTTGTTTATGTATTTTCTTGATCCCCTTCTTATATTATTGCAATTTTTATTATTATTAATTATCAACATACTTTTCCCCTTTTTTGCTTTTCATATATGTATTTGTGTATTACCATTACCAATACTATCATTATTACTTCATCTGCTATGGTTTAGTAACACTTCTCCCTTTTATAACAAACTTTTAATAGTACTGTTGTTCTAGTTATTATTATATTTTTTATATAAGCATCCATACTATAATTTAATGTAATTTTACTGTTATTGTGGCTGATTTTGCCATCATTATTATTAATCTAACTTTGATTTATATATTTATGATTAAAATTATTATTATTACAAAATGGGTTCATAACAACAACAACAACAACAACAACAATAATAATAATAATAATAATCATAATAATAATTAGAATGGACTTTATTTGTATAGCACTTAAAAACATTGTTTTACAAAGTGCTTTGACAGCAGGCAGGAACAAATGCAGCAAAGCACAAGAGCTCAGACACAAAGGAAAAAAGAAAAACTGAAAAAGGTTAATTAAAACCAAAGAACATTTAAGACATACAAAAATGACAAAATGATACTGAAAGAGTTCCACAACACATACAAAATTTAACCCCCTGGCTCAGTCACTAAACGTGGACACAGAAGAGGCCCGGGACGCACAGGGCTGGAGACACAACACACCAGGATACAGCAACACACAAGAGGCCAAATGACACTGAAGTGCAACTGCACCCTGATGGAACTATCTAAAATGCACCGATGTCCATTGTCTCATTGTCTCATTGACTCAAAGGCCCCCTTCATATGTCATAGGAACCCAGACAATACAGGAAGACTGCTATGAGACCATAACATAATTGAAAATTCATGGATAACTATACTTTCTATATTTTAGCATTAAAACATGATCTCAGTTAAAGACCTTTTAAAATGGATTTGTTAAACATGACAGGAATGATTTGAAAATCAACAGTGCAGTTAATTATGGCACCTGTGGCATGAACTTTACTTTGGGTGGTGTTCTATTTGTTTAGCACTGCATAACTATTTCTTATGTTCGGAATAAACTACAAATGTTTTTATTTCTACTGAAGTCAGATTTTATGATGGTAACTGTAGCTCTCTTTCATTAAAGTACTTATGCGTTCTTCCCACTTAAACACAAAACTTTATTTTCTGTCGTAAACTTTTTGACTTCCAGCAAACACGGAAGTGATCGGCACGACCACGCTCGAGCGTCCCTTTGCGTCATGACGTCACGAGTCCTCCTCGGTCCCCTTCCACTCAGGCTCCCACCACCTCATACATGGCACCGTGAGCCGACGCATGGCAGCCCGAAGCCATGACCCACAAACATCCGACCAAAAACCACAGAAGATGTCTTAATGCCAGCGGCTCACGTCGGTTCATTTAATCCGGTTCACCTCCTACAAAAACCTCCGCGGGGCGACAGACCGGCTGTCGGTGAGAGTCAGGCGGACTGCGACCACTTCAGCTGAATTTCCGTGAATCCTGCAGGACTTTGCGGTCGACATGGGGGTCCAGGGCTTCTTAGAGTACATTGAAAAGCACTGCCCCAGCGCCGTGGTGCCCGTGGAGCTCCAGAAGCTAGCCAGGGGCTGTATGGTCGGAGGTGGCCGGCAGAGACCCCCTCAGAGCCCGCTTAGGTTGCTGGTGGACGCCGAGAACTGCCTGCACCGGCTCTACGGGGGCTTCTACACCGACTGGGTCAGCGGGGGCCAGTGGAACCACATGCTGGGGTACTTGGCCGCCCTCTCCAAGGCCTGCTTCAGCGGCAACATAGAGCTCCTGGTGTGCTTCAATGGCGCCCTGGAGAAAGGCCGACTCCACGAGTGGGTCAAGCGACAGGTGAACGAGAGGCAGACCGCCCAGCAGATCATCAGCCACGTCCAGAACAAGGGCACCCCGCCGCCCAAAGTCTGGTTCCTCCCTCCCGTCTGCATGGCCCACTGCATCCGCCTGGCGCTCCTCAGGTTCCGCGTCGGGGTAAGAGCGAGTCGGCCTGGCAGTGCCTGTTGAGCCGGGCCACTGTGGGCAGACATTAGCAGGGCTCTGATTAGCCTGTTAGCCTCCCACCACCATGTCACCCCTGCCAACTTAGACCACCACAGACCCTCACACTGAGAGGGGGGGTCACCTGGACCAGGACCTCAGCTGGATATGACAGTTTGACGTTTGTAGGAACGCACGATGTTTAATTTTTGCTGATGTCGATCAACTAATCAATGAAACTTTATTTGTAGACAAAGTCAGTTGTTGTTTAAAGTGCTTCACAGGAAGACAGAAAAAATGTTTGACCAAAGATTTAAAGTAACAGTTATGGATTTTTTTCAACTACTTAACAAATAAACTAATTTACTAAGTAGTTTTCAGCAGTAACAGTATGAGAAATAGCAAAATCAAGGTGACTGATCAATTGGGGAAGGAAAAAAAAGTAAAAGCAAAGCAGTAAAACTAAGAATCAATAAAAAGCTAAAACACATTTAATAAACATGTTAAACTATTTCACCATGATAAGAATTACAATCAGAACAAATCAGGGATTCACAATATTATCAGTTCAATATCGGTTTTGGCTGATATTGACATTTAGTCAATATTTACACCTGATATATCAGCCACATATATCAGGAAATTACACATTGATTTGTCGGATATCAGCAAAAATCAAGTATCATGCATCCTTACCAGTTGGTATTACACAGTAACAGTAAGCGCAAAAGTAAGAAAATATCAAGATGACTGATTAAAACTTGTAAGGGAAGAGACAAGAGTAAAAGTAAAGCAAAAACTAAACAAGAAACAACAGATTAGAATGAATCAAAACCTAATACACTTTAAAACACTCCAAACCTTATCAGGATAAAAAGACAGTTCAAATCTAATGAAACATCAAGTCTCAAATGTAAATTTAACAAAATAATTGATTATCAAGGTATTTCAACCTGTTAAATAAGACTAAGTCGAGGTCAGACAGCTCACATGACATGGTTCATTTATAAAACGCCAAAACCTAAAAAAAAATTCACTGTAAAACAAAGTTATTTTTTTTTTTAGTTCCATGTGTGTTATAGATAAGATTGCATGTGATATTTCAGAACTCATATTGCTGCTATCAGAACAATATCAGTATGAGCAGATGCATGTACAGATATTTTTCTCAATATTTTCAGTCGATATTTTGGACAAACAAATTGTCCATGAGTATTCCATGTTTTGGTTGTGATGTGGCATAGGGGTCTTGAATCTCCATCACTCATTTTTCATAATTGTGGTAAATGTAATTGAGATATAAATTGATTAGGTATTCAGCCCTACACAATAATTACATTAGATTAGGTAGAACTTTATAAATCCCTTGTGAAGACTTTCAGGGACATTAAGATTTCACTAGCATTGTATAGTACACAGGTAAAAGAACACAGAATGTCTAAAAGTATGTCCAGCGGTTTATCAATTGTCCTCTTCTGTCACCTTCACCAAAATTAACCTCATTATCACAGTATGCCCACTGTTATAACTCAAAAGTATCAACTATGAGAGGATAATATGAAGTTTTCTTGCCTCACATTTGTTTCTTCCACAAATGTCCTCTGTGTGAGGAACTGTTTAGTTTTAGGTTAGACAAGGCTTTGGGCTCTTCACATAAATATCGATTGATCGAAGGGAATCATTGAATTCTTCAATGATTCCCTTTTTGATTCCAGCAGATTTTTTCCGTGTGGGCAAATGTTGGCCTGTAAATTTTCAGAGGCAACAATGTCAAACACATGTCACAGCATAGATAACTGCTTCTGTGCGTTGCTGGCGTTTCCACTCACTTAAGGTTGTGAAGTTGATGCCTTCTGTAAAAAAAATTAAGCCACAATTGTGACTGCTTTGAACCCTGTGAGTGTAAGGAATTGATAAGGGAATTGATTTGCAAAAAGACTCATGATATTCTTTGATGGAGCTGTTAACAATTCTCAACTGGAATTGGTTTTCGATTCCCATCCCTAGTGATGATGTGTTGAAAAATATATATCAGCAAAAATACCATATATATACAACCATACTCATCACTGAACCTGATATTTTTCCTACTCAACTAAAAAAATCTGTTGGGATGCACAATATTATTGCTTCAGTATTGATATTGGTAGATAAATAACTGCTTAAAAAGTTAATAATGGCATCTGCAGTTGTAAAATTTTTGCCAATATTTGCAGCAGACATACGTCGGCAGTATACCATATTGACTGAAATATCAGATGAATGTATAAAATTTTATGTCCACCGAACAGTTCGGTTCAGGTCGGCTGGGCACAGTACACTATTACCGGTGTTTCCACGGTCAAATGAGGAGAAAAGGTGAAAAAAAAACAAATAATGGACCTGTGCTGTTTGACTTTTGCACCCCTCTGAAGGGATGACAAAAGTATCAAACTGACCTAAAGGGTGGAGTTTAATACACTGCAGTCAGATCATTGGTCCCAAAAATCATCAAATCTCATGCAACAGCAGCTAATATAAAAATACATACATGAATTTAGAGATGTGTTCACTGCTGTTAAAAGAATATCAAAACGAAGCAGTGCTCCACAGAGGACTGGAGTGCTCACAGTCCTCCATGTTGGCTGTTGTTACCTCCGCCAAGGAGGTCCCGTTTTCGGGCGAGTTTGTCTGTCGTGAACAAAATAACTCAAAAAGTAATGGATGGATTTGGATGAAATTTTCAGGAAATGTTCAGCATGGGAAAAGGAAGAATTGATTCGATTTTGGGGTTGATCCGGATCAGCGTCTGGCCGCCATGGCGAAAAATGTGATTTCTGTGAATAACTACTGAACTAAAATAGATATCATTATGAATCCAGTTGCTAATGGTATGTTTTCATGGTCAAGGAATTTAAATATTTAGATGAAATAAAGGTAGGAGTAATATTTATGGTCAAAATGACAATATTCCTGAGGACTGTGGCGCTGGCGGAGGTCTGAGCTCTCCGAGTGCTTTCTAGTTTACAACTGCACTCTACTTCAGACTGTTTACACTGCTGTGGTGTCAAGGTTATACTTTGGTGGGGTGCACACATTAAGATTATCGGGCTGTTTTTGTCCCGACTTACTCCTGACGAGATTCTACTGTAAGATTTGACCTGTCAGCCAGTCAAGAAGCATGCTGACTGAGGAACAAGGATGCCCAAGTTATTACAAACAAGCACGGCAGACCGGAAACATAAACTAGAAGTTGGGTTGACCTCAGAAATGCAGGACCAGCTCACGTGTTCCAGGATATTTTCCAGTCTTTTTTTTTAGTCTGGGATTTTTCTGTCAAGAGCAATCCGAGACCATCATCATTTCCCTCTTCTTGTACGTCCTCTTCCATTTTGCATTTTGTGTTTTCTGGTTTTATGCTTTGTTTCTTGCTCTTTGTTTTTTTAGATCATGTTTGATCAGATTTCTGTCTTGGAGGACTAGATTCTGGATCTGGGTGGAACAGGATGGTCATGTGTGTGATGTGCTGTGTTAAGATTATTGGAGCACACCACACACAGTATGATCAAAACTGTTCAATGATCTTAAATTTACATGTGTGGGGTCTTTAACAGATTAAAAATCTTCAGATTCAGAAAATCCTTGCGCGTTAACACCGCTTCAGCAGAATTGTTGTAGACTGGAACTTGGCATGATAGATCTGCCTGATTACAGACCATGAATCAGGTGGATCCAGCTGCACTGTGAGGTTAGGATGGTGTGCCTTTCCATTCCTGCTGTCCTACAGACTACTGGACAAATGAAGTAGAAACATTGCTTTAATTTCAGAGGAAACTTTGATCCAACATATTTAGTGTTAGCCCGAAAGTTAGCAAACCTTCCCTGCGTTGCCCTGCTCTAGTACCAGTCTGAAAATGCACTTATGCCACGATGTATGTTCATTCCACTGTCATTGTTCACTCAGTACCACTGTTTGGACTAGATTAGCCTCTGTTGACATATGTTTTTCATAAGATTTAATATAGTCCATTATTTGTCTCCCTTTCTCTGACTATCCAATCAGCTGTGTAGGCTTAAATCTCAAAAGCTGCTCAAACATAACAGCGCCTGCTCTGAAATCCTGTTTCTTTGACGTCTCCCTGAGCGCCTAATGCCCCGTGTCAGTCTAAGAGGTTTATTTTGAGGCTTTGCCATCTAAAGCCGATTTCTTGTCTGGACCTCTCCTCAGGTTGTCCAGAGCATCGAGGACCACCACCTGGAGGTGATCGTCTTCTGCAGAGAGAACGGCTTCCACGGCCTGGTGGCCTACGACTCTGATTACGCCCTGTGCAACATCCCGTGCTACTTCAGCGCCCACGCCCTCAAACTGAGCCGCAACGGAAAAAGCCTCACCACCAGCCAGTACCTGATGCACGAAGTTGCACGGCAGCTTGATCTCAACCCAAATCGTTTTGTCATTTTTGCATCGCTTTTAGGTTGTTTGGGTTCACCATGACAGAAAATAGATGATGCTGACTGTGAGATGGAGCTTCGAACTCAAACTGTGTGTTGTGTGTTTGCAGGAAACCACATTCTGCCTGATGACGACCTGGCTGCCTTTCACTGGAGTTTACTTGGTCCAGAGCATCCTTTAGCATCTTTGAAGGTAAAGATACGATCCCATGGTCGAGTAACGCGACACATCAGATAGACTTTTTAATATACTATATTTCACCAGTCCCTCTTGGAAACGGTCCATAGAAAGTGTTTGGGAATGGACAGAGCCACTAAGCATATCTGGCAGGTGATTGGTTGGTTGTTTCCTCAGTTAGGACTGAACAATTGTAGGAAAAGATGTACCTGTGATTCTTCTGGCAGATATTGCAATGTCAAATTTATTCACGATGTCTTCAACTCAGGCTTCAGTGCAGTATTCATTATGTTTACTGTATCGGCAGCAGTGGGGAAATAAGTGATCATCCAACTTCTACTCCTCAAAAGAGGCTTTGTGTTGTTGACCTGTTTACCAGAACTTCTGATGTGGAGATGTGGCGTTCACGAACGAGTCGACTCTTTCTAACAACTCTTTAAAGTGAACAGTGAGAACCAATTCACTGTTGAAAGCCGTTTATTTGCCAGCCATTCTTAAGTACAAATTGCCTGCAAATGTGTAAAATAGTTAACACAACAGATCCTGGGTCGCTCAGGAATCGTTCGATCGCAACTTTGGCGATCACATGACGACGTTGTCTGACATTGCGATTTCAGAAAATGCTAAATCTTTCAGCCCTACTGTCAGTCACATTCATGACAGGCCTTGTAGCGTTATCTCTTTTCCTGTCAAGATCTGATTAAACTGCCACCAAAGCTGTTAGCATCTATGCTAATCTCTGTAGACACAGTCACTTCTTGGCGTCATTTTGCTTGTAGCTCTCACCTCTTCCTGCTCCAGAGAATGTTGATTGGGCTGTCCCGCTTTGGGCTGAGCACAGTCATTGTAGATTGGAGCTTGGCAAGAAGGATCTGTCTGATTACAGACATAGGCTGATCCAGCTGCATCACTGGATTGATTTTGTTAAGCGGAGCACACACTACAAGACAATCAACATTTGGCTGGGAGCTCCGCTTCTGATCAAACTCAGCAAAGACTCTGTGATCTAGTGGTCGTAAAAATGATCTACCTGATCATCCTGTGGTGCGAGGTGTGTTAAGAGTGATTTTATCCTCTCAAAAATGGATTGGGGCTGACTTACTTAAAAGTGTAAACATTAAATATGTTCAACATTTACGACCATAAGTCCTGATGTGTGTGGAGTGGACTGAGGAGGGCCGAGCATGTCCGCTGTGTTTTGTCACATGGACCAAAGAGAGCAACCTGCCTGAAGCTGGAGGCAAATGTCGCCATGGTAACAAGAGTAAAGGTGGAGTGTAGAGTCTGACATGGGTCAAAATGGAGGTTCAACTCACTTGTTTATAAAAACAGTGTCTAATCAGGGTAACGTGTTAATTATGATAAACTGATGAGGGAGCTGGACAGAAATCACAGCCACCAGAGGATGATATAAAAAGCTAACCATCAGCTGCATTTACACTCCTGATGTTGTCGGCCATGTTTGTTAACATTGAAGTCACGTGAGTTCAAGCTGAGGTAGTGCCCTCTTGGCTGCTTTGTGATGTCCCATCTCTCTTTCTCTGTGACTCACCACACACTCCAGGACCTAAACTGATAGTAGATCTGACAGTATCTGTCTTCACATGTGGCTCGCTCATTGTTTCAAACTTAAGCTTAATGCAGGCGTCACTTTTAGTCCTTTCTTCAAGGAGGCTGCACCAACTTTCCAAATTCGGAAAATACAAGCTCTTTATTTCTACAGTTTTAAAATTTTCTTCCAGTGTTTATCTTTCCGTCATGCTTAGTAAAATATGTAAATATTTTTTCAAACTATTTAATTGCAGTTTCTTTTAACTATTACAAACCCAAAACCAGTGAAGTTGGCACGTTATGTAAATCGTAAATAAAAACAGAATACAATGAATTGCAAATCCTTTTCAGCTTATATTCAATTGAATACACAGTAAAGACAAGATATTTAATGTTCAAACTGAGAAACTTTATTTTCTTTTGCAAATAATCATCAACTTAAAATTTAATGGCAGCAACACATTGCAAAAAAGTTGGCACAGGGGCATTTTTACCACTGTGTTACATCGCCTTTCCTTTTAACAACACTGAGTAAACGTTTGGGAACTGAGGAGACCAACTTTTGAAGCTTTTTGGGTGGAATTCTTTCCCATTCTTGCTTGATGTACAGCTTAAGTTGTTCAACAGTCCGGGGTCTCCGTTGTTGTATTTTACGCTTCATAATGCACCACACATTTTCAATGGGGGACAGGTCTGGACTACAGGCAGGCCAGTCTAGTACCCGCACTCTTTTACTCTGAAGCCACGCTGTTGTAACACGTGCAGAATGTGGCTTGGCATTGTCTTGCTGAAATAAGCAGGGGCGTCCATGAAAAAGACGTTGCTTGGATGGCAACCTATGTTGCTCCAAAACCTGTATGTACCTTCAGTGTTTCCTCTAGGTTCATTGCCTTGGGGCGGCGGGTTCGGGGTTGCGGGGGGGGGGGTCTGTCAATAATGCTCCATAATATCATAATTAAAGAGCATTTAGATCTGAATAAATAGTGAGCACTGTGGGCACACAACTACAACATTCTCAAAAAATTAAAATAAACTGCATAAAGTATAAAAAGTATTTTAAAAAAAACAGGAAGAATGTAACATTTCATGTAACCATGTAAGCTCAGCAGGTGGAGAGAAGATGAATCATAAAGTCATAGCAAGTGACTGACAATGAGGAGAAACTACATGCTGAAAGTTTCCTACACTGCTGCTAGCTGTGCTTCCCGTCTTAGTAAGGACAATTGGCTTGAAATTGCTGAGATTTTTGCTTGGGGAGATTGTTTGGTAAGCTTCAGGTCATCCATTAATGTTTGTTTAAATTGGGTTTTTTTTATTATATTTTTTTTTACCGTTATGGTCGCTCCTTCATCCGCCGCCTGAGTGTGAGTGTGTGTGTATGTCTGTATGTGTAGTGTGTGTGTCTTTATCATCCCCTTCACACAACGCCGCTTCCAGTCATTTCAATGAGGGACAGGCGGCAGACAGCACGCGGTTTGGACCGGCCATGTAGGAGCGGTTGTCACCAAGAGCACGCCAAGACAGATTTTGTCCTGCTGCTCAGAAACCAGCGTTTTTAACTTTCTGGCTGTAGTCGCCTGGCAGCAGCAAATCATATCGTACTATCGAAGAACTGGACGTGAGGAAGCATTTCTACTGAATTGTTTTTAGGGAAGGGAGTGTCATAGTAGTATGTCAGAGTGAGCATCTTCAGAGTAGACGATCTTTGTAGTGTTAACGCTGCTAAGGGGGAGCCCGGGGATTGGCTGAGGGTAACGGAAGTGTAGACTGGGAGAGAGAACTGCTAACTGTATGACACGCTGTTTGAGTCTGTTAATAAAGAGAATTAATGATTCAGAAGTTATCGCTCGTTTCTATGACAGGGAGTGTTGTGAGACACTTTTAGGTGGCCTCTGCTCTGACGTTCGCTGAATCACCGCTACGTCTCGGCCCGCGGTGGCAGCAGCCTCAATAAAGACTGCATGTGGGGGGACTCCGCCTGCAGAGAGACAGTTTGGTTGCCGCGCGGCTTATCGGTGTTGCACAAGAGGAGCGAGGGAGGAGGCGTTTTTCAGAGCGGAGAGGAAAAATGCATTTTATTAAATGTAAGCAAACCATAGCGACACAACTATGGGCAAGATAGTTATTTGCCTAAGCACCCGCGACACCCGATTTAATGCAGGACTCTGATGTGAAGGCAGCGACATGATGCTGCGGTGATGTAATTACAGTTTTTAAAAAAAATTGCAGGAGCGGCGGGTAGGATTTAGGAGCGGCGGCCCGCCGCTCCTAAATGAATGTAGAGGAAACACTGACCTTTCAGCATTAATGGTGCCTTCACAGATGTGTAAGTTACCCATGCCGTGGGCACTAATACACCCCCATACCATCACAGATGCTGGCTCTTGAACTTTGCGCCTTTAACAGTCCAGATGGTTCTTTTCCTCTTTGGTCCGGAGGACACGACGACCACAGTTTCCAAAAAAAATTTGAAATGTGGACTCGTCAGACCACAGAACACTTTTCCACTTTGCATCAGTCCATCTTAGATGAGCTCAGGCCCAGCGAAGCCGGTGGTGTTTCTGGATGTTGTTGATAAATGGCTTTGGCTTTGCATAGTAGAGTTTTAACTTGCACTTACAGATGTAGACGAACTGTAGTTACTGACAGTGGTTTTCTGAAGTGTTCCTGAGCCCATGTGGTGATATCCTTTACACAGTGATGCCGGTTTTTGATGCAGTACCACCTGAGGGATCGAAGGTCACTGGCATTCAATGTTGGTGTTCCACCTTGCTGCTTACGTGCAGTAATTTCTCCAGATTCTCTGAACCTTTTGATGATATTACGGACCGTAGATGATGAAATCCTTAAATTCCTTGCAATAGCTCATTGAGAAATGTTGTTCTTAAACTGTTGGACAATTTGCTCACACATTTGTTCACAAAGTGGTGACCCTCGCCCCATCCTTGTTTGTGAATGACTGAGCATTTCAGGGAAGCTGCTTTTATACCCAATCGTGGCACCCACCTGTTCCCAGTTAGCCTGTTCACCTGTGGGATGTTCCAGATAAGTGTTTGATGAGCATTCCTCAACTTTCTCAGTCTTTTTTGTCACTTGTTCCAGCTTTTTTGAAACATGTTGCAGGCATCAAATTCCAAATGAGCTAATATTTGCAAAAAGTAACAAAGTTTACCAGTTCGAACTTTAAGTATCTTGTCTTTGCTGTGTATTCAATTGAAAATAGGTTGAAAGGGATTTGCAAATCATTGTATTCTGTTTTTATTTACGATTTACACAACGTGCCAACTTCAGTGGTTTTGGGTTTGTAGTTCAAATGTTTCATCTTATTCACTTAATCTAAAATATCTTAGCTTTTATTTAAGATAACAAAAATAAGCAGCGTTTGATATTAATGCAAACTGTTACTTTAACTGCTAATTCAAATATTTGATCTTGCTTTATTTTATAAAGAATAATTTGTGATCCATGTCTCTATTTCTTTATAAATAAAATATTAAAATTAAAAATAAACGAACTAGCTGCTATCACTCATTAAACAAGTCATTTGGTTCGGGTTTGGTTTAATAAATATCATCAGGCCTTGAAAATGTGATCATAGACTTCAGTGATTTGTGTACTCTCTATACAGATAGAACACCTATGTGATTTTAATGTATTTTTTTATCACAGTAAATGTCAGCTTTGACGTAAGGGACTTTTTTATTGAAAAGGCTCATGATGTCAGCGACATCTGCTCTGTGTTCAGTAAGACCATCTCCCAGTGTGAGGGTCGTGCAACAGCTGCTAGATTAATAGTATTTATTAATCCAAAAATTCCTTTTTTAAGTTTCTGTTATGGTGAAACACCAGTATGTAGACACTTTTTACCTGAAATGATATCTTTAATGCTAAAGTATAAATACTATTGTTATTGAATATTCATATTTACTGTGCTACAGTAAACAGAAACCCAGTGGAGCACGTTATTATGTCTTGATTAAGATGCCAAATTATTGTTATTTATTCCTGAAACGAAAAGTTAGTTTTAGCATTGAATGTAATGCTTACTTACTTTTTGGCTTCTCAGAAAAGACAGATAAGCCAGCTGTCATTTTTCAATGAAAAGGTGAAATTGGTTTGAAGTTCCCTTTTCCTGTTAGCAGTGTACATCCAGCAACAATAACATTTTCAGTTTTAAACAAGTTTTTGCCAGATTTTTGAAATGTTCCTTGCTTTTATATGACAGATGATCCAATCAATTTGTGAAGCCCAGCACAGATGTGTATTTTTCTAGAATGAATGGAATTAGTTGTTAATCTTTTAAAAAGCTTTCTAACATTTCTGACATGTGTGGAAGCTCATTGAAGAGGGACAGAGTTCTTCATCTGTTATAAACTCTTACCTGACAGCTGGTTTGATGTCCAGAAAAGTTTCAGATCTTTAGATCAATATGAGATGCTGCTAACGTGATTATTAAAATATTCCTGTACATTTAGGTTGATCAGGCTGATCATTAAACACAACTTTATGCATCAGTGTGAGTGAAACTGTCCCAGTCCCCTCAAAATGTGTTCACTCAGCAGACAGGAGCGTCTTCTGCAGCATCTTAAGTCTGATTTTGGCTTTAAGAAAAAGATTTCACTGAAACTTTACCTCACTTTCCTCTCCCTGAATTCGTGGTGCTTTCTTTGAATATCAGGCAGGTAGCTCTGCATCAGTCCACAAAGTGTACTGTGGTTTTCATCTTTCTTCAAACTGCCTGCGTTCTCCATCCACTCTCACTTTGAAAGGAAGCAGCGCTCTAATTAGTTCACAATGCATCGGCCTGGAGCTGAGCGTCTCCTGGGAGTGGACTCCTGAACTCAAACTCTCAAGGCTGATGGACATGTGCAGACGGGACATTAATTTAGGCCTTTAAAAATACTTTGAGGGGTCCTGGTTTGGCGGAGTGGTAAGCAGCCAGGCATGACCCATATACTGTACATCAATCAGTCAAACTTTGGGTAGAACTTTTCATACAAGTGCTTTACATAAGAAATAAAAATAGATAAAATAATAAATGAAATAAAATGTAGAAAATTGCATACAGTGATAAAATAAGACCCCACCCACCCTCGCAATCAACATACAACACACACACACACACACACACACACACTGAGTCCAACACACATTAAGACATTGAAAGGAGATTCAAGCAGAAAACAGAATTAGAGGACTGAGGAAAAGCTATCAGGAAGTAAAAATGAGAGAACACAAGAGCTAAGACTAAAATGATAATTGATAATCATAAGAAATTAGATGAAAAAATACTTTACAGAAATAATATAAAAATAAAAAGATAAGTTTAAAATAGATAATATGGTAAAATAAGAGCAAATGCATAATAAAATCAGCTAAATTAGAATAATAAAAAGAAAAACTGTTAATTGAGAATAAAATTCCAGATAATTTATCTGAACTGAAATCTAGAAATTTGAGATTATGAGGATTAAATTAAATGAAAAAATAATATAAGAAAAAATATATATATAATCGACTTAAAGTCAGACTAACAAGGCACAATATATATTTTTTTAATTTTATTTGCACCATAAGTTAGAAACAATTTCATTGGCATAGAAAAAAATACAAGATGCAGCTGGAGAGGTGAAAAACCCCCAAAGTAGGCTAATCAAAGATACCTCCCCAAATAGATAATAATAAAAAATATAAGAAGAAAAAGAAATAAAATTTGATACAATGAAATAAACTAAAAATAAGTCAACAAACAGACAACAAGCAATTGAATTAATTATGAATGAGAACAAAAAGAAGCTTTTGGATCTTGATGTATTATATATGACTTTAGTCTAAACTTAAAATTGGTCAGAGTTGTAGATGTTTTGGTTTAATGATAATATGAATTCCAAATTAATGAACCTCTAAGTAAAAATAAATTGCCATTGTAAAGTACGGCAAAAGGGAGTATGAAGTTTAATGACATGTCTTGTATTGTGCGAATGAATCTGAGAGTTAATTGTAAAAAAATGCATAAAAGATTCTGGGAGCAAATGTGGTAGATGAATATATTTATAAATAATACAAAGATTGAAGAGTATTAATATCGAAATGGACAGTAGTCTAGCTTTTTTAAATAGAGGGCAGATGGATAAGAGAAATTAGAATTAAATTTAAAAAGGGTGACTACCTAACAAAATTTCTTTTTTGAGTAATGAATATTTTCGTCAGTCAAACTTTGGGTAGAACTTTTCATACAAGTGCCTTACATAAGAAATAAAATTAGATAAAATAATAAATGAAATAAAATGTAGAAAATTGCATACAGTGATAAAATAAGACCCCACCCACCCTCGCAATCAACATACAACACACACACACTGAGTCAAACACACATTAAGACATTAAAAGGAGATGCAAGCAGAAAACAGAATTAGAGGACTGAGGAAAAGCTATCAGGAAGTAAAAATGAGAGAACACAGGAGCTAAGACTAAAATGATAATTGATCATCATAAGAAATTAGATGAAAAAATACTAATATAAATAAATAATATAAGAAAAAAAATTATATATAATCGACTTAAAGTCAGACTAACAAGGCACAATATATATTTTTTACATTTTATTTGCACCATAAGTTAGGAACAATTTCATTGGCATAGAAAAAAATACAAGATACTGCTGGAGAGGTGAAAAAAACCCAAAGTAGGCTAATCAAAGATACCTCCCCATATAGAGTTAATAATAAAAAATATAAGAAGAAAAAGAAATAAAATTTGATGCAATGAAATAAACTAAAAATAAGTCAACAAACAGACAACAAGCAATTGAATTAATTATGAATGAGAACAAAAAGAAGCTTTTGGATCTTGATGTATTATATATGACATTAGTCTAAACTTAAAATTGGTCAGAGATGTAGATGTTTTGGTTTAATGATAATATGAATTCCAAATTAATGAACCTCGAAGTAAAAAAAAATTGCCATTGTAAAGTACGGCAAAAGGGAGTATGAAGTTTAATGACATGTCTTGTATTGTGCGAATGAATCTGAGAGTTAATTGTAAAAAAATGCATAAAAGATTCTGGGAGCAAATGTGGTAGATGAATATATTTATAAATAAATACAAGATTGAAGAATATTAATATCGTAAATGGACAGTAAGTTCAGCTTTTTAAATAGAAGGGCAGATGGAGATAAGAAATTAGAATTAAATTAAAAGAGGTGACCAGCCTAACAAATTTCTTTTGAGTAATGAATATTTTCTGCAAATTTGTAGGGTATGTACTTGCCCAAACAATATTACAGTAACTAAGATGTGGATATATAAACTGTAATACAATGTATGAAGAGTATTCTTAGCAATGAAACCATGAATTTTCCTGATGATGCCAATAGACTTCATGACCTGCCTACAAATTGCCCAATAAATCTTTAAAAAGCTTTGATTACGATATTCATTTTTAAATTTCAGATGTAAAGCAGATAAACATTTAAAATATTTTTTAGAAGAAAAAAAATGAAACTAAAAACATAAAAAAAATCATCCTCTAGCCAGATTGTATGATATTTTTGGCAATGTTGGGGTCTGTAATTAGGGGGAGGTGGGTTAAAGACCGTTTTTTGTTAATTTAATGTAAAAAATCAGACCTTTTTTCTACTTCTCTTTGAGTTTAAGCCTTAGAGACAGCTCTCTGTATGCCCACATGCTTTTATTCTGACTATATGTTAGATGGATGTACACATGCCATGATTCGGTTATTACTCCAGAAAGTGCAAATGTAAACATGGCTGGTGGCGGCCTGAACCCTAAGATCTTGGATTTGGAGCTATGGTCTACACTACAGGCTAAAGGACGATGATGTTAGGGCCTCACAGGCTCCTCTTGTGCCTTTTTATAAGTTCAGAGCAGAGCTGTGAACATCTCCTCTCGTAGTCTCGCACTCGAGCGACAAAACTGTCAGACAACAAACTGATCTTTAACTGAATGATCACACCAGCTGCCACCACGCTGGCTGTAGTGTTCTGGCTTCATTTTCATGCGTGGCGGGTGTACAAAAGTAAAATATTCAGACACAGACTAACAGCTCTGTCACAGATCAGTATGACGGCAGTGCCAGACTGTTGTGGGACTCTGTGTGTGTAAAAGGCTCAGCTGTTGGTTCTTACATGACGAGCTGTGATTTAACTCAAAGCCATTTGGCCGACATGTGCTGCAGTGCTTTGGCCAAAATGTTTACTATAAGTTTCAAATGAAAATCCAGTGGACTTCATGCTAAGAGAACATTTAACTGCTGATTTATGGAGTCGTTATTGCTGTTTGTGAATGTGTAGACAGACTTTTGAAACACTTGAATGATCCCACTCACACATTTAAACTGGATTAAATCAGTTATTTTCATCAAACTAATGAAGGTGGTTTATTTTTAGTTTGAAAACAAGAAAAGTCCAAAGATTCAACTTCTGCTGAGTTGACATTAAGTTAAGTTTTGATGTCTGGGAGAGTAAGGGTTGAAGTTTTGACTCTTTAACTCTGTATTTTCTGACATTTTGCCAACCCCATCATTGAGTAGCTGCTTCACTTCAGGTTCAGTCACACCAGATGCCGTGCCCAGGCCTTTTCCCCCACAGCTTGGCCTACTGTAGCCTGGTTTGAGTGGGTTATATGATCCAAAAAGACACTTAACAAGAGCAACACACGTAGAGCTCTACCATTTTATACATATTCAAGCTCCTCTTAAATAAAGACTAAACAGCTGTCCACACAGGATGAGTTTAGGTGTATCTGCAAAAGTATTTCATCGTATCGGCATTTTGTCCTCGCTGGTCTGGGAGACTAAAACATCTCAAAGACTTCTTAGTTTTCTGTGTGTACAGTGAATTCACACATTTTGAAAAATGCTGATTTCAGCCCTTGAACCACATGCGCTAACCCTGATAACAGAAACAAGGCAGAATACAGTTTTTGATTCGTGTTGCAGAAGCCACTGAGCTTGTTTTGACTTTTACAGAAAATCTTCTGCTGTACTGAAGTGTTTCCATACAGGTGGACACATTTGTCATAACAATGCAAAAAAGAAAATGTTTTCGTCTCACTGTGGACGGGACGTAAGATTAGGACCAAATAGAAAGAAATCATCACCCTGAGCTACTGTGACTCCTGGATCACTACAGGGCCTCCGTGTGCTGGACAGTGTTAACCAAGTTACTTTTTAAGGAAAAAGTAGTGTTAACTCGTTCTTTACGTAGTTACCTCTACGGAAAGTAATTTTTTTTGTGTTACTTGTACTTTAACGTTAGTTTTATGGGCAGAACCCCATATCTGTTCCTAAATGTGTAGGCCTACATAAGTCTTCTACAGAGGACATAACAGGTATTTCTGAAGTGCTCTTTATCAGAAAATATCACGTTACATACCGTGTGGAATGAGGGCTCCTGTCCAGTGTTTTCAGATTATTCTTCTGAAATAAGCTACCACGTCGAAAAAAAAAAAAGCCCAAAACAAGCAACCTCCAGCTATTTCTTTTTCGAATGTAATGTCTTTTTTAAGAGAACGCTGCATAAAGCGTGTTTAAATGTTCATGTACATTACTTTTCAATTTCACAGTGCAAAGCAACTAGTCAAAAAAAGAAGCCCAATGTTGCATATAATGACGGGACCTGACAGCTTTGTGTGTGAGTGTGTTTGGGGGCTGGAGCGATATAACCAGGAAGCGGCGAAGTGAAAAGACAAACTACCTACCCTATTCTTGTTTTACTTTATTGTGGAGAGCTGGGAGATTAATAATCTAGGAGGATTCAAACAGACAGAAGAGCCCCAATAAACAACTGCATGTTAAGAAACAAGCCCAGAACTACGCAACCTGTGGCCACAACTCAGGAGATTTGCAAGCGACTTTAGAGGAAAAACAGGCCTAGGATGCTTATAACTTGGCAACACTGCTCATGTCTGATGCAGGCAGCTGAGAAGGCAGCATCGGTGTCAGATCTGTCTGTGGGAAAAGTAACGTTGCACCAAATTATAAAGGAACTACGCTCTATTACATTTTCAGTAGTAGTGCATTACATTACTTTTTTTTAGTTATGTTACTGGTAACACACACTGGTGTTGAGATATGGTCCGTTTATTCCCTGGAGGTTGTATTAAATTATGTACAGATGTGGTTTATCTGCACTGTATCAAACACACTGATAGTCCTGTTCTCTCTCTCCACCTTTTACTCCTGCACAGTGAGGGGATCATTTCCACTGTATGTACTTAAAACAACACAGACTCATGTATGTGACGTCTTAAACCGGTCGTCTGAATTCCTTTATGTCATATTTATGATTGACCCGATGTGACCTCTGTTTCCCTCTCAGGTGCGTGCCCACCAGCTGGTCCTCCCACCGTGTGACGTTGTCATCAAGGCCGTGGCTGAATATGTCCGAAAAATCTCAGACATCACCGACCTGGAGGCCATCGCAAAGGACGTCTTCAAACACTCACAGGTTTGTAAAGGAGGGCTTCACTGTGTGTCACTGAATTCTGAATTCAAAATAAAAGTGTTTGAGAGTTGATGTTTATAACACATATTTTTACTAGTTGAATAAAGAGGACGCCAATTCCTGTCATCAACTCTCAGGCGACTT
Organism: Scarus forsteni; assembly: GCA_036419115.1. NCBI lineage: Eukaryota > Metazoa > Chordata > Actinopteri > Labriformes > Labridae > Scarus > Scarus forsteni. Next base: position 4,271,475 of record JAZDUH010000152.1, read on the forward strand.
CCCAGTGGAAAACATTAGAAGAAGACTGTAAAGTCATACAGAGAGGCAGGCGAACCTTCACTCTCATGCTCACTCTCATACCTAAGCAGGGTTCCCACTCGTCCTGGAAAACCTGGAAAATGATTGCCCAATTTTCCAGTCATAGAAAACATATGAAAAATGAGGAAAAAAGTGAAATGTCCTGGAAAATTATTTGTCTTCCTTCTAGCTTGAAACATAGGAAATGAAGTAAAAATGTACTAGGTACTTAATGTACACGTAGACAGAAAATGTGAGTCAGTAGAATAATGCAAGTTAAGGCATAAAATATAAGAACTCAAAATAGTGGGGACAAAAAGAAATAATAAAAGAATGACAAAATAAAATTTAGGCTGAATTAATAAAATCTAGTCACAAAAATGCAGAGTAAATAAAAATAAACAAAATACATATACGTATTATTGTGCTGAAGAGTTAGCAACGAAGACATTCTAAGATCAATATGATCAAGAGCTAGAGATGTTGTTCATCAACCTCTGATCTTGTTTTTTAGAAGGCTAACTAGAATTGAAAACTGCCCACAGCAACAATGTAACTTCAGTTGGTTATGTGACACTGGAAAAAGTCATGGAAAATGTCCTGGAAAAGTCCTGGAAAATGATTTTTAAAAAAGAGTGGGAACCCTGCTAAGGACAGTTGAGAGCAGGGGTGGGCAACTTTGACTACCAAGAGGGCCCCATTGTTTTTCAGTGCCTGCAGACTGAACTGTTACGTATTGTCAGGCACTCCCAATCAGGAAAAATATATATAAATGAACAAAAATATAAAGCTTCTTAGAGGATTTTACAAACAGTGTATTTTAACTCAAACACAATTAAAAATCCTTAATTTAATTGCACATAACTAAAACCAATTTAGGCTTCTTTTTGATGCAATAAAAAACAGCTGTTCACCGATTTGAAAGGATTAATATTTTAACTTTACCATTGCTTCCAAATATAGTTTTTACTACCATTCAGTATTGTATTTTAATGCTTCATGAAAGATTTTTACAGATACAACCATAGCAAATTAAGTTCTTGTATGACTTGTAAAAAAAAAAACAAAGCAATATGCAGCAATTTGAATTCTTTTTTGGAAATGATTGAGTGAGTTAAAGGGCAGCCAGTTGCTCACCCCTGGTTTAGTCACCAACCAACCCAAGGAGCATGTTTTTGGTCTGTTGGAGGAAGCTCAAGTGCCCAGAGAGAACCTACACATGCATGTGGAGAACATGCAGACTCGACACAGAAAGGCTGAACCAGCAACCTTCTTGCTGTGAGGTGTGCTCTACCTGCTGGGCTGGGTGTTTCAGCAAGCTCACAATACCATACATGTCATGATACTGAGGCTACGATACCATACGTATCATGATAAGCATAAATTATGGACATTTATTACGCCTTTATCAGAATTCCCAACAACTCTGATTTTGATTTTTTTTCATTGCAAAAATCAAACGAATGCTCTAGACACTTAGATTTAGGTCTTCAAAGACTTTCGACTTAAGTTAAAATTTCGAACATGAACTTCATGTAGTTTGGATTTGAATTTGACTTGACTTTGAACTGTGTTGTTGACAATATCTCCCAAAGTGACAAAGCAACAGCTGTCACAGCATCTTAGGCTGCTTTCACATCGCAAGCGACCCAGCTACCAATATCGCGTCGCCCACTGATGTAGTGTTGCGCATCCATAAATACCTCATTTACCAGGCGGAACTAATGTCCTCACTGACATTAGCTCCGTGTTTCCCACACGGACATGGATTGTTACTTTGTAGTCCGGATGAATAACTGTCTGTCTAGGGTACCGTCACACGTGCACACACCTGCTGATTGATCAACTTTTTCCACTTTCACATCGCGCGACAAGCTATGTGGTAGTGTGAAAAGTGGCTGTCGCATCGCGGGAGGGTTAGCCCCGCCCCATCGCGGCTGTACATTCACTTTGCATGGAGAGTGATCGCCGAGGTAGTACAAGTAGTGTCCGGTGTGAACGCACCTTTAGGCTGCATCAATTCTGTAGAATCTGAGTCAACACATACATCGACAGGAAGTGCTTGACGATATTTTGCTGTATCGATATTTTGAGCACAGGCCTACCACCTGCTGCACCACTGTGCTGCCCTAACTAGTTTTTGTAACTGTTTGTTGCAAAGAAGAAAAAAAAAAGTTTTTTTATTATTAAAACTCATTCTTTTTCTAAATTGATGGAAAATTAAGAATGGCTCTTCACAGATACTTTATATTAAAGTCGCTCTCATTAGAACACATTTTGACTGCAGGTTAAAGTCACTGTCCACTAAAACTCTGGTGAGCTTGACCTTTGCTTTGGCCAATATGTTGGTGTCCTCACTTAGAGGACATATTAAAATATTGTGATTTTCCACCTCTGAAATGTGCTTTTCATAGTCCAGGTCATCAAATTAGCTCTGGGACCTTCTGGCAAACTGGTGACTGTGGGCCTTGTGCCACCAGTTGTAGCAGGTCATTGATGTAGTGATGAGGTTTATGATAGTGAGTCAGTGCATCATGCTGTATTTTGAATTACCGGATCCTCTGTGCACCGTGTCGCCCTGTTTTGGACCGATCTGCTCAGCAGAGATTGATGTTAGCTTGAAGCAGCTCCTGCTAAAAATAGACTTTCCATGAGTGTCTTGCTAACTGGCACCCAGTGGTGTAGCTGGTACATGCCAAGGCTGGATCACGATGTTGGAAAACAACTTACAAACGAGTATGGGGGCGTCCTGCTGGAGATTGTGTACAGAACACTGTACATATGGTCTGTATAGAAGCTGCAGGATCATGATGGTGTTTTTTCATAAATCTCTGACATGGTATCCAAAAACAGCTTCAATATTGAACCTTTTATTTCCATCATGTATATCACTTTTACACATCTCAAATATCACTTTTATTATGGGTGGGCTCAGGCTGTATCAGTGTACCATGGTGCTTCACTTATTGTTGCAGATATATAAATCAACAACACTATTTAGTAGAGGTATAAACAATGTTTCTTTTGTTTATCATCTTTCAAATAAACTTCCATGATGAGAGGAACAGGTCTGTTTTGGTACATTAGAGACTTGGAGCTTTTGACTATAAAATATTTATATTGGCATATTGAGTTCAGAGATATTGGCATACCAGTACAAGCAAAAGTCCAATATTATGCACCATTAAGTGACAAGTTGCAAGCTTAAGTTTTGTTAATTAAAATGTAAATAATTCTGTTTCTCATTTTCATAAGAGCACACAGACAGCCACGCTGTGCATGGATTATATTCTTTTTAACTTGGTCTTTTTATTTGTTTATTGAAAATAGTAACTGCTATTTGAACATGTTGTTTTTTTCTTGTCTTCATGTTTTTCAGTCGTGCAGTGATGACAAAGTCGTCCGCTTTAAGAAAGCAGTGGAGTACTACCAGGAGGCCAGCAAACCTCATCACTTTCCTCTACAGTATGGTGGGTTTCTTTTAATGCTAATGGTTGGTCTATCAGTCTGTACTATGATATGATTGGTGGTATTATCAGCAGTTCTGGTCTGAATGAGGAGATTTTGGATGGTCTCTTATTCAGATGGATGTCTAAACAGGGTAACAGATCTTCTCATGTCAGTGTAGTTTGGGAACGGGAATCAAAAACAACTTATTGAACGAATCGATACAATATAAATCACCTTTTTTGCTAATCAATTAATTCCTTGCACTTTATTCTGCATGCCTTGCAAATCAAAGATGTTACACTCTCATCAGAGTCAGTCAGCAGAAAATCACGACAAGTCAAAATCAGGACAGACGGAGTGCACACGTGGTTAAAATTACAACAAAAGATGTTGACTGCACAACTTCGTTTAAGAAGCAACGCCAACAACTTGCAGGAGCACTGATCTGTGCAGCACGGCTCTGAATATCAGGAGGGTCGTGTGTACGCCAGCTTCAACTTACACAGCAATTTAATCACAAACAAATAGGGGAATTGTAAAAGAAGAAAAGACAAATACGCCTTCAAAGGAAAAGAAAGCTGACTTGAAATGTGATGAAGTCTGAAACAATGTCTCCATGTCAATGGAGTGTCGCCGAGCGAGGGTTTCACAGTCAACAAGTTGCTTCTCCATCATTCAGACGTGTTTAACTCAAAGCCCACTATTAAATCACTTACACCCAGGAAAACATTTGTTTTGTCTATTTTCAATGGCCCGCAATTCAAAAGCTCTCCAGCCACTTATACTACAAATCCCACAATTCACTTCAACAGCTACCTTTTAGGACTTAATATCTGATCAGTGGTCAGCACATGAATGTGTTGGCCAGTGCTTTTACAGAAACTTTTCAGCTTGCTCATAAATACATATGCAGTTCAAATTCATATTTCCAACTAAGGTAAAGTTTTAGAGTGTTAGATAAATGTTCATCCCGTGTGACCCGCATCCTAGACCAGGTTTTAAATGTTGGCCCACTCTGTGAGTTTGACAACCCTGCTCTAAGGACGCACTCACACCAGGGCCAAGTGCTTCATGCTTAAACACGATTATTTTGTTAAAGAAAAAAAAAACCTTAAATTGCTTCATTTTTGAAAGAGATGTGTTTTTTTAATCACAAACATAAGTGCATCTTTATCTCAGGATAAAAGTTTCAGGAGCAAAAAGCAGCAAAATAAGTGAGCAGACTGTACAAAAGGAAAAAGATATATACAGAATAATCAGGATGCTTTTATGACTGAATATCAGACGACCTCTGTGTGACACAGACCAGATTATTTTCTGGCCCTTGATTTTTTTTAGTCTAAATATCTCAGACATGGTGATTACACCAGATTAAATAGACAAGCGTCCTTTTCTGTAAATGATCAGAGGTCCAAGGGTGAGGATCTGTTACTGATGAGTCTTTTCACACGCTCACCTGTGCATGTGCTCGTGCATGAGCAAGTGTGCCATGCAACGCCCACCTCTTATAATCGTGTAAGGGCCAGAGTTCACACCACACAACCAAACCAGACCTGCCTAAGTGTGGCAGTAGTCCGAATCATACTACTGTGTTTAAGGAGTAACATTTACCCTCCTGTGATGTGTCATCTCCACTGTGAACGTCCTGGAGACAGAATGGGGTGAACACTCTTTGTTTAGAGTAACAGAGGTGGGATATTGGAGAGAAAGAGGCACACAGACTCAGCGGGAGACAGGAGCGCTGCAAGTGAGCATCTCTGCCTTTGTGTGTATGTTATAACACACCGGTCGCACGCATGCAAGCTGTGCGGAGCAGGAATTAACAGACAACAACTGCAGGCCTATGGAATTAATGTGACCGTCTCGAGGTGTAAGTATAGAGGAATCTTTTTCCTTAAAGGCACTGAAAATCAGGCTACTGAATTCTTAGCTTGATCGCTCTCTAACTTCATTCTAATTACCATCATTGCCATGTTTATTGGGCTTTTGGACTCAGCCAGCTTGCTCCTTGATTGGCTGATTGCTCTGTTCATGTCAATGATATTTTGTTGACTAATCATTTTTGTCATAGTTTTCGTCAACTTTTTTTTTTCTTCTGAAAAAAACTGGACTATAACTAAAAAAAAACAAGTACGCATGGGCAAAAACTAAATTAAATTAACTGACATTTTCGTCAGCAAATAAAAACTACACTAAAATGTTTGACAGAGACTTAATCCAATCAGACCTAATTTTGTCATGTAGAAAGTAGAGACAAGTAAGAAATCACAGCTCCTTTGGTCGTATGAAAAGGTTGGATGAGTCGAGAGGAACATCCAATCACAGCTTCCTTAGCTTCATGGTGGCAGGATCCAAGTGAAAAAATATGACTTCAGAAATTCAAGGAAACAAAAAATGCCTTATACTTTACACTTCAAATGTTAGTCCACTGAATTGCAGTAGATTTCTTTGTCTAAAATGTTGTGCAATTTCATCAACTACAACTAGACTAAAATCAGACCAATTTAGATGACTAAATTATGACTAAAACTGAAAGATATTTCAGGGAAAACTAAAACTCAATTAGAAAGTGCTGTCAAAATGAACACTGGTTTGTGTGGCGAGGACTCTTACTGGTGTTCTACCTACATATAGAGTTTCTGGTTACAAATATTGAACACGTTACTCTTGTCATAAAATCACTCTGAACGCACTTATATATGTAGCCTGTCAAAAGCATAATATTTGTTATTTTCTGTTAAATTAGAACAGTTTTATTAAGAACATTAAGTAATAAGTCCCTCCCTCAATGATACTCTTTATCTTTAGTTGAGCTCTCAGACTCAAAGGTTGGTGACCTCTGCTGTAGAATGATCTGATGAAATAAACTTCAAGACCACCAGATAATACCACAAGCTGAATTTTTGTCTTGTTTTTTTTGCAGTCAGACCAAAACACATGGGAGTGCCTGCTGCAGTGCCATCTCCAAAGATGCTCAACATTCCACAGGTGCCACTGCCCATGAAAGCCGGGGTAAGACGGGCCAGTGACGGAACAGCCATGAACAGAGAAGAGTCACAGCTTAGCTCAAAAACATTTCCTCTGCAGGTCCATCTGCCGTTCTTTGAGCCTTTGGTGGACTCCGTGGAAAGAGGCCTCGCTGAGCAGAACAGCTTCAGTAACATTCCTCATGAAGGGAAGCACACACCGCTCTATGAGAGGTCCTCTCCAAGCAACCCGGGCAAGGTGAGCAGCCCCAACCACACACAGGCTGCTCTCCTCAACGCCTCCTCTGCATCTTCATCCTCAGAGAACGACGAGAGCTCGGGCGCGACTGCCAAGTAAGTCCAACACAGCGTGTCTGCTGCTGCCTCTTTTATTGAGGAGCTCCATAATTCATCACCACATCGCTGCTTGGTGTTGTAAAGTGGGCCGTCCCATTCAGAGGGGTTGGATGATCCTGTAATCCAGAGGTCTACAAGAAACTAAACCAAAAATAATGAAGGCATTACCTTTGGGCTGTGCATGTGTGAATGGTTAGTTTTATGAAGTGGCTTATTTTAATGCAGCCTCTGTGTGTCTGTGTGTATAATTGAGGTGTGAAAGAAGATTAGACGGTCCTCTAAAAGTGCAGTCCAGTTCAAAAAGTCAAAGTCAGCTTTATTGTCAAATATGCTATACATGCTTGACATACAGCACAGATGAAATTTCAGTCCTCTTGGACCCAAAGGCAAACAGGCAATATTATAAACGAGAGTAAAGAAACTAAACTACAGTATCAAAAATGTATAATAGCCAAGTGATATCTAAAGTAATAAATATAACAAATTTACTATGAACAGAATAAAAAAATTGAAAATGTATGTATATAGAAGTAAAAGTAATAAATTATTGTTGTTAAGGTGCAGCAGTTGATATCTGGATTATTAAAATGTGTTCCTTCAATTCTCAGGTTACTGATCTTGGGGGCACGTTGGTCTGTGTGCTTTCCGTCTTTATAAAACAGGAACACTGGATGATTATTTTCTCCAACTGATTATAGGTTCATCAAAAAAAGAAAAGTCGAGCCTTTAGTCAAACCACAACGCAGACACCCTTGAACTCCCTTTAGCAGCAAGATGATGGGAAATGATACTTTACAAATTGAATTTTGAACCGTAGGTTTTGAAAGCATCATGACCATAAACAGCTTTTAGAGCTGACCATAAACAAACACATAAAGCAGCAGCTCTCTGTAATTTTAATCTGTTTTATATAATTTAGCTTTGGTCTACACATACAAACACACAGTTTGAATATCTTTCACTGACAGATCAGACGATAAAGGACTGGCTTTTCATTGATGTGAGTTTCACTGCTTTTGGAATTTAGTGAAGTACTTTTGTTAAATTAGAGTAGATAGAACTTTATCTCTCTGGGAGACTCCCTCAGGGAAGCTTAGATCCCAGCAGCACCATTAGTATATATGTATATATATGTACATATACATATATTATACTTGAATGGCTAAATAATAAGCTTTTTTCACGTTTGTGTGGTGAAGCCTTAAAAGTTTAATGATGATATATCCACTAATCAGGCATAACATTATGACCTCTGACAGGTGAAGTAAAGAACACTGATTATCTCTCCATCATGTGATCTATTAGTGGTCAGGATTTATTGGGCAGCAAGTGGACAGTTTGCCCTAAAAGCTGATGTTAGAAACAGGAAAATGGACAAGCGCCAGGATTTGAGTGAGTTTGACAGGGGTGTGATAATTAGACGACTAGGTCAGCGCATCTCCAAAACTTGTGGGGTGTTCCTGGTCTGCAGTGGTCAGTATCTGTCTGGTGGTCCAATGACTGGAGGACAGTGGTTAAACTGCAGCAGGGTCATGGACAGCCATGGCTCACTGATGAATCTGGGTAAGAAAAGAAGGAAGGCTGGCCTGTGAGGTCTGATTCAGCAGATAAACTGTTATTGGTCAGGTTACTGAAGAAGTTGAAGGTGGTTCAGATATAAAGGTGTCAAAAAACACAGAGCATCAGTTTGCATCACTCATGACTGATAATTGAGCATTAAACATTGACCCTGAGCCCCGTCTGTACTGCAGGAACTAAGGAACGCACAGTAGTAACATTAAGGATGGTGTGCAGGAATGGTTAAGGAGAGGTGTCTTTATTTATGTGTGTGTATGTATGTACGTATTACACAGTGTCTCGGGGTTAAACAGAAGTAACCTATCATTAATATGTTCCTACTCCCACTGCTGCGTTAGTGGTGTGTAAATGGGCATGAAACGGCGTGAATGTGTTAGAGATACTGATGGATAACTAACATAGAAACTCTGAACCATCAGTGAGTGAATGTGAGAGTGAATGGGTGTGAATGGATAAGTGTGACCTGTGGTGTAAAGCAGCTTTGGGTCGTCAAAGACTAAAAAAAGTGTTTTATAAGCTCAAGTCAAAATACCATTTACTTTGTATAGTCTATTAGAAGAATAAGTAGTATCTAATGAACAGAAATACGGTACCATACATGTTGAAGATGGACTTAAAGGTGAACAACAGCCCTCAGTCTAAAAATAACTCCTTTTTGCTTTGCTAAAACTTTGTTTGTTGTGCTGCTCTCAGTCATCTTGGTGACCATAAGGGAGGCTGGGAGAAAAACGGGCATTCTCCACGGTCTGCAAACCCACCGGAGGGAGACCTGGGGGACCAAGCTAAAGTGAGTAACTGCTCTTGACCTTGTTAGACCTGATCTGACACGTAGCCATTTGACTAAATACTGCATCCCTTTGTCTTTAGGGTGACCTCTGTGCGACATACGCCACAAGCCCAGAGTCACAGCCTGAGGGTCTCCACAGCCTGGGTGCACAGATCCCCTCCCTGCTAGCGATGCCCACCAGAACTCACATGGACATCACCACCCCTCCCCTCCCTGCTGTGGCCCCTGAAGTCCTGCGGGTGGCTGAGCACAGGCACAAGAAGGGTCTCATGTACCCCTACATCTACCATGTGGTCACTAAGGTTTGACTCAAACTTTCTCTTTTGTCAGATTTCTGTCGGTGTCTTTTTTTTAGTTTAAGCCAGCCAAGGAATTTCAAGTGAGTGATGCAGTTTTGTAACCTGACATGTCAGACAGACAGACAGGTCCATGTGCCCACCACAGAAATTTTTCATGATTCCATCTGGGAAAGAGCTTATAGAAAATGTTTATAGGGGTGGAACCTTCACAACCACAGCTGGTAATTGGACGATTGGTCTGACAATCACACTCATCACAGACCCATCATACCAAGCCTCATTATGACATAGCAGCTAAACCCTGTTGTTAGCTTGAACTACATTTCAGTCCTTAGACTATCATCTTACATTAAAATATACCGCACAGATGCATCATTTACCACTTAAATATGACATTTAACATTGTCAACAACTATCTCCACCAGGTTCTCCCAGTAAGCCTCTGAGAAGAGCAGATTTAGGTGTTGTTTAGTAACCTTGACTCCAGGCTACAGCAGACTAGCCAACATCATCTGCACAGGACTTCTGCATCTCTCCCAGTTTACCAGCAGTGATTTCCAGTTGGAAGAAGATCAAAAACATGATTTCCTGTAAGGAAAGCTTTAAGTGATGTTCTTTGTGCCTCTTTTAAAGAAGAAGTTAAATCCATTTATGATAAAACTGCAGATATTGCTGCATCCACAGAGACCGCTGCAGAAGCTGCCATTGCTTCAAACATGCACTCACTTCACAGTCACATCTTTAGTTTTCGCCTCTCTTCCCCAACGAGGCCATCCTAGTGGCCATGAAGTGGTAGGAGATTGGAGCTTGGCAAGATGGATCTGCATGATCTGCATCTGCACTGCAAGGTCAGCAGTTCATAATTGTTTTTGTGAACCAACCTGGAGGTTTCCGTTGAGATAAGCCAAAGTTTTTTTGTCATTGCCATTATTGCAGAAAATAAGCTCTGTGGTGATAATCTTAACAAATGAACATCATTTTATCATTCTGAAGTGGAAACACTGTCTGTGAACATCTAAAGCTAATGTAAGAGGATGAAGAATCTGAGTTTAAATTTAGTTTTTGGCAGTAAACCAGTGTTGACACTGTCTCTGGTATGTATTTGCACCATGATGTGGATTTTAATGTCGCTCCTGGTTTGAATACATGTATTATGCTGCGTTCACACTGCAAGCGACCCAGCTACCAATATCGCGTTGCCCACTGACGTAGCGTCGCGTCCATAAATACCTAATTTTGGTCACCGTTGCCGTCGCTCGGTGACGTCACGTCCACTCGAGTTTCACCGCGATCATATCATATATCATATAATAGGATATATAAGCTGACATTATTTCAGCTGTATCCTTTTCACTCTATTATCAACCACAAAACGCTGCAGCTGTTGCCCTGCAGCAGCATTATCTGTGAGTTTCCCGCGGTCCGTCCAGGCAGAAGTAATGTCCTCACTGACTAATGTTTCCCACACGGACATGGATTGTTCCTCTGTAGTCTGGGTGAATAACTGTCTGTTTGGGGTACCGTCACACGTGCACACACCTGCTGATTGATCAACTTTTTTTTTTCTTTCACATTGCGCTACAAGCTATGTGGTGGTGTGAAAAGCGGCTGTCGCATCGCGGGAGTGTTATCCCTGCCCCATCGCGGCTGTACATTGACTTTGCACGGATAGTGATCGCCGAGGTAGTACAAGTAGCGTCCGGTGTGAATGCAACTTTAGGCTGTTCTTATGGGAGGCTAAATTGACACTGAACGTTCAACACAGAGCCTTAAAGCTGGGGTTGGCGATTTTGGAAAACTAGCATGAATTTGAAAGTAGCATCTCCTCAGGGCTCCGCCTTAAAATGTGAGGGATACTGGAGCTTGGTTGGGGTTGTGGGACGGCTCACGGCGGGCTTCCCTTATTTTCAAAGACAAAACTTGAAAGGTAAGCATTCTCCGGCGGACTCTGATACGTATGAGCTTGGCTACGCACACCGAGTCTGTGCACGCCGGGGAAAATGCATATGCAGTAGTCGGGCAGAGTGGCGACGGGATTTGATTGGTTTTAAAACAGGTGTCCCGGCATGATTATTGGTTGGGGTTTTCCCTGTTTTACTCCTGCTGTAGATAGCGGATATTTTTCGCTCTGTTTTAAGAACACACTATGAGTTGATTACCATCGGGTCATAAAGACCATTTTAACCAGTATTACAAAAAGTGTATCTAAATCAAATCGCCAACCCCAGCTTTAACTATTTACAAGGCAACATGTTAATTAGTAGCATTACAGATCTGTGACACAGACAGTTCAGTAAGAGGCAGTCTTCAGGGTTCAAGAAAACACACCTACCAAAGGGCTCCACATGGTGTGCTTACATTGAATGGATGCTACTACACAACAGTGTGGTAAACATGTGTTCCCTTAGGCAACTTAGATGTCTGCAATATTTGTGATAAACATGCAATCTGTGATAACATTATTTGATATTGAGATAACTATACAGATTGTATTGGCATGATTCAGTCCATATTCTGACGCACCTTTATTATAGTTGTTGACTTCCCTTTATGTGGAATTTCAGACAATATTTTGTTCTTTTGTGGGAAAACAAAAAACAGGAAAGAAAAGGATTTAAGGATCCTCAACTAAATACACTTAAATTTTATGTCCTCAGAGACCTTTTAAGTCATTTAAAATTTTGCAAAGTGCACCTTATCCTGTAGTTTAGAATTTTCTGCCACCTTTTGAATGATATTACCTAAGGTTTATTTTACAACTGCTGCGATAGCAATTGGGGCCAGATCGATTTGGTAAAATACATTTCAGTACAAATATTAAGAGAAGAATGTGACAATATCTTACTGTGACTTTGTAGAGCTTTCTCCTTGTGTCTGTGGTATCTTAAACTGTGAGCTGAATTGATGGTTTGTCTTTTTTTGCAGATATTTTAGCCTCCACTATAACAGCCTCAACTGCTCCTTAAATGTGCATTTAAACCATGACTATCCTGTTTAGATTCAAGATGGTTTATTAGAGCAAACCATGCCTGTAACTGTAGAATGTAAAGTTTAGTCAATGATGAAAGTGTCAGATAACTATTTATAGACAAATGCAGATATTTTGAATAACTAAATCAAGAAATGCAGTGTTCAAAGATGCAACCTAACACAAACCTAGGAGATTAAAGAAACAAATATGTATGGGCTACAGCTCTGACACAACAAGACTTATAAAAAAATATGTCTGATTTTACACTGAAACATTATCTGTTCATCAAATCAAAAGCTTGTTTAATTTAATACATGGTCCCTTCTAAGTTTTTAATACTTATATATGACAGTAAGCTTGCTGTGGAGCTGGATCCACCTGAGTCAGTGTCTGTACTCAGGCAGACTCAACTTGCCAAACCCTAATCTAAAATAATTGTACTTGACCTATTGAGGCATGGCCCAATCAGAGTCTTCTAAAGCAGAAAGTTGCCATCACTACAAGCAAAACGTAGCTGCACATCCAGAGGGTTAGCATAGATGCTAATAGCTCCAATTGCAGTTTGATCAGACCTGGACAGCAAAGATATTTTTGCACAGATTCTGACATGTGTTGGTGAGAATTTGATCGATGAAGTGCCTCATTTTTTGTAGTTTACAGTTGACCCTTAATGAATGTGACTGATGGATCGGATGGATTACGAAATCACCTGCCAGATACGCTCTTGAAAGTTTTTACCCATTCCCAATCACTTTCTATGGGCTGTTGCCCAGATGGACTTTTGAAAGATAATCAACAGTCCATCTGGTGTGTCAGGTTAAAATGACACCAACATATCGGTCTGATATTTTGGTAAGATGTGAAAAGGCTTTACAATTCCAAATATTCCACTGGTATTTTATGTTGTAAAAAAAGATAAAGTATCAAAATCTCTTGATCTTGTTTGCCACGGACTGTATTTCAGACATGTTAACAAGAACTCACTCAAAAATCCCACACACTCTATGGCAGTGGAACCAGAGGTTAAAAAATGGTGATTTATTTCCACCTGTTGGACTTGATAACTGCTCCACTCCTATATGACCATGCATTGTCATTGGGCATGCACAGACACCATTTGTTTGTGGAGACTTTTGTGTGTGGCGTCATGCAGCTTGAAGGTAACAGTGTGTCTTTGCAGGGTGAGATCAAAATCTCTGTTACCATCGAAGATGAAGCCAACAAAGACCTGCCTTCAGCCGTGCAGCTGTTTCGTCCCATCCGTCAGTTTGTTTACGGAGTGCTCTTCAGCCTGGCAGAGGCCAGGAAGAAGGCAGAGAGGCTCGCCATGAGGAAGAACTGCCTCCCCGAGTGTGAGTCCTGTGGTCAGAAAGCACCTTTATGTCACTGTTTACGTCTCTAATCTCAACAGGTCTATTGATTTGGATTATATTACTACAATACATTTCTTGTGGTAAAATCAGTGTTGATATTCCACTTATTCTAAATGTTAACTTTCGTGTATCGTCAGTGTGTTACGGTCTGTCCCTCTGGCAGTGTTGATAACTTTAGTGACACTCTAAAAGTAACTGTAGTATCTTATCCTGGCCCTACATAAATAAATAATGCAACACAAATTGTAGATTAGAGCAGCTTCATACAATTCAGATGGATGTTTTTTTGATTATATTCATAATCAGCTTTAAGACATTTAGACAGCTTTATTATCCCAAAGTGCAATTCTGTTTTTCAGTGTATCAAACCAAACATACTTAGATTGAATACATTCATTTCGCACATAGCAGCGAGAAAGGGAAAGATAAATCATAATAAAGCACCGTAAACAACGGGTGACCAAGGTGCTCATGGCACTTTGGCGCCCTCTTCGAGCTCTTTTAGTAACGAAACACACGTTGGCTTAAAACCTTTCACGGCCTTCCTAAGCAGCCATCATCTATACCATTTATGCCTTTAGAGGTGGGAGAGGGCTGGGACCTATCCCATCTGACATTTGATGAGAGGAGGAGTACACCCCCAAACTGGCCGCGATCCAATCGCATGGCTACATAGAGACCGCCGGCTCACACTCAGACTTAAGGGAAATTTAGCTAATATGCTAAATTTAGGAAATTGAGTATACCAGCAGTCTTTTTGCTGTGGGGCACGCTCGCTAATCTGCTGCACCACCATGCTGCTGGCCTTATGAAACAGTTGAGAGAAATAACCGTGACAAGAGCGCTGATAAATTCATGTAAGACAAACAGGTACGTGAATATGGTCTGCCAAGATGTATTTCACATTAGAAGTCTACATCCAGAGAAGATACAAAGAATCAGGATAAGAATTACAGGGAATAAGACCTGTGGGTTGGGCACAAGGACAGGAAAACAAGCTTTTAATTCCAAGCGATTGTTATTAATGTTCATCAGCCAGATGGCAGAATAAAAGATGTAGGACAGTTTGTTTTTGGTTTGATGGGTGCCTTAAGCCCTGGGGTCTGTGTTGGTCAAGCTCTAAGCCTGGAACAACATGTAACTGGTTTGTTCTGGTTGTTTCTATATACATATAGTATAATATATAAATATAAGTACAGCTTGACTTACGGACTCACTCCAAAGCAGCAGCCAGAGGGTATTGACATGAACTCAGATGACAAGATGTGGTCATGCTGGGAAACTATCCCTTTGTCTTTTAGGACCACCTGTCTCTGCCATCGCGATCACAAGTCTTTTTGCTGGACTGCAATTAATTGGGAGCAAACCTTAGCAACACTGTAAAGGCTCAACTGTGTCAGCAGTGGTGGCTGAACTGACTGGTCCGGGCACTTTAAAGTTTGAGTTGTAAAAAAGTAAACCCAGATTCAAACTCTCACAATCCTTAAAAGATATTATAAAACTAATATAAGGGGATGAAACCATTATCATCTTTGTTATGTTGATCATTCATATTTGGTCACAGATGTCTGCAAAGCAATCAGCTCTGTAAAACATTTCAGAATTTTATTTATTCAAGTTTTTATTTTGTACAAACCCAGATTCAATCCCAGATCACCTAAAATTGAGAAAAGATATCGTAAAGCAAATGTCATGGGACGATAGCATAAGCATCTTATGATATATTGGTTTTTCATATTTGGTCACAGATGACTGCTCAGCAATTATATCATTCCTTTCTCTTTGCTATCTGAGGAATGATGTCCTTAAGACCCCTCCTCAGAATGTGGATGATCTTTGTGATCGAATTATTGGGGCTGTGGATGCCCCGTGGGGTTCAGAAGAGGTAGTGAATTCATTCTGTGAGAGGAGGAGACATTCAGAGTTGTGTGTTCAGAGAGAGGGAAGACATATCGAAGGACATGGCCAATGAAAAGAAACTAACTCTGTAGTATTCACCTTTTTCTTTGTGGCTCATGTATCAACAATCACAATTTTGATCATTGATGCTTTCTTGTTTTGTTTTCATTTCTTGGTTATCATCGCTCTGCCAAATGTTAAAGAAAACCATGCAATTGTACTATACGGACATTGAATGATTATGCCATCCAATGTTAATTTGACAGAACTTTTTAATTTGTTTTTAGTTCTAGTCTTATGCCTAAAATATCTTTTAGTTTTAGTCATAGATGAAATTTCACAACATTTGAATCGACAAAATCGTCTGTTAATTGAATAAACAAAAATATCAAGTGTGAAGTGTAAGGCATTTTTTTATGTTTCCTTGAATATCTGAAGTCATGTTTACACTTGGATAAAATTAAACATCTAATAACCCTTTATTGAATGCTAGTAAAGTTTAACGGTATAAATTCACAGAAATAAATCTAACTTTTGTGTGAAATGCAGTCACCTTTATTTCGACTACTTCGCAGAGCATCTCAGTTATGATACCAGAACTGACAACAAACAGTGAACCTGCTCGACATGGATATATCAAATCATAAAGAGAGCCGCTCTGATTGGATCACTCCTCAACTTATCCCACCACCATGAAGCTAAGGCAGCTGTGATTGGATATATTCCTAACTTGTCTCTACTTTCTACATGACCAAATTAGGTCTGATTGGACTAAGTCTCTGTCCAACATTTCAGCATGTTTATTTGTTGGTGTAAATGTCCGTATATTTAGTTTTAGTTCTTGTCTATATGCACTTGCTTTTATAACTTACAGTCTAGATTTCATCAGGGAAAAGGGTTGTTGATGAAAACTAACAAAAATAATCAACGTAGTCAACAAAATGAACACTGATGCCATTACATCCTCATCTCACTTTTGTATCTTGCGAGACAGAAGATTGAATCTGTGCTTCCTTTTTATTTTCGACTTGCACTTAAAATATTTTTATCAAGGTTCATGCAAGCAAATAAGTATGTCTTTGTAATTATTTGATTTCCTGGTCCGACTGAATTACCAGATCTGTGGAACTTGACACCATAACTCAATAAATGCTCTGAAATCTATTTTTCCTGATGTCTCCCCTCAGACACTCACGTCCTGGTCAAAGAGTGGGCCGCCTACAAAGGTAAATCCCCCCACACTCCAGAGCTGGTGGAGGCTCTGCCCTTCAGGGAGTGGACCTGTCCTAACCTTAAGAAGCTGTGGCTTGGGAAAGCCGTGGAGGACAAAAACCGCAGGATGAGAGCCTTCCTGGCCTGCATGCGCTCCGACACTCCGGCTATGCTGAACTCTGCCAACGTCCCCATGCCCCTCATGGTGCTCTGTTGTGTGCTGCGGTGAGTTCACTGCTGATCTCCTGGACTGAGTAAGGCTTTAGAAACATGTTGTAGATGTTGTTGTAGGTTAGTGTAGTGTGGAGTAATTGAAGAGTGAGGGAGAAGCATTTATTTAGATGGAGTTGTAACTATGTTAACCTTCTTTGTTTTGCTTCAGGTTTATGTTACAATGGCCAGGAGTAAGAATTTTGCGTCGTAACGAACTTGACGCTTTCCTAGCCCAAGCACTTTCTCCTAAACTTTATGAGCCTGACCAGCTGCAGGAACTGAAGGTGATTTTGTAGTCATAACTTTATGAGGAGTGTCAGAGAAATGCAAACCAGCCATGAAGCACATGAATGGAAACATGATCTACTTCAGTCTTTGTACTAGGGCTGCACAATACTGGGGAACAATGACATTACAAGATTATTCCCATCTCATGACACATACAGTGATGCAAAAACTATCATTGATACTTGATACTTAACCTTGTGCAGCAGCTGAATCTGATTCAGTGTCTGTAATCAGGCAGATCAGTCTCACTAAGCTCCGATCTACAACAAATGTGAGCTAACCAGTGGCGGATCAAGGATTTTTTAAGTAAGGGGCCATCCAGGGGCCACATTTCTAACAGAGGGGCCAAGTCTTTGTCTAACATGCATGCAGTCACAGTTACGATAAAGCACATCCAGTCACTCATTTCAAAAACATTTTTTTTAAAAGTGCAGGCATTAAAACTCATTTTCAGTTTCACATTTGAGGATGTTGGCATCTTCTAAAGAAATAAAGTAGTGTTCAAAAATGTCCCAAAATGTTCGTTTTTAAAAACATGCACTTTTTATCTACTTTTATTTTTTTTTTTAAACTGATAGTCAATTTGCCTATTTGGCGCACTACTGCCACCAGTGGTTGTGCATGGAATTACATTCATCAGTAATCTGATTGTCATTCTCTGGCAAAATGACAGATGAGTGACAGGACAGGGGTACTTAAGGGGAGCCAATTAGAGTTCAGATGGGGCCAATGCCCACCCCTAAAACCACCACTGAAGCAATCCAAAAGTGGCACGGCCCAATCACAAGGAAGCAGGAGGACGTGGGAGCTAAAAATGAGCAGGAAGTGACTGCTTGTACAGAGATTAGCATAGATGCGACATGCTTCAAAAATCTGGACCATATTTCTTTATTAAATGACAAACAAATAAAGCATTTCTCAATAAGATATATTTGCTCTTCTTCCTACATGTTGCTCCTTCAGTTTGTTTTGTGAGGTGGATTACGTTCTATCCTCTAAACTGCTGCAGTCGCACTTGCCTGCCTCATTATCTGATTGGCTGTTAATGAATGTGATTGGCTGAATAATCATCCAGTCACCAGTTGGATATGCTTCAAAAGGCTCTTCCCATTTTCAAACACGTTTATGGACTGATGCTCTGATGGATAAGTGAAATATCTAAAATGGTCCCTCTGGTGTGGCAGGTTAACAAAATGTATTAATGTTTCTTAATGATCAACGTTATTATCACAGAATATCTACATTTAAAATTCAGCAGTATCATTTATGTAGGAATGAGTTATTACTTAAAAAAAAACAATTGGCTGACTAAAATGAATGCCTCAGCTGAGGACATAAATACCTTGCTGAATAATTAGGGATAGGTATTGAAAAGATTTTATTGACACGTTGCCATTAACGATTTTGCTTATTGACTGGATTTTTAACAATTCTTTTATTGAGTCCTGCTGATGTTTTGTGTCAAACAGGGTGACCTACAGAGGCAAGGATGTCCAATACATGACTCTCTTGATGTTAAAAGCTGCTCTGCATGGATAAATGATCTGCAGTTTGCTGGTGTTTCCACTTACTGAATGTTTTGCAGTAGGCATCTATCTGTTGAATATTAAGACACGGTTTTGAACACGTCTGCCCTGACTGCTGTGATTTTTGACTTCTTTGTTATCATTTCTGCAGGTGGAAGCAATTTATTGGGGAATTGTAAGCAAAAAGACTTACAATAATGATTCCTTGAGGGATTTGTTACCGATTCTCAACTGGAGTCGGTTTCCAATTTTCATCCCTATTGAAATCCACCTGCGAGTTAAATTAAAAAAAACAAAAAAACAAAACCTTTCTACTCGTTCCTTGGTCTGCTGTTTCTGCCTCTGGTGCACGATCTCATGCCAAACTGTGATTAAATCCCCCATTATTAGTCCTGTTATGCATTAATTTAGTGTTGAAATCTGTGCTGAAACTGACAAGACTAAGAAAATCAACCAGCTAAACAAGCTACATGACAGCTGCACACTGTAGCCCAAAATATTAGGATGTGTTTATGTTGGCTTGGGAAAACATCTGGCAAAGATGAGTACATGATGTTGTGTTGGACTATGTTGAACTTACACACAGAAAAATCACACAGCCTGCATCGAAAGAAAATGTGTTGTCATCTCAAACTGCTTTTGCTCTGTGACTTTGTAGCAGCAACTCTTCATCGACAAATGTGATCTTTTTTGTAGAATGATCTCTTTTTCTCAAAATCAACATTCCTCATAAGTAAGTAGAGGGAGAAGGAAACTGATCCAAGAAGGGAACCCTGGGGAACTCACAGAGATTGACTTAGATGATGATAAAAGGCTTCCAGAAAAACCCGTCATAGAGACCTGGATCACACCAGGGCTTTACCTCATGCCAAGATCAGACTATACGATTTTCTTTTTTTCTTTTTGTACAGCGATCATAATGTCAGATTAGGCAGCCACAGGGACATGAAATTGTGCTGTGACTTGCCCGACAAGCATGACAGACCATGCAATCATAACTGACTGCACACGCTGGCGATGTGTAGAAGAGACAGTGAATCTGAAGCCTCCCATTAGAGAGAGAGAGATGATGGCCTGTGGCTGGTGCTTAGTTCTTAAATATGAGCTGTCCTGCTGTGTTGTTTTAAACACTTGGGTTGCAGGTGCTCTGCATTATTATAGATATCCTTACTTTTTAAGAGGAACTTTTTAAAACTTCATGCGTTTCACAGGCAGATAGATGAAATAAAGCAGTGTTTTCAGAGAAATTACAACTCAGGTGATTTATTTTTAACCTACTATATATTGTGATGTTTTAACAGCGGTCTAAAATCTGGGTTATCCAACAAGCCATGTACCTCTGTATGTCTTCATTTTAAACTCTGTCATGTCATCCAGACAGAAGCAAAAATGCTATTTCAGTTACTCTGTATGTCATGCACATACGAAGAATTGACAAATAAGATCAATGAATCCTTGAAAATCTTTGGATGATGCTGTTTATTAAAGAGCTCAAGGCTGAACATGATCTTCAAAAAATGTTCAGTCTTCCTGTCCACCTGAAACATCATAAGCATAAACAACACTACAAAATTGCATATTAATGATATAAATGAGATTTTACTGTGAACTAAAGGCCTGTTTACACGAGGCAGAATATGGTCAAATCCGATAAGTTTTCATTGTGTTTTGGCCTCCTGTTTACATGGGAACAGGATACTGAGTGCTTGAATCCGCAGGCTTTTGAAACCAGGGTCCAGGGTTGAGAGTTTTTTAAAATGCTCCTCCATGCAGCTCCATGTAAACTAGAGTCAAAGCGTCAGGGTGAAACACTAGCATCACCGCAAGCGCAGTACTCATTCACATGAGGGCTGCGCACATATCAGGAACAACAACAGTTTCGGCTGTCTACCCAGAAGGCCTGTGCTCAAAATATCGATACGACAAAATATGCACACCTTGGGGATACGTGTATCGATATGGTTTCTGCAGAATCGATTTGGCCTCAATGTTTGGACAGGTATTGTAAATACTCTCTGGGCAATGTTGACAATGGCACAGTTCAAAGTAGAAGCCAAGCTACATCATGAAACACAGTTCCAAATTTAAACTTAGGTGTCTACCATCTGTGGGGACCTGACTTAAAGTTCTGAAGTGGTAGAGCCATGTAAAACTCATCCTTGTTCTTTTTCTTCTTGTAATAAAAAACAAAAGTCGCTGGGAATTCTGTTAAAAGTGTAGTCAATTTTTACAATTTATGTGTATCAGGATACATATCATATCATTGCCTCAGTATCGGGATACGTATGGTATCGTGGAGTTGCTGGAATTACCCAGCTCTACTACCCAGTAACATGTGCCGCTTACTGTGCTCAGTTTGTTATCCAGACAAAACTATCTCGTCAGATTTGTTGTCCGAACTGATTTGTTGTCCAGACAAGAAACTCCTGCGCCTTTGTTGGCCATTGTTGTTTGTGAAAAGTTTTTCTTCTTCGTACTTGTGTTGTAGCAACGCTGTTTCTCTGCAAACCTTCTTCACCATCTACTGAACTGGCATGCACACTACAGCAGTTTCATTTATTACCAGTGTCTCCGTCTGAACGCGGATCAACTTTAAATACAAAAAGGAAAAACCTTTGTGTTTGAGGTCAGAGTGTCTCCGTGTAAACAAGGCCTAAGTGCTGCATTTACTAAAAAACAGCACAAGATGTTTTTTTAAACAAGGGTCTTAAAGAATGAGAGCTCTTACAGACCGGATTGTTTGTTTCTCTATTATTTGGTTGTAAATTAACCAAATAATGCATACAAATGTGTTAATTTGACAATTGTGACATTAAAATAGAGTCCATTTGTAGGAAATGCTGTTACGTTCTTCAGTGATAACTAATCATACAGAAACCTGTCTGGTGAGTTGGGAAAAAAAAAAGGCAGAAGTGATGTTTAGCACATACACTATATTACCAAAAGTATTTACTTGTCTGCCTTCCCGCACATATGAACTTAAGTGACAACCCATTCTAAATCCACAGGGTTCAATATGATGTTGGCCCACCCTTTGTATCTATAACGACTGGGAAGGCTGTCCACAAGGTTTAGGAGTGTTAATGGGAATTTTTGACCATTCTTCCCAAAGATTATTTGTGAGATCAGACACCGATGTTTGATGAGAAGGCCTGGCTCGCAGTCTCCTCTCTAATTCAGCCAAAGGTGTTCTGTCAGGTTGAGGTCAGGACTCTGTGCAGGCCAGTCAGGTTCTTCACATCAGTCAAGTTTTTCATGGTGGAACGGGGTCATCCCCATTCTGTTCCCACAAATTTGGATAATGAAATTGTCCAAAATGTCTTGGTGTGCTGAAGCATTAGGCAGCATTCCTTTCTGGAACTAAGAAGGTGAGCCCAACTCCTGAGGCACAACCCCTTCACCATAATCCCTCCTCCACATTGCAGTCAGACAAGTACTGTTCCCCTAGAGATAACACTTCTGTAAATTCTGGTATGAGCAGTGTTGTGTGTAACGAGTTACAGTAACGTAACTACTTTTTCTGGTCAAAACTAGAGTAACGCACTACTACTGAAAATTTGGTACCAAAACGTAGTTCCTTTTTTAATGTGGCACAACGTTACTTTTCCTCTGGACAGATCTGACACCGAGCTGCCATCTCAGCTGCTTGCATCAGACATGAGCAGCGTTGCCAAGTCCGCTCATTATAAGCGTCTAAGGGCTGGAAATCTTGAGTCACGGCTGCAGTTTTTTGGGCTTGTTCCTAAACGTGAAGTTGTTTCTTGTGACCTTTCTGTCTGTGTGAATCCCCCTGATTACCTTCCAGCTCCTAACATAACGCAAAACATGACTGCGGTAGGCAGTTTGTCCACTTCCTCGTTTCCTGGTTATCACGCACGCCCCCAAACACACTCACGCACATAGCGCATGCTCCAGAGCCAAAGTTGCCAGGTCTGCTTATTATAAGTGACGGTCTTTTCTTGAATAGATACTTGGCACTGTGATATTGAAATGTAATGTAGACGAAAATTAGCACACTTTATGTAGATTTCTCTTTTAAAAAAGTAGTATGTCACATTAGGAAAGGAAATAGCTGGAGGTTGCTTATTTTGGGCTTGTTTTTATCGACCTGGTAACTTTTTTCAGAACCAAAATGTGGAAACGCTGGGCAGGAGCACTGATTCTACAGGGCATGTGACATTTTGTAAAATAAAGAGAACAAAAGAAATAACTGTTATGTTCCCTGTAGTAGAACTTTTTGTAGGCCTTCACATTTAGGAATAGATATGAGGTTCTGTCCAAGATCGAGCAATGTAAAAGTAACGGGTAACTTGCAAAGTTACTTTTCATTGAGGGTAACTAAGTAAAGTGACAAGTTACTTTCTTCAGAAGTAACAAGTAACAAGCAAACACTACTTTTTATAAGTAACTTTCCCAACACTGGATATGAGACATATTGCCAAATAAGTCAAGGAAACAAAAAGACTTGCGGTTGTGACTTCCATAAACAAAACTACTGGCCACGTTGTGTCCGTCATGTTTTGACTGACAGAATACGTCCTGCAATGTGACAGTTGTTTATGCACAGATCTCCTCCTGATGTTTACACCATACATTGTTCAGCCCTATCTCGTATACTTAACCAAACTATAGTTTGTCTTGTGATTTTACTGAAACTGCTGAGAGAAAAACCAACTCCTGTCAGACTTCATGTTGCTTCTTTTCTCTGGACACTCCTCATATTTGCAGACAAAGCAACCGGCTCTACAAAACCCTGTTTTTGTCTGAGCCTGTTGTTCCTGAAGCTGTAGCTTTGCACTAAGAGATGTATTCATGTAGAGCTTTAAGTGACTCGCAGGGGTTCTCGTGTCATGTGTGGATGGTTTATCACTGCTCAGACAGAGCTGACAAAGCCCTCTGTTCTCATTCGGCCTCTTGTTTATGTAAACCATCCACACACGCTGTGCGCTTTGGTCCTTGTGGTCTGTCTGTGTGTAGCTTTGTCAGCCTGTCTGCTCTCTGCTCTGCCAGAACATCTAGGTTGTGTCTGCTGGCTTTTTGTGTTGGCTGGATTAGGATGTGTAAAGCTGTGTTTGTGCAGCCGGGAGTGAATGAGCTGTTTCCGCTTGCTCTGTGCTTTGCTCTGCGCCCTGGTAGATGATTGTTTCGTCTTATTTCAATTTCTTTTTTAAGACTTTACCAATCAAGATGTTTCTCTTGAACAGATCGACAACCTGGACCCTCGGGGAGTCCAGCTGGCTGCTCTGTTCATGAGCGGCGTGGACATGGCTCTGTTTGCTAACGACGCATGCGGACAGCCTGTACCGTGGGAGCACTGCTGTCCGTGGATGTACTTTGATGGGAAGCTGCTTCAGAGTAAACTCAACAAAGCCAACAGGGAGAAGGCTCAGCTCATCGACCTCTGTGATGGTCAGGTAACTACATACACCACACACACGTTAGCATAACTTCATCATGCCATGTGGTTTATTTCTGATCTGAATGGACATACTTAAGCCTGCCTTAAGGCCCAGCAAGTTTCTTCTATTTCCTGTTTTGTTGTTTTGGCTGTTTCTTTAGGCCTCAGTTACAACAGGCACAGCGTTGCACTTCTGTTCAATTCACAGTTTACGAACATTTCACATCCTCTAAAAGGTTTCATACCCTGAAAGAACCAGATCCACTGCAGTCACCCAAATGCCAAATGCCATGTCTGACTTCATGTTTCTATCTATTATGATGGTCAGTGTGTTAGATTATACAATCACAGAGCCCTCAATTTGTACCATGGGCTGACACATGAACAGGATCTGAAAAAAACACCCTCCAAATACAGGTGATTTTCCTTTAAACTTCCCGAACTTGTCAGTATGGCTGAAGAGTTTGGGGAAAAAATATTCAATTGCCATTATTTTTCAGTCCACTTTAGTGTTTGTCCACACTACTGACCAGGAGGGCTGTAATCAACCAACTCTTTGCTTTCCAGTCTTCATCAATGAAATAGGCAGTCACTGTCATATAGGACTCCATTTGAAGAGACGTACACATCTGTTATTTTTATCTATTAAAGCTGGTGTCTACGATTTGAAACCGCAGCCTGCCCCTCCTTCCCTCACCTCTCCCCTCCGTGTTCCAAGATCCCGCCCCCAGCTCGTGTCGGCTCATATAAGCCCCCTCCGGCAGAGCTACGAGCGACTAGCACAATATATCAGCAGCAAACTCAATCAAAAACAGCTCAGCTCAACTGAAAGTATCAAACACGACAGACATCTCCCTTATAACATACAGCAGTAGCCATTTCAACTGGACCGGCGGCAATGCGGGTTTGGCGCCGCCAGAGCGGAGCCGAGTGTGGGGGAGGATTTATCTTTCTCAGCCTGTCCTCCCCAGCTCAGCTTACAGTGCTAACGATTAGCGGCTAACAGGCTAACCCGCTCCCCTACAACTTATTAGCCCGTACAGGCACAAACTAACCAGAGTTATTCAGCAGACATCTCCCACTGTAGTAAACAAAGCCATTACCTGATCAACCAGGCGCGAAACGGCCGATGCTGAAGGTCTGACGGCCGGCTGAGGCTATTCGTTAGCCGTTAGCCCGCTAACAGGCCTCCACCCGCGGGCAGAGCTCCGTTGGGCCCGCGGGAGAGGGAGGCGGATTCCCGGGTTCGGCGCTAGGCTTTCCCGGCTCCATGATAGTTCAGTAGCTAACGCTGCTAGCTGCTCACCGGAGGTAGAGGGGAGGAGGCGGGACCATGGGCAAGATGCTGCCTACTGCGTAGTGAGGGAGACGAGGGAGAGGGGAGAGGAGAAGGGTGGTCTGCCGCCAGACTGTCTTGGGAGAGGGAGGCGGATTCCCGGGTTCGGCGCTAGGCTTTTCCGGCTCCATGATAGTTCAGTAGCTAACGCTGCTAGCTGCCCACCGGAGGTAGAGGGGAGGAGGCGGGACCATGGGCAAGATGCTGCGATCATGAGTGAAGGAGACGAGGATTGGATGGACTCATGGACTAACTCACGGACCAATTAATAGTTGCAGGTTCTTAGGCTTGATTGGTCAGCTAGTATGCAGCTTTTCAGCGGATATACTGAATGGATTTTTTTCATTCTTTTTGGTCTTTATACTGTGTAGATAGGACCATAGGACCATAACAGCCTTATAAACGGTGTTATTAATATGTACAAAGCTTCCAAATCATAGACCATAGCTTTAACTCGGAAACTTTCTCTTTTTTACTCCCTCGTATTTTGCCATTAGTGCATGCGTAATTGTCTGGCGCGCTGGCACTGAATATCCAGGTTCCAATGTTTTTCTTGGCATTCCACGACACCAATGGGCCTCATATCCTCAGAAATAAAATTGTTAATTTCTTCTGTGTTGTCGTTTTTACATTTGGGTGTTTATATGAGGCATAAAATCCAGCGCGGACTAGGTGAGGGATGCTGTTGTTGCAGCGGGCAGGTGTGCCCCATCGACCAATTAGTCGACCAGTCGACTTGGACTTTACAGCCCTACTGACCAGTTCTCTTGGAAATGGCCACTTCACAATCAAAACAATCAACGCAATTCAAGGCAATCCCCACAAATTCAGCATGGCCTTGCAACTTTCTTATCACAACTTTGGCCAGTCATCACAGCTTTCGCCCTCTCTCCCAGCTCCACACATCATCACAGTTCCGTCTGACTTCCTGTCTCTGGTTGACAGGGTGTGCAACACAAACACCTCAACATGAACCACTAAAATCCTAGCCAAAGTCTGTGAAAGCAGCTGCATGAGCTCTTAAACCAACAGCAGAACACTATTTGCACTACATGTAGACATGGTGCAACACGAGGAACAGTCATCATTTTACGAGCTCCCTTCTACCATAAAACATGTCCAGTGGATCAATGAAGTATTTGCATGCAGGCGTGTCCTGTATGGGGGTGAGTGGCGAGTAAGTACAGCGATCAGAGCATATCGGAATGGTTTTACAGACGTGTGTCTGTGAGTGATTTAAACATGAAATCAGGTGCTGACTGTCAGCAGCAACGCTGTTCTCTGTAGATGAGATTGATGCAGAAAAAAAACATAGCAACTTTTACCAGCACTCTGTCTTTTTAGCTGCAACAAATACAGAAAAGTTCAGCAAAATCCTGGAGGGTCGTCTTAATAACTTAAAAAAAATTAAAAATCTCAACTTTGTTGCAAGTTTTTTAGAAAAAGCCTCGTTATCAGGGTTTTTCTGCTTCAACAATGACAAAAATTAGCTGAAACTGATTGAAATAACCCCAGTCTCATTTTGAAAAAAAGAAAAAAAGTGAAATTATCCTGATCTTACCTGAATGGGCCGTAAATGTAAACACAAACAGTTAGAGAGGAGAGGAGCAGGTGTGAACAACCATGTGGAAAATTACCTGGTCGGACTTTCAGGACATTAACCTGATAATGTCAAGTTGCATATGAGAAAAGGGCTTTGGTGGATTAACTATCCAAATAATGTTACAGTGGATGGACATTTCCATGAGTTTTTTAAGGACTGCAGGGATGAAACTTTAACTATACAAGTTCTTCCCTCAGTGTTTCTTTGTAAGTACAACAATCAAGGGCTGTTCTAACAATAAATAGTAATCATAATTGCTTTAATGGTTGCTCACTGATTGCTCACAATAACCTGACCACATGCAACCATTGAGCTTAAATTCTATTTACATCTGGATAAGTTCAACATTGATTTCAGCTATATACTCCCCTAAATTTATTTATTTATTTTATGTCAAACTTAAAAAAACAAACAAAAAACAATCAAACAATACAAAGTTACATGTACACCAAACTGTACATATCCACCAAACAAACAATGCACAACAAGTTTGAGAAGGAACCGATAGAAGCAAAGAGTTTATCTAGTCCTGCCTCTCCTTACAAATCAGACTTGAATTATAAATCAATACCTGCTGTTATTCATGGAAATAATGCAAATTCATGGGAAATAGTAACCCCATTCTTCATGAATCTCCAAGAGAACAAACCAAAACATCCTAATAATAAGTACTTCAGAAAAATCCTTATATACATTATATCCATATCACACATATCTATATGTAACATTTATAATATTCACACAATCAATGCATCGTGCGTCCTCCATCACAGCAAAGATAATTCTGAACCCTGGACTATTGTGGCCACATTTTTAGAGCCCAGAGCGCAAGACTATGAAGCCACTCACTTAAGACATGGACCACATAAATTCAAGTCAAAACTGATTGTTTCATGGAATAATCAGACCTTGATAAAAGTTCTTTACAGATACATCTGTTGAAATACATTTTTTGATTAAATTATTACCCATGGATGTCCAAAATGTTTGGATATGATGCATTTCATTTAAATAACCTCCAATATCCAATGAAAGAAATCCACTCTGGTATATTTCTTAAATTTCCCAGCTTAACTTTCAGTTTAAAGTTTATGAAAAGTTTCCAGATATTTCCTGGAAAATGTCTGCCCCTTTGCAACCCTCATCTTGACAGATGATTATCCAGGAGTTTTGTGTGGTTGTGCACTGACGTGTCTACACAGTGGAACATTTTCCCCCTTTATCCGAAAATTAGGCTGTATCTCCATTGTTAGCATCTCCATATATAAACCCTGTTTTTGCCACCAGTTTGCAGGTGCACTTTTTGTGACATAATTGTGACGTAGACTGCAGTGGGTGAAAGACTGACAAACGGGTCAGTTGAGTAGTGGTCCAGGCACTTTGCGCATAATTGACACACAGTGGAGCCCAAAGTGCTTCCACATGGTGCTCCTAAAATGTTTATTTCTTGTTATTGTTTGCTCAGTGGGGTTTTGCCAGTCTTCCATTTCTTCAAAGCCTCTTCTGCTTCTCTCCAGTAGACAAGATGCAGTTGTTGTTAAGCTCAAGAAAGCAGTAGCCAATCAGGTTGTGCAGGGAGCGCCCTCTGCTGGATCAAGTGGCTCACTGCTCCAGGCGTCCTTATGTGCTGTTGAGCTGTTTATTCTATATTGAATGTCTATTTGCACTTTGAGAACAGATATTTCCACCTATGCTACAGGACAAGTTGAACTTTTGTTTTTCTTTTTTACATTATTATTACCAGCATTATTACCTCCGCCAAGGAGGTTATGTTTTCGGGAGAGTTTGTTTGTCCGTCCGTCCGTCTGTGAACAAAATAACTTAAAAAGTAATGGGTGGATTTGGATAGAATTTTCAGGAAATGTTCAGCATGGGAAAAGGAAGAACTGATTCGATTTTGGTGTTGATCCGGATCAGCGTCTGGCCGCCATGACGAAAAATGTGATTTTTGTGAATAACTACTGAACTAAAATAGATATCATTATGAATCCAGTTGCTAATGGTATGTTTTCGCGGTCAAGGAATCTAAATATTTACATGAAATAAAGGTAGGACTAATATTTATGGTCAAAATCACAATATGGGAGGGGACTGTGGTGCTGGTGGAGGTCTGCGCTCTCCGAGTGCTTATCTAGTTTTGAGGTATTTTTATTTTGACATGTATTGTCTGTTTTTTATGTACACTGTCATTGTAAATAATCATTTTTAATCATAGTGTTCTCAATATCTATTAAAATAATTGTGATCATGAATTTTGCCAAATATGGCCCAGAGTTTACAATCTGTGATTGACAGGGTGGGCCCAGCCAAGACCCTGTCAGGGAAAGTAGGGTAGCTTTAAGTGGCTTCTTCAGTATGAGGTAACAGTCTTAAAATGAAATTACCAAGGAGGTGAAACCACTTGTCCTTAAAGAGCAGTCATGTTGCTGTTCTTGCCCGCCTCCATGTTTCTATGACAACTAAGTTTGTGTCATACAGTTGAACATGGACACTCTGGTCTTTCTTTCTGTTGATGCAGATGCAAAAGACCAAATAAAGTCCCCAGGTTGTTTAATTATTTGCCTGATAAGTGTTTGTGGTGCAGTGCTTAGAAAAACTAATTAAATAAGGGAATGGTTTTATGTTTTGAGCTCAGGTTAATATGAACAGAAGATGACTTGTGTTGTGTAACTTGATGAGAAAATTGCGTTTTCTTATAAAGAAACACATAGGATGGGATTCCCCTCAGCTTTGAGCCTCTTACGTCACTGCAGTGAAATCTTAATCTCTTGTTATCTCAGAGCGTTTGAATCATCTTTACACCAGTGTTCATTTTGCTCCAGAAAGTTGAAGCATTCTAAGGTAAATGATGCTCTATAATAATTTTTCCTGCAGTTAATTGCCGTGCTGAAACATTTCCTTGTCCATCAGATCCTTTGTCACAGTATAAACAGAGCAGTTAAGCCAACAGAGCAGCCTGTTTGGTTTACAACGAGCTTGATTTAGACTCATCTGTGCTTACATGCGGGAGCAGATGGACTCGAGGAGGGAAACAGATATAAACTGTATGTTAGACAGTGATTAGCACAAACAGCCAGAGGGTACACTTTACTAAGTCACATAAAGTCAAGTGCATTGTAACATAAGGTAGAATGAGGAGCTGGTTTGTGTAAATCAATAAAGATAATAATCATGTAATCATTAGAATACATTTACTTAGAAAACACTTTTTTAAAAACAGATGTTTACAAAGTGCCTTGAGAGACACACTAACACACTGAAAATAACATCATAATACAACAATGAGCATGAAATGTCCCAAACATGGGGGGAAAAAATAAATAAATAGTAATGATAACAGCAGTAATAATACTGGTAATGATATTACAATCAGAAACGTGACTGCCCAGGCAAAACAAGAACCCAGCAGTGTAAAATGAAACCAAGAAGACTAAAGATAAAAGCACATCAAGACAATACGGCATGATACAAGTTAAAAAGGAGAAAAGCTAAACAGAGTTAAAATAACATTTTAGCACTTCAAATGTAAACATATTGGAGAAATAAACCGGTGAATTGTAGAGAACGCTGTTTGTTGAAATAGATTAATGAGTAAAAAAAACAAAGCATACAACATTCTGTAGATGACATTGAGAAAATATATATTTTTTTAAATGTACGGAAAAATCAATTTGTTATTTAACATTACAAAGTGATTATGTTATATGATAAATAGATAATCCAACATTTTAGGAGCCAACAAAGGAATAACAAAAACTGATAGTAAAAATGGATAGCTAAGTATCAGAGGTTAAATAGAGAGTAATTAAGGAGACAACACATTAAACATGGACTGATGAGTTTTTAATAAATCCAGATATAACTGTAATAAAGCTGTGTGCTAATGAAGTAGAGGGCATGAGCCATGTAATGGGATTCTTGTGTGGTCAAACCACTCTCACAAAGCTCTTGCTGTTGATAACAGAGTAACATAGTTTCTATATTCATCTAAGAACATAATAATTCTTAAGACACCAATGGTCCTCATCTTTTTGGACTACGGCAGGTTTTAGTTGTGGAACTGCAAACAAATGAACAAACATGTCATCTCACCCTAACACAGGACCAGAGGGAGCTTGTTTCCAAATCTTAAAACAGAAAAATTCTGAAGGACCCACTCTGTTTTATCAGCTGTTTAACAACGACATTTAGAGATTCAGGCGGATGAAAGTCGTCCAATGACACAAGACTGTTTAAACCCGACACCTTTTGAGCCCAGAGGAAAGTGCTAAAAAGGGCTTTCCTCTGAGGTAAAGAGTGAGTTTTATCCATCTTTCATCAGTCTGAGCTAATCTTATGTTTCTATTGATGGGTATTGATCGGCTCTTACCCCTTAACTGAATCTTTCCATATCAGGAAGCTGAGCGCTCTCGTGTGCCTTGACTGTCTTCCAGTTAGAAAAATCCTGCTGAGTTCAACATATTTATAACAGAGGCGTGCATTAGCACGGAGATTGACACTGAGTTTATCTTCAGTCTTACTTTTTCATTCAGCACAGCAGTGACAGGGGGGGAGCCTGAGTGTAAAGTCAAATATGCAAGAATCTGTTCATCCTCTCGAAATAAAACACCCTTCCAACCTGTTACAAAAAAACAAACAAAAAAGATTGTTTCTTTATGGCCCTGTTTCTATCCACACCCCTCTGTTTTGAGACCTCTGATGCAGAGAAGCTTTGACTTTTTATGTGTTCTTATAGCTTCCTGTCTTTTAGGGAACTATGTGGTCTGTTATTATTCACATTTTATTGATTTGTAAGCAGTCACAGTTGGCCACAGCACAATTTGGCTGTCTGATCTCCATCTACAGCACAATGATGGGATTTTGGCCAAAAGCCCGTAAATACCAGCTAACGGAAACCCTTTTCATGAACAGGGTTAAAAAATAGATTACAGTATGGGACATTACCCTGCTGATGTTCAGTTAAGGCTCTGATGATTTTATCACCTTTTTCATTCAATTCAGAGAAATGTTTGGAGAATAAATACTTTTTTATATTTTTGTTTATACTTGTTTTTTGTATTTATCTTTTTATCTCATATGTAAAACTGCTACTGGAGTCATAATTAAAAAAAAAAAAATCTTTTGTTGCACAAAATTGTGATCTCAGTATCCATTTTTAAAGGAATGCATGATATTGCGTTTTTCCTGGAATAGGCTCACTATATATCAGTACTTACATTTTGTGCCAAGAGCACAAAGTCTTTACTAAATCTGACCTGTTCATTTCATGGTTAAAGTCCATTTGTCTTAGAAACAGATATGTCACAAGAGAAACAATCATGAATTCTTTTATGAAGGACCTCCTCATAAAATTGGACATTGCTTTATGAGGAGGTGAATGATCATGGAACTTCTAGCCAAAGTTATTGTCTACATATGGGATGTTCGTGTCATTTTAATGTGGTCAAACACATTAAAAAAAACATTTTTATACTAATCATCTTTTTGATATTGTTCCGGTACAATTGTGCATCCCTAATTCAAATAATCACAGTTATGATTTTTGCCAGGTTGCTCAGATTCCCTTTTAAACATTCTTGTTGTGGGAAACCCTGCTGTTATATTTTTAAAAACTATTTCTCTCAGGTCACAACCTGCAGGTTTGTCCTCTGGCTGAAGAGCACTTGTTAGTGTAGGCAGTATGAAAATAAAAAGGTGTTGTTGTAGCTGTCTGAAATGAAAGTTTGTAGGGGAGCTCTGCTTCAGTAAGTGAATTAATGTATAAGAATGGACGCTCATGTCAGGTCTGAGCTTTATGTCCATTTAAATATTATTCTTTGTAGATATTTGATTGGATGACTGAAATGATCTGCTGTCTGAATAATGCCTCTCTCTCTCTCCTCAGACTGAACTGGTTGCCAAGGCGGAGAAGATGCGTCAGAGCATCCTGGAGGGTCTCAACTTCACTCGACCACCTCATCCTCCTCCATTCCCCCCACCGCCTATTCCCCCTCCTCACATGCCCTTCTACCCCCCTGCTGGTCCTTT
Organism: Scarus forsteni; assembly: GCA_036419115.1. Classification (NCBI taxonomy): domain Eukaryota; kingdom Metazoa; phylum Chordata; class Actinopteri; order Labriformes; family Labridae; genus Scarus; species Scarus forsteni. The sequence continues at coordinate 4,304,776 of JAZDUH010000152.1, forward strand.
CTTCCCCCCTCCCCATATGATGCCTCCTCCTCCTCCGGGCAGAGGCAGAGGGATGCCTGGTGAGTTCTGGTCACAGTTTGGTGTTTTGTCCTGAAACCATTTCTCTCAAAGTAGGCCTGTCACGTTAAATTTTGCTTTACGATAATTGCTCTACGAATTATTGCCGATAAACAATATTATTGTCAACATTATTTTGGGACCATTTTTTAATGTAATAACATATGGCATAACAATGTGAGTATGCCAAATAAAAAGCAATAAACATTAATTTCTCAAGTGTATTTAACATTGTAATTGTAATACAAAGAGCTTTTACATAAACTAGATTAAACAAACAACATGATCAATTAAACAGAGTTTAAGGTTCAGGAATTGCTGTTTGTGATGTGAAAATATTCACTCAAAGATTGAATGACTGACAGGAGGGTTCACTCTATTCATTCTGCTATAAAACCAACTTGTCTAGATGTTGAGACTGATGCACAGAGTGAGCCATATTGTCATCCAGCCTGTTTGGTAGAGAGAGGGGAGAAAAACAAACACACATTCACTCGGGCTGGGTTAAAAAAAATAAATTTAGTCGATTTAAATCAATTTTCCTTTAACTGGTTCATAATTGAACCCTGTTAGTCTCATGTGATCAGTGTTTAGTGTTGCTTTCTACTGAACAAGATCTCATAAGATGTTACTGCAAACAAACATGGTGGAAGCACTATATGGGCACCACCGGCAAGTTTAAAAGCTGATGTTTGGATGTACAGTATTTTAGATATAACAAGTACAAAGGAAAATACGAGTTGGACAAAAAAAAGTAATTTGCAGAATATGCATGAATGCATATCATTAAAATATGATTAATGTAACTGCTTTGGGTTTAGTTCTTCATGTTAATTTTAATGATGTGCCAGGTCAAAAGGTCACTTTTAAAATTTACAGCACTATTTTAACTAAGATATCCCAGACTGAATAAATATTGAATTGAATCATGAATCAAATCGATTTGAAACCTTGCAATATCGAATTGAATCGATCCAGAAAATCTAAATAAATACCCAGCCCTAAAGTGCACATGTCAATATATCGAGGCTTGAAAACTGATCGAGTTCATCTTTTTTTGTCGTGCAGTTTATTGATTTATTGATTATCTTGACAGGCCTATCTCAAAGTCAAAGATCTTACACGATGGATATATTTGCCTGTATAAACAACACCATATGTTTTTCCTTTTCCCACAAGGACTTCAAGGAATGCAGTCTCAGGGTGGGAAGCTGGAGATAGCCGGCACCGTGGTGGGTCAGTGGGCCGGTGTTCGACGCGGCAGAGGAAGAGGGGGCTTCCCAATCCAGGTGGTGTCTGTTGGTGGACCAAACAGAGGGTAGGTGGAGCAAGAAAGTGACCCAGCAATTGAGCATATGGCGTATTTTAACTTACTGGTTACATGAGGATGTCTTTCTGTCATGTGCAGTCGCCCCAGAGGTGTGATTTCAACCCCAGTCATCAGGACTTTTGGTCGAGGAGGGAGGTACCACACCAGAGTGTTCAAGAGCCAGACAGCATATCTGGTGAGACAGATGTGTTACTCTCCTCTCATGGGAGACACTTGTCTTTACGATGCTCTTAATTCTGACTAATCAGTACAGTTCACTGTTTTTTTGTGGGATGAGGATTATGAATTCTCCATTTGATTGTTTGATGATAAAAAAAGACTCTTCTGTCTGTCATTATAACCACAAAAACCAGAATCTGAAAAATACACTCTTGGGTCACGTTTGTTGAATCTAAAATTTTAATCACTAATCTCATCCTCCCACATAAATCTCAGTGTGGGCTTTGTATGCTAATTTGCTATTACGTACAATTCTTAGTTATTCAGCATGTTCATGCATTCATCAAACTGTTTTACCATTACATACTCTCATTTTTGTCTTTACAAAAGTAACCTGTAACAGATTTAAAGTTGTAAATAATGTTTTGACATACATGATTATGTAGTGACATATTATCACTGACTCTTTGGCTTCCCCAACAGAAAAAAGCTTCTATACTTACTGGGTATCTGATTTTTTTACAAAGACCAGATAAGTCTGTTCCTGTTCAGGTCACTCTTTCAAATATGACCTGTTTTTGACTCCAGTGCGAACTTAGTGACCAGAATGTCACAGTTTACCTGTGTGAATCCTTGATACTAGGCCTGATTCAGTGTCTGTAATCAGGCAGATCCATCTTGCCAAGCTCCAGTCTTCAATGACTGTGAGCAACCCTAAGCAGTGCAGTCCAATTAGACCCCAATAAAGCAGGTGGGAGTCACTAAAGAGAGGAGAGGAAGAAGTGATCGCTCCTGCAGAGATTAGCATAGATGCTAACAGCAGCAGTAGGAGTTTTATCAGTTCTTCACTTAATGCCTTTGTCAAATTAAAAACAAGTGTCAACACTACAAACATCTCAATAGTAAGGATATTTTTGCTCCACTTCCAGCATGTTTTGCCAAGAGTTTTTTTATGAAGTGTTTCACATTCTGTTCATTACCCTGGGGCAGTGGAGCCCCGCCTACAACACCATCTGATTGGCCCATAATGAACGTGACTGACAGAACAATCATTCAGTCACCTCAGATATGCTTTTGAAAGGTTCTGCCCATTAGCTGATTATATTTAATAGTATTTATTTATGTCTAAATTTCATTTCAGATTTGTCCTTTGGAATTGTATTCCCTGGTAATTGGTTTTCTTTCCATTATCCTGCTCTTGTATATTTTATTATGCATTTGGAGTTTGGCTATCTCATTTTACCATATTATTATTATAAATGTTATTTTATCTTGTTTTATTTATTTATTTATTGTGTAGTATTTTTTCATCTAATTTCTCATGATTATTAATTGTCATTTTACTCTGAACTCCTGTGTTTTCTCATTTTTAATTCAATATGGCATTTCCTCAGTCCTCTAATTCTGTTTTCTGTAGAATCTCCTCATTATGTCTTTGTGTATGTGTGTCTATGTGTGTGTGTATAAGTGAGTGTATGTGCTGTATGTGGATTGCGTGGATGGGTGCGTTTTTTATTTTCTCTGTATTCAGTTTTCTACTTTTTATTTATTTTTACTGCTTGTAAGTGTAAAGCACTTTGTGCTTCAAGACTTTGTAGGAAAAGTGCTGTAAAACAATTTGATTGGTTAACTGGTGTTAAAGATTTGCCATGTTCATGAAGAATTTGCCTTCTGTATACCTTGTTTTAGGGACTGAGCTTTATAATTATTACATCAACTTTTTCAATTTTTTTTGTTGTAAAAGATTAAAAAGCTTCCTCTGCCACACATTTGATGCACCAGATGGAAATTCTAATAAATTTCCCTCGTCCGTTTGGAAAACAGCCCATAAAAAGTGTTTGGGAATGGCAGAAACTTTCAAATGCAAGTTCGACAGGTGATTTGAGGATTGCACCATCAATCACATTTACGACAGTCCAATCAGATAATGTAGAGGGCGGGTGCTACTGCCACTGTGTAAAGCACAAAGGCCGAGACACTTCTTAAAACAAACTCTCACTAAAACATGGCAGAAGTAGAGCCAAAATATTTTGTCTGTCAAAGAATTCTTTCAATGTTATTGTTTTTCATTTAGTAAAGGAATGTGATTGTTCCACCAATTAACATTTAATACTGGCCAATCAGATGAAGGAGTGGGCGGGCCGGGCACTACTGCGCTACACAATATGAGCCACTTTCTCTCGTCAAAACATGTTGGAAATGGAGCGCAAATATCTTTAGTATACAGAAGTTTATAGTGTTTGTTTTTTATGAAGCTGTTACCATCTATGCTAATGCACTTCCTGCTGTCCTTTCACTCATACCTCTTCCTCTTCTTGCTCTTATGGACAGCTGTTGTGTACTGTATGAAGGAGCTTGTTAAGATGGACCTACCTGATTACAGACATTGAATCAGGCTGATACAGCTGCTGTGCAAGGTTAAACCTGCTGGCAAGTCCTGTGAACTCGAGCATCGACCAGGCCTTTTTTGTTCTACTTAGAAAACTGCTGCTTCATGGATATTTTCACTTTTTGGGACCATTTTCGGTAAACCCTAGAGATATTTGTGGATCAACAATCCTTCCTTGTTCAGAGTCACTTAAATCACCTTCCTGCTCTTTGTGATTCAGGGTTTGATCTTAAAGTAGGTCGTCTTGGTCATGCTAACATGTCTGAACACATTGAGTTGCTGCCAGATGATTGGCTGATGTAGCTATTAATGAGCAGTTGAGTGGGTTAACTAAGAAATGGGCCTGTGAGTGTAGAGGTGAGAACTCTGGTGTGTCTGTCTTGTTGGACTGTGGGATCATGGTGTAAGTCCTGATGCGTCAGTATGGAGCAGATCTGAACACAGCTGCTGTTCTTTTCACTGTTTGATGACGGTGCATCACAAACTCCAGAGCTATTATTAGAGCTTATAGCACAAAATGAGTGGGAACAGCCCCTCAGCAGGTCTTTGTGCATTTTGAAACCCTTTAATTTTACTGCCAACTGACTCCTTAATTGCCCTCCAGTCATTTTGTTCTTCGCAATGACCTTCAGCACACATCTGTATTTTCTCTCCATCATTTAAAGCAGAATGCTCAGAGTCTCCAGCTGCTTCCTGAATCAATTATAACCCCTCTTTTCTCGTCTTTTCCCCCTTTTTTATAGCCGAGTAAGCCCTCTCACAAGCCCGTGCACACCTCTGGACACGATGCAGCAAAAGAGAGAAAGCAGTCCAAAGCTGAAGAGAGAAAATCCTCGGCTGCACCGTGCGACGGCTCGACAGCACAGAACGGCGTGGAGGACAAAGAGCCGGAGCAGCTGAATGGAGATAAAGAGGAATGCAGGGCTCCCATCCAACCTGAAAGTGCCTTTAGCGACTCCAAGACGTGCAATCCTAATCCTCACTTAAATGCACTAAATGTAGACGGCGGCTGCCTTAGAGATGAAGGTCTAGAGGCCGCTGTCGTGAGTAAAGAAGAGTAAGCCTATTTTTCTAGAGAGGGTGAAGGGTGACAGATGGAACAGGGTGGGAATATCTGGAAATTTGGAAAACATACAGTGTACTTTTTTTCCACACAGACGGATCGATGAAATCTGATTCCCTCTCAGTAATCACATGAGATTATTACACGTGCTAGTTTAAAGAGTTGTTAACTACCATCACTGATTTCTACTTGTTAACAAGGACACTACTACTCCTTTAATTTAGGATATTAAAGCTTCAAGAGCTTTTATTTTGAGATAGATCTTACTGGTTAATAGAGGGTTTGCATGTGATGGCACTGTAGGCGTTGGTCGATGGAATTTCAGCTGCTGAGTGGTACAGAGCAGGGACTGGCGACAGGAATCCAGAGGAAGCAAACAAACAGCTTCAATTTAACTTAGAATACTAAAATTTAAGCCATTATATATGACAATTAACACAGGGAATAATATGGAGCCTTGGTTGAGATAAGCCATGCACTATCACACCAAACACTTGTTCCCTCTGCTTTACACAGTGGAGAGGTTAACATTACGTTTTGATGGCCAACTACATGTTTTCTTATTCTATTTTTAAATAAATGCAGTTTTCTTCTGATCATACAAAACAGTGATCAGCAACTGGCAACCCAAGGGACACACCAGGCCCACAACAGCTTCTCATACAGCCATATAATATATTATAATATAATATATATGATCCAATGGAGTCAGTGAACTGTGGCATAAACTAACCAGTAAGGTGATAACCCTGTAGTTTAGTCTTTGCAGAGCCAGCTCCTGAAAGAAAATCCAGAGAACAGCAAATGTTGGAATCTGTCAGACACACAAGACTCAGATTATTAGTGACTTTGATGGAAGTACCAATCGTGTGACTTAAAGTGATAGCTAATGGTGATGTTGGTTAGCTAACACTTAGGTTATCATGTTATGAACAAATGTTTTGACGATGTAAAAAACATTTGCTCTCACATTCCCAAACAGCAGAATTATTGATCTGCACATAGAAAATACAGATACATATGTGTTGATTTTATCCTGGTAGGTGTGTAAGGGGACAGATTCTCCAGTATTACCATCTGTGAACAGACCTAGAGAGAAAATCCAGCTAAGACTTGTAAAGGCGGTGTGTAGTGATATAAATTGTGCTTTGCTGGGTCGTAATAGTGTACATTTTGAGTTTTCACCAACATCTAAAGCTTCCTGAGTTTAACCACAGGATGTTATGAGTGTTGCCTTGTAGAGATGAAAATTTTAAAAGCCTGTGCCACAGCTCTGCACTGCTTTTACACCCTTCAATATTAGTCATGTGTCTGAAAGCTATTAATTTATCATAAACTACCATCATCCATCATTTTATTTTACCTTATATTCACAGCATGTGAATTTACTGTTAAAAAAGTAAAGAGCAGACATTTTACGTAGATATAATGTTCATCATGGCTGCTTGATTAAAGCGTCAGCAGAACAAGATGTGTCCTCTTATAAATATGAAAATCAGGCTCTTTGTGAAAATTTAAGCAAATATATCTAAGGATCTCTTTAAGTGCACATTTAAAAATCCCATCCAACTTTGGATTAGTCATTCTTGTCATTTCTGTGGACATTTCAAAAGCTTCTCATTTTTAAAGCTAAACTAAGACTTAATTTCAGCAAATCAGTGATGCAATAACAGAGCAATAACAGAAGATTGTCTAGCACCAGTGGATGTGCAGCAAAAATCTTAACACAGTCAAATTGGCTGGGATTATTTGACAGTGAAATATTAAAAAAAAAAAAACAGGTAAACCATAGCTAAATTTCACAAACAGAGTTAAACCACTTAAATAACTTGAGTTCTATTTGGTCAAATACTCATGTTATGTGGAGCATAAACAACATGAAGTCCACTGTACATCAGTCTCCTTTCTTAAAATCCCCAATTTTACACTGACAACAATAGTTAAAGTAGAAAAATCAAATGGATTGTTAAAATACAGAAAAACAGCAAATCTGAAGCTTCGTGATCGCCCATTTTTTTGTTGTATCACATACACGTCCATCACTGATTGAACCAGGATACAATGTGCCTTAAACTGGCAAAGTGTGACCGTATGTCCATGAAAAAGCCAGCAGGCACATTTACTCTTTATGATAAAATCTTTGGTTATGAGGAGGCAAAAGTCTCAGACTTCCAAAAGTAGTCAGTGTTTATTTCTTTAAATCATTAAAAACAAAGTTTGGAGCCTGACCAGACTCTTAGGTGCTCTGCGCTGAGTGGGTTCAGGTGTTCTTCATCCAGCATCCTGCCTGTGTAGGGGTGGGCCTCAAAAAACAATTTAAGTTGAGAACTGATAACAGCCCCTCAAAAAATCAGTATCATTAATATTTTTGCTTAACTATTCCCTCGTCAAGTCATTCTACTTCACTCTTCGTGCTTTGGAAATCAAGAAAGTAGGTAGCGCACCTGCCTCACAGCAAGAAGTTTGAACAAGAAGTTCAGTCCCAGTGTTGGTCAGGGCCTTGCTATGTGGAGTTACCATGTTTTCCCTGTGCATGCCTGCTTCCTCCCACAGGCCAAAAACATGCTGATTGGGTTGATGAGAGACTAGAAATTCCATTTGTGTGAGCATTGTCTGTCTCTCTGTGTGGCCCTGTGATCAGCTGGTGACCGTTCAGTGTTCCCAAATGTCAGCTGGGATAGGCTCCACCCCAAAACAGATGAGCAGTCCAGATATTGGCTGAATGGATGAAACATTACTCTAAATAAGTCCTGTCATCAGCCTAAACTTTGTGCCACTCAGTAGCTTCATCTCTAAAGTTTCGGGCACCTACTGTGGCCTCACTATCAGCCCTCATGACTCTTCTTTGACCTGTTTTATGTTTGCATTAGTCATCAGTTTACTGTCAAGGTATCTGAGGAAAAGGAAACTGTAACACAAGAGCCAGACTATTCCTTTAGTTCATGTATAAGTAACTGTGTCCATTAGTTCGGATTAACTCCATGTAATTTAGTGATTTATCCATAGCATTTCAGAAAAACGTTCTAAAAATCAAACACAAAAATCAAAATCGATCTCTGAAACTTGGATCTGTAGTATTGACGCTTCAACTAAAAAAACCCCTCTTTGCATGGTTCGCAGTTAAACAGGTGTGTAGTTATTATGCATGTAGTCCTTTTTCTTCGATCATCCCGGGTCAACCATTCGCAAAGGAAAGAAACGGCTCCAATCACCTGCAAAGTTGTTGACTGTTGTACCTGATCTGTTCTGACCTTGATTTGTTTGTGATCTCTGTTGCATTTGATTATAATAAGAAAAAGTTATCTATCCACTTTGAAATAGTGAAGTTACACAATATTGTTCTGGTTGTTTTCTCCTGCATTAGTCAACAGTACTGACCATACCCCTGAAAAGCTTTGATCAGAATCACTCCATTGGACACTAAAAGCTCCACCTTCAGATTTAAACACGGGGTATTTAATGTAGTGCTCTGTTATAGTGTTGGCTTAAGTTCTTCTACACCTGAATTGTCATTTCAACTTAATTCTCCTTCTCATCCTTCACTAGTGATCACATAAACGGTGTATCCTCCCGCCCCCCCCTGCAAGAGCTGAATAGGTAACCTTCTATGTAAGTTGATGGGTTTCTTCCTAACTCTGAAGAATGAACTGTTGTTGGGGTTGATTAGATGTGGATGGATTGTGGTGGGTTTATTTGAAAACTTAGCGACAAAGCTTAATAAAATTATATTCTTTTAGAACAAGCTGTGGCTCATTTATTATTTATTCTACTGTAACAGTGTATCTGTGAATACATAACCCTTTTCTTCATCCCTCACTTCCAACTGTCACAAAGTGAGGCATTTTCTTGATAAGACAAAAAAACATAGTATAACGATTTTAAAAAATAGTTTAAACCGTGCTGAGACCTAATTTCTCCATTTTTAATGATTTATAATTCTTCCTGGATCTTTGCTCTGGATCACATTTCATTGTGTTTAGAGAGTATTTTTAATCTAATTAAAAGATGAAAAACAATCTCCAATCATAACATTAAGTCCAGTGCTTAACATTCAAGACCACCCGGTGTAAGGTTTACATTGGATTAGCTAAAACTTCAATCATCCCCTTGGAAAAACTCCCACAGGAATATTGGGGTTCCAGTAGCAGTTAAGTATTACAGATAAAAAAGATGGATGTAAACAAAAAAGTAATTCAATACGACTACTGGCTGGCTACTGCTCCTTCCTTTCCTCCGTCTTCCTGTTACTCCTCACCCCCCCAGTGAGGAGGTGTACAGTCTTATGTCTGATTATTATATGCATCAGTTGCAGTAAGTTACCTGCATTAGTAATTACAGAATCTTTTTTTACATTTCTGTGATGGTTACTACACCAATAAGTAGAAGCTCTTTAACTGAAATGTTTTAATGCTGAAATATAATTATTGTTATGAATGAATTTTCAAACTATTCCACAGAAAAACAGTCAAAATGTAAAGCACATTATCATCATATATACAGTAGTGCATGTGCATCATGGCAAAAAGGCTGCTGGTTTGATCCCCGTGTCATACGGGGCCCTTCTGTGTGGAGTTTGCATGTTCTCCCTGTGCATGCTTGGGTTCTCTTCGGGCACGCCCTCCCACAGACCAAAAAGCCGTTCATTAGGTTTACAGTAGGGCTTGGTTAAAAAAATCAATTTAATCAATTTTAATTGATTCATAAGATCCAAAGATCAATCTTTTAACGTGGGTAGTTTTTTCTTCAGTGGACGGTCCAAGAAGCAGCCTGTGGTATCAACTCTGCTCGTCTCGTGTTTAGCTCTGCTTTCCACTGAACAAGATCTCATGAGATGTTACTGCAAGCAGTCCAAAAACATGGCGGAAGCGAGTAGCACTATCGGGGCACCACCGGAGAGTTTAAAAGTTGACGTTTGGACATATTTCAGATTTGACAAGCATGAAAGAAAAGACAAGTTGAACAAAAAACAAATAACTTGCAGAATATGCATTAATGCATATCATTAACGTGATTAATGTCACTTCATAACAAGTGTTATCTCAAGACACTTTACAATAGAGGAAAAACTCTTCATTTTGTGGATACACATATATGCATAGATACATATATACATATAAAGATACACATATATACAAATATATACATCCAACACCCAACATGGGTTCAGTTCTTAATGTAAAAACAGTTTTAATAATCTACCAGGTCAAGAAGTCATTTACAGCATTATTTTCACGGAGATAACCCAGACTGAACAAATTTCGAATCGTGAATCGAATCAATTTGAGACCTCTTAATATCAAATCGATCTAGAAAAATCTGAATTGATACCCAGCCCTAGTCTACAGGTGGTGCCAACATTGCCCTCAGGCGTGAGTGTGTGCGTGAATGGTTGTCTTGCTCTATATGTGGCCCTGTGATTAACTGGCAACTGGTTCAGGGTGTACCAGACCTTTTACCCCATGCCAGCTGGGATAAGCAGAATAGATAATGGACACTGTTGGTATTTCTCAGCCTGTAAAAGTGAGATTAATCTTTATTTACTGCTGCCTGTCACTTAAGGGAATTGCAGTTTTTTGGTCACATTTGGGGCCCTAATGTTTACTATCACTGGAAATGGCTCAAGTATAAGTACTTGCTCTCCTGGTTCAGTGTTGACTAAAAATATCTAACAGATGTATTTCTGTAAAGCAGAACAAACATGAAGTCTCTTTGGAGAAAATTGTTATATTCCATTTATTTCTGGGGTTTCATCAATAATTGAAAGTTCAAAAGATACCCGTCTAACCATATATCTGTCACATTAAACTAATGTTATAGCAGAGGGGAATGTGTGATCAATGGCTTAAAACAATGATTAGCTTAGTATATAAACATATTTTCATTCATATCTAATTCCATACTTAGATATTTGCTTATTGCTATTCTATTTTATATGGTTTGGATTAGAGCTTATTCCGTATGGCACCTGTGGCTCTTATCTTCTGCGTCTTGACATTCAGCACAATCATCAGTTATGCTTCAGTTTTCTGAATCACTCTATCTGTACTGTAGGTGCCTTGATTTACATAAAATGTAAATTCTGTTACCCAGAAAAGTGTTTTAAAGTGTTAAAGGAACATTTTTAGTCAACAGCAGGCTGATAATGACTGGAGGGAATCATTTCTAATGGCTTTTCCATTTTTTGGTCTACGTTTGTGTTGCTGAGTTTTTAAAACAAAGTTTTCATTCAAAAAAAATCTAATCAGTTATAAATCTGTTTATCAAAATGTGTTATTATTCCTTCAGACAAGCTAGAAGTGCTCCAACCTCTGCCAAGGCGTTTTCAATAATGTTGAGCTATTAGTTAGAAATGTTGAAAACTGCCCTGTCCCGTGATTATACATAGAAGAATTCCTGGATCACATCCTGGGTTCAGATCACCACCTAAAAAAACACTTCTCCCTTCTGTTCTGATCAACATTCTCTAAAACTCTCATCCACAACTGTTCCTCACTTTTTGAGTAAAAACATAACCTCCTTGCATGGTAAAAAAACATGTTCAAACTTCTACTTCTACACAAGGAGAGGGACTGTTAAATATGGATTTGATGATGTCCTGCCTAAAGAGTTTGAGTTTATTTTTGGTGTGTCCTGGGAAAAAAGGCTGAAAAACAATGTCCCACATAAAAACTATTCCACCCACAAATGTTACAAACTGTCTAGTTATTATCTTTATATATGGACATATACTTCACCAAATATACATTTTTTCTCTGATCAAAATTACAATAATTAAATATCTGTAACTTCAGGAAATTGCTCAATGTTTAACCTTCAAACTTTGGTTGTTTTAAGATAGAAAACAAATTATAAAATCAGTGTGACATAGACCAATAAGGTTTATGTTTAGCTCAAGGACAAAAGTGGCACAATGACATGCCAAAAAAGCAAAAACACAATGTTCTGTTATGTAGTTAATGCCTTAAAAAAAAACCGTAGGGCTTCTGCATTCTTGTTCTCATATTAAATACTGAGCATTTCTTTTTAAGTTGTAACTGTGAACCACTTTATTTACTTACAATCAAATGAGTCAGCGCACAGACAAATTACATCTGCACTCTGATATTTGTGTTTAAATAAGCTTACTTATTAATTCTACTTCTAGAAAAAAAATCATTTAATGAGGAAGTTTTTTAATAATCTCATGTTCATGGCTGTTTCAGATGGAAAACAGATGGACTGGAAAAAAAACATAATTACTGTATACCACTTACATTTTGCATTTAGTGGAAAAAAACATGTTAATCAAGTTATTTACTGTATGTATATATATATATATATATATATATATGTATATATATATATTTATGTATGTATATACACACACACATATATATATATATATATACACACATATATATATGTATATATATGTGTGTGTGTATATATATATATATATATATATATATATATATATATATATATATATATATATATATATATATATATATATATATATATATATACACACATACATAATTGTAGCTCTCTTTGGATTTGGTAATGTTTTGGGCCATTGAGTAATTTTTTAAACAGCAGACAGAGATTTAGCAAAAAAAAAAAAAAAACATTTTTTAATGTCAAGATGCATATTTTTAGAATTTTATTGTGTTAAGTGTGTATACCGCTATTACTTTATAAAGTGTTTTGAACTGAAATGTGTTGAACCTGAGATTATTAAAAGACTTCCTCAGTATTTTTTTGTTTCTAGAAGTAAAATGATAGAGTCCATTACTGATAACCGAATGACAAAATAGGAAAACCTGTTATTACATAATGTACCTAATGCATTAAAATGTTTTAAATGTTCTTAATATGATAATCATTGTCCTCTTAGTCTTGATTTCACAAACATAATACAGTTTATTTAAGTCAATAATCAGCACATTTTAAATTGTTTATTTTATCATAATTTCAGTGTATTACGTAATAACTAAATTACGCCGTGCTCTGGTATATTTGTCCCTACAAACACTGCAGGATGAATAAAAACATGTTTTAGTGTAAATTAATCTAAAAGTGTGTTTTATTTTAATGAGCAGAGATGAAGATGAAATCGCTGATGATTGATCCGGGCATTCATTCATCCGATCGGGGCTGATTTAAAAAGCGGCTCCCTGACGTAACATTCACATTTCGACATTTATTTATTTATTTATTGTGCAACGACATCGAGGCTACATCTTCCTCCGGCTCTCGTCTAACATGACCGCCTCGGTGCCGTACAGTCACCAGGGGGCATGCACATAGTAATAATAATAAGAATGCATTTCAGGAAAGTCCTCATCGAAGAGCCTCCGTCGGCCGCAGCGGAGCCGTGATGGAGCTGAGCGCCTAGCTGCATGTGTCCGGCGGCTCTGCCCCTGGCTTTTTTTCTGGGGAAGATCATATTGGATCATATTGTTTGCAGGACGTTGTTCCTCCTGCAGCCCCCCCAGTCTATCCCGACGTAGTTGTGAATTGAACATGGCGACTGTACCAGTGTATTGCATCTGCAGATTACCTTACGACGTGACCCAGTTTATGATCGAGTGCGATGCCTGCAAGGACTGGTTCCACGGCAGGTAAGGGCAGATTTGCTGCACCGTGGTGTTGTGTTTTGTGGCGCTTCTCTTGCATTAGTGGAAAACAAACAAAAATGGCGAGGCTCTCGGTGCGTTTGACAGCTTTGTGGCTCTTAGTCGCCCGTCTACATCTGAAGAGAGGCCGCTTGGAGAAGAAGAAGAAGGCGGAGTTATATATAGCCGAGCGGGGTTGTGACATTATTTGGTAAATAACACTTAGCAGAATGATATTTTAGAAAGTTCTGGTGGTTTATTGAGTGGTTTGAGGCTCTTATTGATGGCTCTGTAACAGCCCCGCATAGCCCCGGACTGAACCGTTGCCGTTGTGAGCGGGCGGCAGAGGCAGCGGGGGAAGCCGAGGCAGACTCGCTGCTCGCTTCCCTCCCTTTCCCCGTCCTCACAACCGCATTTTAAACCATTATCCCCCCTTTGTGTCCTGTTAACACCCTGACATGGCGGTTATTAGCCTCTCTTGTACCGAGTGTCGCTACAAAGCTCGGTTAAAATCACGACCCGAGTGTGAGCTCAGCCCCGAACAGCAGCCTTCCTGCCAGGCAGCAGCTATGGCTGACAATAGCCCCGTACTGGATGCCCTTAAGCTTCAGCGGAGCAGCATTTTCACATTTAAAGAGCTCCCTCTTGGTATTTATTGTGCTGTAATGGTGGACTTTGTGGTTTCATTTGGGTTCGGACGTTGACATATTGTCGTGTAGCACCGCTCATCACTTTCCCCGCCGTACATATGCTGTTTCTCTGCCAGACAAACCCTCTTATCCGTGTTTTATTTCCCCCTGTTTCTGTCTGCAGCTCAGCCTCGGCTCTCCGCTTTGTTTTGGCATGTTTCACGCTGTTTCGGCTGCACTCGCACTGTCTTATTGGCATTAAATGATTTGTTAATCGTGTTTCCTTTTGGTGAACAAGCCCGTCAGAGCAATGAAGAGTATTTACGCGCCTGAACGTTAACCCTTTAATGCTCCCCCTAGCTGCACAGACCTCATAGTGTTATTACATTATCAGGAGGGGAATTAGATGATGGGGTCAGAAATGACCTTCAGTGAGGCAAAGAAACGCTGAAGATGATGAAAAAGGGATATTATTGTCTGACTAATGTGCTCTGGAGTGATATTAAGCAGAGGTGTCCAAACCTTTTCATATAAAGGACCCCCACTTAGCCTCAGGTGGGACCCTTTCTTGCAAAATCCTTAAAATTCCTCATATATTAGTTTGGTAGTTATTAGATATAAGACACCCAACATCCTAATTAAACAGAGTTTCTTCATTTTTATTAACTATTGATTTGTTTTATTCACTCATTTCATTTGCTGTGCTCTGTAGATTGACTCAGTTTTAACAAAATGTAGCAGTTCAACTGACAGTTAATAAAAGTATGTGAATATTTTGGTCAGGTATTTCTCCCCTTTCAGTACTGTACTTTAAATCATTGGAAAGCCTGATTAATCACCAATGAGGTACAGCTTGGAAAGATTATACATTTTGAACTTAGCAGCACAGCTTAATGTGCAGGGAGTACCTGGAAAATGTGCCAAAATTCCCTCATCCCTTGAAAAAAAGCCTACGGTTCTTTGGTGCAGCAAAGGTGAGGAATTGGTCTTTTGGGGGACCGGTGTTTCTGGGACACCCACTGACTTCATCAGTCTGATAGAACTTGGTCCTAAGTTTGGCTGACGACAAGTAATGATGCCACTCTGCACAGAAGAGCACCAGCCAGTCCACATGTGTAGATGTGATGCTCAGTCTATGAATGCACAAGGTGGCAAAGGGGACAACCAGGCTCTCGTACAATGTTAATCCAATACTTCTATTTATGTATATGTGTGTATTTATATATATATATATGTATATATATATATATATATATATATATATATATATATATATATATATATATATATATACAATTTGTATTTTAAAGGGGAGAGAAAATAGACCAATATAACATTTCCAGGCATGTGTAGATATGTGTATTTGTGTATATTATCAGGTTGATATCTGTTTCAGCTGATATCAGCCTAAAAAGTTAAGTAACTGCAATGGCCAATTCTGACATTTTTGCAGATATTTTTACAGACGATAAATCAGTCACACGTATCAGCCATATATCAGCTGGAAAATTGGCAAATTACACAAATGTACAATATTGATGCACCTTCTCATCACTGCATGAGCACAATTAGAAATCACGGATTACTTTGTGCAAGAGTTAAATGCTGTTTTTCTTGTTTTACATCTGTTCCTCTCAAAAACATACTGCACCACTGAAAGAAACAAGTCCATTCCTGTTAAACACAGAGCTTGTGCTCTTGGCCAGAAATATTGGTATTGCTGTTAATGACTTGGGGAAAAAAAAAGAAAGAGCATATCTGATGTCACCTAAAGTCCAATATTGCGCATTTATTCATTAAATAAATTAATTGGAAGTTCTGATATTTAAAGGTCCCTAGTCTTGCAAAATCAGTTTGGGGAGATTTAGGAAAAATATCAATCATGAAAAATGGAGATATGAGTTTTTGTCATCTTTTATTTGATTTGGAAACACCCACTCACATCCATGAGAGGTGATCCAGAGCAATGACTCAGGAAAGAATTATAAACCTTTAAAAATGGAGAAATGAGCTTCAACATGATTTCACAGTATTGATTATCTTGTCATACTACAGTTGTTTTTGATTGTCTTATCAAGAGTATGCCTCAGTTTGTGATATGTTGCACTCTGAATGTTAGAACAGCATGAACATGGCCCTCAAGAGCATTAAAGTTGCCCACTCCTGAAGTAAAGAATCAGTTTTATGTATGGTTTTAGTATTATAGCTTTCATGTCCTGCAAAATGATTGTCTTTTGCTTGTAACGTCACAGTAAGAGAAGAACATGACGACTTTTACCAAACTCTCAGTCCACTGAGAATTGCTCCATGCCTCTTTGAAGAAGATGCTCATAAATATGCTCTGTTTTTACTTCCTTCAGTTTATGATGTCATAGCTATACAAACTCCACCTGCATCGAGATTTTCTGCTCGTCACAGGCAGACATCATGGCTGTTTTTAGAGTCCACTCCATGTCCTCTTATTCCTTCTCCCCTCCTCTATCAGAGATCAGAGCTCATTGCCCCCTCAGATCTGAGCATTTCCAAAGAGGAGGGAAACCCCCACCCCCAAAATTGTTCAATTTTTTACTAAAACTTAAATCAAGTTGCTTGATAGACCACCAAAACATGATGTGAACAGCCAAACGCACCGGGACATGGGACCTTTAACATGGGCACCACAGTGGCGCTGAAGGTAGTGCGCTTTTGTCTTGCAGCAAGAGGGTTGCTGGTTTAACTCCCAGTGTCGACCAGGGGCATGTGGAGTTTGCATGTTCTCCCTGTTCCTGTGTGGGTTTTCTGCAGGCACTCCAGTTTCCTCCCAAAGACCGAACACCTGTTTATTAGGTTGAGTTGTGGCTTTAATTTCCCTAAGGTGTGAATATGAGAGAAAATAAAGTCTGTCTCTATGTGGGCCTGTGAGCTGTTGGCAGCTGGTGCAGGGTGAACCCCACAGCTTGTCCAGTCTCACTGGGGATAGTCCCATTTTGCTGACCAAGTTCTATGGGAATTATTTTTGGACAAATTTGCACACCTCTAATGCATTGATCTCAGCTGTATTTTGAGAATCATCTTTTAAAGCTCCTGTGAGTATTATTATTTTGGGGTAGTTTTGGCACCCTCTGTAGACAGAACGTTTCCTCTTACCTCTCCGCTTATTTACGTTAGTGCTTAAAAAGACACGTAGTTAACACGCAGTGAGCTCTAGGGCCGAAAGATCTATCGTTTCAGCCAACGCAATCATGTGATCGCCACAGCTGCAGTCTTTTGCAGCACTCCTGACTGACCCAGGATCTGTTGTGACAGCTATTTTACACATACTATTTTACAAATTTTTCATACAGTTTGCATTTCAGAATGGCAAGCAAATGAACGGCTTACTCACAGCTGTAAATCAGCTCTCATTGTTTTCTAAAAAGAGTTGTTAAAAAGAAACCACTCATTCACAAACGTCACATCTCCAGTGGGGAAGTGCTGGACAGCAGGTCAACAACACAAAGTCTCTGTTTAGGAGTAGGAGTTGTAGTATCTCTTAAATAATGAAACAGATTATTTATCATCAATATTAGATGATGAATATTGTGTTATGTGCTTTGATAGTTGGTTTTCTTACTGTTGTCTATACTGTCAACATAGTGAGTATTGCACTGAAGCTTGTTTTGAAGAAAATTGTGAATTGCATCAAAATCACAATAGTTGCCAGAAAAAATTGCAAAAAAAAAAAAAGCAATTAGATTTTTTTCCTGAAATCATTTAGCCCTAGCAAGCACCTGTGGAGAGGGTCTGTGTCTGCATACTGCAGCCAAACTAATAAACCCATACCTTAGCTTTGCTTGTTTCTTGACAGGGAGATATATGTCCTGAAAGCCTTGGGTTTGGCACATTAATTTTTAGCTTGCTCTCGGACACAGTGCTCTATTCTCAGTCAGAACTAGACATATTTTTCCCCACTTAAATCTAAAATTGGTTCTCTAAGGGCATCACTGCCCACCTACACCTGTGTGCTTGCCTGCTTCCTGCTTTATTTGTGGTTTCTTCAGCTAAAATGGACATAAAAGAACATGGCACCGTCATTTCGTAAGAGGAAAAATTGAATTTTTAAAAAAAAAAATTGTGCCATCACTCAGGACAGGTCCACTTTTACACGGGACAACAAAGGTACTGTTGGTGCCTTTTATTTTTTCTGTGCCAAAAGCCCTTTATTTGTGATTTTTGGCATAAAATTGATCCTATCCTTTTGTCTTTAATAATCAAAATCATTTACCTTTTGGTAAAATTTGTCTTTTTGAAATCATATGTGAATCGTGTGGATCTGATAAGAATTTGTATGTGTGTGTGGGGAGGTAGGGGTTTGAATAAAAAAAAAAGTCATTCTACATGCAAAAATGCATGGAAATATTCTTGCAAAGGGCCTCAAATCACCAGTTTTTTCTCTGGGAAGATAGAGGGAAAGTGGAAAGTGGTTTGTCCATGATTTGATTTGATGATTTTGACTGAATCTGGTTAGTTGTGGTTTCAATAAGTTCAGTATTTTCTGGTAAGTTATCCAGGAGCTCTGTTGTAATAGGCTCAACATTAGCTATACAGCATAATGTGACCACGTGTAGATAAATACTTAATATACATTCTTACTTCCCTGTAATTCTGCTTGATTTTTCTTTCAAAATGCATCAGATTGATGCTCTTAAATATGAAATATTCAAAATTTCTTCTGAGGTCCCCCGGACCCCCTGGAGTGGTCATATCCTTCACACCTTTTTCACCCCTGACCTGTTTTCATGCCTGAATGAGTGTCACCCTTTGGGGATCCTGGCTGTGGAAAGGCTGCGTCCTCGGTTGCTGCACAGTCCTGCTGTGTCTAACACAGTCACTTCACAGGGAGAAGGTTCAGATTCCAGCCCTGCTGGACTTGGCCTTTCTGCTTTCATTCTTCTCTTGGATTGTCCTGAGACTCTTGTATCAGGTTAGTTTGAACTCCAAGTTGCCCACTGGTTCAAGTGTGACCGTTTATTTGTCTCTGTATGGCAGCAGTATGATTGATTTGCAGCTGCCTCTTGAGGGCATTTGATTGAGCTGTAATTGCTGAAAAGTATGTTTTTATGGTGATGGTCTTGTTTGCAGTTGCAGCTCAAAGGGGAAACATTAATGAACCTCAGTTTGTTTAATGACCAAATGAAAAACTCCACTCAGGAGCTTTCATTGAAGTGCATTAATGAGTCCATCACTTCTTATTAATGAGCAAATTCTCTACTGATATTTCAAATTCATTTTTAGCCTCACAGATCAAAAACTGCTCAGCTCCACTTGTATTTGTACTAAGGCATGAAGACGAGCGCTGGTTGCTGAGGTTGTCCTTAGGGACGCCTGATGTTTGCTCACCATAACAACATGATGCTATGATAGTATGTCTAGACTGAACAACAGCCTCCAGGCAGAGGAATTGATTTAATAAGAAAGTGCCAAAAACTGAAGCATCTCAAGAGGCCCGTGGAGGCCGGCTCCAGAATCAAATCAGAATGAAGAAGGAGACGTGTTTCAGGGTGTACAGAGGCAGATTTAAGCCCCTGCTCTGGTTGAGACTGAAGGTGGGATGTTTTGGGTTGTCTGTCCTGGCAGCACAAATATCCCAACCCGTCCAGTTCCCACTTTGATCAGTGTTGGATTACTTCACGTGATTTTCAACAAACTTTGCAGAAGTGTCCACTCCGGCTCAAGGATGAACTGTTTTGGTTTTGAAGATGACAGTGTTGAGGGCAAAGTCAAAGGGCCTCATGTTTGTCTTTAGCTTCTGAACATGATGTTGTGAATTTACTGTCACAGGAAAGCCTGCCTGAAAAACTACCCCGAAACACATTACCAGAGACATTTAAGGGATTTTGAGTCATTCTATGCTGCAGCTGGGTTAATGGTGTTAAAATATTTAATCTGATTAATCATTATGATGGATTAATCTGTGATAATGTGTTAATTTTGGCAACCCTAAAATATGTATATATATATATATATATATATATATATAGATATATATATATATATATATATATATATATAGATATATATATATTTTTTCTAGCAGTGTTGATGCATCCTCTTCCAAGTCTCGATCCACGTGTTTATTCAACAGATTCCAACTTGCATCACAAAAATATATGATTTACATCAATGACCCAGTGCTAAAGTGATCATATTTAAAAGAAATCTGACAAATAGGGATGCCAAAAGCAGGTTTTTAAAGCAGCAGATCTTGATCTTCATCCAAACTTAATGTTTTGCATGAACTCATTTGTACATCTACATTCATTTTTTTCAGTCCCTTATTTACAGTAATAGTGTAGTCATTAGCTAAAATGTAGAAAACTATTCTATCACAATTTGTGAACTAACCTGTTAAGAACTCCTGGATCTGGATCTGGATCTGGACTGGCATCACCACCAAAATTGAATCAGTTAATCGTTGTGTAGTGACCAACATTCCAAGGAATGACTGGCTCGGTAAAATGAGTATTTGATGAAGCAAAGACCATGATGTGTTTAAATGTAATATAAAGAGCTGGGCTTTTAGACTTTGGCTGACACCTGAATTCATTATGTTGTGTGGGTGTTAAATTTGTTTGCTTGGCAATTTGAAATAATTACATCATTCAAATTCTGTTACTGAGTTCATACAGTTAAATAAATTGTCTGTTACTGGTCTTTTTATACTGTTCTGCCTGTTGAGTAAAAATGATAGTTTTTTCAGTATGTTAATTATTTTGTTTAGTCAGATAAATGAAAACAAGTAGGGATGTCCCGGTCAGTTTTTTAGGCCCATGATACCTATTAGATTTTTAATAATTACTATCTGCCAATTCCAAGTCGTGGTCCAGTATTTATCTTCACCCAGACAATACACACCACATTAAGTAGGTAACATGAAGCACTTGCTTAATTCCAGCATTATTGTAAAACTTGTCAAAAAAATTGTACTCAGAATAGTCCATACTTACTCATATTGGACTCTTATCACCGTCTAAATGGAGGTATTTTCACACCGCTGACATGTTAGCCACTTGGCTAATTTTTGCTTTGCTAAGCAAACATTCATGATCAGTAACAGTATTGGCTGATCTCAGAAGCAGGGTAAACGGGGCACCCCTACTATGTATTGGTAAATTTCACCTATAAAGTCCTTGTAAGAGCTTATTCTTCTGTTTATAAGACCCTCAGTTTTTCTTTGAATGGCAGGTGGATTCTGCTCACTGTCTGTTAGATGTCACCTCAGCTAATTCAGACGCTGAACCTAAAGTCCCCGCTCTGTCTGTGTTGTTTGTGCCTCTGGGGATTTATTCATGCAAATACCAGACAAGTATGACTTCCTGTGTGCCTCATTGTACTAACAGACCATTCAAGAAGTCTTTGCTCCTCTGTTTTGTTTTCCTAAGAGTGGAAATTTAGCTTGATTTATTCTTTTAAAGCAGGTAATTGTTTCTGCACTTAGCCAACAGGGCTTGATAGCCTGTTATGTAATACATTGATTTGTTTGTGTCAGTGCTACGCAGTCAGAATTACTGTTGGCTTTTCTGCTTATAGCAGACACCTGGCTGATGGTTTGACTCACGGAGTACATGTCTTTATGTACAGCTCGCTCTCTCTGGTCCACTCTGTCTATTAGCATCTTTAGTTTAATTACCTTCCATCAAGAGTCTGCCAGGAGTAGAACTTCATTCTGCAGGATGGACATCAGTTTCCAGCAAATGAAAACCCACCTGTGGAAACTTTATATTTTTCAGCCTGTCCCCTCTTATGCTTCACTCTATTATCCAGATATGGTTTCTCATGGCCCCAGAAAACAAACATGGCAGCTTCAAAGATACCGAAGATGCAAGCTAATTATAGGGCAACATAGAGAGACAGACAGCCATCCACACACTGACCCACAGCTAAGGGCAATTTAGTCAACAGTTAACCTGACAAGCATGTGTTTGGTCTGTTAGAGGAAGCTAAATAAAGCTGTGTCATATGGACAATAGGTTGAGTCTTAAATTTGACCTTCAATCAAGCTGGTTGGATAATTGATCAAGTAAATATTTAGCAATATACAGTGTTTTTTTTTACATCTGTATTTAGAGGAACACTTCAACATTTTTGTTGTGTCTTGCTTCTCTCCTGAGTCCATAACAAGGAGATAAACATCATTCTTTTGCATCCAGTAACAAGGAAGAGACGGCCAAAGCTTGCCCACCGCTAGTTATCTTAGCTTAGTTCAAACACTGGGAGTTAACAGATAGCGTTAACCTTCCTCTGCCTACAGTCATCAGGTAGACTCTTCTGCAACTGCAAAAGGTCCTGTGTGCTTGTGGTGGCTCTTTTTTATCACTTTATGTTACATTATCTTGTAATATCTTTACATTAAGGAATGGTGTCTATCTGCTTACTCCCAGGAGTGTGAGGCGAGACATTAAAACAACAAAAATGTTGGAGTGTTCCTTTAAATTTAAAATTGTGTTTTCCCTAAGTTGATGCCAGTTTTATCCTTCATGAAGCTTCATTTCTTAACTTCTTTTCACTGCTGTCAGACATCATCCCACTTTTATTTTCTTATTCTTTTGTTCAATGATGTCTCCCCGCAGGCCAAATGCAAGCTCAAAGTGAGCATGACTGAATCAAACTGGCAGGTTATTTGCAGTATTAACACAAACTGAATGAAAGATTTCAGAGACGTGTCTTTCAATTTTACGATCCTAAATGAGCAATAGGTACAATAACACCTTGGATAATTCACACATGTATCTCATGAGAACTCTGATAGGTTTCAGAAATGTTTATTTTTCCTGACGCCCTTGCTGCTTCTTTACAGAATGAAAGAGATTGTTCTGTGAACATGTCCTTCAATAGCTTCAAATAATGGCTAGGTGGCTAGTTAATGGCTGGTTGTCTTACATGTGAACTAATGCAGGACAATATGGATTCTCAGAGTGGGTTAATTCTGTTTTAGTTTTTTGCAATATTCTATTTTTTTCTGTTTTCATTTTTTTAGATTTTTTTTGTAACTGACAAAAAAATCCTGAGACACGAGGGATGGGAATCGAAAACCAATTCCAGTTGAGAATTGTTCACAGCTCCTTCAAAGAATCGGTATCATTAATCTTTTTGCTGATCAATTCTATTATCAATTCCATTCAATTGACAGGGCTAAGAAGCGTCAGAATTGTGGCTTAATTTTAATTACACCTACTGCACAACCTTAAGCTAGGGGAAACACCGGCAACTTGCAGAAGCAGTTATCTATACAGTGATGTTTGTTCGGCATTGTTGACACTGAAAATCAGACCATTTGCCCACCTGCAAAATTTGCTGGAATCGATAAGGGAATCGTTAATGAATTGGATCGATTAGCAGGATCGTTAACAGCATTGGTATTGATAAAATCTTATCAATTCCCATCCCTATGAGACAGAGTTTAAGGAATTAAATATAAACACTCGCTTTCCAGGTGGTCATCATACATACCTTAACGGTCCAGTCAACGATATGCTGACAAAATTTGTAGAACATTGATCACCTGACTCATAATAATCGTTGGGAAACTGCTCTGCCCTGTACTTGGGAGCTAGTCGGGAGTTTCACAGCTTCTTTGCCAACTTAGGCACTTAGTTTACAAGAAAATGATCGAGAATGGAGAGTTTTTGTTGTGTTTGTTTCTTTGGAACCAGGGTTCAGAGTGAAAAGTTTTGAAAAACATTTTGGTATCTCCGTGTAAACAGGAACTAAGAACAACAAGAGCAACAGCCTCAGCCGTCTATGGAGCAAGGTGTGTGCTGCTTACTGTGCTCGGCTTGTTTTCCAGACAGAAATATCCAGACAGAATTGTTGTCCAGCGAGGAATCTCCTGCGTCTTCGTGCGTCCACTCACCAATATTGTTGTTGTCACTACAAACCTACATTACCAACTACTGGCCTGGTATGCATGCTACAGTGTTTTCAGTCATTATCTCGGATTCATGGAAAGGCACATCATTTTCACTTTGTCTCTGTGTGAACGTGGAGTGCTTTTGAAAACAAAGGAAAACCTCTCTGTGGTTAAAACCTTGTTGTACAAACAGAGCATTAGATGATGTCTGAGGCAGCTGCTTCAACATGTTTACATATTTGGGGTAGTGAAGGGTGCATTCTCCCCAGCCTTAGTGACCCCCTCAGAGCATTTTCCCAAGAGAAACAGTCTTTTTTATTTAGAAAAAAAGCTTTTATTCAAAATGACAGCTATTTCCACGATATTCTGAGTTTATATTGAAGTCTGCTTTAATGCCCAACTCTGTGATTCTGTCCATGATTCCATGATCGCTGAATTTATAGGGCCTTGTAATGAAAAGCTGAAATGCTTTCAAAGTGTCAAAATGACTGAAAACTATAAACTTCCCATGATGAAGGTCCAGAATTACGTGATTCAGTCAGAGAGCAGCTTATCTTCAGTTTGTGTTCATCTGTGAAGTTATCTCAGTAAGTGTGAAAGTATAGAAGCTCTCCTCTGTGTCTGTCCACTGCATTTTCAGCAGGATGTCTGAGCCTTTTTCTGTGATGTCACTTACAGTTCTGGAAACTCCCATGTTGTCATCTTGTTGTAATGATATATACACGGTTGTTTGTCAGGTTGTCCTTAAGAAGATCATGAAAGCTCTTTTTATAGAAAGCATGCACACGATGCAGGATTAATGCAAGTAGGTGGAACATCACTCACTAAGTGGCAGTGAGCTCAAACTGATCATGTTTTCATGTTTTCATGCAGTGGCTGGTTTGACAATAAACAATCTAAACAAGTTAAGTCCAAAAAAATGTAACTAATTTTAATTTATGCTGATTATCAGATAGCTTCTAGAATTTTACAAACGAATGATGCATAACGGGCGGCACAGCGACGCAGCAGGTAGTGCACATGTCCACAGCAAGAAGGTTGTTGGTTTGTATTCTCCCTGTGCGTTTGTGGGTTCTCCCCAAGCACTCCAGCTTCCTCCCACAGATCAAAAACATGCCCATTAGGTTGACTGGTGACTCCAAATTGCCCTTAAGTTTGAGTGTGAGCATGAATGGTTGTCTGTTTCTTAGAGGTGGGAAAAAATATTGATACAGCAATATATAGCAATTAGTGCTGTCAGATGATTAAAAAAAATAATCTAATTTATTACCGGATTTATAATTAATCTAATGAATCACATTTTAATCTCATATCTGCTTAAAGGACCCAAATAAAGAATTTGAATTCTAGGATATTATAAAATTGTAGTGCATGACTAATCAAATGAATACACTAAGAAGTGAAGATTTGTAAATCCACATTTTTATTGGTGACTAAATAAAACCAAAGTCAGGGCAACTTGTCCAGAAAATTCTAAGCTCAATCAGGCAACTCAAATTACACTTTAAGTGAGTTTCATAAATCAAATTCAAAATAAGAAAAAGGTCGAGGACATCCAGCAAACCAGTTAGGCCTGAAGCATTATTAAAGAATGTAGTACAAATATAGATAAATAAATTCAAATATAGAATAAGACTAAGTCTTAAATAGGCCATTCCTGTTGTCACCTGGGCTTTGTTTGGTTTGACTGGAGACACATGTGTGATTGACGTGCCACTGCCATGTACGGGTCCTCCAGCTGGACAATATCAAAATGTTTGTGTGCTATGATTAATCTTGCGATTCATTTTTATAACGCAATAATTTGCTGTGTAATTAATTAATCCAAATAATGCACTAAAGTGACAGCCCTAATTGCCATATTTTAACCTCTGATGTAATTTGGATATTTCATATTTTACGATTGATTTTTATGTAGAAATAAAAACTCATATTTTGTTAGAGTTGGAAATTAAATACAACTTATAATCATGTCTGCACAGTTTTTTTTTTCATGCAGTCTATTCAGTTCAGACAGTGACAAGAGAAATATGTGATTTTTTTACTTACTGTTGTGCTGTCAGAACTCAAAGCACTTTGTTCCTCATGTGTTCAATTACAGTTTGAGCTGCACTGCAGGTTAGGATGCTCTCAATACATTATTAAAGGGAAAACAAGAATAATTTCTTTGCAACATTAGTTTAAGTGACTTGATGTTTTCAGGTTAAGTGAATGAATGTAACGCTGCGTTTGACATATTTCAAAAACCATGAAATGGAAAAGTTGTTTTCAATCAAATAGTTTTGACTTGATTTGCATTTTCAGTTTGAGTAATATTGTGTGATTTACATATACACCATGGCTAGTTTTTTTCTTAGTTAACTGTAGAATATCATAATTTATCACAATATTGTGATGTATCTGAGTATTATTTTATCCTGACCCAAGTATCGCGATATGTAATGTATCGTGAGGTTCTTGCCAATACTCACTCCTACTGTCTCTTTATGTGGCCCTGTAATTTGCTTGCAGCCCGCCTCTCCCCCAATGTCTGCTGGGATAGGCTCCAGCCCAGGTGACTGCAAAAGGGATGGGCAGTATAAATAATGGATGGATGATGAACATCCCACATGGTCATCATTATAAAGTCAAAACTTGCACCAGGGCAGGTTTCCCCAATTGTTCTAGCACCTGATCCTCCCCACCAAACCCTCTGAAAAAAATGTATCAGGAGCTAAAGCAGGCCTAACCACTGACACTCAGCTCTGTCTTCCTTACTTAAATACTGTATGTTCACCTGCCTTCCATCAATCTGCTCTTAAGCTGGTCCTGCCCATTAGATTATGTCACATGTAACTTAATGTATAAGTACCAATGTTATGTTCACCTGTTCTTTTTTTATGTTAAGTATTTTTTTCTTTGCTTTGTTAGAGAAGTTTATAGATTGGTGATGACACGTGTGCTTAATAAGCTTTTTGAACATCTAAATTTTGTCATCCTTATGATTACAGCATTACCAGATGGTTATATTAACAGTAATTTCATCCATTTAGGCCCATATGCTGTCCTTTAGCGTTTACACAGTCAGCTGCCACTACAGCTCAAGTCATTGCTCTTTTTAGTGTGCTGGCTTGTGCCATGCTCCTGAAAATAACCCATTATAATGGGTGTTCTTCTTAATTAAAACACTGAATACACTGAAGTACATATGCCAGGCCTGTAAGTAAGACAGTCGCCTAAAAATTATATTTGTCTCTGTGTGGGTGGCTCCTAACTTCAGCCCAGTTCATACTTTTTCATATGTACATCTAGAAATTCAAAAGTGTTGTTTCACATCTTCAACTTCTGTTGCATGTCATATGTACAGATATCATATATACATTTATACTTTTAATGTTGTGTCCTCCCATTTGGGTCTGCTTTGAGCAAATGAGAAGGATTTTTCTTGCTGCAGAGCCTGGTATGTTAGGATTCTGTAGGGACGCAACAACTTGCCAGTGTAGTTGAAAAATGGTCGATGACAGATTTTGACACTGAAAAGTCATTTAAATGCGTCATCTCATGTTTTAGTATAATGCATGGACATGTAATTGTTATTTGTTGCAGATTATTTACTCCTCTTCGTATCTTTGTTGGAGCAGCATCATCAAATAGTAGCCATAGCGCACCAGGAAAGCACAACGTAGCCATTGTTATGCTACCACATCCTCTACTCTGTTAATAAGGAAGTTAAACATTCTCACATCAGTCTCCATCATGTCAGGGAGCACACTGGTTTAACAAAGTTGTGTGAAAGGATCTTTTTTATATTTATTTAGCATCATTTTTTGCATTAGCAGGGCTCAGGACTAACTTTTTGCATTGATTGCAACGGTGCACCTAAAAAAGTTTTTAAAGGTGCAGCAGCACAAAAATTAAGTGCACCCAAATTTTTCATAGTGTCACCTTTAACGTCATAAGGTCACCATTTTTTCACTTTCAATAACTTTTCTAAAATGTAAATGATTTTTAAATAAGGATAAGATGTAAAGAAATACCTGTCTTTATTCAAAGCATAATTATATATATGAAAAGAAATAGAGTGTTTAAATACTTCACTGAATGAAATTTACATATTCAAACTAAAGCAAAATAAAACATTTCCAAATAACTGGCTTGTGCCTCAAGTGCTTTACTGAACTAAAATGTAACATTTCAAACAAATAAAATATTTCAAAATAAAAAAAAACTAATGCTTATGGTGCTATACTGAACTGAAAAAATTAAACAAATATCCAGATTTTAACAGCCAACAACAAAACATTTAACTAGATGGTCTTATTCTCCAATAAGTTTGAACCTAGAATAAGACTTGGTACACTATAGTCTGTTACAGGCAGTGGACATGGACACTCATCTACGTAAGTGCCTGTGTGAAGAAAAAAACTCCCCTCTTAACAGGAGAAAGGACTGAACAATTATAGATGTTATAGTTAACGTTACTTTGTTTAACATGTTTTGATTGGAAATTATTAATTATCTGACAGTCACTTAGCTTCGCTGCTTCTTGGGAGTTACGGCCCGTGCTGAAACCTGACACCAAAGTCAGGCTCTGTCTGGGCTCATTTGCATACTAGCAGCTGATTGGATGATTATTGAGAACTGCAGCCTGTGAAGATGCAATGCAGGGATGGAGAAAAGAGAGGAAGAAGGTGCTATGTCTTGTCCTTTTTTGGCGGATTTTTCCACTACCTCAGTTACTTTTGTTAATTTAAATTTGTGAGACTGCGCCTAGCATTTTTTCTTGGTGCACCAGTGCGCCCCCCAAAAAATGTAAGATGCACTCTCACAAATTTTGGGTGCATGTGCGCCCAAAATGGTTGCACTCTGGAGCCCTGGTTAGAGTTTGTCAGTATGCATCAAAGGAGAAGGAACTTTGAAAATCACCTTCATAGACCATAGACAATGTGTTTCTTTAAAAAAGCCAAAATTAAAGCCATGCAGTGTTTTTTTTAAATTACCTTACACTTTAGTCCCCCTCCTCTTATCTTATACTTCGCCCACTCAAACCACTACATGGTAAAGTTTGATAATGTTGATATACAAACTGTGAATACCAGGCGTCACATTTAAACAAAATCATCCATGTTAAGTTTACGCTAGTTTTCCTTGACAAATGTTTCGCTATAATTAAAATAAAAACTGCACATTTTAGTTTGAAATGAGTCAAATGTAGGACATAAATATTAATAATGATAATAAGAAGAATGGTGATAAGACAAGACTCATAAGGTGATTGTGGAGGGGGGGCACCTGACAAATTGATCGATCCAATAGTTGATGATAGAAATAGTAGTTAGTTGCATCCCTAGTGAATGGTGGAGTTATCAGAGGTTTGATTTTATTTATCCAAGACTGGTGAAAAGGAACATTGTGTAAAGCTTAGTCTGATGCACAGTGCTGATGTGCTTGGAGTTTATGTTCCTCCCATAAGACCTGACAATGTTTGTGTTCACTACAATGACTCTCTCAGGGCTCATGAGGCTCAATAGCTGTATCGATTAGCTCGAACGTTATTGATCTTCAGGTTTGCAAATGCTGAACTATCTCCACCCCCCAACACAGATTAGAAGAACAAGGGTCCTTCATATTGGAAGCGTGGGGGGAGTTTTTGTTTTGTCACTGATAAGAATGTAAAGTATTAGTTGTATTATGGGATGGACATTTACTTTCTAAATGTAAGAGTTCAGCCATCCATCTGGATATTGTTGTACATTTATTAGATGATAACATTTTAACAAATATTCATCCATTATGATTACTTTTTGTTTCTCCTGAGTACTCCAATGCCAGGATGCTTCTCATAACTTGGTGTAGCTGCTGTAGGTTGAGGGTTTAACTCCGGCTCTCCAGCTGCTCTCTTACCTGTGTATTGTGGCCCAGGCACAATAGGCAGAGTGCTTTGTTGGGACAAGTCTGATTTTTTTACCCACCCTGGATGATATCACACCAGCCTTGTGACAGTTGTGTTTCTGCTGAAATCCACACCCATATGTCAAGCCAAGTGTGAAATGTGGGAAGTATGCAGTTTTAAGCAGAGATCTCAGCCTTTGAGACTCGTCTATGACTCCACATAAAACATCCAAGCTGGACCGAAAACGTGGTCAATGCAGAGATGACTCACACAGGCATGTCGGAGTCATGCATGCCCGACAGGGAGACCCTCCCAGGTCCTGCTGGGCCTGAGAAGCAGTGATAGAGGGGGAGGTTCAGAGGCTGAAGGATGAGGTAGTAAGCAGTTCACACGAATCCCTGTTTTATACAAGACTGAAACAGACAATCCCTTCAGCATATCCTGTAACTATTGAGTATCATCTGCTACCCACAGGACTGGGAAAAGGTGATCATGTCTGCATTTTCTAAAACTCCCCTGAAAGAAACAAACCTTTAGGTTTCTCAAGGACTGACCCTCACTGCCCCAAGTAGTCCTAGTCCTACAGTAGACTCAAGCTAAATCCAGAGGGTTAAAGCTGATTTTTTTACCAATTGAAAGAAGAAAAAATCAGATGAAAATAATAAAAGACCCATGAGTGCACTGTTCAAGGTAAAGGTCATTTAGCCTCATTTTTGAATAGCTAACAGATGTATTTTTTTTTTACTTTACCATTGGTCTAAATGATTATACAAACCCAAACCTAAATGTAAAACGACCAATATTCAGTTTAATACTGTACAAAGACAAGATAATTAACGTTCAACTTAGGGATGCACAGTGTTATAAGTAAGATATCAGTACCTGCAGTTATTAGCTTAAAAAGTGGAATATTGGTACTGGCAGATATTTAACCATTTCTGCAGATATTACATTTGATATTTGGACATTCATAGTAGCTATATAAATCACATATACTACTGACATTAATACCCACTGAATGTATAATTGCAGCACAATGTTTTAGCCTGTTATTGCTGAATGTTTGTATATTAAAAACAATAGCGTTGTGTATTAGAAAATGAAATGTTGTTTTTCTTGATCCATATCAGTTTCTAACACAAACTTGCTATCACAATGACCTCTGTTAAATGATATGATTAAATTCAGACATAAGTATTCAGAATTAAATAATTTGGAATTAAAGTATTCTCTTTCATGTTTGCATGGTAATAGTAATACCGAATTGAGGTTTCAGTGGAAAACATTTATTTGCTTTTATTCAATTCCGATTAAGGTCTAGGGGTTGGGAATGCTTCTGATTGGACAGAGGGCGGATGTGACGCATTTAAGTCTAACGGAAGAACACAAAGTACAGTTCAGCGTCTGTCGGTGAAACCTCATCCAACACGGACGCTTCAACTCTAAAAAGGTCCTCATTTTTATGCTACGTCCATCCACTCTTTTCATCATTTCCAAATCTTCTAAGGCTGTATTTAAATAAATTGTCTCAGCTCAAGTCCTGTCAGCGCACAATGTGTGTGTCATAGCGACAGGAAAAGGAAATGAACATGCACTGAAAGAACAGATTTAATTTCAAGCGGAATGGACATTTACATGATCAAGGAATTATTTAATTCAGATTTAAAATCAGAATAAACCAGCTGCTTAGAAATTAAGTTTATTTTGGAATGGTCATTTTCATTTGGAATTGGGTGTTTAAAAGATCGTTTTGATTTTTAGAGAAGATTTAAGTTTTATTCTGAATTAGAGGGTAGTTAAAGCTCTCACATACGTGTAGCCAATGAGATGAACCAGACAATTTTAGCAAAGAAGTTACCTTATATCAGAATCAGAAATAGTATGTTTGGAAATATTAGGTATTGTCAAAAATCTAATATCATGAATCCCGATACAAACTGATAAACTATTGTTTTTTGTTTGTTTGTTTGTTTTTTAATTTTGATGCCTACAACATGTTTGAAAAAGGACAGGGGAAAACAAAGGACTTAAAAAATGAAGAATGCTAAAAAACAAAACAAAAAAAAATGGTAGAACATTCTCAGGTGAGAAATGTAATTCTAAGGAAATGATTGTCATGTTTGAGTATTAAAGGACCATCCCCAAAAGGCTCATTCACAAACATGGATGGGATGAGGTTCACCACTTTGTGAACAAGTTTGAGAGCAAACAGTCCAACAGGTGTGAGAGCAGGTGTGTTTTTCCAGGTGCATGATGAGGACTGTGGAGTGAGAGAGAGAGAGAGAGAAGGAGGAGGAGTTGGTGTGCAAATGATCCAAATTTGTACTATATGAACTTTGTTTCTGAACGGTCTGTCTCTGTGTCTGCACGCCTCAGATGGATGACATGTGAGGAGCTGTTAGATTGTCCTGCATCGTGCTTGGCAGACTTGCAGGGATTGAACGATTCCTACAGTCTGAAGCATCAATATTCAGGCCCTGATACTCTCGTATCCATATATTTTTGTTCCTACCTGCTAACATAAAAGTGAAGAGTAAGATTCATGAAATGTTTCTGAGCATGATTATATAAGAATTTATTAAAAAAGAATCACAAATTCAGCAAAACACATTTGCACTTGACAGATATATATTTTATCAGGAGTAAATATGGGTCAGACAAACAAAACAACATTTTACGTCATCCACTTCTCCAGCTTGTACCTGGCTTAGGGACTGTCACACATCAGGGGGATGTCGTACATCCCTCTATGACAACACCAGAGGAATTTTTCCAACAGACTTTTTGAGCCTTTTTACTAAAATACTGGAGCAGAAACAGAGTGAGAGGAGATAATCTT
This sequence comes from Scarus forsteni, assembly GCA_036419115.1. Lineage (NCBI taxonomy): Eukaryota > Metazoa > Chordata > Actinopteri > Labriformes > Labridae > Scarus > Scarus forsteni. Next base: position 4,337,579 of record JAZDUH010000152.1, read on the forward strand.
CATGTCTGAGTGCATTTAGACAGGCCATGAAAACATTTTGTGGTACAAGAACTAGGGATGCACAATATTGGATTTTTGATGATATTCGATACTTCCAAATTCATTTATCACTGATACAGATATTGCTGGTCAAGAACACAAGCTCTATACTTACCAAAATTGACTTGTTTCTTTCAGTTTTCAGAATATTTTTATGAGAAACTGATGTAACAGGAAAAACAACGTTTAACTCTCGCAAAAATGAAAACCCTTCATTTTTATATGTGACTATGCAGTGGTGAGAAGGTGCATCAATGGGGATGTATATCGTTATGATTTTATCAATACCAATACAGATACCAATACTCCTTATTGGTATTGATACTTATCGATACGTATCGGTACTTATCGATACTGTTATCGATACTGTTATCGATACTACAACACATAGTTTTGTGTAAAAAAGAAAGACTTTACAAGATATTAAAAGATTCAACCTTTTTTTTATTACCACAAGGTAATAAAAAAGCTTCAACACAATAGAAGTAATGCATTACAAATGCTTCTCAGAGGATAGGAGAAAGCTAATGAGATGGCAAAACCCCTTCATGCCACCCAACAGACTGCATGTACAGACAGACCCATATATCTTGTGCTGCTAAAATCAATGCTGTAATGACGACTACTAGGGCTCTCACTTTATATTTGATATTCGAATAACTGTTCCAATATGGGGGAAAATATCCATAACCGAATAGTAAATAAATATTCGATTGTAAAATGTTGAGTGTAGCGCCACATCAGGGCGCCTGGAGCAGTGGACCATTTCATCCAACAGAGGGCGCTGTGAGCGCAGCTTGTCCCTCAGTCACATCCGGTGCTCTCTTGACCTCAGTAAACAAAGAGTTTCTGCTCCGAGCGGGCATTAACAGCTCTGAATCATCTGAGGAGAGCTTTGCCGTCGGCTTTTCATCCCAGTTATACGGCCGAGTGCAGCGGCGCTTCGTCAAGAGTTTACTTCCGTGTGACTGTGTTGTTTTTGTGGTTGGGTCTTTACCGAAGGGGCGGATAATAGAGTCTCTGTCTCTGTCGGTGCTGCAGTCTGTAATGTTAGCCAGGCTGCGAACTCTACTCGTGTTGCTATAGCAATCAAACAGCCCGCACTACTTTAGCTTTATACTATGCATGCGCTCCAAGTGTTTGGTGATGTTGCTAGTATTTTCCCCCTTGGACGCAACTTCTCTCTGACAAAGATTGCTTTGGCCGAGTTTTTATTAACTTTGCCAAAGTGAGCCCAAACCTTTGAGCACTTAGCCCTCACCGACATGCTTGAGCCGGACGGCGTAGTGTCATAACTACGTGACAGTTGAAGAGACGTTTAAGTAGCGATAACAGTACCGTTTTTCCAGATTCTTAATGGTATTCGGGTACCAACCCAATTAGGGACCGGTACATGAAAGTACAAGAACTACACCAGTACTCTTTTTGACCAACAGTTTCCCGATCAATTTCTCTTCTTTGTTTAGAAATGAAGAACATGATGCTGTCTCCAGAGACCGTTTACAGAAAAAATAATGGAGAACTCTAAGATGTAAACATTGCAGACAGGTGGCAGTAGTTGACAAAATTATGACTTGATTTTTGACAAAAGACACTAACTGCACGTTAAGTATTTGGGAGCATCAGCAACTTGCAGTGATGTTCTTCTTTGCAGCACAGCATTGAATTTTCTGGGGTGCCATGTCTTTGACATTTTTGCCATTGGAAACCTTTGGAGGTTGACTTCTATTTAACCAGAAAATCCACAGGAAACGACAAAGGGATTGTTAAAGAATCAGAATATGCAGAATGAATAACAGCAAAGGTATTAATATTATTGTATCAAATCCCATCCCTATAATTATAGTCTATGTCCTACTTCCTTGTAGTCTATGAATCATCTCTATAAAGACTCAGACAGACTGCGGAGGATGAGGCAGGGATGTATAACACACACAGAACATGGGAGAAAACATGAGAGCAAAACAAAATAAACTACTGAATTGTCAACAATCCTCAGAAAGAATAATGGTTAACTGATATTACACATAATGGTTTGCTTTCTAATGACTTCTCAGGCTGGTTTTCCAGTCTGTAAAAAGCCCTCCTGTATCTGTCTTGACTTGACTTAAAGTCCACAAAGCCTGAATCTAAGTGGATTAGCTCCAGGCTTTCACCACTTACATCACATTGTTTGGGTTCTGCCTGTTACAGCTACTGTATAATAAAAGATTTAATGATCACAGCTCTGTTTTATCAGCTATGTGTTGTTTTTAGCTCTGTTCTTGGAGAGCTGGTGAAACAGAAAAGCTGCTTCTGAGGAAAGAAAACAGTGTGCAAAGAGACTGCTGGTTATTGAATCTAAGTCAGGCTGATTCAGGAAGTGAAAAAAAAACATTATAACATAATTAAAAAAACAGCAGGCCTTGTGTTCATTCAAACCGCAGTGTGGACATGTTTACAGTCTGCTAATACAAACCCTGCTCCTCGATCCAGCTCATTTCTCTAATCTCTGTAATTACATAAGACCTGAAGTTATGCACTCGTAGGGGCGTGTCCACTCTGAGCAACAGGTGGCTTAGCTATCTGTTACACATCAGCGCATCAAACTCAGTTGCTGAACTGCTCAGTGGTTCAGCAGGTAGACCGTTGTCTCACAGCAAGAAGGTTGCTGGTTTGACACTAGAGCCCCCCCCACCCCCACCCCCCACCCCCACCCAAGAAAAAAAAGTCTTTGATTATTTAATACATAAAACTCAATTCACAATTTGATTCAACGCCCCTGCCCCATTTAAAATGAAATAACTACTCACGGTAAATTTATTTCCAAAATATACATTTATTTATACTTAAAATATACATTTAAAGTGCCTCCAGGTCAAAAAATCAACACAGAAATCGACACAAAGTGCCTGTGCACTGTAGTTTTATACACTTGTTTGAATTAACTATGAAGATAACAAAATGCCTGAGGTAATGGTTATTGTAAAAAAGTAAAAATCATAATAGAAAGCTCAACTCTTGTTGTAAAAAATATAGAAGTGTAGAAAATAATGAGAAAAGTGCCTCAAAGTTTAAGCAACAAAATGCCTGAGGTAACAGAAACTCAACATGTAACCCACTGATTACAGGTAACACACGTGCTGCTACTGCCACCGACGACAACCACCTTCAGACACAAGTTGCAGCGAGGTGTTGTTTGGTGTTCGTCAGACGCTGCAAAACCAAACCAATTCCAAATTATGGACATTGATAGACCTTTCTTGGACAGGAGCCCCTCTTTCTCCTCGCCGGTTACGGCCATGTTGTCTGTGTTGTTAATGCGCGTGACATCTCGGGAGGAGGAGAGTGACATACTGCAGGAAGTGCACTACGGAAAGCCTGGAGTCCTCACAAATGTGAAATGAACGGGTTGAATTAAAAAAAATCGTTAAACTCAAGTTTCAGGAAAAACGAATCGATTTGACTTGCGAACTCGATTTTTAAATCGTATAGATTTTTTGCCCTGGCCTATTTGACACCCCTGTTAGACAGGCTTTTCTTTGTGGAGTTTGCATTTTCTCCCTTCGGTTCTTTCCACTGACCAAAAACCTGCTCTTCAAGTGAATTTGTATCTTTAAATTACGCCTAGTTGGCTTGGGACCATCCCCCTACAACCTAAACAAGATAAAGTGATATAGATAGTGGAGAGATGGTCATGGATGTCACACAAGTTACAAAACAAATTTGTGGATTTGATTTTACTCTGATTTCAGTATAAATTGACATTTTCATGTTTACACTTCTTTGCTGCAGTCAATCCTGTATGGTAAAGACATGGGGTTTGTTTGTACCACGTTCACTGCAGACAATATTTAATAGTATTACACAGGTCACCATTTATTCCCCTGGTTGGACGAGGCCTTTCTGTTTGGAGTTTACATGCTCTTCCTCTGCTGAACTCTGATTTTCTCTCTCAAAACATGCCTGTTGGGTTGGTTTATGAGTCTGACTTGCTCTGAGGTATATGAATCATAAGAATGGGTTTTGATACAATTTTATTGATACCAGTGCTATTAATGATCTTACTAATTGATCCAACTCTTTAATGATTCCCTTATTGATTCTTGCAGATTTTCCATGTGGGCAAATGTTGGCCTGTAGATTTTCATTGGCAACAATGTCAAACACATGTCAGACTAATGATATCGATACTTTGATGGAGCTGTTAACAATTCTCAACTGAATTGTTTTTCCATTCCCGTATCTAATGAACTGTTTTCTGTCTATATGTGTTGGCCCTGTGATTGGCTGACCATCAGTCCAGTTTGAACCCTGCATCTTTCCTTGTGACAGCTGGGGTATGCCCCAGACCCCTGAAACCCTGAATGGGAAAAGCCATATAGATAACAGATGAACGGATACATCCTTTATAGATTATAGCATAATCTGGCAGACTAAACAGTTTATGATATTATCTACAAAGGCTTCTGTGGAGTGGAGTTCAACATGGCTTCATTATTAGCCCGGTTTGGTTTTCTTTCATTCTTCTCATTAACGGTGTTTCCCACCATCTGGTTCAGTTCAGCCCTGTTTATCACCGTTAAATAAAAAGGGAAGGTACCTAAATGACCGATTTGCACTGTCTTACTCGAGCTTACCAACTGACTCTTAAAGGTGGAGCTAAAAGTCAGCTGAAAGCAGTCTGTCGATTGGTCAAAAAAATTGTCAGTCAATTGCTTACTGCGGTTTCTGTAAAGAATTAAGTCACGAAACAGTGCTCCACAGAGTATTTGAGTGCTGGGAATCCCACAGTGTTGACATTGGGTTACAGTTGTGCTTGACTGAAGGCTGCTGGTGCTTGGCTGTGATGTAACCCATTACCTAGCTGGTAACTGGCAGCCAGATCCTTGTAAGGAATTGATAAGTAAATAGACTAATGATATTAATTCCTTTTGTTGTCGACTCTAAACTGGGATTTGGTTTTGATTCCCAGCCCTACACAACACTGTGGTTGTGCCTTGAGTAAAAGCCTCCTGGGACTGATTCCTCCCTCGTCAGAATTTGTATCTCCCTCCATGGTATCACACAGACTTACAAATTGTTAAGTGACTCATGCTTTTCCATTCATTAGTATGCTCAGTGATTTCCCTGAGTTTGATTAACTTTGATGCTTGTGTGTATTTTGTTAATTTCCTGTTTGAGTTAGCTACTGTGATTCACTCGATGGTGAACAGAAACCGAGGAATGGTCTGGTATTCACATCTACAAAGCTGTATTTATGACTGTTTCGTTAGTGATCATCAGTACAGAGTAGGAGCCCCTGCCTGCTTCTTGTCTACATGTTGGATTCTTAACCATAAATTGAATAAATGATGGAAGAGACACTGCCGGTAAATGGGCGACATGATTGGTAACATATACATATTAACGAAATTCAATTTCGTCCTCAGGCACCAGACAGAAGCTGATAGTAAACAAGAGTTGTACAAAATCTATATTTAGACTAGAGCTGTCACTTTACATTCAATATTTGAATAACCGTATGGGGATAATTATCTATAACGGAATAGTAAATAAATATTGGAATGAAAAATATTGAGTGTAGCGACACATCAGGGCGCCTGGAGCAGTGGACCGTTCTGTCAAACAGAGGGCGCCCTGAGTGCATCTTGACCATCGGGGGGGGGGGGGGGGGGGGGGGTAATCAAATATCTTCGATTATTTGGGTGCATGTTCAAAACCGTTCGAGTTTGATTTTTAGGAAAAGCGACAGCCTTCATCTACAAAAGCGGTTTTCAGGTACTATTTGTCATGCCCCCCTTTTTGAGTCTAAGGGTGCTTTCACACCTACTACGTTTGGCCCAAACCAGCATTTTGCAGAGCTCCTGACTGAACCAGTCCTGACTGGTCTATTGACTCAACTACTTTACACATACAGTATTACAAATTTGCAGGCAAATTTCATTTCCTAGAGTACAAAATTTAAATCCACTGTTAAGGAGTAGAAATTGACGTAACCCCTAAATAATGAAAACATTATATATCATCAATATTAGACAATGAATTTGTTATGTGCTTTTGATCTATGATTTTCTTACTGTTGTCAGTAATGTAAACATAGTGAATATTGCACTGATGCTTGATTTGAAGAAAATCGTGAATCAAATTAAATTGCAATGTCTGTCGGGAAAATCGCAATTAGATCTTTTCCTGAAATCGTTCAGCCCTAGAGGGAAGTGAACCAAAAGGGAGTGAATTGTGGCTTGGATTTGTCCTACTAACACAGTACTAAATGCTAATGTTAGCATTTCTATTAACACCAGTCTACAGTCCTCTTAACAGGCTGACGTCTACAAATTTGTGCAGAATATGTTTCCCTCCAGTCAGTTTACAAGTGCCACCAGATGCTGCCTAATTGCTTGATCTTTATTTTATGGCAAATATTATTCTAAAATACTTTGCCCGTAACAGTGTTATTATTCGTGCTGTTTGTGTATTTCCGTCTCAGAATGCAGCAGATGGTTGGAAGGGCAGGAACAAAAACTGCAGCTACAGCTTCAACTAGTGGCGGGAGGCTAGATTACACAATATTTGACAGGCTTTGGTACACTTTATTAGGTTCACTTTGAAACCAAACCAGACCAAGAGAAATATTTCATGTGACTCTTTCATATTCTCACTTGAGTTATTATTTATACTCCAAATGATGATTAAAGATGAAAACAGCATATTGGCAGATGTAACAGATTTTCATAGGGACTTTAAGAATATAGGTGAAATCCATTCAAAATTCATTTCTAACTAAAAATCTATGTTCCATAATGAACAACAATAACAAAAAAAACAACCTAAATTATAGGCAAAACCTTAATGGAAAACATACTTAAACTATCCTAAAAGAGGGATGGGAATCACTAAGATATTTTGATGCCAATTCCATCAACAGCTCTGTTTATCGAGCTGATTCTTTGATGATTCTCTTGTCTATTACAGCTGATTTTCTTTGTGGAAAGTAGGCTAACTTTGTTTTTTTAGAGGCAGCAATGTCAAACACATGGCACTCAGGATATTCATAGATTATACATAAGCAAGTTGCTGGTGTATCCACTCCCTGAAAGTTGTGCAATAAGTGTCTATGGCCAAAAATTAATCCACAATTTAATCACTTTTTTAACCTGGCTGCCATGTTTTTTGATATTTTTGTTATCTTAACTGTCCCCGGTGAGAGTGTGACTACCTTAAATGGCAAATGAGCAAAGTGGAAAAATCAGTAAGGGCATTGTTAAGCAACAAGACTGAACACTGAAGATATTGATTCTTTGAGGGAATTGTTATCAGTTTCAAGTGGATTTGGTTTTCAGTTCATTTCGTGAGCTTTAACATTCTCTGACATGCACTACAGTTAAATAAACCAGTTCTGTTTCATGAAATATCTCACTCTGTCACTCGTTCATGATTCTCGGTGTTGATCTGTGCTTTCACAGGCATGACAGGAAAGATGTTCTCTAATGTTCACAAAAGAAATTTAAAACATGGCAGGAAAAGCTTTGACTCTGAAAAAGGAGATGGCAGATACACTCATCATGTTTCAGTTGTTTGATGATCCTGGTGGGACTGGATCATTTTCAAATTACAGAACTGTCTGTGGTGTGTTTTGGAAAAGGCTGCTTTATACCTTCATACCTAATGTGTCAGAAGTGCTGCACATCGAGACACTTGATGCTGTAGTCCTCACATCCTTATGACAGACTGAGAGCAGCTCTGACTTATGTTACTGGAAGATATTTAACACAACTGTCCCCTCTAGAGGAAGAACATGTCCGGAGCTGAACTGAATGAATGAATATTTTTGATTGAATGAACACAAAATACAAACACAAACTTGTCAATAACTGAAAAGGTACAGGCTGAAGCTTGTGGCTCATTTTTCCCTATTCAGTACAATCCAATAAAATTCAGATGTGAAGAATGTGTTTCAAACATACACAAACCTCATAGCTCAAAGTTTCCTTTGTTTAAAAATGTTTCAATGAAAACAGGAAGAGTATTATCTACTATGAGCAGAATAATCTCCAGTGTTTTAGATTAAAAATGTCTTTAAATGAACAGTGAAGATTGTATAAAAACTGCATATCCAAATGTATTTTTTATTCCTATTGCTCTTTTCTGCAGTTTGAGTTTTGGATCTAAGTTAGTTTTGTAAGTAAGTTTTTTGTAAGTATCAGCACACGCTTTACGAGTGAACAGTGCAATAATCTAAGAGGTCACATGTGCTGCAAATCAATTTTCTTTAATTTTATTGCTTTGATAATGGACTTGGGGAGCAGAGGAAACTGACACATGTTAATAAACTTCACATCAGTTTGTTTGTTTGTTTGTTTCTCTGTTAGCAACATAACTCAAAAAGTTATGGACAGATTTCCATAAAACTTTCAGGAAATGTCCTGATTGGGACAATGAACAGATGATTAGATTTTGAGAGTGATCCAGATCACCATCGGGTCCAGCAATTATTTAAAGTATTCTTCAACATTGCGAGATAAGACCATTTTTGGTATTTGTGCATATTTGTATGTTTTCATCGTCAAGGAATCTAGATATTGAGATGAAATAAAGGTAGGACTGATATTTATGGTGAAAATCACAATATATGTGAGGACTGTGGCGCTGGCTGAGGTCTGCGCTCTCCGAGTGCTTTCTAGTTCTGTTTTGAGATATATTAAATGGTCCACCTGGTGTGTCAGGTGGACTAAATTCATATTGATGGTGTTCAGTCACTTGGTTTTCTCAATTAAGTGTCAGATCTTTATGTAACTGAGGTTATGGCACTCATTTGTGAGGGATGCTATTGAAAAATTATCGACATCATAAACAGGCACTGTATCTTATTCATATTCAAATCAAGTTATTACAATTACGCTGTTCACATTTTTATCAATCAGACATTTTTTATTTTACTTTCGCTTGAATTTGTTTGAATTAAAGAGCTCATTTAGGACGAGATGTTACAGAATAATCATGTCTTTAACTGTGGACTCTGTATAAGCAAGCAGTTAACAGTCTGTTTCAGAAGTCCAGCAAGTAGAGATCGAAGAAAGTCAAAGTGTCTCCAGGTCACAGTGTGAAATCTTATCCATGATCGAAGCATTGTTTTCTGGGTGCTAGAGAGCACTTTTTTCATCTGATGTGATCTCTGAAGTAAAGTCTCAGTTCCAGGGCCATACCAAGGATTCTGGGTAAAGCAAAGAAGTACTGCAGAAAATATGGCAGCTTTATAAAATGATATCTCAGAGCATGTATCACATACTCAAATGACTTTGTTTAGCCATACATTCTGAGCTCTTTTCACACATGCAGCCCTGATATTTCAGAATAAAGATGGAGTTGCCCATGTGGGTATTTTACTGACATATTTACTGACGCTTTACACAATTCTCTATTCACATAAAGACCAGTGGTTTTGATTCTATGAGAAAGTTGTTTTCAATTTTCAACTTTAATTGATTTTTGATTCCCATCCCTACTGTTGTCAAGTACATCATAGCACTTCAAAAAAAACACCTAACCAACCCTTTAGAGGTGCTATGAGGAGAGTCTAGTTCTGGTGACATTAAGACTCTGCTACCCATGAGCACGCGTGGCGTCTGTCGTAATGCTGCATTCCAGTAACCTCGAAACTGGGAGTAAACTGGGGGGGGGATTCACCGCGTTCCCAGTAGGAAATTCAGACTTCGGGGAACGTTCCAGTTGCAGTTTCCTACTCAGAACCCGGACATTCCTACTTCTGACTACAGCTGGAACGCACCAAAAGACATGAATATTTTTGGAAAACTTAGTATCGTAGTTTTGTAGCCGGCTATATATGGCTACTTACAGCCCGGTGCTCTAAGACATGTCTGAATAATATAAATTTGCTCTAGTTTTTATTGTCTTGTTCCCGAAGTTGAGTATCCAGGCCAGTACAGCTCTGTCTGACCCGACCGCGAAGCTAAGAATTAGCATTTAAAGATGACCTATTTTGATGCTATAAAACTCATCTTAAAGTGTGTACTTCGATCAGGCATATATCTAAAAGTGAGATGTTTTTGTAATTACTTAGAAACTCCTCATGGCATCTTTAAGTTGATGAATTGCTTGTATTAAGTTTTTGGGTAAGTACTTTACTTTAGGCTGTGTTCTCAGGCATTACTTTGTTAAAAAATGACTACAAAAAAGTGAAATCTGTTCAAAGAAAGCTTCAAATAAAATCATTATTGTAAGATAAACATGATTTAAAATTGCTCAGAGAATTCTGGGAAGTGCTTTAGCAACTTTCTTTCAAAAAAATGCACCGTCACACTGTCAGTGAGTGGATTTCTTGAAAGCACACTGAAGTCATAGTATTTGTTTTCCTGCTAAACTTGATGTTTGAAACACACTTTATTAGCCTCCCTCCTTGTCCCAGAGTTATGCAGATTATGAACAGGCATTTCCACTCCATCTTCAGGCCCACCCACTCCTCTGTATTTATTTGCCTCTGAGTGAAAGCGAGTAGGCGGTGTAGTAAAGCCGCCGAGTTCACAGAAGGAAAAAAGGAAACATTCTGGGAAACTCCCCGTTCATTTGAGTTTGGGAGCAGCGGCTCCAAAAGGGAGGAATCTGTGTGTGCAGAGAGCGTGACAGCTGCTGTGTGATGGAGAGAAGAGACCACCGCTCGCTGTTTGTGTCTTTATCTCTGAGACGAGGCTGCCATCATTTTCTGCTCCACTGACGAGGCTTTTTTATGTTAATGCAGCTTAATCACCTGGAACATGACATCTGTGTTAGGCTGTTGTCAGGAATCAATACACAATCATTTCAACGGAGGCGACTTTCAGGTGACTTCATTGTGTCAGAACTTTGTCAAAGTTATTGGGAACTGCTGGATGTAGCACTACTTTAATGTTTCTCTTAAAATCACATGATCAACCCAGCAGCACGCTGAAAACCAAAGCTATAAATCTGGGGTTTCCTCTCTTTGGGACTCTCATTTTTACTGGATTTTAAAGGGACTGTGAGGAGTTTCTAAGTACTTACATAAAAGTCTCACTTTTATATATATGCCTGATCGAAATACACACTTTAAGATGAGTTTTATATCATCAAAATAGGTTATCTATAAATGGTATTCCTTAGCTTCGTGGTTGGGTCGGACAGGGCTGGACTGGCCTGGATACTCAACTTCGGGAACAAGACAATTAAAACTACAGCAAATTTATATTTGGACACGTCTTAGAGCACCGAGCTGTAAGTAGCGATATTAAGCCGGCTACAAAACTACGATACCAAGTTTTCCAAAAATTGCTTGTTGTCACACATCAAAAACTACCGCTACATAACTAGAAAGAGACGCATTACCTTGTTGCTTTGCATCCTGTAAGTTGTTGAAAAAAGAAGTTGTCAAGCAATGCAGAGTTCTGGGGAAGGTCCGAGCTACATTTATTAGCATCACAACAAACACACGCTTTGATTTGGGTCACGTCCTTTGGTGCGTTCCAGTTGTAGTCAGAAGTATGAATTTCCAGGTTCCGAGTAGGAAACTGCAACTGGAACGTTACCCGAAGTCGAAATATCCTACTGGGAACTCGGTGAAACCTCACCACCCCTGAGTTGACAATCAAAGATGGATGCCCCCAGTGTGAACAGTTATTTAGCTCCTGTAATAATCAATTTATTTGCACTTCTGACTGGGGTGTGTCGCTCTAGATCAGCTATATACATAGTATTGTTAGACTTATATTTACAAAAATGCTGCCCTAGTGATAATCACATTATTCATGTGATATTTGTGAACAACAACGCAGGGCGTGCTAACAACAGCTAACAATAGCCTGGTAGATTGGCATGTTTTTTTCCGACTTCAACTGGAATGCCGATAAGTCGGAGATGATGTCACTCCCAGTTCCGAGGTTACTTGAACGCAGCATTACGACAGTCGCCGCGCGTGCTCATGGGTAGCAGAGTCTTTTTGTCGCCGCAAATGGATTCTCCTCATAGCACCTTTAAGACAAAAATCAAAGACAAAAGGAAATGATGTACAAGTAAAGCATTAAATCATTCATTCACCAGTGATTTGGGCTGCACCATGAGCAGCCCAAAGCGGCACAGCCCAATCAACATCCTTTAAAGCAGGAAGAGGAATAAGCTATGAGTGATACAACAGGAGGTGCCTGCTCATACAGAGATTAGCATAGATGCTAACAGCTTCAACAGCAGTTTTAAGCACATTACTTTAGTAAATGAAAAACAAATATCACCCTTAAATTCTGTATAGTAAGGATATTCTGCTCACCTTCCAACATGTTTTGCGGAGGATATGTTTTACGAAGACACTCACATTCTATCCTCTCAGCGGCAGAAGTGACCGCCCATTACACTATCTGACTCGCACAATCATGGAACAATCATCCAGTCCCCCTCCAGATAGGTTTTTGAAAGATTCTGCCCATTCTGAAACACTTTCAATGAGCTGTTGACCAGATGGACAAGAGAAATAAACTGAACAGGCCATCTGGTGCGTCAGGTTACTCAGATTGCTGTCCTAGGCCCCATTTACACGACAAGGGTTTAAAACATGAAGTTGTATTCCATTTAGGCCTGCCACGATAACAAATTTTGCTGGACGATAATTGTCAAAAAAATTATTGACGATAAACGATATTATTGTCAATATTATTTTGATTTTTTTTTTTTCATTAATGTAATTATAATATGTCATAAAGTGAGTACACCATATCAAAAGCAAGAAACTTTAATTTCTTAAGAGTATATAACTGTAATTGGAAGGACAAGATCTTTTAAATAAAATAAATTAAACATACAATATAATAAATTTAACAAGCAAAAAAAGAGAAAAAAACAATGAAAATTAAATGGACTCACTTTTAGGAAAAATTGCATGTTAATTAAAACAATTATACTAATCAAAAACACTAAAAAAAACAACCTGTCTGTAAAGAAAAAATGAAACTCCAATAAGAACACACACAAAAGTAAATAAATAAATAAAATCGAGTTTATACAGTTCCTGATTTGTTTGTGGCATGTACTTTCTTCCAGTGAATTCGTACTGTCTGTCAAACATTTGTAAAATTTCTGGCTTTTCAACCGAAAAAATTGAAGGGCTGCATTCTTTTGCAATGTAGCGAACGACACTGTCTGTGAGCGCGCACCATTTTGCGCTTTTATTTATATTTTCTTTGCAGACCAAACGCCACAGTAAGCACTGACTGTCAAGGACGGAGACTCCGCTGCACCTCCTCTTCTTCTTCTTCATCGCCACTTCTTTCAAACAAATGCGACATATTGGCTCATCGGTGTTCATGGACTCACAGCTTGTTAATTTTGTTAAAAACCAAAATATTTTTATTAATCATTCAGTTAATTGATTTATTGATTATTGTGACAGGCCTAATTCCATTGCATTTTCAAAACGCTTCGTGCTCACACAAAAACAATGTAAAAACAATGCATGTTCACATAGATCCACAAAAACGACTGTAAACGCTGTAGGCCAGTAGAGTAATGAAACAGTGGTGTTTCAGTGAAGACAAGCCTTTCATAAACAACATTGGTGAATGGACGCACAAAGACGCAATAGTTCTTGTTTGGACAACAAATCTGTCTGGATATTTTTGTCTGGATAACAAACTGAAGACAGTAAGCAGCACACATGTTGCGTGGTATACGGCCGAGGTGTTGTTTTTGTTGTTGTTGTTCCTGGGTGCGCTTGCAACCTTTATCTGAAAGAGTACTGTGCATGTGCTATGTGTCATAGTTTTCCCTGAAAACGCTGATCCCTGTTTACACAGAGACAAATACCACGTTTTCAAAACTTTTCACTCTGGACCCTGGTTTCAAATGTTTTTGATTGAGGCACTCCGGGCACCGTTCTCATGTAAATGGAAGGTGCAAATGGAACGAAAACTCAGTTTTCATCAGCTTTTGCCGTCATGTAAATTGGGTCTAAGTGTCACCCCATGCAATGTAGTCTGTTTGCTATGGTAGTCCAGTCATCCTTGTTGGATGGTGAGTCCTGCAGACACCTGCCACTGTGTAATGACTTTGTAAAGACACCGATCACTGGCCATCAGCTTCTCTGAGAATTTAACCAAGTTTGTTGTATAAAGTAGGACACAACTTTCACCGGTCCATCCATTACCTATACCACTTAACCCTTTTGGGGTTGCGGGGGACTGGAGCCTATCCCAGCTGACATTTTGCGAAAGGCAGGGCACACCCTGGATGGGTTGGCAGCCAATAGCAGGGCAACATAGAGAGACAGACAACCCTTCATTCTTTTTCGTGGAAATTTTGTCAACATTTTTGTCTGCAATATTTTAAAGCACACTTTGAAAACCACTGCTATAAATAATCAACATGTACATGTAATATTTTTTCCTGCTGCCTGGTGGACTTCCAGTGTATTTTTTTGTTATTGTCATTATGGTTTCTTTCCTGTTCATCCAGCTTTACAGTTTCAGAGAGAGGAAGTTTTTTTTTAGCTTCAGAAAGTTAGTTTATATATTTGGAGGGCAAACCAAAAAGTTTGACTTTTTTTGGTATGAAAATGGTTGCTCATATTATCATGAGTGGAGTTATTTAATTACATCAACTTTATGTGTTGTACCTGAGCAGTTTATTTATTTGTTTTTCGATGAACTTTTATTTAACCTGACTAATTTCCCAGGATACACAACAACATCAGAAGACTATCAAATCCAGCAGATATTAGCCTAAAAACTGATTAGCAGTATTTATAGATGTGAAAAGTTTGTAGATATTAACAGCAGATATTTTGACCATATCAGAATTGGTGCTAATAGGTAAAGAAGTATGGGCATATCAGTTAACAGCTGCAATCTAGTGTTGTGCTTCCCCATTAATATTTAAGGGTAGCCCGATCAAGTGAAAGTCGATTATTTTATGCCCCTGCATTTGTTAAAATTACATTGTTTCAAATCAATGGCTGTTATCACAGATACAATCTCTTAGAGCATCTCAATGATGGAAAAACCATAATCACAGTTATTTTAATTGATATTTAGATCAGGATTTGTAATCATGGATTACCTAAGTATTTTACTAAGGCTTTTTTTATGACCTGAAACACTTAACACTCTGACATTCATGACACCTGAAATACATAAAGTTTAAAACATGAATAAATGAAAAGCTAAAATAGCAAGATATATTAAAATGAGTCTGAGGTTGAGTTATCACAAAAAAATGCTGACGTATCTAAGACAATAGTGGACCATACAATTCCAACATAGGTATGCATCAATTGTTTTATCTCCGTTTCTTAGTTTTCATAATTGTTGAAAGTAAAAATTAAATTGTAATTGAAGCTCATTGGTTGCCCAGCCCTACTGACACCCGTGGGTAACACCATGCTCACTTTTAACAAATCCCCGCCCTTTCATCAACATGTGCTGCTCCTGCTGGCCTGTTATCCTCTTGAACAAACCGTGGTTGAATCTCCCATGAGGTTGTTTTTGGTTCTTTTAGGCTGCGCGTCACATGTAGGCAGGTGTTTTTAAAAACTGAGACTTTTCCTCCTCCTTATATTAAAATATTTCTGTCCACACAAAACACATGAATGCGTTGTTACACACTGTTTATTGCCTTGTAACTATGATCATGCAATTTTTTGCAATTTATATTAAAAAGCAGTTTTATTTTCAGTTTTTTCCTACCACCATGTCAGACTGGTGTTACGGTTTATCTTGTGGCTGTGGTAACTGGTGATAGCAGGCGTGTTGAGTAAATAGTTCTTTTATTTTCATTTCGGGACTTACCTGATAATCATATCTAAAATAAGTTTTGACCACAAGGTTCATGGTTTTACATTTCTGATCACTTTTAGTAATCAAATATTCCTACTCTGTTGCCACGGCCACGAGGACCAAATTGATCATGTTGTTTTATTCTGAGGAAATTCATGAACGAGAGGTCACAATTAGACATTTCATTTTGGAGATGTAATAATTTTTTCTGTAGTTGAACTGCTGTGTTATAGTTTCATTGTAGATTATTTACAACTTTTCACTCTTGCCAAATCGTGAAAGTAGGTTTGTTTGTTAAGAGTTTTACAAAGAGCAGAACAAACAAGTTTGATATTTTCTGTTTGTTACAGCGCTTTGTCATCAGCAATGATCTGAAACAAAGAGAAAAATCCATTTTAGCCTTCAAAAATACGCATCCCTGCAGAGTTAATTTTGTCAACTAGTTATTTTTGTCATAGTTTTCGTCAACAACCATTTTCCCCTGATGAACACTAGACTATGACTAAAAAAAAAAAGTACATTGACAATTAAAACTAAATGTACTGACATTTTCATAAACAGATAAACTAGACTAAAATGTTTGACAAAATTAAATCCAATTGAACCTTTCTGTCATGAAGAAAGCACTGACAAGTTAGAAATATGTCCCATTACAGCTGCTTTGGTTGTGTGGAAAGGTTGGATGAGTTTAGAGGGACATCCAATCACAACTGCCGTAGCTTGGTGGTGGTGGGATCCAAGTTTAGAACATGACTTCAGAAATTCAAGGAAACTTAAATAATGTCTCCACTTAATATTTTAGTTGACTTAATTTACAGGAGACTTCGTTGACTGAAATGTGAAATTTCATCCACTCAAACTAGACTAAAACTAAATACAATTTAGATGACTAAATTAGGACTAAAATATTAGCAGTAAACCTAAATTAAGAAGTGCTTTCAAAATGAACGCACCACTCCATTGACACAGATTATAAGCCTATAGTAAAGTGAATGACTCGAAGCGTCATGAAGAAGCTTTGTTGGACTTTTGTGTCACTGCACTGTGTTAAGGGCTTCAGGAATGGGACTTTTTTTTTTTTTTTCTACATTTATTTAACCTTAACTGAACCAGATAAAAACCCATTGAGATCAGGATCTCATTTACAAGGGTGATTTGGCCAAGAGGTCAGCAGCACACGTCATAATTATACAGTTTCATGATAAAGTTTAAGGCAATAAATAGAAAATCACAACAATAAATGCGGCAAGGCACTCACTAAATAAGTTTTAGGTAACAGTAACAGCTTAAATATAAATAACACAGATATTGCTCATAGGATTCAGAAACTTCACAGTTTAACAGTGTAGTTTAACAAACAATAACAAATTAAAAACACAAGCATTGCGCATAGGATTCTCGCTACCATGTGAGTAAAACAAAAAGAACGAAGAGCTGTAATGACACCAGTTCTGACATTTTCAGTTCAGTCTGTATAGTATTCCGGGCTGTGGGAGCGGCATAGTTAAAAGCCCGTTTCCCCAGTTCAGTTCGGACTCTGGGCTCATTTAGGTGATGAATTGTATAAAAGCGTAGAGCATAGGTGTTCCTTGATATCTGCAGACTTGATAGGTGTTCATTGATACCAATGCCAATAATTTAAAAAAAAAACAGAAAAAAAAAAAAAAATGCCAATAATAATAATTCTACTGATTGATCCAGTTTCTTTAACGATTCCTGCTGATTTTCTGTGTTGAAAAAAGTTGTCCAACTAAAGTTTTCAGTGACAACAACGTCAAACACACGACACTCCTGATATCCCATGCTGTGTGGAATAGAAAGTCTGAATGTTGTGGCTGTTTCCACACACTTTGCATTAGGGATGGGAATTGATAAGATGATATCAATATCAATGCTGTTAACGGTCCTGCCGATCGATCCAATTCCTTAACGATTCCCTTATCGATTCCTGCAGATTTTGCGAGTGGGCAAATGTTGGTCTGATTTTCAGTGGCAACAATGTCAAACACGTCACAGCATAGATATCTGCTTCTGCAAGTTGCTGGTGTTTTCACTCACTTAAGGTTGTGCAGTAGGTGCAATGAAAATTAAGCTGCAATTCTGATGCTTCTGAACCCTGACAGTGGAAAGAATTGATAAGGGAATTGATAAGCAAAAAGATTCATGATATCAATTCTTTGATGGAGCTGTTAATGATTCTCAACATGAATTGGTTTTCGATTCCCATCCCTAATTTACATGAAGTTTTGCGTTAAGCGTCTTTTTTGTTAGGAATTAAGTCAAAATTGCACCACTTCTGGTCCCAGTCTGCTGTGGTTTTTAACTTTGTTAAAATTCCTGCTGACTGCCTCTGATAAGAGCAGGAAACACCTGAATGAGTCAAAGGACTTGATGAGCAAAAATAATAATAAAATCAATTCTCTGAGGGGGTTGTCATTGAAAAGCTAATCCTTGTTTCTTGTTTGAGTTAATAAATCTTCTCTTCTGTTGTTGTTTCAGCTGTGTGGAAGTGGATGAAGACGATGCCCCAGACATCGACATATATCACTGTCCGAACTGTGAGAAGACTCACGGCAAATCCACCTGTAAGTACCCGCCTCGGGGCAGACCTATCCACACTTTGACTCAGATGTTTCTTCCTCTTCACCAGGAGAAAGTGAAACAACTGCTTCACTGACGAGAGTTTCTCTCTTCTCAGCTTTCACCTCTTTCACTTTCTGTCATGTAAAAGAAACTCTGGAGTGATGGATTACTGTTCTGTTAAAAACAGGATGTGTTTGCAGAGAAATCAGCGTTTCTTTTCTCAGTGTGATTATGTTTCCTGTTGTAAGGAGTGTTTCTTATGTTCTTCTCTTCAGTGAAAAAGAAAAAGAATTGGAGCAAACATGACACGGGGCAAAGCACAGATATTAAAGCAGTCCAGAACGGCAGTCAAGTGTTCATAAAGGAGCTGCGCAGTCGGACGTTTCCAAGGTAAACACCGTTTTTGTTTGGGTGATAAATGTCTCCCTGTACAGCACAGTTTCAGGGGACATTTAAACTTTGTATTTGGATACAATAGTTTGATTTAACACTGAACTCATTAAGAGGACAATGAACTCACTCATGTCCATAAGACTCTTCGATGTCAGTATTACCCCTCACACTGATAATGATGCCACTAGAGGGCAGTGTCTGATAATTTATGTTAATCTGCTGGTCTGTTTGATTTACTGCTGATGATAATACTTCTAATTTTACCACTGCTGTCTGGTCAATTCTTTCAAAAACACTTTAAAACAATATAAAGCAGATAAGTTTCTGACAGATTCCAAATATACAAATAGATGCACACCAAAACTCAATGAAATGAAACAGATGATGAAAGTAAACAAGACAAGGTATTAAAATCAAGACAACTCAATCACGAATGAACAAAATGATTGAAGACATACTAAACAGAAAACAATAGCTAGAAAATGATAATAGATAATAATATTCAAAATCTAGTTTGGTAAACTGTTAAGAATTCGTTAAAAATCAGAGTTTAATAAAAATATATTAACTTGAATACTGATATCTATGAAATATACACTGCACAAACAAATTTATTAGACCATAACTCAATGTCAGATTTATGCCACAGCAGCCTTAAATTAATAGCACTAATAATAACTAAAGTTATATTTTATGTTTTTGTAATGGTTAATACACCAGTGTGTAGAAGCTGAAATAATGTTTCATTTGATAAAACATACCGGTAGTAATTATTAGGGCTGAAAGATTTATCTTTATCATACCTATATCAAGATATGAACATTCAAGGTATTAATATTGAAATGCAAAGATATAAAAAATATGGATTTCCCCCGCACTCGCTCTGCATGTACAGCTCTGGAAGTCACAACAAATTTCATTTTTATGATTATCCTTGAATGCACCGCTTGGTTTTCACTGAATGGGTAGTTATATAGTAACGTATCAGTATTGAGATAATTGGCATGAATATCAAGATATGATATTTTATCCATAACTTTCATCCCTAGTTATTATTGTTATAATAATTTAATAAATACATAATGTAATGAATTCTTAAATTCACTGTTTTACAAAACACACAAAAAAGAGTAAAACACATCATTATATCTTTGATATGATGTCATATTATAGTTTTTGCTTTCATTCCTGAGCAGATGAATTTGTTTTAGTGGTAGAATGTTGTGCTTGATTAACGTCTGACTTCTCAGTGAAGCCCATTGAGTGTCTACAGTTTGGGTGTTCAAAGATTAATTTAGTTTTAATTCCTTATTCCTGTTCAGAGGAATAAGAATAAGGATTAATTACATGGAGATCTCACTGAAAAAGAAAGAGTCTGCATCAAATGCTTCATGATGCTGGATGGTTTTCTCGTTTTATTACAGGTGATCAGATAACTTTCTTAAGCAGAGGAGAAATATTATAACAAGCCAGTTTGAAATCAGATTGTTCGAACATGTTTATCTAAATTAATTTCCTCTCAGATCAACACGGATCATCTTGTTGTGTTTGTTCCTTTCTTTATATATGTATAGTTTTCTTTTATTT
This sequence comes from Scarus forsteni, assembly GCA_036419115.1. Classification (NCBI taxonomy): domain Eukaryota; kingdom Metazoa; phylum Chordata; class Actinopteri; order Labriformes; family Labridae; genus Scarus; species Scarus forsteni. Next base: position 4,357,948 of record JAZDUH010000152.1, read on the forward strand.
ATACTTTGAAAACATCTATCGTCAGTATCCCATCCATTTAAGAATCACTCATACATGTCTGATTAAAGACTCAAAATTATTTTTTAACTTTAAAGAAAAAAATAGAGAAGAGATCTTGGAACAAAAGGGAAGAGATCAAGCTCATTTTAAAAAAGTTATTCATTTCTAAAAGTAAAATCTGGCCTATGTGGGGCCACATTGTTCATTTGTTCCAAATTGAGAGAAGATTGTTCCAGTTTATAATTGACAAATGCAGTCACTTTCCCATTCAGTAGATGTTTGCAATTACCATCCATGTTTTTACCGTTTGGCTCTCTGTGACAGCTATTTCTATGTAGATCTTTTGACCTGCCACCAAAAGTACAATCAACAAGTGTTTAACTTTGTTTTTATTAGATTAGATCATCTTAATTAATCCCTTTGAGAAACTTTATCAATAGGGATTACTGTTTGAAAAATAGCTTAAAAGATATATATATAAAAGATAGATAAAAATGAAAATATGAATAAATATAAAATATATAAACAATTATGCTTATAACGATAATTGTAATAATAATCATTATAATAATAATAAAATGATAATAATGATAATGATAATAGTAACAAGAATATTTTAAAAATATATATATTTAAAAGAATAAAATAACAAATAAAATAAAAACATGGCTTCTGGATGGCAACTGCTCCTTCCCGTCCTCTGTCTAACTGTTACCCTTTGGCCCTCCCAGTGAGGGGTTTTTGACCAGTCTTGTCGTAAATTTCCAAGGAATATTATTTATATCATTTATAATATTGTAAATGTGAGTTCACATTTTAAATTACTGTTAAAGCTTAATGTATTTTTCCACAAATCTGTATTGATAAAACTGTGATAATGAATCACATTTTGATTTCCGTATTTCTCCAGCAGTCTTAATAACATTTTTGACAAGGTGTAATAAAATATATTACTACATTTCTCTGTTCATGTGAGCCGGTGCACTTCACTGATATCCTGTGTTTTCTTTCAGTGCCGACGATGTGGTGGTGAAGCTCAGTGGCAGTCAGCTGTCCATGGATTACCTAGAGGAGAACGGCTTCAACGAGCCCATCCTGGTCCAGAAGAAAGAGGGCCTGGGCGTCTCCATGCCCGCCCCCACCTTCTACATCAGCGATGTGGAGAACTATGTCGGTGAGGAACAAACCTGACGATGTGTGATTTAACAACACCTTACAGTCACTAAGGCCTCTGTTGTCTGAAGGTCAAACGTGATACAAAAACATCTTCAGCAGGGGCAGAAACTCCCTGAATCATTTCTTAGCTTGAAATTGCATAACTAATTAAAGTAACCAGAACTTTGAAAAAATAAGAATTTTGTCTTTGTTTATATTCCCACCACTGGTGTACTCTGATAACCTGAGGGTCATTTTTGATCCATCATTTAAAACTACAGTCATTGTTCAGTAAACACCTTCACAGACACACACAGTGTTTATGCAGTGAAGATGTGTAGTTTATGCACAAACCCCAATTACAGTGATGTTGTGACATTGAGCTTCAATAAAAACAGAATACAGTGATTTACAAAATGTATTTGACCTAAATTCAGTTAAAAACACTACAAACGTGGTTGTTCACAAACATCCTTGCTTGTGAACGGCAGAGTCTTTCAGGGATGCTCCTGTTATATCCAATCATGACACTCACCTGTTTGCAGTTCCTGTTAACCTGAAAATGGTCCAAACAGGTGTTTTTAATTTTTTTTCAACCCTCATTTTTTACCCCTGTCCCAGCTTTTTTGGAACATTTTGCAGGCTTTGAATTCTGATGGTGTGAATATTTACATAAAAAACAATGAAGTCCATCAGTTTAAAGAGGAAATATCTTGTGTTTTGTTAGGAGACACTGCTGAATCACAGCTTTCTTCTTCTATGACCACTACTACTACTAGTGATGTCATCATGCCTGCAACTACTGTTATTGTGACTGAGTGCTATAAATACACCACTGTTAGCCTCCAGCTCGAGGCTGCACTCCATCAGAGCTGAAACCTCTCTCCATCAGACATGTCTTCTTAGATTGCCTCATTCTAAGGGTGCTGTCCTTGAACAATTTTTCCATTCTTTGCATGTTTTTTTCTGTTTTATTCTGTTAAAATTTGCACACTCACTGCTCAGTATTCTGTTCAGTAGAGATTGACTGTCAGCTCACACTGTAGGACTAAATAATTGAGGACGTACGGCCGAGGTGCAGGATTTATGTGCTTGTGATAAACTGTTTAATAGTCTGAAACAACCTGAGAGCTCATACTGTACAAGTGTGTTTATAGGAAAGACAGATATAACGAAAAGGATAAAACAGTGATTGATTGTGCAGTCTGAGTGAACACATCATCAGGACATGCTTACCTTTACCAGGATGATCTCAGATACACAAAAAGATGAAAAACAAGAGAAATAGTTGCTCTCACTGTGTTTATGAACGCAGTTCTACAACCCAAATATAAAACATTCATAAATAAATTGGACTGCTGGGGAGCAGCTGAATGCCCCGTACAAAACAAACTGTGCTCAGACTTTAAAACCAGCAGTCCATCTCCAGAGTCATGGCAGAATCACCTTGGTGTCACACAGTGCATACCTGTCTGGGGTTAAAAGAAGTTTTCAGCGTTGTAGAAGTTGGGTTTAATGAGGTACTTGACAACAGTCAGTGAAATGGCTGAAAGGCTCCCAGCAGTACTGTCCCTTTAAGGAGAACAAGCTGAGACTACCTGTAAGGTACACAGCTGTTAAGCTCATGTCATGTAATTGTCTGATTGTTACATACAACTTAAACTGTGTTGGGTCAAATGTGTAACTCGACAGAAAAGAGAGTTTCATTTTTACTCCAGGCAGAGTCTGTGTTTGGTACTGATTCATTATGCAGCAAACAGCCATGTGCTCTTCTGTGGTCATGATTCCACTAGTTTGCTGTTTCACTTTCAAACTCAGGACACAATGGGGTGCTGGTTTGGCGGAGTGGTTAGCAACGAGGCACCTCATGTATTTGCTTCTGCCGGTCCAGGTTCGAATCCTGCCTGTGACCAGTTTGCAGAGTGTCTTCCTCTACTCTCTCACCCCCTTTCACAAGCCTATCCACTGTCTCTCTCCTATAAATAAAGGCAAGAAATGCCCAAAAAATACATTTAAAAAAAAAAAAAAAACTCAGGACACAACAACAGGGGAATCAAACACTGAACCAGATACGAGTGATTTTGACTCAGGCGATGATGATGTTCTTGTCCTGTGGATGCACCTGTATGAGCTGGAGACGACAGAAGAAATTCTTTTAACCCTAACACAGAGACTTGTTTCTATGTAAAACTCACATGGTTACGTGAAATAAATGTTCCTGTCAACAGAAGTGTACCTTACAGGCAGTCTGAGCTCATTCTCCTGAAAGGTGCAGTGCGGCCTTTCAACCACTTCACTGACTTCATAACTGCAGAAATACTAAAATATCCCTTTAATGGTGCACAGTGTTACTGAAACAATATCAGAATCAGAAGATAATTGCCAAAAGAGGTGATAATCGATGTCAGTAGTAATGAACATTTTTGACAGTTATGACAGGCGATATTTTAGCTGTACAAATCATCCATAAATGTCTCATATATTGGCTGTAATGTAAGCAAAATATACAAGTGTACAATAACAGCTTACCTCATCATCACTGAATGACCACTTTTACAAATCAGAAATAGAAAAAGTATCAAAAACTTAAGAATAAAATGTTGTTTTCTTGCTTCAAATCTGTTTTCAACCCAAATTGATTGTCTCTATGGAAGGAACTGTTCAACTATGATGAATTTGGCTCTCAACAAAAAATATCAGTATAAGCGTTGGTGATAATGACATTAGAAGTATTGATAAAAATCCAGTAATGTGCTTTCCTAATGAAGATCAACATCAACAGGCAACAAAAATGTGTCATTTCCACCCATTTATACCTTATGTTTATGTGTTTGCTTCTTAAGCTCTCTTGAGATTTTATTGACACTTTCTCACAAAATCACAGCAGAATTTGAGCCTCAAATTTTCTGTGGCAGGACCAGCAAAAATATTTGAGCCTTGTCACCCATCAGAGCAGTGAGACACTCCACTTTCTACATGTGTTTAAGAAGCTCCCTGTCTGTAAACATGGGCTTAATCCATGATGTCATCTGAACCATACTCTTTAGTTACATGACTGCAAGCAACCACTTTAACTCTATAACTCAATAAAAGTAAAGTACAATCATTTTAATGCTATACTTTTGTGTAATATTGACCTGATTCTTGTTCTCCACTGTTACAGACTTCTTGATAAGTATGCACTAACCTTTTTTTTCCAACAGGGGGCGCCTGTGTTCCTCCTATGTGCTGCTTCACTCTGATGGGATCATTTCTTGCTTCAGCAGGCAGCCTCCTGCTAAGACCAGATGTTTGTGGGTGTTAGTTTGTGTCTTCTGGTCTCATCGTGTCTTCTGTTCTCGTCTCAGGCCCTGACGTGGTCGTGGATGTCATCGATGTCACCAAACAGACCGACAGCAGGATGAAACTCAAAGAGTTTGTTGATTATTACTACAGCACAAACAGGAAGAAAGTGTTAAATGTCATCAACCTGGAGTTCTCTGACACCAGGTACACGCTGCCTTTCTCACTGACACAGTTTGAGAAGTTTGGTTCAGGCTCTGGGAAGGAAAACTAATGTTTCTGTCATGTGTGTCTCTGACAGGATGAACAGTATAGTGGAGAGTCCACAGATTGTTCGGCGGTTATCTTGGGTAGAAAACTACTGGCCTGATGACGCTCTGCTCGGGAAGCCCAAAGTCACCAAATACTGTCTAATCTGTGTCAAAGACAGCTACACGGACTTCCACATCGAGTGTGGCGGCGCCTCCGTCTGGTACCACGTCCTAAAGGTCTGTCATGGTTAGATGTTTGTGTTAAAGGTGTAGTCAGTGATGAGGGAGAAAACGAGTGGAGAGGTTGTTGATAAACAAATTAAGACCCGCCTCTCCCTTCATACCTCACCCCTGGCTCCACCCCTGAAAGCTGATGGACTTGCATCGTCATGGAAACGGCCATAGAAACTGTGTAGCTGACCAGCGTAGCTAAGGTAACCCTGACTCGTCAGACAACTCGACTGACAGTGTTGATAACATCACGACAACAGTACATTTTGGCAGATTAGACAATAAGATGAATGCCCAACGGCTGTTACTGTTATGTGAAGCACCACAAAGCTAATGTTGCTTACCTATCACGGAGAAAGACGGCAACATCTGCATCCGTTTTCAGGTCTTTAAATTTGCGGAGTTCCCTCCAACATCGGAAAGCAACACCAGTGTTGACCCAGGCCTTCCCTCTTTCATGGTCTTAGCCCTTCTTTTTCACTTTCTGCTCCTCTGACCTTTTTCTTTTGGGCTGTTTTTCAGCCATTGCTACTGCACATGTTGTATCTCTCTCTTACGCTAACTGCGCATGCTACGCAACCTACTACTCCCCCTCCCCCCTCTGTCTGATCTGCACATGAGTATGATCGCCCCCTGGATGTGGGGGGGGGTGTACCCTATTTTGGTGACTCGGCCCGAGCCACAGTATTTACCTGCTGAAATTCAGAACCAAGGCTGTGTATTGAAACCGGACTTTTTTTCCACATGCTGTCAGTGGTGACGTCTTGTGGATGTAGAGGAGAAATACAGTGATTTTGACAAATAGTGCATTAGATTAGAAGATGAGAAGATCGCTGACTACACCTTTAAGTCTTTAGCTTCAAGAGAAATCAGGATGATCTACTTCTGAGAAGCCATCTTGCTTCTGTTAAATAAAAGATAGTGTAAGACGCTCCCATGACAAAGTGATGGAAGAAAAGTGAGCCGGTCTTTATTTCTTCTTCCAGGGGGAAAAGATCTTCTTCCTGATCAAGCCCACCTCTGCCAACCTGTCTCTCTACGAGCGCTGGAGATCATCGTCCAATCACAGCGAGATGTTCTTCGCCGACCAGGTGGACAAGTGTTATAAATGTATCCTGAAGCAAGGGCAGACCCTCTTCATCCCATCAGGTCAGAGCTGCTCTCAGGTCATTGTTGAATAAATAAAAAAAGATTAAAAATGGGGTGTGTCATTGTTACGACCAGCCTTGACCTGGAGGAAACATAAAAATGACTGCTCCTTCGTCACTTCCAAGGTAACACCAGCCAGAAATCACAAACTAACAAACAAGGTTTCCAGTCCAAACAATTACTTTTTAATGGTTCTTTTTTCCTTTTTACAAACTGAATCAAAATTACCTCGGGGAAAGAAAGCTAAAGTAAAACAACAAAAACACTCTAATAAATCAAAATACCTTACCTGACCTCTAACCTAAAAGAAAATAGATACAAACTGAACATGACTCCCTTTTTTTTTTTAACTGAGCAATCACAAATTCCCAAACTGTAAATTGCGTAAAACACACAGTTCTCAGAGAAACTAGAAGGGGAAAGTACATTGTTGTTGTAGGGTTTTTTAATTTAAATCCCTGAACACAACCGCTCCTTTGTTGCTCTGGCCATCAGACTGTACAACTCCTCATTTGTGGGGAGGAGGAGTGACAGGAAGACAGAGGACAGGAGGGAGCAGAAGCCAGCCAGTAGCCGTATTTTCCATTTTCTAGTTATATTTTTATGTTTTTATTGGGGTTTTTTTGTATCTTTATAACTATAATTATTATTCTTATTATTGTTATTATTATTATTAGGCCGGGACAATACGCTTTTCTCCCGATTTGTTTTTTTACTTTTTTTTTTTTTTTTTTATGGTGCCGATTCGATTTAAATTGCTATTCTACGATATTGGCAATTTTTGCAATCTTTAGTTAGCTTTTTTACACCAGCAAAAAAGATAAACAATGATGATGCCTACAGACTATATGAGGAAAAGTTCACATCACATGTGAGTCCGTTTTTAGGGTTAATTCAACAATATAGTTTTACCAGCTGTTTATACTCTCTTCAAAAGCCTAGATTGCATTTAAAAGTGGCTTATTAACACAGACTAAAATGAAGCATTTAAATTTGGAAAAAAAACAATTAAATTGTCAAACAAAGAATCCTGATACTTATTATTATTATTATTGTTATTATCATTATTATTATTATTATTTGATATTTATTTATATTTTTGGTTATATCTCTCTTTTTTATGCTTCTTTTTATGTATTTTCAAACTGCTACTGAAACCCTAATCTCCCTGAGGGAGTTCCCCAGAGGGATTAATAAAGTTCAGTCTAATCTGATCTAATCCAAATCAAACCCTTTTATCAGGAACTACATTGTGTTTGATCAGTTTAAAATAAATCCACCTGTCACCGAGTATCGGAGTCAAACCAGAAAAGGGAAACATAAAATCCTGGGAGAGAAGCCAAAATATATCAATTGTCAAAAAATAAAAGCTTTAAAATAATATTAAGGTAGATCAGAATGCTCAAATTCTGTATCTATTTATTCATGTTAAATCAGTCCGACTCTGTCCGTCAGATATAAACTGTCCCTTGTATAAATGAAGTTGATGACCCTGCTCTAGAAGTTTTGCCCACTCTTTGTCCTGCTCCGGGCCAATGGAAATGCGGCCCGACCAACAGGTACCTCCACCATTTATACTTTACCTGTGCTGATTTGCCAGATAGCTGGTATACCTTAGAAGTGCAGCCAATGAACATGCTCTACCCTGTCCTGAGCTCTGATTGGCCAAAAAGTTCAGTCCCTTGTTAGACTTTCTGAAGACTGAATACAGACCTAAGATAAGATATCTAAGATATCACGGCCCTGACGGAGTATCTGGTTGTTTGGAGCCAGTGACATTAAAAAATAAATTGAAAGCTGCAGTTTAAGTATTAGTAATGTTGTATTCTAAGGGGTTGAAATCCCTTTAAAATCATTGTATTGATGTGCTGTTTTTTAAGTCTATTTGTTTTAATACTCACTGATATCAATGCTCAAGACCTGTTTAGAGATGTAAGTGTTTAAAAACTTCATTCAAAAAGTGAAAAGGGCACGTAAAATAAGAGAAAAAAACAAGGCCAAACTTGAGTCACAACACTGTTGCTTGTTCTTTTGTTAAATTTCTCATCAGTTCTGCATGTAATGTTTATTTGGTCAAGTTTTGAGTCATGGCGTCGGCATCATTTTTTGGCCCAGTTTCGTGTTAGGTTCTGCAGTTATTGATTATTTGGTTAGATTTTGGGTTTGACTTGTTAACAAGTCCAAGGTCTTCTTTTTCCCCAAACAAGTTTTGAGTCATACATCAATTCTTCTTCAAAACTGGGGTTCAGTCCAAAGCTATTTTTCTTTGATAAATTTTCATTCATGATGCTTTCATCATTTCTTCTTTAAATTCTTTGTCAGTTCTGAAGTTCTTCATTACTTTTTTAAGTTTAGAGTTTGGATCCATTAATTGATCTCTTGTCAGTTTGGGGGGGTTGTCTTAACTTTTTGTCAAATTTCAGGTCCTTTGCATTTTTAGTTGACACGATGAGCTGATTTTTTCTCAAACTTTTTTGTATCATCAGCATTTGGGTTCACAGCTGTGTGGATTTATGGTCAAATATTCATATTATCAAATATCAGTTCAACATTCATCCTTTTCTCTTTTTGGTTATAATTTTATGATAATGGCATTCATTTATTAAGATTCACATTCACACTAGGTCTTTTTTGTTTAAATTTGAGCTGTGACACTTGAATTAGTTTCTGTTTTTTACTTTATTTTTCTCCAATTTAATTTAGATCTGCTTTTTAGCTTAAAGTTTGAGTCATGAGGCCTTTATTAATTTTCCACTTAATTTTGCATCACTTACAGTCAAAACTTCTGGCTTGAAAATGATCTGAGTTAATAAAATCGTTAATTTCAAATAAATGGGATGTTACTTTAGCTTTTTGTGTCAGTCCATACTGATTATATTTGTTTTAATATTTGTGATTGGGCAACTTTACAAACTAAAGGACTTGAGTTTGCAAATTTGGATGTATATACTATGCCTGCTCAGTCATGGACAAAAATCATTATCAAAGATTAAATGATCAATAAGCAATATACAGGTATGCTACACATACATTTATTATTTATAAACACTTTTGGCTGTGATAATTTACACAATGATCATTTGCGAGAAATTGATTTTGCTATACTTTAACATTTTATCAGAACTTTAATGTCTTTTTTTCTAATAATTATACTTTTCTTTCAGGCTGGATTAATGCAATACTGACTCCTGTCGACTGCCTGGCGTTCTCTGGTCACTTTGTCCACAACCTGAGCGTGGAGATGCAGATGAGGTTAGTAAATCTGTTTGATTACACGAACACACTTTGGTCACCCCTCCTGCTGAAGGTCTATGTTTAGAAAGTCTACTCTGGCTCCAGATAGCCAAATAACATATGTTAAATGTTTCTAGCCTAAGACGCTGTTCACACATTTTTTTTAAATTTAAAATAGTTTTCTGGAAACATAGCATTGTTTGAAGGAATGTGTCAGTCCACATGAAAGTGCTGAGTATGCTGCAGTACATATGCCGGGCCTGTAAGTGGCGCTGTAACACTGCCACAGACAGACACCAAAACCAGAGATGAAGACAGGGAGCATGTGAATCAGGCATGTGCAACAGATACACTGACAAAATCAGAGACAAAAATGAACCACCAATTACAGTAATGATATAATGATAATGATAATAGTAATGAAACCAAACAAAAGAAGCAGAGCAAATAAACTGACTAAAGTACAAAGATGATTACAGTGATGAAGAATGAAGGATTAGTCTAGGTTCAGAGCGAGAATTTGATCAAAAAATGAAGGGTTAGAGGCAGTGTTAATTTTGTTGACTAATTATTCTCGTCATAGTTTTTGATGAAAGCTAGACAGTAAGTAATAAACACAAGTGCACATGGACAAAAACTAAAACTAAATAAACTTACTAGATGACATAGTTTGAGTGGGACTTAATCCAATCAGACCTAGTTTTCATCCTGTAGAAAGTAGAGACAATGTATCCAATCACAGCTACTCCAGTCGTGTGGGAAGGTTGGATGAGTTAAGAGGGACATCCAATCACAGCTGCCTTACGGGATGAGAAGCTGTTCTCTTTATGAATCAATATATTCATGTAGAGCAGGTTCACTGTTTGTTGTCAGTTCTGGTATTGTAACCGAGATGCTCTGCCAGGTAGAATAAATTAAGGTGACTGCATTTCACACAAAAGGAACATTTGTTTCTGTTTATTTTTTCATTCAGACTTTACTTTCATTAAATAAAGGATTATTCGATGTTTCATTTTATCGAAATGTAAAACATGACTTCAGAATTTCAAGAAAACATAAAAAAATTACTTTCACTTTACACTTCATGTTTTAGTCGACTAAATTTACAGTAAATGTCATCAACTTAAACTAGACTAAAATTCAAACAATTTAGATGACTCTATTATGACTTGAGCCAAAATATATTTTAGGAAAAAAGACTATAAGTAAGACAAAATTAAAAAGTGCTGTCATAATAAACACTAGTGGAGATGGTACATCTGTAACTTGGTGTGAAATATGAACATAAACATACACAAATACTTGAAAAAGAATAGGAGCGAGATGAGTTTGGTTTGCATTTGTGTCATATGTAACATACTGAAAGAACAATATATATATGTATATATATACATACATACATATATATATATATATATATATATATATATATATATATATATATATATATATAATCTATCTGAATACATTGGATTTCTGTTATGGCTATGTACTGTATTGCACTACTAAGGGATGTGTGGGGATGATTTAATGTCTGGGTTAAACTTTACTGAAATAAAATAGTTGAAAAGTCTGGAGATGGCAGCAGTCAGTTGTTGGATAAATAAACGCAGAATGAAATGATGCCAACAGAATGTCCTTTGTGTTTTAAAACACTGATGGAAACACCAACAACATCCTCAAACATTTTCTTTGCAGAATAGTAATCAATATCAGAACAGCCAGGTTTATGCCCAAAGGCCTAAGTGGACTGGCTTCTTGTTTCTACACATAAGATCCATTTGAATCAATGAAGGAATCATTATATAATTGGATCAATAAGCAGAGTTGATTGTTGAACTGGTATCAATAAAAACATATCAGTTTCCATCCCCACATGTGAATGATGCATCTCTCTGCAGTGAACCTGTTTCTAATGTAAACCAAAACATGCTGCTTGATGTTTTCAGGGCGTATGAGATTGAGAAGCGGCTAAAGGTCAAAACTCTCACCCCCTTCCATAACTTTGAGACGGCGTGCTGGTATGTGGGGCGACATCTGCTGGAACGTTTCAAAGGTAAACTCTTGATCAGTTTGATGTACTTAAAGATTTTTGCTGTGTTAACATGAGTCTACTGTCTTTATTTAACTTCTCATTCCCTCAGAAGAATGCACCGGAGCAGAGAACACACAAACACTTTCAGAGATGCTCTTTTTTCCCCCTGCTGCATGTCTGCTGCACAGATGAGGATCTGGATGCTCTAATATTATTTCAGTCATTAAATCGGTGAATCGCTGAGTTCACAGATGATTAGCTTCAAAAGGTTTGGCTCGGCTAGAATCACTTGCTCCATTACGAGCGTGTGTTTAAACTCCCCTCAGCTGGATCGAGGACTTTTGTTTATGTTTCCACCCTTTTCTGTGGATGTGTGTGTGGAGCGCACAACTTCTTACCCACAAGGCTTTGCCATTAGCGCACCATAATTCTTTTTAACTTCAAGGTCAGCTCTCTCAGCGCAGGAAAAAGACGTACTTCACTGCTGCTGGTATTTTCTCTTGATGTTATTAATAATTTCCTGTTTTGGTTTTAAATCGACTTCGGACAAAGATTTTCAGCCATTATAGCGGCACCACCTACACTCAACAAAGAAGAGCGCACTGTTCAGATGAGCTGTATGGAGAAGATATCAAAAGGCTGAACAAGACTCAAACAGAAATAAAACAGTTCGTTACTGTTTCACCACAGTTAGGATCCAGAGCAGGGAGGGGCACGTTGTTAGTTTATTTGTCCCTGTGAGGAAATGGCTGTGGCAGGAATCACGGACATTTTGCTACAAAAATACAATATCAACACTGACACAGTGTTAAAAATAAACAAAAAGGGAACAAATCAAAATCACCACATACTCAAACAAAGCACTCGCACAAAAGAGATTAGGAAAAGAAACTTGTAGTGATAGGCAGGTTGGGGGGTCTAAACCAGCGAGACAGGACTGTTTCCTCATCGTTTGTTTAAAAAGTTGACCACTCGTGAAACAAAAGAGCATTTTATCTGTTTTTGCTGAACATGGGAGCACAGGACGGCTCCCTAAAGGGCAAATGGGGAGTCTCTGATTACTAGGAGTGGGAGAAAAAATTGATTCACATAAGTATTGCGATTTTTTTGTCTGGCGATTTTTTAATCGATTTTTTTGTTCAAAAATCAAAGAGAAAGACCGCAGAGACCAGGGAGAAGCCGGGGGGAAAAAGCACAGTGAAGGCAGCAGAGGCATTCATGCTCGGCCCGTAAATTACAGTGATGATGATGATGGGTGGGAAAACTAATCACTTTGAAACTATAGCAATTTTAAATCTTGATAGCAAAATTGATTATTTTCTTGAAAAAAAACTCTGGTGTCTAAAGGGTTAATAAGCCACTTTTATATGCAATCCAGGCTTTTGAAAAGAGAGGTAGTATAAACAGCTGGTTAAAATATATTGCTGAATAAATCCTAAAAACTGACTTACATGTGATGTGTATATTTCCTGATATAGTCTGGACGCATCATCATCATTCATCTTTTTCGCTGGTGTTAAAAAAAGCTAACTAAAGATTGCAAAAATCGGCAAATATCGTAGAATCGCAATTTAATTCGAATCAGCACCTTAAAAATTGCAATAAATTGAATCGGGAGAAAAGTGAATCGTCCCAGCCCTACTGATTACCATCATCCACAATTCTGAATGCCTTTTTCATGTTCTCCATTTCTCAGATCAAATCTCAGAGTCGGTGTATGAAATGTTTTAATGCTCAGATCGAAGCGTCTTGTTTTTTATGCAAGTGTCCAGGGCATAGGAAATACTTCTGCATCAAAAGCCAAACCTCATTCACTATTTCAATAACAGGTCAACAATCAGGATCAGGCAGGTTTAAGTTTGTGATAGGCCTGTTAACTTAACTTAATGTTGGCCAAAAGCCTTTTATTTTCTCATTTTTCTGCAGGAATCATTGACTCTCTTCTCTATGGGTTTAAAACATACCACACTGCCTGTATTATAAGCATTATTAACAGTGAGATTCAGTTGTATTTAAGCAAATTTAACAAGTGTAGCTCTGTGCTCCAAGGAAATCTTTAAGTCCTGTGCGGATTTTCTCTTGTTTTTTGGAGTATTACACACGCTGGGCAGCGCACTGGGCAGCACACCGATAGGATGTCCCTTAGCTCTTAATCCTGTTATGAATTTTAAACTGAATTTTTTCAAAAAGTGCTGTAATAACAGTTGATAAGTGTTGTTGTGTGTCCCATGTGAGTTAAACAAGCATGGTAAAGTTTTGATCTTGTGGATATTTGTCCAAATCTCTGAGACGTTCCCGAAATTGCAGAAACACTCTGACCACAGAGCTTTGGCCATGACCCCGCCTCAATTGGAGAAAACCATCTCTGGGTACAAACAGGAGCATATTATCATTTGTTTTTTCAAATAGCTTTAAAAAAACTGCATTTCTGGTTGGAAACTATAACCATTCTCTGACAAATGCTGAGGTTTTTGAGCAGTGGTAGGTGAGAATTAGCAATGAAACATGGCGTTTAAGGACAGGATTAACACTAAATGAGGAGAGGATTACTCACAGTCACACATAAAAGTAAAATCACCTCCATAATTGCTGTCACTACTCTCTTCACACACTAAAAATATTTTACTTTTAAAGCTATAAAATATATTCCTTGGCTCTCAGTCAGGGTTTGAGGTTAGGGCTGTAATGGAGACTCAAAGCATTCTCAATGTAATATGATGAGATAATTAAAATAGACCCTTATGAACATATATCTTCATAAAATAACTGGTCACTTGAATTTTTGAGTTCTTTATTATAATTGTACACATTATAATGCATACTGGCAATAAAATATTCCATATTCTACCTTTTCTTGGATTTTTATGCCCCTTAGTGTGTTTAACATGTCTCCACAGCAGTTGGGCACTCCTACACATCTTCTCACGTCCCGTGACGCATGCTCCTCCATATCTCACCCCCGTGGGTCCACTCCCTTTTATCAAGACCCCACATCTCTGGTGTCCCTGGATTCTTACAGCCTTTATTTCCTGTATGAATTTAGATCAGCACAGCACTCGGACTACTATCTTAAACTAATTACAATTCCTGTTTGTCCTCCTTTCCGTTTGTCTTGTCTCGTCCTGTCTGTCACTATTTCCCCTTCTTTCACACTGTGGTGTGGCACGGCCCTCCCCTTCAGCTCACATCAGGGGTTAAATAAAGTTTGATTTGATGGAGTAGCCTACAGGGAGGGCTGGTGATGGTCACTCTAGCAGTGAATCATATTTACTTATCTGTCATTGCTAGAAAAAAATGCATTGGTCTTTCCAACGCTGCCACCAGACACAGTGTTCAGCTGTAACGATAATGCAGAGAAGGGGGAAAAAAAAAAAAATACAAAGACATGTCTCCACAGCATGACAGGTTTCTTCAATGAACAAGACAAAGAGTCCACAGCATCAGGACTTCTCCCTCTCCATATATTTTTGACATCAGTGCATGTCAGATAAACCTCCCACTGCAGCGTCATTCCATCATTTGCTCCGAGCAGTGAAAATGAGAACTGTTTTAGTGTTGTAATAATATCTCTGACCTAAAGGCTTAAAGTTGTGTTTGATTCAGTAGTATAATTTGCATTTCTTTTTCTGCAGGTTTACATAAAGCAAATAAGCAGCCAGCCCCGTACCTGGTACATGGTGCCAAAATCATCAACGGAGCCTTCAGAGCGTGGACTAAAAAACAGGTACAGACATGTCAAAAGTGTGCGAGTGAGCTGTCCAACTGAGATCCGGCGATACGTGTAGTAATTCTTGTGTTTGTTCATGTGTTTTTTGTAACAGGCTCTTTTGGAGCATGAAGATGAGCTTCCAGAGAACATGAAACCTTCACAGCTGATTAAAGATCTTGCCAAAGAGATCAGACTGTCGGAGGTATTTGAATCTTATTTGGATAAAACCATTTCAAAGTCAAATGCTCCCTAAATTGTTTAAGTAGTTTTTGATTGAGGGCTTTAACTTTTCTTTAGGTGATGTTACTTGAGTATCAGAAAGAGAAATACTTCAGTTCAATTCAGACAACTTTATTAATCCCTCATGGGGTAGTTTGTTTGGAGCTGCATGGAAATAAAAGACAGAAACAAACCAGCACAACATGCAAACAACAGATGAAGCTAAGGAAAACAAACCTGTACAGTGCCCTGGCATAAGAAGTTATTATTATTGCTATCTCTGAAAACCTGGTTCTGTCTGTGATTTATTTGCTCTCATTTTTTACAGAATGCAACAAAAGCCATTAAGAGCGAGCCCAGCATTAAGATCCCAGTAGAAGAACCCCCATCCACCCACTCCGAGCCCGAAGAGCCCGTGTCCCCGGCCCACGTCCCCTCGCCAAGCAGAGAGAAGGCAAGAAAGAAAGCTTCCAAACCTCCAAAACCTCCAAAACCCCCCAAACCTCCTAAGATGCCCAAAGCCCCCAAACCTCCCAAGGTGCCCAAGGTGAAGGAGGAAGGAAAGAAGAAAGCGAAGAAGGTGAAAGAGTCGTCACCTCCTCCAAAACCCTCGAGCTTTGCAGCACTTGAGTCCCATGCAAAAGACATTTTGAGTAAAATGGACCAATCCAAAAAGGCAAAGGTGAGTAAATGTTTGAATAATGAAAAGGTCTTTTTATTCTGTTTAAGGTATTTCTGTAACCGAGTGGCAACAAGTAAATGACCCCTGACTGATAATAAGTTAATTTGGAAAGCCTGGTTTTGCCCATCACTAGTATTCATGTCTCCATGAAACAGTAACAATCTGCATTTGTTGATATAGTTGATATATATCACCAGCTGTTTATTGTTCTTGTGTGTCAAGCTGAAAGTTGCTGCTTGTTTCGTCCTCGGAGGCTTTTTAGCTTCAAGTATTTGCTCCCCAACTTCTGCACTCTTAATCAAATTTTACTAGAGGCAAGTCCTTTGGCAAACTGTTCGAGCATTAATTAAACCAAATAAGGCAGATCACTTCTAAATAGCTCAGTAAAAACGTAATGTACACAGGCATTACATTATGACCTCCTGTCTCATAGAGTGTTGCCCCCTTTGACGCTTCTCTGTCTAAACCAGCGTTAACTCAAGGTTCTCACACATCCTGGAAACCTGGAAAACCTGGGTAATGATTGACCAATTATTAAATCTTGGAAATTGTATGGAAAATGAGAAAAAAAGTAAAACGTCCTGGAAAAGCTTGAATTTTTCTGGAAGATTATTTATCCTCCTTCTGCTTCTGTCGACCTTGTTAGTGAACGCAAACAATCATTTGGACACAGCCTACTTAATAATAATAACTTTATTTGTACTGTGGGTACAATAAATTCAACAATGAGGTCAAACAGAGACCAAGAGAGCCAGAGAAAAAAGCACAGAGGGTCATGTTAACTAAAGCAACAAGAGGAAGGAAAATAGCAAACTGGTGAGCTGGAAACAGCTGGAGTAATTTACAACAAGTATGGAAGAAGAACATTGACGATGAGGGCATTTCATTTTATGTACAATTGCAGGGAATCAACAAGAGAATAAACAGATCATAGATTTATAGATAGATACATATATGACAGTAAATAGATGACAGCAGTTGATAGTTGATGACATCCCATCTGGAAGATGGAAAAGAAGAGGGCAGACGAGTAAAAGAGAAAAATTAAAGAATACAAGTACAAGTAATAATTATAAAAAACGGATTAAATTGAAACAAGAAAAGATTGTAAAAAGTAAGGAGAGTAAGAACAGAAGAGCTTAAAAACAGTTCAATAGGTAATTGTAAAATTAATAACTGAAATGGATGATTAGCAAGTATATGAGCAATAGAAGGATCATGTAAAAGCAAGGCTAAAAAAGTGTGTTTCAAGATGCGATTTAAAAGATGTCACTGATTCAGCTCGCCTTCCAAAGTCGATGAGCCCTGACAGAAAAGGCTCGATCACCTTTAGTCTTCAGTTTCAACTTTGGAGCGGCCATGTGGCCCCCACCTGAAGATCTGAGAGCTGGTTTATAAAGCCTCAATAATACAGAGATGTAGGTTGGAGCCAGACCAGTGAGAGCTTTCAAAGTGATCAGTAAAATAAAAAAATCAATTGGACAGGAAGTCAGTGGAGAGAAGCGAGCATGGGGATGGTGTGATGCCGTCTGTTAAAACCTGTTAAATGTCTTGTCTCTTCTCTCAACATTGCAGTTTCTTCCCCTCTAGCTGACCAGCCTGTGCAGCCATCAAACTTGCATATCCCCTCCAGAGGAGCCCTACTGCCCAGTGTTTCCATATGACTTTATCTCTAGATGTACGAACTTTTCAGACCCCACTAAGGACTTATTTTTCCCCAAAGAATAACTGGCGACTTTCATTTCAATAGTGTTGCTGTATCATTGAGTGTGAGATTTTTAACTCCCCACTCTCTCTCCTCTGCTGAGCGACAGATGAGCAGCAAAGAGCTGGAGTGGGCCGAAACATCTCTGAGTGATTTCAGTAGAGCCGCAGCGACCATAACAGGGACAGTTTTGAGTCAACAGGTGGTTTCACGTGGCCACATTTCACCCAGAATGCTACACTGTTAATGAATGGAAACAATGTAATTTGAAAATCAGCTCCATTCAAATACTGTATAACGTACAGTATGTGCATAGAGGGAAGAGATTAGCTACTTTTCATGCAGTTTTTAGCCAGCTACTTTCTAATGAAAGTAGTTGTATACACCAGTGTGATGTTCTGGAAAGTGCCTGGAAAATAATTTCTTGAAAAAGAGTGGGACCTCTGTAGCTTCATCAGCAGTTTGAGCATCAGTTGCTGGATCTCTGTTGGATTGGACCACACAGCCAGCCCTTTCCCCCAGGTGCATCAGTGAGCCCATGCCCCCCATGACCCTGTCCCCTCCTTGTACCACTTCAGATAAATTCTGATCACAGCTGACCCAGTCATTATCCATTACACTCTGGTCCTTGACAAACTTGCTCACATCCTTACACTGGCCAATTTTTTCTGCTTCTACTTGGAGGACTAAATCTCCACTTACTGCCACTAACAGGTGCCATGATGGAGAGGTGATCTGTGTTATTCACCTCTCCTGTAAGTGGTCATGATGATATTTCTTGTTGGTGTTTCTCCTCATGGTATTCTGTCCATTTTCAGGCTGTAAAGAACGTCTTGAGTACGACGGAGAAGGAAATATCGAAGCAGAACAACGTCGAGAAGTTTGAAATCAGAGAACAGAATAAAAACAAGACAGAAGCAAAGTGGAAATATAAGGTAAGCACTTTTTATTGTAGAAAATGTGTTCGTCTAAGGTTCTATAACAGCTCTTTCCATGTGCCACAAACAAGTCGTATGGAATCATCACTAAAACTCAGAATATTCAAAGTTCACAGCAGGACAGCAGCTGAGAGACAGCCACTTCAGCACATACAATAGAAAACAGAACCTTGGATTCCTGCAGGAAACTTTGGGAAATGAATTGCTCAAAGCCCACAGTTATTTGATGTACAGTACATTTGTCTATTATAAACATAAAGAAATCTGATCTTGTTGTTTTTAACGGGAGATTTCAATAATTCATGAGGCCTCTGCAACAGAAACTCTGCCTCTATTGGATTGTTTTTCATGCTTTAGATGCTTCAAGCACCAAAATATGAGCATCAGTATATATCATACAATGTTTTGTGTGTTTTTTGAGTGTAGTGGCCCAATAAAAGGAGAAGAACCAACTGATCCATCAGAAGTTTGACCAAACAACCAAATACGCTGTGAAAAGAGTGAATAACACACGCCCAGTACACACTGACTGGATAGTTGATACTCTGATTGGTTTGTTTTGAAACATACTCATGCATAACCAAGGCTTGTACGCCACCCTCTCTGTGCCTTTGTGCAGAGAATATGCATTTTCATAACAGCAAAATACGGACTGACACACCTCAAACCTCCGTGCACTACATGCTTTGGACAAGAAGCTCCACACCTTCAACAAAGTGCCCTTTAACCTTTTTAATACTATAATACTTTCAGACTGGCCAAAAAAAACAGTTTAAACACGGTAACAATCAGCTGCTGTCGACAGTTTCAAAGTGTTTAATCAGCATTTCGAACTGGGTCATTTGACCCTGCAAGCGACACAGGTTTTAATGGACTCACCAACAATCATCTTCGGTGGGAACATCACACCAGGGTCGACCTGCTAATTTACGGATGACGTTGACGTATCGTCCCCACGGCATAATATAACACCCGCCCCTCCGTCTGTAACTTACGTGACTCTTAGCTGTCTCATCAACAAATTCCATCCGCCTTTGTATCATCAGCGTCAAGTTTGTACATTTTTAAAGAGGGACAAAAGTAAGAAAAGTAAGAAAACCGCGTCCACGACCTCCATGCTCTTTTCCATTGTTTACATGGAGGGGCTTCGTCTGGCTGATGATCAGCTTGATGTGGCAGAAGAAAACAAGCAGCCGGACCCGGGTCTGCTAACAGAGGGAAAATAGTCACTTGCCGATTGGTAGCAGGTTAACCCACAATGAAAAACCCCACATTGACCAGCTAATATTAGTGAGAAAGCAGTATAATTATAACATACCATCTGTTCTGTTTTGTCCATTTTTTGTCAATATATGTTACAGGGAATGTCCTTTGAGTCATTTTTTTCATGAGAATTCTATCTGGCAAATATTTGTCATAACTATGTTATAAATGCTTAAAAAAGAGAGCAATTACAAGAGAAAAATACAATACTGCATATCATGGCATAATTACAGCAAAAGAAGGCAAGATATTACTCCAGATTCAGAATGATACTAATGCTATTATCTACAATATTTTTACATTATTTACGTGGAAAATACAGATAAACCATGTATATCACTCACAAGTTTTCTCTGAAGCTCTCAGTCATTGTACCATGTATCACTGGAAAGCCCCGCTTCTCAGCTTTCAGAATCTGTGGCAGAATCTGAATTATTTGAATATCATTGATACCAGAGCAGTTATGGTTAGGAATGTCACAGTTACAGATACAATGATAAACCGTGGTAAAATTTCAGAGAGTAACTATTACTGTTTTCTATTTTAATTGCCTTTAAAACGGTGTTTGATTGTCTCACTTTGTCAATGACACATGATGATTCTGCTCACTACCTGGAAAAGCCAAAACTGTGTTACTGCTCCTTAGCAAATCAGCAGCAGTCCCTCAGACGCAGGCGTGCATGCAATGTTTGCCTGGTGCTTGGTGCCCACATGCTTGGTCCCCTTGAAACAGACAAAGTCTGAATTCTGTTCTGACCACTGCAGATCATTCATAAATTAACATTATTTTTTAACTATAAAACTTTGTTCAATGATTTCATGGTGTGTATAAGGGACTTTTAAACATTTTGAGCACATTGCAATGATACCTTTAATAATGATTACCATGATTGTTGGTAACAATAAACATGATATGAAATGTTCATACGTTACATCCCTGGTTACGGTGCTTCGAATCATGCATGTGATGACATGTGAGAATCTATACAGAGGAATCCTGCATGTCTTTTTCTGCTACAGAGCACAAGGGTTAAGTCCAGCACTGCCGTGGTATTGCCGTGGTGGTGTTACAGTGATGTGATATTTGGTGGTTGGTTGGAGCAAAAACAGTTCGTGAGCATGGTGTGCAAGAAGCAGCAGACAGAAATGTTCAAATCTGAGCTACTAAACCAAAAAGACTCATAAATGGTTTTGACACATCTCTTCTAAGCAATCAATAAAAATAAGGAAGTGAACTCAGTAACACATGTTTGTCCATCATTGTTTAGAGCTCTCTCTGAAACATTCACTGTCCCACTGTTTACCCAATGGAAGAACTCCAGGTCTGTTTCCACCGTATTTCACTCACATGTGGTCCTCAGCTTCTAAATCCCCGCTGTATCATAAAATGCTGGACAACAACAGAAGAAAATGTGTGATTGTGTTGATTATGACACATGTCAGGTTTTTAGTTTCATGGAAAATTCAAAGTTAAACTGTGGAGGAATGTTTGTAGTGACTCCAAAGATCTCCATCCTCGTGCTCCTTTGCTCTTTTGTGTCAGGATCAAACGTTTTCAGATGCTGCAGATGCCCACCGAGATGTTTACAGAGGTCCCTCGAAATCACATTATCACTTTAAACTTCTGCTGAATCATCAAGTTCACATCTCCTCTGTTCAGGATATTAATAAGTCCAACCCAAAAGCAAAAAAGCTTCAAGCAATGTAAAAATGTCAGTTTCAGGTTACAGGTCAGCGTCACATGCCTTTGATTTAGAAGTTGAAGAGTGAATATGTGAAAAGATGTGATCTTAAATTTCAGTTAATTCACACTGTCTGCTCCGGGGTGATTTACATGGCAGCTGGTTTGCATTCCTTTAAACACATTTGGTTTTTAAGAAATTGGGTCAGGAAAAAGGCAGAAGCAAAGGTTTGAACGGGCTAACAGTGTAACACTGTTGGTCTTTTAAACTGTGCTTTTGAAGTATAATAATAACTTACTGGCTTTAGGAATCTGTAAATGTAAGGCTTTAGATTTTAGCATCAGAAAATATGAGAAAGAGGGTTCTGTTTAGCTGGAGTCAGTGTTGTGTCAAATCAGAATCAATCAGAAAAACGATTTATCCTTTAGGGAAAAGTTGGTTGTATAGTTTCCTTTCACAAAGTGTGAAAGTACAAAATGTAGATATAACATTAATTGGAATTAAATGTAAATTTGAATAGAAATAAGCAACTGGTATACGTGGTTAATTGTTTGACCATGTTGTCTTTGCTTTCTTCGCTTTCTTCTCTTATTACTTTATTACCTCCGCCAAGGAGGTTATGTTTTCGGGAGAGTTTGTTTATCTGTCTGTCTGTCTGTGAACAAAATAACTCAAAAGCTTAGGGGTGGATTTTGATGAAATTTTCAGGAAGTGTCTGCACGGGAAAAGGAAGAAGTGATTCAGTTTTGGTGTTGATCCGGATCAGCGTCTGGATCCACCATGACAAAAAATGCGATTTTCGTGAATAACTACTGAACTAAAATAGATATTATGAAACTAGTAAAGCACTAGGAGACCGCAGACAACCGCCAGCACCACAGTCCTCTCCCATATTGTGATTTTTACCATAAATATTAGTCCTGCATGGCATGTTTTCATGTAAATATTTAGATTCCTTGACCATGAAAACATACCATTAGAAATTGGTTTCATAATGATATCTATTTTAGTTCAGTAGTTATTCATGAAAATCGCATTTTTCGTCATGACGGTGATCCGGATCACCACCAAAATTTTGGATCAACACCAGTTCTTCCTTTTCCCATGCTGAACATTTCCTGAAAATTTCATTTCACTAGCAAGGACCACACCACAAATGTATACGTTTGACAGTTTACTGAAGGTTTAGGAATATGAGGAATGACAGTGATGAACATGTGACATGAGATTTGTTGAGAGATGAGCCTTTAGGAAGGACGTCATAAGCCAGGCAGAGTGAGACTCAGTGTGGGGGTCCCGTCTCATCGTGTCCTGCCCGAGCTGATCTTGACCCCCTCCTAGGATAAGGTGAGCAAGGAGCTGAGTGGAGAAAGAAAAGGGCATGATTAAGATTGAAGGGTGGGAGGGTGGGTTGAAGAGTTACAGACAAACTGAGCGATGAGGCATGGCTGAGTATAAGTAGGCTTGTCAGCTGATTGGAGGTGTGGTTTGTGGCGTGGTCCAGCTCCCGAACCTAAGTTAACACATTAACTTCATTTCACTAGCAAGGACCACACCACAAATGTATACGTTTGACAGTTTACTGAAGGTTTAGGAATATGAGGAATGACAGTGATGAACATGTGACATGAGATTTGTTGAGAGATGAGCCTTTAGGAAGGACGTCATAAGCCAGGCAGAGTGAGACTCAGTGTGGGGGTCCCGTCTCATCGTGTCCTGCCCGAGCTGATCTTGACCCCCAAAAGAGTAATGTTGAATGGAGATCAGCTGAGAATGGACAGACACGGATAATAAGTTGTTTTAATGAATGTGATGAGTTGAGATGTCCCGAGTGGGAATCAGAAGAAGCTATGAATGGTTGCTTTACTTTCAGTAACGTGGATGGAAGTTGATGCTAGGGTAGGGCTGGATGATTATGGTAAAATTAGAATCCCGATTATTTTAAGTGGTATTGAATCACAATTAATATACACAATTATTAATTTATTTAAAAACTTCAGTATTGATTTAAACGCAATTTAAAGAACCAGCGAGTGGTACATACAGTATTATTGATCCACATAAGTCACACACGCTCGCTGTGGCTGCGTGGAACACAGAAGCGCTATGAAGCGCAGGAACTTGCATACACGGCACACCACACTGTGCGGCATTTTAATCACTTTTCTTCGATGATAATGCTTTTATGATTGTTAGATGGCAAAATTTAAATCAGGATCAAAATCTGATTAATTGTCCAGCCCTATGCTATGGTGGAGCAGAGAAACTGATAGGAACTCAAATGTCAGTCTGATGTGGAGTGAGATTGTGGACTTCTACCTGGAGGTAAACTAAGGTCCATAGCTGTGGGTCTAGCTTGATATTGAAGGTTTTTGAAGGTTGAGGAAGTATAGGCTCTTTGCAAGGAATCTCCTCCACTTCTGAGATGTAGGAGTATGTGAGAATGGACTCCTTGACAATTTTTGCCCCCAAAAGATGGTGGATGTTATCGGGAATGAGTCCACGCAGATGGTGGAGACTGAAACTATCAATTCATCAATATCCTGACTTAGCCTGAAGCCCTCTTACTAGATGGATTTACCATTTACAATATTTTGATTAGATTGTATTTTATACCATCCGTAGAACTGAATACGTCAAGTGCATCGTTTAAACCAAGGTTTGGGTTTAGTTGGATGTTAATGATAGATAACATTTGTAAAGTGCTACATAGAGGGACTCGCACGGAGTGGCTTGTGTTAGTCGACATTTCTGGCCACGTCCTGGTGTTGAGTAATGGGGGTGTCAAGGGAGAGGGAAAGGTGGGAGAGTGATTTAGAATCTGGTTCGAGTTGAGGAGGTGGGGAGGGAGGGGGTAATGGAGGGTGGGAGAGTAGAAGAGGGATAAGTACTGGTTTTTGTAATGGAGGTGAGGAGGGAGGCCGGTGGGAGAAAGATGAAGATTCTGGTAGTTGAGGTCAGGAGGAAGGGAGCAAGGGAAGGTAGGAGAGAAGAAAGGTGGTAGAGTGATCAGAACCTGGTTCTGGAGTGGAGGTTGATGGGGCAAAGTTGGGAAGGGATGAAGGCGGAGGGGTGAATAGTGAGTGGGAGATGGATGAAGAACTGGGTTTGGATAGTGGATGACAGGAGGGGGTGGGGGGGGGGGGAAGAGTGGCTGGCTGTTATTGATTGTATAAGTTTAGCTCTGAATGGAGCCTGGACACTGATTTTGCAAGTACGCTTCAACTTTCACTTAGACCAATTTGCAGCTAGTAGCGGCTAATGTCTAGGACAACTAAGTCACTACAAATAAGTAAAACACTGCTTCCTTTGGAATCATCTTTTGCTGGATTGGGGAGGTCAGCAAAGACTGCCGCTGGGCAGCTTCTGCTTTACGTGGATAATAGCCTACTGCATCGATCTGCGTCATGCGTAGCCCTAATTGAAGCTGTGCTGGAGTTACTGGAGCAGAACTAAGGCTGCTGGAGCCAAGCTGAGGCTGATTGAGCAGGGCTGGGGCTGTTGGAGCCGAGCTGGGGCTGTTGGAGCCGAGCTGGGGCTGTTGGAGCCGAGCTGGGGCTGAAGGAGACGAGCTGGGGCTGATGGAGCAGGGCTGGGGCTGATGGAGCAGGGCTGGGGCTGATGGAGCAGGGCTGGGGCTGATGGAGCAGGGATGGGGCTGATGGAGCAGGGCTGGGGCTGATGGAGCAGGGCTGGGGCTGATGGAGCAGGGCTGGGGCTGATGGAGCAGGGCTGGGGCTGATGGAGCCGTGATGGGGCTGTTGGAGCCGTGATGGGGCTGTTGGAGCCGTGATGGGGCTGAAGAAGACGAGCTGGAGCTGAAGAAGACGAGCTGGAGCTGAAGAAGACGAGCTGGAGCTGAAGAAGACGAGCTGGGGTTGAAGAAGACGAGCTGGGGCTGAAGAAGATGAGCTGAGGTTGCTGGAGCAACTAACCTGTGCTGGGGCTACTGGGGCCGAACTGAGGCTTCTGGATTAGCTGGAGCTGTGCTATAGCTGTTAAAGCTGGTCTTTAGCTGCTGTAGTTGTGCTGTAGTTGTGCTGTAGCTTTGCTGTAGTTGTGCTGTAGCTGTAGCTGGTGGAGCTGTGCTGTAGCTGTAGCTGGTGTAGCTGGGCTGTAGCTGTAGCTGGTGTAGCTGGGCTGTAGCTGTAGCTGGTGTAGCTGGGCTGTAGCTGGGCTGTAGCTGGTGGAGCTGTGCTGTAGCTGCTGTAGCTGTGTTGAGGCTGTGCTGTAGCTGCTGTAGCTGTGCTGGGGCTGCTGTAGCTCTGCTGTAGCTGTTGCTGGAGCTGCTGGAGCTGTGCTGGGGCTGCTGTAGCTGTGTTGTGGCTGTGCTGGGGCTGCAGAAGCTCTGCTGTAGCTGTTGCTGGAGCTGTGCTGGGACTGCTGGAGCTGTGCTGGGACTGCTGGAGCTGTGCTGGGACTGCTGGAGCTCTGCTAGAGCTGTGCTGGAGCTGTGCTGGGGCTGCTAGAGCTGTGCTGGAGCTGTGCTGGGGCTGCTAGAGCTGTGCTGGAGCTGTGCTGGGGCTGCTAGAGCTGTGCTGGAGCTGTGCAATAGCTGTTGGAGCTGTGTAATAGCTGTTGGAGCTGTGCTTGGGGTGATGTAGCTGCTGTAGCTGTGCTGTAGCTGTGCTGTAGCTGTGCTGGAGCTGTGCTGGAGCTGTGCTGGAGTTGCTAGAGGTGCTAGAGGTGCTCGAGGTGCTCGAGGTGCTGTTGCTGCTGAAGCTGGGGCTGAGCCATTGTAGTGGTTGGGAATGTGGTTGTAGCTGCTGTAGTCGTAATGCTATAGTTGTAGCCGCAGTCATGGCTGCTATTGTTGTAGCCACTGTGGTAGTTGAAGAGATTGACAAAGACAAAAAATGCATTTGGGTGATGGGGAAGGGAGGGGGTGGGGAGGGGGAAGGGAGGGGTGACAGGATAGATTAGTTGGAAATGGAGAAGATTGAGAATAGTCAAGATTGGTTCATCTGCAATGAGCCATTGGGACACTCAAGAGATTGGCTATGACAGAAGGAAAGGAGCCACGCTGCAAGGTGTGGCTGCTGTGGTGATAGAAAAGAAGAAAGGGATGACGGGATGAAGGGATGCATGTGCACGGGATGATAGTGAGCCTGCGAGCGCAGGGTGAGATGATGAGTCAATGCAATACGACCTGATTCCCGACGGAGGGAGCTGTAGAGAAGAGATTGACAAAGGCAAAAGAAATACATTTGGGTGATGGGGAAGGGGGGGTTGGGGAGGGGGAAGGGAGGGGTGACAGGATAGATTAGTTAGAAATAGAGATGATTGAGAATAGCAGCACTGATTTATCTGCAATGAGCCATTGGGACACTCAAGAGATTGGCTATGACAGAAGGAAAGGAGCCACGTTGCAAGGTGTGGCTGCTGTGGTGATAGAAAAGAAGAAAGGGATGATGGGATGAAAGGATGCATGTGCACGGGATGATAGTGAGCCTGCGATCGCAGGGTGAGTCATGAGTGAATGTAATACGACCTGATTCCCAGCAGAGGGAGCAGTTGAGGCGCGTTGGCAGCGAGGTCGTGAGGTCGTCAGCAGCGTTGATGATTGGCTCTGGTGAGAACCCGGAAGCGGGACTGTGAGACGAAGCAGCGGCGTTTATGGAAGTTGAGCAGAGATGGATCAGCCTGGAGGTCTATGCGGTGGCATGGAATGCCCCTCGTTCTCAGGAGCCAACGAAGGCGAGCGATGGTCCACTTTCCTGAAGGCGACCGGTCTGAAGCGTGATGCGGTCGGGATGAGTAGCCTTGGCGCCCGGTATACCGCAACTGACTGGAGATGAGCGGTCGGAGTGTAGCGAGTAGGGCTGCTGTGTGGATCGTCTCCTGTCCGAAGATCTTCGTGGATTTAAGCTTTAAGACCTTGCGGGGGTTGGAGGTATCGTGGTCGTAAGCTGTATGGACGTGGCTGGCGGGCGGTACGTGGACCACAAGGCTCTGTTGTGTAGCTGGCTCTGGTCGAGATCTGGCTGTTAAAGGAGGGTGCCAGGATCGTCGTAAGTCGTCGTCTGAGCCGTGAATATGGGGCTCGATGGTAAGTGACTGCTTTTTGGTTCAATGTCTTCTGCGATCGGCGTGCAGCGTGGTCTGTCCGTCTTGAAGAGTTACAGACAAACTGAGCGATGAGGCATGGCTGAGTATAAGTAGGCTTGTCAGCTGATTGGAGGTGTGGTTTGTGGCGTGGTCCAGCTCCCGAACCTAAGTTAACACATTAACTTCATCAAAACCCATCCCTAAGCTTTTGAGTTATTTTGTTCACAGACAGACAAACTCTCCCGAAAACATAACCTCCTTGGTGGAGGTAACCAGTTGCTAATGGTATATTTTCTTGGTAAAGGAATCTAAATATTTACATGAAATAAAGGTTGGACTAATATGTATGGTAAAAATCACAAAATGGGTGAGGACTGTGGCACTGGCGTAGGTCTGCGCTCTCCGAGTGCTTTTCTAGTTATTTAATCATCTCAAAAGCCTCCTGTGGACAATTGTTGCGAATTAGCACCAGTGCTAAAACACTCAAACAGTGCATATGGTATTTCTAGTGTAATTGTGATGTCAACATCTTATACACAATAAATAAATAAATAAAATAGAAAATCACCAAGCAAAGAATATTTAAAGAACTAACAAAAATAATCTTTAACATGGTTGAATGAATTAAAATGTGTGTGGCACTCTGAAGTTCATCTCATGGGGATGAGTTGTGTAGTAAGGGGTCTTCAACACAGAGTCATATTCAGGTGTATCATCACAAGTTTTAAATCAGAAAGGCATTTTGAAAACACACATTTTTTGAAAACGTGTCCCAGAGTCAATAGATCTGAAATGCCAGCTGTGTTTCTGAGCGTACCACGAACATGAATATTATTTATCATAAATGATGACCGCATAGCTGCACTTTTCCTTTAAACTGCATGTTCTCACCCCAACAACAGCAGAAACAATGAGGAAATACAGTGTCGCATTCATGCTGCAGAAGCCACTGAGCTTGTTTTGGTTTCAATTGTAAAATCTTCTGCTCCTCTACGACCACTGTGAGCAGCAAGAGGACAAAGGGAACAGCAGACACGTTTGTTGACATTTCTCAGGATGTATGTGCTTCACATCTTTGGCTTTGGTGTATGTCTGCAGCAGCGTGTCAGGAAAACAAAAACATACATCAAACTAATACATATATGATATATACTCTCATAAATCTTCAAAAGGGCCTATTTTAAAGTAAATGTTATTTAAGGAGTGTTATTAAAGGAGTGTTAGCAGAGGCAAAAGATGCCTGAATTTGTCTTTTTTGCATTCATAAACAATGATGCTTGTTTTTTTAATTATTGAATGTGAGAAAAGAGACCCAGAACTACTGCAAACATTTAAAGAATTGTTTTGTAATAAATAACGATAACATATCATGAACTAAAAACCACCATGCTTATTAGATATGATTAAATATGTTTTGTTTGGTGGTGTTAGGTTTATTATTTTGTAATCTTTGTTAAAGTGTAAATTAAATCACAGTTTCAAATGAAGGTGAGTGGGGGTCTAGCTACTTTTTAGAAAGTTTTGTATTTTATAATGTAATTGTTAATTTGTTTAAAACAGGGGGAACTATATATATATATATATATATATATATATATACATACATATATATATTTATATATATATCTATATATCCATATATATATATATCCATATATATATATATATATATATACACACACACATATGTATATATATATATATATATATATATATATATATATATATATATATATATATATACCGGTAGATATATATATATACAAAATTTGACTTTTTTGGCATTTAATTGCTTTCTTCGACCAGTTGATGCAATAAATAACAATGCAAGTGAACAAAAAAAAGATATCATTTTATTTCGGGGCCCCTGTCCCCCCGGTCCCCAGAATCTTTCTAAATTACTCTCCGGGGTGCCTCCTCGAAGTTTTGTAAATATATACACTAGGGGTGTAACGAAATTTCGCGAAATAAAAAAATGATGAAATAAAATTCAAAGACGCACAAAATAAAATCAAAAAATAAAAAACGCAAAGAGGCGCGCGCAGGACTGGTGATGTTTACCCAGTCTCGCTTACTGTAGCAAAACACTTGCTTCAATATGGAGGAAGACGAAGTGGAGGAATTAGCTGACGCTCCTTCGTCAAATAAATCAGTTGTGTGGACCTATTTTGGCTTCCCATGTAAAAGACGAGAGAACGTTGAGAAGATTGTGGACACAACAACAACTGTGTGCAAAATATGCCGCTACAGTTCTCTGTATACTGCGGCGAGCACAACTACCAACTAATTTGAACTGGTGACAGGCAGCAACTGTATGTTTGTGTAAGTCTGCATCAAGAACAATATTTAATTTTTGCATCTACTGTTGAGTTGACAGAATTTGATCATACTTGAAGATCAGAAGTATCTGCACTGTTATAGGCCAAATATTATAGTTCACAGTTCAGACATTTATAGGTCTAAACTGCAGCTCTGAGGACTGCTATTTGTTTTCCTTTTCATTCAAGAATGTACTTATCCTGATTGTTACAACAACAAAGCACTTTTTATTGAGATTTTACGTTTGTATTTGCACTGTAGTCTAAATAAGGGGAAAAAACTACAATTTAGTTTTTTTTTTCAAAGAGCATTTATTTTGTACTGATGCAGCAATATTTTTGTATGTCTGCATTAGGAAGAAAATAAAGAAAATGAGATTTTTGCACAACTTCCTACTGTTGGGGGTTTTCTATAATCTTTTTTTTGTTTCGTATTTCGTATCAAGAGCCCTGTTTCGTATTTCGTATCGTTTCGTGAGTTGACCATTTCGTTACACCCCTAATATACACATATATGTAGGTCTGCCGATCACCCCCTCCCTGAAGCTGCTGTTTGATGTTAAAGGTAGTAAATTCAATTGAGGGATTCCTGTAAAAACACTGAGCTGCAGGAGCATTTATCTGTGCAGCTTTGTATTAAATATCAAGAGTGACATGCGTCTGACATTGTTGCTATCAAAATTCTGAGTGTGCCAGACCGAAATATCTGCAGGAATTGGTCAAGAAGCAGAATCAGTCATGGCATTGGTATTAAGCAAACAGGTACAAAAACTGCCCACATTATTCTGTGTTTGGTTCTTTGTATTCTCTTTCTAACCTTTAAATGTGATTTTTAAAGTATGATGCATTTTTCTGAGTGTGTTCGATCTTCTCCTGTACAGAACAGTAAACCCGACTCCTTGCTGAAAATGGAGGAAGAGTGTAAGTTTGACAGAACTCCGCTGTCTGGCAATAAGGACCGATTCAGCTTCACCATGTCTCACAAGAAGATGCTGGGGTATGTATGGAATGGCAGTGATTACTGTATAAACGTTTCATGTAGAGTTTTTTGGACTGTGGAGCATGTTCGCCGTCTCATGTGGTGTTTTATGATGATTATAGAGCTATGTGGCCATCAGCCGCGTGTCCATTAAAGATAATTCAAGGACTTCTCAGTGTGAGTGCCTGGCTCAGCCTCGTATCGCTGCTTTACTCTCCTGTGGTTTCCTCTTTCAGCTCCAAGGCGCTGAAACCACAGACCAACTCAAGTGTTTTTGGATCACTACAAAACCTTAAAGAGGACAAAACCAAACCAGTGAGAGACGAGTACGAGTATGTGTCAGACGAGGGGGAGCTGAAGATCGACGAGTTCCCCATCAGACGGAAAAAGAACACAGTAAAGAGAGAGCAGTCCTGTGAGTACAGAGAATCTACCTCACCTGGATGACAGTGCGGTCGAAATATCCACCTGGCAGAAATGTCCAAAGTAGTTACTGAAAAAAGATGTTGGCAGCTCTGAGTCAAAAAACTGTTAAGAATATGTTCTTCCTTTTCTGTTGGATACTTGTACCTTCATTCTCTTAAAGATTTCTGTTTCACCCTCAGCAAAAAGTAGCTTGTTCAAGTGTACTACAAATATACTTATTTTTATACTAAAAATGAGGCATTATACCTGAAGTTTACTTTTTATATACTAGGTTATAAATACTTAAGAATAGTATAGTGAAGTTAATTTGGCTCATACTGAAAAGTATAAAAAAAAGTCTGGAGTACTTAAATAGTAGAACTTATGATATGCTAAGCTAACTTACAAGTATACTTGTAACAAATGTGGACTAGAAGTACATACCTAATACACTTAAAATTAGGGCTGGGTTTAAAAAAGTCAATTTAATCGATTTTAATCAATTTCCCTTTAAATGGTTCATAATCGATCCATAAAATCCAAAGATCGATGTTTTAACGTGGGTAGTTTTCTCGTCATTGGACGGTCCGAGAAGCAGCCTGTGGTATCAACTCTGCTAGTCTCGCGTTTAACTCTACTTTCCACTGAACAAGATCTCATGAGATGTTACTGCAAGCAGTCAAAAAAACATGGCAGAAGCGAGTAGCACTATATGGGCACCACCGGAGAGTTTAAAAGTTGACGTTTGGACGTATTTCAGATTTAACAAGCATGAAAGAAAAGACAAGTTGGACAAAAAACAAGTAACTTCCAGAATATGCATTAATGCATATCATTAATATGTGATTAATGTTAATGCTTTGGGTTCAGTTCTTAATGAAAAAACAGTTTTAATAATGTACCAGGTCAAAAAGTCATTACAGCATTATTTTTACTGGCATAACCAATGCTGAACAAATTTCAAATTGTGAATCGAATCGATTTGAGACCTCTTAATATAGAATTGAATGGATCCAAAAAAATGTGAATTGATACCCAGCCCTACTTAAAGTATATAGATTGACCTGTACATTTATAAACTTAAAATGACCTTACAAAGCAAACTTAAAGTATACTTTAATAAACTTGAGAATGTTCCAGTTAGTCCTAAGCCATATTGAATTAGTATACTTTCTATTGCACTACAAGTACATGGTCTGTAGTATACTCACTACAACTACAGTTATATTCAAGTATTCTTACCAAAATGCACTTCATATGTACTTCTTTTTGCTGAGGGCAGACCCACAGATACACAAACATGATTCACTTTTCTGACATTTTTCCAGTCAGGAGCACTCTAGTCACAGATTTAATCATCCATTGCTAAACATGTTTATAGTTTAGTTTAGTTTAGTCGTGAAAGCTCTGCTCCCTGGCTTAGCCAATCAGCATGCTTTGCTAACAACACCTTTGGGTGAAACCAATCGATAAAGCTGAAGCGGGTGGCTGGAGTGATGGAGGCCAGTTCTCCAGCAGCAGGAGGAGGAGGAGCAGCATGTGTGTGAAGCAGGTGAAGCAGAGATCGGTGCTTCATTACGCAGCCTGAGGGCAGACTTTGTCACAGCATGTGGGATTGTAACGAGAGACTTTCTGGTGTGAAATCTCTCGGAGACTGACTCTCGATTCTGAGCTGATTAATTTGGCGCAATATCCAGCCTCCCCAATCATACCTAGGTAGACAGAAATTCTCTTTAATATGCATCTGCATAACGGTAAAGGTTCAATCGACTTGGAGAAACAGCCAGAGGCCACAAATGCACCATTGGATGAAAGAAATGAGTAACTGTTGTGCTCCATAGAAATTAATGTACATTTTGAACAGAAAAGATGAAACTTCTGAAAAGATTCAGTAATGTTACTTTATCAGATATGATTCAATGTGATGATAGTTGGAAGCCTTAGGTACCTTTAAGACATTTCCTGACACATTAGATAATTAGTGGGAGTCCGACAAAAGATATCGTGGAGCATGTTAGCTAATGATGCCATTATTTACTCTTCCTGGAAAAGTGTTTCTTCCATTTTTATGTTGTTTTGTCTGTCATTTTTTGTTACCCTTTTTGGCTATTCTTCAAAACTTTGTTCTTACATTCTTGGGTGTTTGTCTGTACAAGGTGTGTTTTGTCTTAATTATGTTGATACATGGAAATAGAACCCTTGTGAAAAAAATAAAATAAAATGCTTTTGCTAAGTGCTGAATAGGCTAAAGTCTCAGCCTGAAGCCTTTAGTACAATTTAGTCCTTAAATGTCAGAAGTTAAAATTTAAATGTCAAGAAAGCTTTACTTTGATAGCTCAACTTAAACTGATAACAGAAGTGACTAATATAATGTTTTGTCTTTTAGTTTTGTCAGACATCAGAGAACCCATCCAGCCAGCCAAGAAACCAAAGTTTCAACCCATGATGACAAAGGTATGTATGACCTGACATCTTAGTTTTAACATTTTTAAAACAGTTAATACTGATCTAACAAAACACACCTGTCCGTCGTTTGTTTTGCAAATGAGTTCTTCTTTTGAGCTCTACTCAGCTACTAATGCTGTCCTGACTTTATTTTAAGACAGTTTTACCCCCTAGGTTTCATAAACAAGAACCCTCTGCTCTACATAAACTAAAATCTGTAAATAATCTTAAATTCTAAGATGTCACTTTGCTGTGGATGGAAAAACAGAAAAGTGATGTGAGTTTTCCAGCAGACCAAAACTCTGAACAATCATGAAAGCTTCAAAATCTATTGATGGCTGTTTATTGTGTGGTAATTTACTGAATTTGGCTGTTTGGTGAAAGTAACTGGAACAATCAGGACCCACTGGAGGGTCTGTTTTTTTATTTGTTCCCATTTATTTTATTACATTCCGAAAATTTCAGAGGTGGTTTTATTTGGGTCAGTGTTGTCTAACATAGAATTCAGTCATTTGGAATACAGACAGCAGCTCAGGAAATATCTGGGACTGGAATATGGTGATACATATTCTTTGTGCAACATATAGTACAGGCCAAAAGTTTGGACACACCTTCTCATTCAATGTGTTTTCTTTATTTTTATCACGAATTACATTGTAGAGTCTTACTGAAGTAATGATGGCCACTTGTTTCTCTTAACTTAGCTGATTGGTTCTTGCCATAATATTAATTTTAAAAGTGTCTAATAGGGCTGTCGGCTGTGCATCAGCCTGACTTCTGAATAACACAACTGATGGTCCCAACCCCATTAAAAAGGCAAGAAATTCCATTAATTAACCCTGGAAAGGCACACCTGAGAAGTGAAAACCATTTCAGGTGACTACCTCTTAAAGCTCATAAAGAGAATGACAAAAGTCTGTAAAGCAGGAATCAGAGCAAAGGGTGGATACTTTGAAGAAACTAGACATGTTTTCATTTATTTCACACTTTTTTGTTAAGTACATAATTCTATATGTGTTCATTCATAGTTTTGATACCTTCAGTGAGAATCTGCAATGTAAATAGTGATGAAAATAAAGAAAACACATTGAGTGAGAAGGTGTGTCCAAACTTTTGCCCTGTACTGTATACACAATACAACAGAAATGCATCAACCTGGTTCAAAAATGGAGACCATTTTCTGTTTTGTTTTTTGCTTCAACATGCCCACATGGCACCCACCGTCTGGTTAATGGTGCCAGTAGCTGCCCAAAACAGCTCACTCCAACAGGCAGTGTTATTATCTCAGATTGACTAAGACATTATTAGAAACATTAGATATTAAAAAAATAGAAAGCACTTGGAGAGCACAAACCTCCGCCAAGGTAACTCACATATTGCTGTAACATCTATAAGAAAAAGTTCCATGTTACCATCATCATCTAAAGTTACCATCATAAAACCCACATGTAGCACTCAGAATCATGTTGATATCATCAATGATATTATCTGGATCACCACTAAATAAATATCATGTTTGGTCCTTCACACCACGACATTATCTGATTGGCCTGTAATAAATCAGATCATCCAGTACCCTGCCAGATATGCTTTTTAAAGGTTCTGCCCATCCCCAAAACACTTTCTATGGGCTCTTTCCCAGTTGGACTTGTGAAATACAGTATACTGAGCAGTTCATCTGGTGTGTCAGGTTAGAAAGATTTAGACTCAGAATATCCTGATCTCATTTTTGAACAAATGAATTGACTAGAAATACCATCTGTTGTAGTGTTATTGAAATACAAACTACTTCAATCAATCTCTCTTTGTATAGCACCAATTCATAACAAGTGTTATCTCAAGACACTGTAATAGAGCAGGCTGAAGGCAAACTCAATTTTATACATACACACATTTATGCATGTGTTCATAAAAATACACCTATACACTCTCACACACACACACACACACATATATACATTCATATATCTATATATATATATCTATATCTATCTATCTATCTACATATATATATATCTATATCTATATATATATCTATATATATATATATATATATATATATATATATATATATATATATATATATAGATATATATATATAGATATATATATAGATATATATATAGATATATATAGATATATATACACATATACTCCTAGGATTGTAATCATAGTTTTTTATAGAAGTTTAATCATGAAAGAGAAATAATCTAATATTTGCAGAAACATCTTTAATGATCATAAAGTAGAGATGACTGACCTTGAATACAACAGCATCAAAATAACGATTTATACTTCCAAGAGCCAACGTTAATCCATCAACTTTTGAATTTTAATAAGGTTAAGTTGGATCTCAAGCATCAAAACATCTAAAACATCTAAAAAGTTGTCCATGGTTAGGATAAAATGATTAACCTTGGTCAAATTTCAGAGGGTCAGTATTGTCATTTCCTGTTTTAATCACCGTTCAAACCATGTCTGATTGTCTCACTTTGTCAATAATGCGTGATGACTGCGCTCATTGCCTGGAACAGCCTGAACCATGTTACTGCTCCTCGGTACATCAGCAGCTGTCCCCCTGTCGCAGGCGTGCATGCAGTGTTTGCAATGCTGGGCCTCTGAATACGAGAGTGTGGTGCTTGGTGCCCACACGGATACTAAACCAGAGATTTCTTTTCCTCGAAACAGACAAAGTCTGAAGTCTGGTCTGACCACTGCAGATCATTCATAAATATACATTATTCTTTAACCAAATAAAACTTTGTTTAATGATTTTAATGGCTTAAGTACTTTTCTTTACATTTTGAGCACATTGCAATGACAGCTCAATAATAATGATTACTATGATACACATGGTCACAATAACCATGACATGTTCGTACAGTTTAATCCCGATCCATGCTCTACACCAGTGGTTCCCAAACTTTTCACAGCCTGTACCCCTTCAGACACTTGATGTCCAGCCATGTGCCCCCTATACTCACACACTTACAGCAGCAAGAAAAGAAACATGTCTGTAGGCCTGCTGCCCCACCACCTCCTCCCACATTTAACATGCAGAACATACAAATAAAATCTCTTACAGTGAATTATTTTTCACTTACAGAAGGGTATTAGGGCCATGTCAGACCGATAAAATGATTTTGGTGAAGTCAAGATTAAAGTCAAAATTTCTTGATTAAAGTTGAAATGATGACAATAATATCAAAAATGAATTTTGTGACAAAAGTCAAATTGTTGAGAAAAAATGTGAAATGTCAAGAAAAAAGCAGACATGTCGAATAATGTTAAAATACATTGTCAACTTTGTTTTTGACTTTCCACTTTTTTTCTTGACATTTTTAACTTTAATCTCATCATTTGGACATTTATGACGAACTTGTATTTCAACTTAATAGTCAACATTTCAACTTTAATCTCAAAATTTTGACTTTATACTCGTCATTTCGACTTTTATCCTGACCTTCCAAAAATTTTACTATCTAAAATGGCTCGAATACTCCTCTGGACTAACTAAAAAGATTTATTTACCAGCAATTTCAGTGGCAACTGGCTTTTGAAAATAGAAATGTATATTTCTGGAACATATACATTAATGAATTTAAAACTAAAAAGTGCAAACTCACCACAGCTTTATTAAGAATGTCTGATTGAACTTATGTTACTTTAAGAATCTTTGACAATTCAAGACAGATTTCCTTCTCCAAGACGCCTCACAAATCCAGCCCCTCTGCCAACACTTCAGGCCTTTATCAAATTTCCTTTACCTGACAGGTATTCGCGTACCCCCTAGGTCACTTTGCGTACCCCTGGGGGTACACGTACCCCAGTTTGGGAACCACTGCCCTACACCAACCTCTCCCTATACAGGTATTCAGCTGGAGCTGTTTTGTACCACAGCGATACCACTATTGTCTATCAGTGGCACATAAAACCTTACAGCTATGGGTGTGTGGGAGTTGTGT
Organism: Scarus forsteni; assembly: GCA_036419115.1. NCBI lineage: Eukaryota > Metazoa > Chordata > Actinopteri > Labriformes > Labridae > Scarus > Scarus forsteni. Next base: position 4,395,643 of record JAZDUH010000152.1, read on the forward strand.
GAACGGACAGATGGATCTTCGATGGTGAATTACTGTTAGTGTGGAAATGACCAGAAAACCAGTTGACAAGCTTCGATCCATTTATCATGCAGAAGTATAAAACCACACAAACTCGGGGGAGGTGGAAATGTTGCCCTTTCATCCGGAGAGTTCAGCTTTTGTCCTAAATTTGTATGTCTATGATTCTTTTCTGTGCCTCTCACTGTCCCTCTCCCCCCTCACAGAGCATGGACTCATCGGATGAGGAGACTCTGCACATAGACACCGAGGCCAAACCGGAGGTCAAAAGTCGTAACTCTAAGGTGAAGAAGAAGGGCGGCAGTGCTGCAGGGATCCTCGATCTGCTGCAGGCGAGCAAGCAAGTGGGTGGGATCGACTACAGCGCCAACAGGTAGACTGACCCCCCTGATTGTTCCTCTTCGCTGCGTTTCCCTCAGCACCAATTGAACTCTGTCATGTAAACACGCTACAAAACAAGTACAGCATTACACCCTTAATGGCTCCCGCCGGACCTCTTGTCTTCACGGTACATGAGTTTGAAAACTTTTGCTCCCTAATGGGGCAGCTCAATGACAAACAAATGAGCGGCTCAACGATTATATAATTGGATGAAAACGATTAATTTTATAACTTTGCTCCGAGCTGAAAAATTAAGCGGCAACTGAAGCAACAATTTAGGTGAAATCTGTCAGCAGTTTGTGTTGAGTCAATGTTTGTTTCATCCTGCCTCAATCTATCAAAGCATGTTTGGCTCCAGGCTCTTCCCTTTGCCTTTCGCTGTTTGCTGTTTTGTTCGGCTCTTGATGGTCTATTTCCACCACACTGAAAGGTACAAATGAGCAATGAAAGAAAGAAGGAAAACATTGGAAGAAATATGTTAATTTCTCAAAATCATTTTGGTGCCTTGAAAAGGAAACTCTTCCCGTGTGCAGAGACGGGACCCTGTGTTCAGTAGTCCTTTACTCAGTCTGACTCTAAATATATTAGAGTGGATAAAAACGTGTTCATGATATTTATTTGTTTCACTAATACTTAAGTGTATTTCTGTTTATATATCTGACACATATCTGCAATTTAAACTCCCAATGATTGTGTGTTTCAAATGAAAAAAACACTTTGTGGGGTATTATAAGTGCAGAACCTTAAAGAAGAGGATTTAAATAGATAAACACTAGATTTTTGTTTAACTCTAGTAAAAATTTTGAAATAAAAAAATGAAAAATGTTGAGTTCTTTATAGTTAAACAAAGACAAAGAGAGATTTTTTTCAACTCCAATAAAATATTTTAAGGAAAAGAAACAATAAAAAGGCAAAGTTCTCAGAGTTAACAGTGGTTAAGGAAGAAGATAAACATTTTCAGGAAATCTTTTAAGCAAAAAAAATATATATATATATATAAAAAAGCAGAGATCTTGTAGTTTAACCAAGACTAAGATTGAATTTTGCTCAACTCTCTGTCTGTGATGTCTGTGGTCAGTGTCAGTTTAACTTTGTCCAAGACTCTTAGAAATCTAAATCTGTCTTTTACTTGTCATGACTTCAATTTTAGAATAATGACTTTCATCCAAATGTGTCAAAATAAAGGTCCGAGTTTTTGCTTTAATGTAAGAGTTCTGAAATAAAAGTCAGTATTTTTATTTGTTCTGTTTTAATTTTCAAGACAAACCTAAATGTATGCATTTTAAAAATTAAATCAGAAGTTTGCATAAATGGTCCAATCAGGGTTTTTTAAGAGTTATAACTTCAACATAAATTCAGTTTTAAAATTTAGGTCTGAAAATAGAAATTAAACATTTCAAGATGTAATTTTGGCTTCAAACTCAGTCAACAATCTTTTTTTATTTTTGCTGGTGCTTTAGTCAGATTCTGTCTGCAAACATTCACCATTCAGTCTAATTTAGAATTCTAATTTTTTTTCTTGGATTTCATAAATTAAAGTCAAAACATCAGGTCTTTTTAAATCAGATAGTTCAAAACTGGGTCTACATTCTGCCTTTAATCTAAGAATTCTGGAATCAATTTAGAATGTTTGAGCATTTAGTGGAAATTATTTCTTTAATTTATTTTATTAAAATGTAAATCAAGCTGTTTCTCCTTTCAGAATCCTTCGAGAAGTCTGAGTCCTCAAGTTTATCTACATATTCTTGAAATAAAAATTGTTTGTGATGAAAGTCAGAGTTCAGGTTAAATTCTCAGATTCTCAACGATTAACAAAAATCATAATTTTGACTGTTTTTAACTTCGTCTGAAAATATAATTATCTTTCTTCATGTTTAAACCAAGTAAGAAAGCACTGATTGTGTAACACAGATTTTTCTAAACATTTTCAGAAGTAAGAGGCTCTCACATTTTTCCAACTTCACATACATTTAAATGTTACAAATGTATTTCTGCAAATCAGACAATGAGAAGGATTTTACCAGCAGCTTTTAATTATTGAAACAATAAATCATCCAACACTGAGTGTTTGGGAATTTAGCTGTTTTGTCCTTGTATGAGACAGGTTTTAAATAATACATGAATTCAATGATATTTACTTTAACACATGAGAAGGCTGTGCAGTAATTTACCACGTGGTCTAAAATAAGTAACCGTCAGTGTTTTTACTGTGAAGTGTTTTTACAGAGCATTAGAGCCATTTTTTGTAATCATCGTAAGCATAATCTTTACTGATTAAAACAATGGTGTCTTTCTCTATATCCAGATTGAAATATGCAAATGTGCACTCAATAATATGATATCCACACCCTAAATATATTTTTTTTCTTGTCATGCATCATTGAAATGTGAGACTTTGCTTTTATCAATACCACATTTGTTACCAATACAATTATTATTTTTTTTTTAATTTGCAGATAAATTCTGACCACATTGTTCGACAGCACAACCAAGCGCTTCACGCTGACCACACACCTGTGCACTGATATTCTCACTCTTTTCCTCTGCCCGTACATTGACTGCTGTGTAATGGCTGTGTTGTTGTGTATTTCTTATTGACGTACTTACAGTCAGCCACCTGCATCTCCCAGTACACAGGAGGCCATTCAGGGCATGCTGTCCATGGCCAACCTGTCGTCTTCAGACAGCTTGCAGCAGCCGTGGAGCAACAGCCAGTCCAAAAACAATAGCCAATCCAAGAGCAACTCGCACAGCACGCAAGGCAGCAAAAAGTCCGGTGGATCGGGAGGAGCGGGAGGAGGAGGCGGCAGCAACAACAGCAGCAAGCGGCCCGCCAAGCGGCTCCCCAAGAAACCCAGGAAGAGCAGCAGTATTGAGAGTCTGGACTACGACGACGAGCAGGATCACATGGACGCTTGTTTTAAAGACTCAGATTATGGTAAGAGAAAAGCTAGCTCATTTCTCTTTACTCTGTTTCATTTAAAACCACAGTACAGGACTTCAGCACTGAAATGTCACAACCAGTGGTGTTCAAGTACTGAGCCGGGATCCAGTGGTGGTACTTGGAGCTGCTGTAGTGGGTTGTGAATGTGGCTGACAGTCAAAAATGAACAGGAGCTCTAAGACATGGTGAAAATATTTGGCTGTTTTATTTCAAGCTTTTTTGCTGTGATTTAGGCCAAATTAAGTAGCTTATTTATTTTTTATTCATCCATTTTTATCACTTATTTAGATTGAAACATTCTGTAAAATACAGTGCTAAAGCCATATGTATATATTTTTTCATTCACAAATTTGGCTGAAGCTCATAAACCAGCCCATCTGCCCATTCACTATCACAGTGCTTTAGTCCCAATTCAATTCTGTTCTTACAGTTGACTGGGTATTGTTATACTTACTGTTGAGCGTATTGCCATTTCAAACCCTTTACTGTCCACATTTACCTTTAAAAGGTACAAAAATCCAAGGTAAAGGTAAGAGGTAAAGCCAAAGGTGGAGAGCAGCGTCGTAGCAAACTGAATTACCATGAAATGAAAAGAAGAGTTGCCCTCTGGAGAGTCTGCTGGTTGGACATTAGGAGCCAGGATCATGAGTTGTGTCGACTTTTATAGCCTTTCATTTGCTTGGGTACCAAATTCTTAAGACCTGTGAATTTGATAATTCACGTGAACATCAGCCATACTTTTCAGTTTCTGAAGCTGCATTTTCACCAAGCAGTCCAGTTTAGATCAGCTTTGTACAGCACACACATTTACTGTTGTTTCCACTTTTGGATAAGGAGAAAAAGTGCCCTTATAACTAAACCATGAAATCACAAGGGTACTCAACCAGTCCCTGCATGGCTGAGCTAAAATCGCCACAGTCGATTGGTTACAAATATCATCAACTCTCATGTGGCAGCAGCGAAAATAAAAGCACAAACCTCACTATGTTCAAATAAGCCGTGGACTTTAGTGACTCATTCACTGCTTTAAAGAATGTCTGCAGAAAGAGGTCCTCCATTGTTGCTCTTCGTTTACAATCAGGCATTACCTCAGACTGCTACACTGTGTTGCATGGATGTGACGTTATGCATTTCAGTAGCCAGTGCAGACCTCTCTTTCAGGCTCACATCGAAACACAACAGGAACATTCATCTCTTTTAGTGACAAACCTCAGTGAGTATCATAGACAGTAGAAATGAGTTGGTATTTAACCAGGACAAAAGGTAATGGGTAGTTATTTTTATTCTCGAAATACTCTTTAAATTGTATCCTTCAGGTGGTGCGGGTTTGGCTGAGTATTAAGCGACCAGGCACGACCCATGTTTATCCTTCTGCCAGCCCGGGTTTGAATCCAGCCTGTGGCCAGCTTACAGAGTGTCTTCTTTTACTCTTTGTCACTCCTTTTTTAAAAGTCTATCCACGTCACTCTCTCTCTCCTGTTGATATAGGCACAAAATGCCCCAAAAATAACCTAAAAAAAAAGTTGTATCTATGTGCATCACATGCACATAGAACAAAAAAAAATTTGATAAAGTTCTACTCACAAATAAATCTGTTGAAATATATTGTTTTTTTATTGTATTAGTTACTATCTGCTTTTGAATATGCTACAGTTCAATTAAATAGCCCCATTTGTTAAATAATTCCCGTAATTCCATCGGGAAGTTTCCAATTTGGAATATTTCCAAAATTCTCCTTCCTAATTTCCCATGGAAAGTTTTTGAAATGTTACCAAAAATTAACTAGAACTTTTCCACCCCTTACAACCCTATGAGCCAAAAGCAAACACACTGTGTGCAGAGCATAAATACTTTAAAGTACTCCTAAGGTTAAGTCAACAGGTACAGGAGGGTCAAAAACTGTCTCAAACTTTGGATCTCTGGAAATGTCAGAGGAGAGCTCAGAGGTTTGACCCTGAAATTGTGCACTTACAAACATCCCATAATTTACAGAGACTATGGTGCTGCCATAAAAGGGACGAGTCACGTGTTCTTTGGCAGGATATCATCTATTATCTATACCTAGGGATGGGAATCGAAAACCAATTCCAGTTGAGAATCGTTAACAGCTCCATCAAAGAATCGATATCATTAATCTTTTAGCTTATCAATTCCTTCCACTGACAGGGTTCAGAAGCATCAGAAATTTAATTTAATTTTCATTGCACCTACTACACAACCTTAAGTGAGTGGAAACACCAGCAACTTTTAGAAGCAGATATCTATGCTGTGGCATGTTTGACATTGTTGCCACTGAAAATCAGACCAACATTTGCCCACTCACAAAACCTGCAGGAATCGATAAGGGAATCGTTATAGAATTAGGTCGATTAGCAGGATCGTTAACAGCATTGGTATTGATAAAATCTTACCCATCTTCCCATCCCTATCTATACCACTTATTCCTTTCGGAGTCACGTGTGCTGGACTCTATCAAAACTTACATGACAGCTTTATGGCATGTTTATGCTGCCTACTGCTCCTCAATAACAAAGGAAAATAAATAAATAATCCTAGGTATCATGAATGAACTGATATTTTTTTTAAATCCAAATTTCTCAGTGAATGAAAACCCCTCTGTGATGTTAAATATGACCTGTGCTGTTAGTTTTGTAAATTTCACAATTTTGACTGTAAATATAATGTTTCTGGAATCCAGATGTCCTAACTTGTGAATCATCCTTATAGCTTCTTTCGCAGAATAATTAGTGAATGTAGCAAAGTTTTGTATATATTTCCCCAAACTTCTACTCAATTCTCCACTGCCGCAGAGAAGACGTCAAGTTTGAGACATGAAGTAAACTGAACACGTGAATTCCCCCCACAGGCTCCGCTATGATGAGCCTTTAAACATTTGTCTATTCTCTCAGCTCAATCATATATGTTTTTCATATTTGGTTGAAACAGCTTCATTTTTCATGCCATGTATTTGAGCATTTGAAAATGTTGGGTTTTCTCTCAGTGAAGAGGGGATGGTGGGTCCGGAGGCAAGACCGGTTGAGAACCACAGGCATAAACTGTTCTAAAAAAATGATTCATTCACTGTGGTTTATATTTTTTTTTACTTAAAAACTTACATGACCTCAAATATTTCCAACAATTTTCAAGCAAGAGAATCTTTTATTTCTGAAGCAGTTTTGGTCCACGTTCTGTTAGGGCGACCACCATGATAGAGAGGCCATGAAAGAACCTCAAGAGAGGACTTGGTTTGTTTACCACTGTTGTGGAAAAACTGGAAATTAAAGAAGAGAGCGGAGCCTGGTGCCCTGTTCAATCATCCAATTGATGTTTTGAGCCGCTTACTCGTTGGACCACCGTTATTCTCTGCCGCTCGCTGAACTGTGTGATGCCAAAGCCTCCCTAAAGCTGGACTCCATATTTGTTTAGGGCCCTTCTGCCTTTATTAGACAGTAGAGTGAGACAGAGGACAGAGTCAAGAAGGCAGGGAGTAGGGCTGGGATTTTGTCAGTATTAATTCTGCTTATCGATGTGATTCTTGAATCTTTACCTTATCAAATCTTAATGCAGGCAAAAGTTTGTCTACAAAGTTTTTCAGTGACAACAATGTCAAACACAAGACACTCCTGATATTCAGAGCTGTGCTGCATAGACAAATGTTTCAGATAGTTGCTGCTCCAATTAAATGAGTTGTTGTTCTTTGAGTGGCTAATTAGTCATTAGCCTTAACTAGCACTGGAACTGTAACTTATAAATTGGCCCCTGAGTGTATTTTTTTGATTCATACTTTTAAGATTTATATATGACAACAATACACACAGGTCCAGAAATTGACAAATACAGACAACATTAACATGTACCACCACATAGCAGGGAGATCAGTGCATGCTCAGACTTTAATAAATATTCAGTTTATTAAAAAAAAAAGGTTTACATTGTCTTATGCAGTGGTAGATCCGGTTTCAAAAAGAAGACAGGAACTGAAACCACATGTCTCACTTTGACCAGATTAAACAGCCAGTCAAATCTGAATAACCCTTTAAAGCCTGAAAACACAAGTTATAGCCAAATAATTACATTTTTGGAGCTGGAATGTTTATTTCATTTTCTACAGAAATCCAAAAACATTTCAAAAAATTTAACATATATATTTTTTGTATCTTATTTCAATCAATCAATCAAACTTTATTTATATAGCACTTTTCATACAAAAAATGTAGCACTAAGTGCTTTACAAACAGACAGATGAATAAAAATGAAGGATTTATGACCCAAACCCACTCCACCCAGCCCCTGAACCCACCCACACCACAATCCATACACAATGTTGATAAAAAGCATCATAAAAAAAAGACAGTAAAAAAGCATACAGCTGTACCCAGTACATACTGAGGAAACTCCATCTTAAAGGTTTAAAAATGAGAAAACACTGGAGGTTAGGTAAAGCGTAAAATTAAATATATCATGAAATAAGAAAAAGAATTAGAAATAATAACAATAATAAATAATAAATTGAAATTAAGTGAAAATAAAAATGGAAAAACTAGGAAGTAAAATAAGGAAAGATATAAAAACCAGTAAAAGAATCTTAATATCTATCCTAAAAGAAAGAAATGGGCTGCCAATGCAGAGACCTTAAAGCCGGTGTGATATGGGCTCTCTTTCTGGTCCCCATCAGCATCCGTGCAGCTGAGTTCTGCAGGAGCTGAAGATGGTAGATTTTTTTTCTTTGCGGAAGACCAGAAAGAAGAGCGTTACAATAATCTATTCTACAGGTGAAAAAAGCATGGATTAATGTCTCTGCATTGGCTTGAGAGAGAAACAAACCCCTAAATTTTTAGCCTGCCGACTCAAATTAAAAGATGATGCTTGTAGTTTGCTGACTAGTTTCTCTCTCTTAACTTCTGAACCAATGACTAAAACCTCAGTTTTGTCCTGGTTGAGCTGTAAAAAGGTCTCTGCCATCCATAATTCATTATCTAAAATACATTTTAAAAGGGTATCGAGTGGCCCTGTGTCATCAGGAGACACGGCAACATAAAGGTGTGTGTTGTCAGCATAGCTGTGGAAATTGATGCCATGTCTCCTGATAACATTCCCTAATGGAAGCATGTAAAGATTAGAAAGAGTAGGGCCTAAAATTGAACCTTGGGGAACACCACACGCAATGTCATAGCATTTTGATGAATGATCCTCGATATCTCTAAGGTAAGATTTAAACCAATTAAAAACAGTGCCAGAGATGCCAATAAAATCATGGAGTCTATTTAAAAGAATTTTATACATTAGGTATTTTTGACACCTGATAATCAATTTTAGGACATTTTTATCATTTATTCAAATGTATTCAGATGTTGTTTTAGTAATTTGTCGATCATATTGATTAGAAAGAGGTATCATGAAAGTATATATCAAATGTGATATAATAGACTTTAAGGAGTTAAATCAAATCATTATTTGTGCCCCCACACCATTGCTTCCAAATGGTTTCAGACCTAGACTTGGTGTCATTAAATGTATCTGTTATCCGCTCCATATTTAGAAAGTTAAAACATTCAGATATCCATGTTTGTAACAGAGAAATATTTTGGTGTATGAATTTTCCAGTTTGACAAAATCATTCTTTGCAGACAAAAAGGCCAAACCGACTGTCTTTCTCTCTCGTCTGGTTTTTGATTGTACAGCCGTGTGACCCCACAGACACACTGATGGAGCAATACTCACATTAATGATCACTGAAATTAACTTCTGTCCAAAATAACTTGGTTTTCATCTAGTAGAGTCCTTAATCCAAAACAATGACCTGACGTTGGATTTTTACACACTGTCTTGTGTTATTGTTCTGATTAGGAGCCCCCTGGTGGTTGAACATGCACACTGAATGTTTAAATGTAAAAAACTCAGGGACCGACTGGAGCTGTCTGAGGTCAGGGCAGAGTCACAGGGTAATTTTCAGAGAAAATGAGAAATAAAAAACCTGCCCTGTCTGGTTTTACTGCCTCTAACAGGTGCTGTTAAAAACACATTGGTCTGCTGATGGATCAACATGTGGGTCTTTAATTCTAAATTTGGCCTGGAACCTTTTCATCAGGAGTGGATGATATGGTTTGTGTTTATTTTTCGTGCAGTATTTCCAAAGCCGCCCTTTTGTGTTCCTCCAATATGCTGAAACATTTTCTTTGTGAACCCCGTCCAAACACATCTGCACGGACCCTCCCCGCTTGTTAATAAGCCATTAACACAAGTTCCCAGTTGTTTTTTTACATGCTTTGTGATCTTCTAATTGGTGCCTAATTAGTCCTCCAAAGCACGAACATTCTTCCCTCGACATCTTCAGGACGACATGAAGAGATTTCACCGGGGCGCTCTTTTGTTCTTCTGTAAACAGGAGATTTTTTAACTAGATCGTCTAATTATCAGTTATTAAAAGGTCCGTATTGGAATGGTTGTTCAGGCCTACTGAGAGATGAGGGAAGTCCACAGCTGCCTCACATCTGTCCTGAATGCTGTCACTGGAAACTTCCAGCTTTCTGGATGCACAAGAGCAGAAATAAATGCTCTTAAGTCACATTCCATGATCCACATATGGGGAAATAATGACCTTATAACGGCTGATTTTCCACATCCTGTCAGTGAGGACCTCACATGCATAACATGTTAGTAATCTGTGATGTCTTTGGATTTTAGTTTACCCCTCGTTGGAGTCCGAAGAGGATAATCCTGTCTTCAAGTCCAGATCGAAAAAGCGGAAAAGCAGTGACGACACTCCATACAGCCCCACAGGTAAATACTGGGATTTAGTTTAAGATCTGTTATTTTGGTTGATGACCTGAATGTGTAGTAAAAAAATTTTCCCTGCCTCCTCAGCTCGGGTAGGTCCTTCTGTCCCTCGACAGGAGAGGCCTGCAAGAGACGGAGCCAGAGTGGCCTCCATAGAGACGGGGCTGGCAGCAGCAGCAGCAAAGCTGTCTCATCAGGTATGCCATGACTGAATTCTTGCTAATCGCAGCTTTGTTCTTCAGACAGAAACTAGCCCTGTAGGGATTGCTCAACAAGAATATGTTTTGTTTTTACAGGAGGAGCAGCAGAAGACAAAGAAGAAGAAGAAAAGCACCAAAAAGAAGGCAATAGCCATGGAGGAGCCCCAGAGAATCTCTCAGGACAGCAGCTCGCCGGATCACAACATGGACTCCCACGACAGCAGCCCGATGGACCAGGAGTTCAGCACCGGGACGGTCAAGTCGCCGGGCGGCCCGCAGCCCATGGCACCAGGGGTGTTTCTCAGCCACAGGCGACCGTCGATGTCCTCACCCAACAACAGCACCAACTCCTCCAGCACCAACAACAGCAGCAGCATGGCCAAGGGAGACCGAGGGGGGTCAGCAGAGGCCAAAGGTCAGTCAGAGTGAAAACTCTTTAGTGAAACCTCAGATGACTAAACTTTGGCAGGCAAAGAGCTTTTAGTTTTTGCTTAAGAGGCCAGAGGTGAACTATTTGTTTATAGGTCAGTCATGTCATTACACCAGTAGTATTTAAAATTATTTGGACAGGTTATTAAATATTTGCACCGTCTTCATACAGCCTACTGTGTTGTAGTTTCATTTAAAAACAATAAATGTAGGAGAAATTATAATAAAAAATTTCCAGCTAGTGAGTTATTCCCATGTTTCAAAGGGGAAAGAGGTCAGCAGCAACAGATTTTGTAAACCGACACACCGGTGAGACTGTTCCCCATATTTCCCACGTCCATCTGGTTAAGAGCCTAAGAAAGTGTTTCAAAAGCATATCTGACAGGTGATTGGACGATTGTTCTGTCAATCACATTCATTACAGGCCTTCCAGATTATAAAGTCTGATAAGCCTGTAATGATTATGTAGTTTTAATTTCATAAAGAAATGCAGTTCAGATTTGTGTATTTAGTGCCATTATTTGTTGAATGTAATTAAAGGAAAAGTTTGGTTCCTGCAGCTTTTACATTGTTTATAGAATGAAGAACAACAATATACTCACCCAGACGGCTTTCCTGATGCAAACAGTGCTTCGGGAGATATTTAGATCCAAAATTGAGCAGCGGACACCGATATAATGGTAGCCTGTAGGGCATGGATTGCCGCTCCTAAAAACTGCATTAATCGTCCAAAAACTCATGTTTTTCACCAATATTCCATCATGATACGTTCCGGATGATCCACCATTGCAGTCTGTGTCTCTCCACACAGCGCTGTGTGGCTGAACTGATGAGTTTGTTTACGTCGGCTCATTGTTTCAGGGAAGAGCGGTAGCTACAAATCGACTTTCTTCTTCCAGTTTTGTGCAAAATGGCCGAATATCTATGGGATGAAGATGTTGTGGAGGAGAACTTTGAATATGATGGGTGTCCTTACAGTTTCGAGCCAGATTATACAGATAAGGAGCTAATAGAAAGGAGGAAGTGATCAGAGTACTGCTAAACAAACAAACTCGTCAGTTCAGAGGTTAGTACAGCCACACAGCGCTGTGTGGAGAGACACAGACTGCAATGGCGGTCCATTCGGAGCGAATCATGATGGAATATTGGTGAAAAACATGAGTTTTTGGACGATTAATGCAGTTTTAGGAGCGGCGATCCATGCCCTACAGGCTACCATTATATCGATGTCCACTGCTCGATTTTGGATCTAAATATCTCCCGAAGCACTGTTTGGATCAGGAAAGCCTTCTGGGTGGGTATATTGTTGTTCTTCATTCTATAAACAATGTAAAAGCTGCAGGAACCGAACTTTTCCTTTAAGCTTTTATGTTTAAAATGGGCTTCATGAGCTGTTTCCTGAATCTAAAGCTTTGCTCACTACAGCGCTGCAGGGGCGTACGTTTTTAGAAGTGAAACAGGTGATGGAGTTAGTCATGGATTAAACTGAAGTTGGTAAAACTGTGCTGCATGCAACAACGCTGCAATGCTCAGCCATTCTCACTGGCCTCTGTTCTTCCTCAATTTCAATTTGTAGATTCTGCCTTGAAGGCACCATGTAAAGCTCTGTCTTATTCCAGACACTGCAGAATCACCAAGTACCCACGCACATGCTTCTAATGAAAGACAAACGGACTTAGGGCCATGAATCCATAACCAATTTCAGTTGAGAATTGATCACAGTTTCTTTAAGGAGTTCATATCATTATTATTATTATTTTTTTTTTGCTAAACAGTTCCCTTATCAACTCTTAAAACTGCATTAAATTAAGGATATCCGACTCTAACCAAAACAGTCAATAGAAAAGACAATGGAGAGGTCTAAAATGTGATCATGGCAGACAGAAGTGGACCATACTGTGTATTAATTGGCCAATTAATGCACAGTGTTTTCGGGGCTGAAAAAGCAGCAACTTTGCAGCATGGTATTGAATCCTGAAAACCTGTGTGGGCACATGCTAGCCCAAAAACCAAAGGGATTGGTAAGAGAATTGTTAAAGGATATAATTGATAAGCAGAATCGATAATTGCATTGGCTCAATACAATCCCACCAGTGCCCATTCCTTGATGGACTGGAGTTTTCTTTGCTGTTGCATGTAGAACTAGAAAAGCACTCGTGGAGCGCAGACCTCCACCAGCACCACAGTTCTCAGTCATATTGTGATTTTCACCATAAATGTTAGTCCTACCTTTATTTCATGTCAATATTTAGATTCCTTGACCATGAAAACATACCATTAGCAATGAGATTCATCATGATATCTATTTTAGTTCAGTAGTTATTCACAAGAATCCCATTTTTCGTCATGGCGGATCCAGATGGTGATCTGGATCAACACCAAAATTGAATCACTTCTTCCTTCCTCCTTTTCCCATGCTGAATATTTCCTGAAAATTTCATCAGAATCCATCCATAACTTTTTGAGTTATTTTGTTCACAGACAGACAAACTCTCCCGTACACATAACCTCCTTGGCGAAGGTAAATATCCCAATGCAGTAAGCCAACAGGCTCGCTTTAGCAGCACATTCCACTAATACCAGAATACACCTCACTGCTACGGTAGCCTGTGCAGACATACGGTACAGGCCGCCCGTTTGCATGCACTTAAAGTAGAAAAATTTCCTTTAATTTCTTCTAAATATCGTATTGTTTCAAGGCACCAAGAATGGACGAGTGTGTTGTATCAGCAGACACATACAATAGTTTCATCTCATTACCAGTATTGGTGGTAATGGTGTGTGTCCTAATGCTGGCAGTAACACGTCAAGAACATAACTGTGATTACAGTATGGCATGATTGAGGTCATTATTTTGTTATGTATGTGTATAAAAACATTCTTTGTGTAATAAAAAAAAACTCTTAGAGGTAACAGCAGTTACTCAAACCCTCCAGCTGGACGTCAAAACTTACCTCCTGTTTTCTCTTGTTCTCTTCACAGCGAAGCGGCTAAAGAAAGGCATGGCAACGGCCAAACAGAGACTTGGAAAGATTTTAAAGATCCATCGAAACGGAAAGCTCCTCCTGTAGCACGCAGCACACTGCTGTAGGACTGGGAATTCATGAGCTGGGTCCATCCCAAACTCACCCCGCGTTCACTGAATAAAGCCAACAATGAGGAGAATACGAAAAAAAGAAGAAAATCATGCATTTTTCAATTTCTAAGAAGAACATCACTCAAATAGGTTTTTGCCTCTACTTATACTTTATAACTTTCAGATATTGAAGTGTACAGAACCTACTATAAATATTTTTTAAGAGAACATGTCTCATTTTACTACAGCTGTCAGTTTATCAGGGGTTGCTAAAACATGAAGTAGAAGTACATTGCAGTCATTCCAAGATTTCTGAAAGTATCCCTTGCATGTATTCAGTTGCATGTGCGCTTGGGTCAGGGTTTGGGGATTTTACACGTTAATTCCTATTTAATGGATGCAGCTTATCATGGCCACACCGACGATCAGCGGGTTGAAATGGAAAAACTGCCCCCCTTTTTGGTTTTTAATGTCTACCAGGGATGCACAGTATTTCATATTTAGTGTCATATGGTGTGAAGTTGTTATGCAGATAGTCACACATTCATTTGAAACATTTTGTTTTTGTCTGTATGGTAAAGAACACCAGCACAGTGCAGCAGCAGGTAGTGCACATGCCTCACAGGGAGGCTGCTGGTTCGAACTCTGTGTGTCAGGGCTTAATTGGTGACTCCAAATGACCCTTATGTGTGAGTGTGAGCATGAATGGTTGTCTGTCTCTCTTTGAGGCCCTGTGATTGGCTGGCAGCTGGTCAGAGTGTACCCTGCCTCTCGCCCAATGTCAGCTGGGATAGGCTCCCGTCCTAACACCTTGAAAGGGACAAGTGGTACAGATGGATGGATGGTACAGAACACCAATCTTCTCAACTATTAGATTTTATACTGAAGCACTAGTGTCCGCTAGGGCTGGGTATTTCCAGCAACTTCACGATACAATTCGTATCCCGATACACGTAAATTGTGAACATTGACTATGCTTTAAGCAAAATTCTTGACAAGTTTAGTTTTTTCTTATAAGAAGAAAAAGAACAAGGATGAGTTTTAAGTGGTTCTACAACTTGAGAGACATAAATTCAGATCCTCAAAGATGGTAGACCAAAGTTCAAATTTAGAACATATGCTTCATTATGTAGCTCGTCTTCTACCTTGAACTGTGCCACTGTTAACATTACCCAAAGTGTATTTACAACAACTGTCAAAATATTTAGGCCGTATCGATTCTGTAGAATCTGTATCGATACATATATCCCAAAGGAGTGCGATACGATATTTTACCGTATCGATATTTTGAGCACAGGCCTAGTGTCCACAAGCTTTTTGGGGAAGGCAACTTTTCAGAGTCTATTGTCAAGTGACAAAATCAACTTTCGCTTCCGTAAGTGATGCTTATAGAGTCTGTTCAAATAGCTCTGTGTGATTTTTTTCATCAAAAACATCCCCAAAAATGGATGACAGCAAAGCAAGAAATCCGTTCTTTGCATTTGAGGGAAGAGTTCCCTCCAAAAGGTAAATCTTTTGTCCCACCAACGTCTTGATTTAAAATGGTCAGGGAGAGAGAAGTGACATTTGATGATTGTGGCGCTGTTACAAAAGTTGATTAACCCCTCAGAGTGAGGGGAAACAGCAAAAACAGCTAAGCACTTTAGCTCTGAAAACACTGAATTACATCTGTTTTGTAGTTAAAAGTTAACACCATTGAGTAGCTGGTGGCCAAGTGGTTGAGTCCACATGCTCCATGTATGGAAGCTGTTGATCTGGGTTCAGTTCTGGTCTTTGGTTCCTTCTCGGCACATCATTGCCCATCTTGTTCTGTCACTGGTTTCTAACTCTCCGTCCTGTTTGTCCTACATAGAGGTATAAAGCCTAAAAGGTAAACACATTTTAAAGCCTTTTTAAAATGTGTTCAAAAGTTTTTCATCTCTTCATCAGATCTTGGCTGCAGCTGTGCAGAAGTCGACTACAATGCAGTGATCGAGAGGAGACGTCTGTGCAGTTTTAATTTAAATTTTCGATCTCGTCCTTTGGCCTCTGGATGAAACTAGAATGAGGGAATAATAAAATATATCAACGATTAATTGGTTTCGTTTTGGCTTCTGCAGCCATTCTACAATGTTAGTGATTACAAAACCATGCCTAAGACGTACTCAGAGACCTGTGGTGATCCAGCTATGCAGTGGACCAGTCACAGGACTCATGGTCCACGTTGTTTCTGTATGCAGTTCAGTTTTAAAGGATGTACATGATGGGCCAGAAGCAAACACAACGCCTCGAGGCAGATCAGTCCTAGAGTGTAGATTACAGCATTGCTTTGACTTAAATGCATCAACCAGTCTTTACAGTAAAGGAAACTAGAAGAGCTCCAAAACTGCCCCATCGCAGTTTTGGAGCCATCGTCAAATCACTTCTCCCTTGAGCTATGACCAACATTTGCACAAAAGTTCATAAAAATCTGTTCAAAACTTTCCAAGTTATCTTGCTCATAGACAGACAACACCAGCAAAACCTAACCTCCTTGGTGAAGATGATAAATCTGCCCGTGCAAACAGAGGTGTAGACCAACGACATTGCTCCTAACATGACAGTGTTTGTTATAGAAATAAGAATAAAACAAGAAAATGATGTTTTCTGACATAAATGATCGATGGTTTCCTTTCTAAACGCAGACATTTGTTATTAAAACAGTTATTTGCCTGGATTAGGTATTTATTTGATGCAAAATTAATCTTTAACAGAAAAGTGAAGCATCATCCTTTTAAAATGTACCACTACTGTAAGCACTGCTAAAACCTGCTGACAGACTGAGTGACACATTCAAGTTAAATGTGACAGTTCTGGGTATTTGCTTTTCTATATTAGATAAAAATGGCTAATACCAATATGTATATGTGTTATAGTAATAGCATTTTTTACACAGCACATTTAAATTCAGACAAGCTCAATGTGCTTTAGGCTGAAGAAAAGTCCACGCTCGCAGCTGCCTCAGTTGTCATGATCAGACTTCAACATTACAACATGTCCACCTTTGTTTATATCAAACATTATATAGTAGGTCAGGTCAGGCACTTTGCCGATCATCATTACTGACGACTCGTCCACACCACCAGCAGAGTAAATCCTATTTCTCTGATGGATAGGCGATGGGTGCAAACTGAGGCCCCGACAGAAATATGATTTTGTTTTGTGAGAAACAGTTTTCTGAAACAGAGTGATCAATATATCAAATCATAGCAGGAAGAACCACAATATTGTTGTTGTAAAAAGTCAATTTTCTTAGCAGTGTTATTAACATTATTGGTCCAAAACTACCCGATTTCAGAAATGCTTGCACACTCTCCAACAAAACAAGATAAAGTGCACTATCCATGTAGAAATAGTCATGCTGCACATCAAATTAAACAGGAAAATCTGAGCCACACCAGCATAGAAGCCTTTATTACAACAACAAACCCTTTTAAAACTCCAAGCAACAAAAGCAAAAGAAAAACAAAATCAGTAGGGTGACACCGGTGAAACCTGGCACTGCACTTGTCTCATTTTCGCCTCTAGCTCCGTCTTACAGCAACTTACACACACAAACAAGACATCTGAGACCAAATACGTCATGCTACGACCAAAACTTGGAAAACAAGCCGAGATATAGCCCTTTGTATTTTACCGTCTAAGGCCTCAAGGCGTCACATAATCAAAATTTACAGTTTTTAGGCTTATTTATGGGCATTTTTTTTGTTTTTAGTAAAAAATGTCAGAACAATGATCCAAAAGACTTTATTACATGGAGGAAGTGCTACATATACATCTTAAACACTTTACTAAATTTGGCTTTTATTTGACAAAATACATATTTTTGACCTTTGGCTCATTATACATTGTTTTTCAAAATCCTTGCCTGACTGTATTGTAATAAACCTCTCTAAGTTTGCTCTGCATGACAATATAACAATATTTCTTTGTAGAGATAATGTAAAAAAAATTTATTGATCATTTTTAGAGTTTTACTGCCATTCCAGCATCATTTCCAAGAGATATTCACATTATTTCATTTTATTTTATTTTATTTTAGGATGAAATTTTCAAGTTATTCTGACTTCTATCTTCATTTACTGTGTCCCAGTAACACATATACTGATAATTACACATCAGGACAAATCTCTTAAGTTGTAATTTTACTATGACACCAAAATAATTCAAATAGACCCTGTGGATGCAGAGATACACTCTTTTCTTTATGAGTTTGTCATTTTCAAGCAGAAGGCTTAAAAGGGGCGTTGTTAGCACGGTGTCTTCAACATGGATGAACTTAACTGAGTCTCAGTGACAGGAAGAATCATAACAATGTTACGGACTGAAGTCTGAGCCAACAAATGGTCCAGATCTTTATACTGAATTAGAATTATTCTTTAAATATTGTAGCAGCCTGAGACAATCCTGACAAAATGCTAAAAATAACAAAAATATATTTTGCAAGTGCCAATAATCGCTTATCTTTCTGCAGGAAAAATCTCAAACTTTAGACTGAAAACATGAGGACTGAAGGTGTTTAAAGAAAACAAAAGATGAAATTTGTCAAGCAGCTTTGCTTAAAATGCTGTAAAGTGTTATTTTAGATTCTCACAGCATGCTAATATGGAAAGTTCTGTTCTTTGATAACTTATTTTGATTATTTTTCTGCCTGATGATATTGTGCATCCCTGGTGTCAACTCCAGCATTTCTCTCTTTGTGGTCACACTTCCGCTACAAAGCACTATCAGCTGTTGTATTTATTTATTGGTATCGAGTCGCAGATAGGAAACAGGACTTCACGCAACAACTGTAAAGCACAAATGATATCCAGCAGCAGCAGCAGCAGCAGGGTCCAGAGTGTTCCTGCAGTTTTAAACATGCTAACATAGGACTCAAAGGTAAAGAACCCCTGTACAGGATTTGTTCAGAGTCATAGGAGCTGATGATAAGCCTCATCCATGTCAGGTCTGCAGTTACATGGGGATACTTTCTCTCTTCTTTTGCTTTCACAGGCAGCACCCACACCTTTAGCCCCCCTCTCTCTGCATTTTTACGGCTTCACACAGTACAGTATATAGAATGTAGCTTGTACATAGCCTTTTAAATTACTACTTTTTGTATCCTTTCCCCTTCAGGCTTAATTCTACATTTTTACTGGTTTTTGCTAATTATGAATAAATGAATAAAAATATATATATATGGTTATACAGTATAGTCCTAATTTTGTGAACTTTTTTTTTTTTTTTTTTTAACCGCAGAGATTTTGTATTAATTTCCTCCCCGTGTTAGAGTGAGAGGTGTTGCCTGGAAAACAACAGAAGATGTAATACATTTTATTGTCATATGGCCTTACATACACAAAGCTAATTGTATTGTGATTCTGTTTGAACAAGAGATGAAGCTTTGGGGGTAAATTATATTTAAAAAAAAGGACAAAAAAAACACTTAAAGTTTCTATGACCAGCCTCTTGTTCGAGTTCTAGTATCCTGAAGGGTTTCGGAATTATTTTACTAGCACCTTGTGAAGTGTTTATGTGTCAGTGATGTAATTTATTAATGTTTGTAGCTTTTTTATACTTGTACAATTCTTAAGAGGTTTTGTTTTTGAATATTTCATCAACTTGTGAAAAATTACCCTTAGCAGACAGTTTATGTTTTTATTTTTGGGATGTTTTTTTTCCTTTTTTTGTTTTTGGATGTGTGTTCGGTGGGACATCATGAACATGTTACGCACTAGAATTTACGTTAGCAAACCTTTTTTTTATTTCCATTCTGTCTCCATTCAGTGTCAATGACATCATGATAAACTCTCCCAATGTGACATGCTATTATTATTATTGTTAATATTATAATTATGAGCGTCCATGCCTACATCACACTGTTTTTATTTTTCGGTCAGGACATTTTTGAACACATTTAAATGTGCTATTTACTCCATAGCGGCGGTGTTTTAGCCACAATTGTAAACCATGTGTCCACTTCCTCTCAGATACAGTATGACGTGCTCCGATCAAACTCCGCCATTGGGACATACTGTATTTTCAGGTTTTTATTTGTACAATACGTGTGTTGCTTTGTTGTGGTTTATTTTTGTATGTCTGACTTATTAAATGCATCCACTGTGCCAGGACAGTGTATGATACCTGTTGTAGCTGTCTTCCCTCACTGTTATTGACAGTACTAGTAACAATCCTTTTTTGACCTGAAACTATATTTTTCTGCATTTAGACGATTCTGTTTGAGATCATGGTTCACTTTTTTAAGACATCGAGGACACGGCGGACTCCGAGGAACAAGCATATTGTTATTGAATGATATGATTGTCAGCCTTGTTTACTTTTGCAATACAGTTACTGTGGAAAAAAAACCTTCTTTGTAATGTGTCCCTGCTCCACTTGCAATGTGAAGGCTTCTGTGGTGACGACTAAACATGTTTTTTATTTCCTGATCCACATTGTTGTCCTTTTGTAGTACAGGTAACTACAAAACAAGCTGCGCACTGAACACACAAGCCGACCCGACTTCTTTTTAACACATCAACAGTGCAAAGGCAGACTACATGATTTTATTTAGCAGGAACAACAGCACAAGGCCATCAGTTCACACAGTGACCTGCCAGACAAGCGTGACAGACATGTGTGAAACTGACTGCATGTAACAACTGATGTGACGATGGTGGAAAGAGGAGGGGTGACACTGAAGACCACAAATAAACACATTTTGTTAAAGATTAACACTTTAGTTTGTATCTACAAACTTAAATGTTAGTTTAAGTGTAAGCAGTCACCATGTTGAATCTACTGTTATCAACCAGTCAGTCTTTATTGGTATAGTGCTGTTTTATAACAGGTGTAATCTTAAGGCACTTTACACCAGAGCAGGCTGAAGACAAACTCTTTATTTTATAAGAACACATACATGCATACAGTGCTCAGCATAAATGAGTACACCCCGCATTAAGGTGATGAATTAATCAATATCTGAATAAACAGATGAACAATTTTACAAGTTTTGACACAGCTGAGTTTAACATATTTTCTTCTACCAAAAGATTTAATAATATAAAAACTAAATTTTAGCTTCTCCTCCACCCCTTTGATTTAGGTTTACTCATTTTTGCATCCTGATTTTGAATTAAAAAATATTTTTTGGACCACATTTGAAGGAGTATTTTGGGGTACCGTATACCATTGAAAATATTAATTTTGAAAGGAAACTAAAAGTTTTCTGACAAATCTGAAGGGGTATACTCATCTATGCTGAGCACTGTATATACAAATACATTTAATACACACGTGGACAAAATTGTTGGTACCCTTCATTTAATGAAAGAAAAACTCACATGGTCACTGAAATAACTTGAAAATAACGAAAGTAATAATAAATAAAAAATTACTGAAAATCAGCTCATGAAAATCAGACATTGATTTTAAATTTTGGTTCAGCAGAAATATTAAAAAAATAATAATAATGAAACTAGCTTGGACAAAAATGATGGTACCCCTACAAAGGATTGAAAATGGTGTGACCATAGGGACATGTTAAACTAAGGTGTGCCCTGTAATTATCATCACAGGTGTCTCCAAGCTTGTAATCAGTCAGTCTGCCTATTTAAAGGCTGAAAAGTGGTCACTGTGCTGTTTGGTATCATGGTGTTTACCACACTGAACATGGACCACAGAAAGCTAAGGAGAGAGCTGTCTCAGGAGATTAGAAATAAAATTACAGACAAGCGTGTTAAAGGTAAAGGCTATAAGACCATCTCCAAGCAGCTTGATGTTCCTGTGACTACAGCTGCACAGAATATTCAGAAGTTTAAGGTCCACAGGACTGTAGCCAACCTCCCTGGACGTGGCTGCAGGAAGAAAACTGATGACAAACTGAAGAGATGGATAATACAAATGGAAACCAAAGAGCCTAGAACAACTTCCAAAAGGATTAGAGGTGAACTCCAAGGTCAAGGTACATCAGAATCAGATCACACCATCTGTCACTGTTTGAGCCAAAGTGGACTTAATGGAGGACATCACTGTTGAAAGCAAATCATAAAAAAGTGAGACTGGAATTTGCCAAAATGCATATTGACAAGCCACAATGCTTCTGGGAGAATGTCCTTTGGACAGACAAGACAAAACTGGAGCTTTTTGTCACTCACATCAGCTCTATGTTCACAGACACAAAAATGAAGCATACAAAGAAAAGAGCACAGTACCTACCGTGAAACATGGAGGAGGTTCAGTTATGTGGGGCTGCTTTGCTGCATCTGACACAGGGTGTCTTGAATCTGTGCAGGTACAATGAAATTTCAAGACTATCAAGAATATCTTTGACTAAAATTCAAAAGCAAAGTCTGATTTTCATTAGTTGATTTTCAGTAAATTTTTATTTGTTATTACTTTTGTCAGTTTCAGCTTATTTCAGTGACCATGTGGGTTTTTCTCTCTTTAATGGAAGGGTACCAACAATTTTGTCCACGTCTGTAAATATCTTTGTAGATACACATTCATACATTTGGAGATGTATCCATCCAGGCAGAGAAAGAGGGACCAAAACTAAGACTATGACAGCGACAAACCCATATGGACATCCAGATCATAAATATGTCCTCATCACATTTGTCTCTGCTGACTATAGATTCAATCAACCTTTATTTGTTAAGGCTATATGGTTATAAAGATAGTTACTTTGGATGTCTAACCAATACAAGCATGGATAGAGAGATCAATCTAATTATTACATTTACATCTATAATTAGTGATGCACAGTATTGGAAATTTGCCAAAATCTGATATGATGATATTTGTTAAATCATTATCGGTGATACCGATATTTCTAGTCAGGAGCACAAGCTCTGTGCTTATCAAGAATGGACTTGTTTCTTACAGTATTACAGTGTATTTTTGTGAGAAACAGATGTACAACAAGAAAACAGCATTCAACACTCACATTAATGAAACCCTTGATTTTTAAATACACCCATGCAATGATGAGACTGTGCATCAGTTTTGTATATTTGTGTTATTTGCCAATATTTCAGCTGATATTTGGCTGATATGTGTGGCTGATATATGGGCTGAAAAACCCGCAAAAAGTATCACACCAATACTTAACTTTTTAGGCTGATAGCGGCCAATACTGATATCAAACTAGTAACATCGTGCACCCCTATCTATAATGATTATAATCTGGAGAGGAGTGATGTTGATTGATGGAGCAGCATCTAGCTGAATTGCTACTCTCCAACATTTCTTTGTTTACAGTTTGTAGTAGCTCCTCTTCAGCACATCATAAAATCAGGGATGCTGCTTTTCAGAGCTTTGCAAAGTTTCCTTCTGTCTCGTTACTCTGGAGCAGCTCTCAAAGCATCAACCTTGTTTTGTTTACATCTGTGATTGTCAGACGAGCTCCCATTGCTGTCCTTGGTCAGTGTCTCAAATGTGGAAAAACAAACTGTAGGAGGCAAGACACAAATTAAAGCTACTAGACTTTCTGTCCTGGAGTCCTTGGTGTCACAGACTGGCCTGCTGTCTGCTGTTGGTCGATATGACACCTAAACAAGACGGAAAAAAATGATATTCGTAGCTGACTGGACCTGAAACCTTACCACTGTCCAGTCACACATAAATCTTAGTATTTTGAAGATGCATTAGGGAGGTTGGCACACAGCAAAATCCAAAACACACAACTTCTGAGCTTGTTTCACACGCAGAAATCCTCAACACATAATGCTCAACAAAAAGTACACACAGAATTAAGGATTTTTTCAAAGATTTATATGCATACTTTTGAGTCTCACCAATAATTATGCTCACATGAAATAATACCAGCTGGTCAGTGTGTTTTACACACAAATAGAGAATAGAATGAAGGATTCCCGAGAAAATAAATTGCTTCAAGCCCGCTGTTAACATAATGTTGAGTAAAAGGTCTATAATAAACATCTAGAAGTCTGATCCTGTCAGTTTTAACTGGAGATCTCAATTATAAACAAATGAGGTTACTTTGTCTGGAAGATTCTTGTGCTCTGGATGCTTCAGTGAAAATGAATATGAGAATTAATATATATCATAGAGTGTTCTGTGTGTGTTCTTTGAGTGAAGTGGCACCATAAAATTAGAAGAATTAAAGTCATCCATCTGAAATTTAGACCAAACAACTAACCCCGCTTTGTATATAACCATCCGCCCAGTGCACACTGATTTAAAGAGCATGAGAGCAGACACTCTGATTGGTTTAATCTATGATACGCCCAAAACACAATCATGTATAATCAGGACACGTACTCCATTCTCTTCGCGTCCTACCTCTGGCTTTAGACAGAGAACATGCGTCGTCCAACACACCCCAAACCGCTGTGCGCCACACGTTTTTGAACAGCCCACTTCACACCGTCAAATGGGCCCACAGTGTGTCTGACATATTTCTTCATCCCAATAGACGAGGCCTTGAGCAAGACAGCAAAGTCTGTGGCAACTTGACTTCATCCTTTGCTCCTGTTTACAGTGTCATTAGATGGGCTTGATCTCCTGGACCCCCCAGTTAGACCCACCAGAGCTGCGTCCCACCGTTTTTCTAGCCCGCTGGCACAGGATGGCGAACACAGCGCAGATCGAAGACTTTTGAGAGAATGAAGAGCCAAACCTTTGATTCTCAAATGGTTGGCAAAGCATCCTGGTGTGCGTTGGGATTTGGTACAATCATAATGTGCAACATAAATTTCATTTTAGAACAACTAACGGTAAAGTTTAATTTTGCTAGTAAGTTACCAATTTAGCTAAACAGCTACAAACTGTTCTTTAGCAAAAACCTAAAGCACCCTGCAGTTCATAGTGCTGTAGCAGAGGGCAGGCCGGATCAAGTTTGAACCTACTCTAGGCTCCAAGAGTAATGCTTGAATTATTGATTTTTAAAAAGTGATGAAAAATGGTTGCAGCTTGGTCCCAATTGCTATTTTTTGTCCTTGTTAGCAGTTTTAGCCGAACACTGAAACAGTGCTGACTTAGACCAAAATAAGTTTGTTGAAAAGTCATGGATGTTTGAAATAAGTTCCGAATCACTTCATGAATATAATATAATCAAAATTCAAAATTATTTTCTACAATAATTTTCCAATTTAAATAACCCATATATGTAGTTGTGACAACCCATAATAGAAGCTGATTCCACCGAGCATTTATATAACCCATACACAGCCTTATCTGTCTTCTCTTTGTAACTGTGGGGCATGAGGGATTTTGCTCTAAAATAAAGAATGTCACATAGTTTCAGTGATCAAATAAAGGAGACTATGTACAGTTAAAATGAAGTACAATAAAACAATATGTAGTAGATAAACTTAAGTGATTATAGAGCCATTGGCACAACTTACCCCAGCTCCTTTGGCACAAACCACCCCAGGCCCACCAATTTGAAAAGAATGAATCAACCAGCTGTTTAGGACTGATAGGATGTTTATTTGTAGCCTGGTTTTGAGAATTGCATCTGTTTTTGCTTTAAACTTGTGCTCAGTCGGTGCTATAGACCTTTAAAAATTGGGCTCCAATGTTGTAAAGTCTTTAAATAAATGTTGGATATGTTAGTATGTATTGAGTTTGTCTTACTTTTATAGAGCATCACAGTGTGTAAGATAAAAATGATCTGTTTGACTTCATAAATCAATGGCACAATTCAACCCAATGTATTTTCTTCAACAGCACAGCTTACCCCACACCGGGGGCAAGCTGTGCAGCAAGACCACTTTTTTTTCTAAAACTATATTTTTCAAACTGTTTAAGATCCAAAGTGACTGTTCCCAGGGATGCCCCACATCCTAAACTTCATGTACATATTTTATTTTGAGGCATAACTGTCATCCCCTTGCTTTAAACGCACCCTCCCGCACTCAGAAACTATTGGCTTAAACACACAACAGCTTAAGATTTGAAAGCAGACAATGAGATGCTTTTTATTACGTCCTAGTAAACATTAAAATCTCAAGTGTGTGTACATCACAAACCTGACTGCAGACAATTATCCAAAACTGGTTTTCTAAATCCCATATAGTGTTGTCATTGGGAATCAGGAGTTACTAGATGCTAACTCACTTGTGCATTTTTGGATTCAATTCTGCACAGATTAAGTATCTCATGAGTGATTATTTGGTTTACCTTAATTTTCACCACTAAACACCCAAATGAGAAATATTTAACATCCATGTAATGATCTGAACTCTTTAATGTACTGAGTCTGATCACTTGTTTGTTAAACTATTTTTGGAACAGAATCAATGCTAATGCTAATATTGCCACGGATGGCACAAATATCCAACATGGCACAAGTATGAACCAATGATGTTTTGCAGGGCACCGGCCACAAGCAGCCTTGCAAAGCAGCTGGATCCAGTCAAATTCTGTAATCACTGAAAACATTTCTCCATGAAAAAGGTTTTGTAATTTCTTCTTTAGGAACATCGTTAAATAGGTGATAACTGGCCGATCTATTCAGATATCATTTTCTTTCTTGTTAGCAGTGTTATGTTATAACAAGCTCTTTTGCAAAGAAAACGCACAACAAAAACATTTAATTTATTTGTTAAAGACACATTAAAATCCTGAAGAACTTGTGTTGGAAGTTCCTTTGTCATGTCTTCTTCTTAGTTGTTTTTGCTAAAATATTGATCGAAATATTTTTCAGTAACACTCTATAAAGCTCAGTTTAAAATGCACTATAATGCATTAAATCATGTTTATTATGCAACATGTTTTTCTGATAATGCTCTTTAACTGTAATTATGAGCTAAATTAATTACTATAAATGTCACTTGACTTGACATTAGTTGCCCTGACATGACTTATAGTAATAAATAATAACCATAAATCATTAAATTGTCAGCATTTATAATGAACATAAATTTGGCAAATAGCTATAAATAATTAAGAATATTTCTAATGCTTTAAAACAAAAATCTGACACATTGTAGAGCATTTTTTTTATGATCATTTAGAAAAGATGTTATTATGAGTTATTTGTTGATTACTGACCATGTGCACAAAGACCAAAGTTTATTGATGTTATTGTTCTTTTAGATTATAATCCATGGCATTTAATGAACAAATGTATTATTTTTTTAATTTACTCAGAGCATAGCAACACCCCTCATTGTAGCTTATATCCTGCTCTAAAACGTTCATATTGGCTTATAAAACAGAGTTTATTTACTTTACTCAGAGCATCTTTTGAGCCTTCACAGTGACATATAACCAGATTGATGCCTTAAAAAGCACGGTATAACATATCATACTTATGCTTATAACTCCTTATAAAGGCTGACATCATAATGACTTGTGATCACTGTTACAGAGCATTATATATTTACACAAGTGCTTATAGCTAGAATTATAAATCTTTATAAACACATTATGATGCATTAGAAACAGGGTCTTAATACATTATATAGGGTGCTTTATAGAAAGGGTTTCAGTTTTCCTCTTTAATCCCTGTTTTCAGCCAAGCAATATGAAAAAAGAAGTTTATATTTGGCAGAACTGTTTTTTTGTTTTGTTTTGTTTTGTTTTGTTTTCTTTAACTTTTTCATACATTATTAACAGACTTTGGTTAAAGCACGTCCTGCTTTATTAAATGACGGTGCAAACTGCAGATTCTTCTTAACCTGAGGAAACAAAAGCAGTGGTCTCATGCTCTTAAGCAACATCGCGTATGTGCCACTAGATGGAGTCCAAAAATGTATGAATACTGGAGCTGAGTCGTGCCTTTAAGTTCACTACAGTCTGAACAGGTCACGCTGCAGTAGTGAGCTCTCATAGAGCAGCTTCACTCTGGTATGATCGACATCTTTAATGCTTAATCATTTCCTAAAGCTTTTCATGCAAACTTTAAATTATTCCAGACTTTTTAAAAGGTAAATTACATCCAGATTGTGTCGACATAAGAAGAAAAGGAAACAATTTTCAACCAATGAAAAGTGAACATCAGTGAGGAGATTATAAGAAAATTAGTCACAGCACATTTATAAATTAGAATCTCCAACGAAAATAAGAGAATTAGCTCGTATTTTAAAGCTCATTACAGGAATAATGGAGTCATGTGAGGCCTGGATTATTCAGCGTCTTTCTTGTTGTTTCAGCCTTTGGAAACATCTGGACACTGATGTCACAAAAATTAAACAAGCGTGGAGTTCTTCATGGTGCTCTGCTACTTCCTGCGCTGATTTTTTAAAAAATATATATTTTTCAATCAGTGTGTGGGTGTGTGTGCGTTAGTGTGTGTGTGAGTGTGAGTGGGTTAGGGGTGCACTGAAGCGGTGCAGCTGTTAAAGGTCGTGACCTTGCTTCCACCCTGGTTACCATCAAAGTGAGTTGTTATTGTTAGCTAATTGTTAACACAAGAACGTGAAGAGCTGGGACGTCGGCAAACGAAACAATCACATCATTTATCCTCACAGAGACGTTTTAACTCGTGTAAAAGAGATCACGCCGGGATGAAGACTTTTCAGACTGATAGATTTTTATTTAGCACAAGACAGGCCTGAGTGGAGCTGAAAAAGACAAAGTAGACACACACATCCCTGGTTTAGTGGAATTAAAGACATTAACTAAAGATTTAGAGTGAGGAGATATTCAGAAATGTGTTTTTTTTTTATAGAATGTTATCCCATGACTTTTGTTTCTAAACGGCTCTGTTCATTTTTTTTCCATCGTCAGAGGAACAACATAAAATCAGAAAATAATCTGAATAAGACAGAAAATACTCAGAAGTCAACAAAAATATAAAAATGTTTAAAAAATATCATAATTTTCTCCATAAAATTGTGGACAGTAATGCAGATTTTCTAGCTAAACAGAATTAACTCCAGCTGTTTTCATTATGTTCAACACAGCAGTTAAGTCTGATAAAGAATATTTTGCTTTAATTAACATTTTCTTTAACATATTTTACTGCTTGTAAAAGACATTTACGCAAACTTTGGTCTCACTTTCTTTGAAATACCTCCAAGTATTTTTTATCTATACGTTTTAAAGCCCCTAATAAGGTATTATAATGCTAACATAATCCTGTATCATAGATTAAACCTCTTATGTTAATTTATAATGCTTTATAATAGTAATCATAAGTCATTTTAATTCTATTGTATAAAACAAGTAATAAAAATACTGATAGTGGGTTATATTGTGTATGTAGTTTCAATAAATTATAAACAACCATAATCATTTATAACAATCAATCTGACACACAGTAATGAATGTATTGACGCTTTGCATATGAACCCCTGAATGTTGATCATTTACAGTTTTATTAATCCTAGATTTCAGTAACAGACATGTCCGTCTTTTACAGAAAGATACATTTCAGGTTTTCCAGCTTTTATTGTCTTGAACAGTGTAAATTTGACCTTTTTTAAGGATTAAATTTCGATTGAGATCTTTTCATAAGTGCTTGATGTTAAGAGAAAACATATAGTCTTGAATTTGAGCCTCTGAGGGTTGGAAATGTTGAACATAAAAAAGTTTGACTCAAATCTCAGAAATACAGTTTGCAGGGTTTTATTTGCTGTTCTTGACTTACATGAAACTTATTATTCACTTTACCTCGAGCAGCTAATGATCACTCGTTATCTGGTTAGAGTGGATCATAATTGTGTTTACAACTTGGAATAAATTGATTACAGCGTCTTACAAGAATCATGACAGATTGAATTGTTTTAACAGCCAGAGATCTGTGCATGAGTTTACATTACAGGTACACTCATAAATCTTTATGAATGCTTTACAGTGTGTCAGATTTATTGTTATAATTAATCATTTCATATGGCTATAAGCATAATTTAATGTCAGATATATGTTCATAATTCATAACAAAGACTATTATTGTAATGATTATACTTCTATAAAGCATCATAAATGATCACAAGTGCTTATAACTGTGATTAAATGTTTGTATTTTGTATTTTGTTTGTAGAGCACTTTTCTAGAAACTCAGAGACACTTTCCAATGAATAAAAAAATGAAAAACAATGCAAATCAGTGTTAAAGGAACATAGAATAACACAAAAAAGCACACATTGTTACACACTCTGAACATGCATTTATTTCTTTTAATGCATTTTTTTTTTTAATATGCTTTTAATGAATTAATAGACAGTGGTACTTAAAGATTTGAGAAACTTTTCTGTTTTCAAACACATTCTGTCTTGTTTGGTATTTCAGGTGAAAATCTCTCGTGTCTGATTTGTCTTATTTTCTTCATTCAAAAAGTTCAGACTTTTATTTTATGATGAAGGGGCCTGAACGAGGCCCCTGTGGCCTCTGGGCCCACTCCAGCTGCAGCCACAGAGAAAAAAGAAAGATGAAGTTTACAGTCATTTTTTAAATCTATTTCAGTTTTAGGTTTGAATTTAATTTTCTTGTAACAAGATTTTAAAGATTTTGAAGTTTTCAAAAACAAGCAGACACAAACAAGAAAGAAAGAAACAGTGACTGAGAAACTTAAAATACTTTCTGTGCAAATAAAAATCTCCTTCTCTTATAAAGATTCCAAAAGATTAGGAAAAGCTTATTCATGTAAAGCATTTGAAAATAATTTAAGCAAATAATGATTTATAAGAAAACATTCATATTAAAATCAGGATTAAAAAGAGGAAATGCAGGATAGAAAGTCATGGAGAGGACATATCGGAGGAAACAAAGGACAAACTTTGGAGAGCTCTTGCTTCCAAAGTTTTCAATTATTCCTCTCATATTTTCTTTTCCAGACTCCTTTTAAATGAACCACACAGTATAACTTGTGTTATGAACAGATCTAATATTTTAATATTTTAATATTTGAGACCAAAAGTAAAATTCAATGACCTTCAACCATGAACGTGTTTGCTCCTTTGTTTTTGATACAGTGACCCAGAAGTCAAGTTTTCTGACATCTCACAGGAAGCCCACTGACATATTTAATTTTCATTTATTAATTTATATGAACCTGTTTAAGTTTTACAAGATCCTGTAAAAGTGTGTCATGTTCATTTCTTTGTCTTCTGTTGTTCCTCCCTCATGTCTCTGCCCAGGCTCTGCAGATAAACATAAAGTAAAATCAAGAACATGAGAACAACATTATTTGCTTTAAGATGATTAGGCATTAATATATTCCAGCTCCGGCAGCTCACATGTTTATACCTTCTGTGATTGTCTTCATTTCTCATATTGTTTGACAGATTGAACTCACGCTTCACCCTCTGTCAGCAAAAACCTTTTCTCGTTATAAAATCAGGCCGTGAAAGCACAGGACCTGAAACCCACCACTGGCATCTCTGCCTGCTATTGAAAAATACAGTCTATCGAGCTTTAAGAGTTTTATGATTTATGTTTTATAAGATTAGTTTTCCGATCCATAAAAGAGTTACCTCTGAGCCTCTCATTAAATTTGTTAAAAGACCGTAACAGAGCAACGAGAAGCACAGTGAACAAAACGGTGAAATTCATCATCACAGACTAACATTCGGACAGTCGGTGTTCTCCACTGAAGGCCTTAAAGTCTGTACAAAGGCCCATGGAGTGTTACATTAGTTATTCATAATTGTTCATGAAATGAGTGATGCATTTATTGTACTTTCATAGGTGCAGTGCTTTACTTTTTATAGGTAATGTTACATTTTTAGAGATTCATAAAGCTAACCAGTTAGAATTTAACAACAGCTGTAAACTAAGTGCAGCACAGCTTTATGTCTTATAGTGAACCTGTGTTCATCTGCAGCACCCCATTAAATAAACTCAGCTCAGTATGAATCCATCATTTCAGTACATCACTTCTCCCTTATAGGGTCACAGGGGGGTTTGAACCTTTTCCAGCCGACATTGGGTGATGGGCAGGGTACACATGGACTGATCGCCAGCCAATCGCAGGGACACATAGAGAGATAAGCAAACAACAATCACACTCACCCACACCTAAGGGTGATTGAGGGCCACCAATTAAACTAACAAGCATGTTTGTTGGTCTATAGGAGGAGGCCGGGGTGGCTTTGCATGCATGTGGGGAGCACGGAAACTCCACGCGGCGAGGCCCAGAACCACAACCTTCTTGCTGATTCTTCAGATTTGTCATAAAACCAGGAGTTTCCTTTCAAAATCAACATTTTCTATGGCATACTGTACCACAATATACTCCCCCAAACGTGGGCCATTGATTGCAAACAAGTTTTTTTTTAGTTGAACACAAAAAAGTATTTTTCTCAATTTAAGTAAACCCCAATCAAAGGGGTGTGAGCGAAGCAAAATTTGAGTTATCATATTAACTTTATTTTCACCTTATGTCTTATGTCATCTTATGTTTTGTTAAACTCAGCTTTGTCAAAACTTTACAAATTGTTATTTTGTTCATTCAGATATTGATTAATGCATCACTTTGAATAGGGGTGTACTCATTTATGCTGGGCACTGTGTGTGTGTATATATAATAAAACATAGTTCACAGATTAATTAAACAAAGTTTGTGCTTAATTACTGTTTTTATCTAGTGATAAATGTGTCCTGACAAACAAAACTACTGCTAAAAATCTAACAACTAGATCAAAAGGGAACCCTTCCTTTTACAGTCTTCTAATTATAAGGTTTTTCAGTCCAGTACTAAGATGGTAACTGTCATGATTTATTGGTAATACAACAAACCGGACTGGTCCCACAACACAGACGGCCTCTTCAGGAAAGGGCAGAGCAGGCTGTCCTTCCTGAAGACCCTCTCCCAGTCTGTGGTGGCCTGTGCTCTCCTCTTTGCTGTGGTGTGCTGGTGGGGGGCATCAAGGCTGGTGAGGCCAACAGACTCAATAAACTAATGAAGAGGGCCCGCTCTGTGGTGGGCCTTCAGCTGGACAATCTGGACACCGCGACTGAGAGGAGGATCAAAATCAGGACGATCCTGGACAGCCCCTCTCACCCTCTCCATGGTGAGCTGTGGGACACGGCCAGCTCCTTCAGCCAGGGCATCATCCCACACAGGAGCAGAGCTGAGCCCATCAGACGCTTCTCTGTGCCCGCCGCCATCAGACAGTGGAGGAGGCCACAGTCCAGCTTTTAATATCCTTATAGTTATTGCTTTTAAAATATTACACCTTATTGATTGACTTCTCTTATCCTGGTTTGTTATTGCACAATACGTCATGGTAAAATAATTTGTACTGTTTAACTTGTTTACCTGTTACACCGTCACTTTACCTTCATTGTACTGCACAGAATGTCAAAGCTGACCTGTATGACATCTACTTTAATGTTTTATTTTAATTAAATTTGATTTTTGATAGTTGAAAATACCTCCACCTGTGCTATTCTTTTTGCTAATGTATTGATCTATGTTTTAGATTTTTATGTCACTCTATAGGGCTTTAATGCATGCTGCTTTACTGTTCCACTTACTGCTGTCACACCTGAATTTCACCTCTGAACATCAATAAAGTGCTATCTTATCATGTGATGTTATGTTAGGCTATCTTATCTTATTAGCATTGGTGATAAGAAAGTATTTACATAGAAAACTCAGCTGAAATTACAAGAAAATCCCCCACTAATGACCTTTAGTTTTGGCCAAGTATCATGTATTACAACTTAATAAGGATGGTAATAAATTCCGTATACCATAAAGTCCAGAGAGCTGAAGTGAATATTAGTTCCTTGTTTCATTGAATTCTAAGTTATTGACATCTTAATCCACTTGGCTGACCTAATTGGATTGTAGTCTCCTTGTTATTTCAGCGGTGCTTCCTATGTCACAACTTTCTTATTGACACTGATATTACCTGATAATTCCTGAAAAATTACCATTTTATCACCAGGTAAATATCTGGTAATGTACTTACATTTGAGTTATTACCATCCTAATCCAGCTGTAACTACTTTTACTGAATAAAATGTTAATAAGAGAGTCATTTCAGCTGTACTGTCGTTGTAATTACCTCTTTAATATCAGTTATTACCCAACAATTTATCACAGATACCCATCTTGTTATAAGGACAGGTTAACCAAACAATAAATAAATAAATAATATGTGCCACAGATGTCCTTACCAAGTGCTATTTGATTAATGAATATATGCCATGAATACGTATGTACCTTGGATAAAAGCAAATCCCAAAGCAGTCGTATTTTAACAGTTTAACTTATGTTTCAAAAAAACTGTTAAATATGTTTTTCCACTCTTTTACTCTGGGTGTTTTATGAAATCACTGACATTATATCAGCTTTTGCAGAGAGCTGTAAAACCGATCAACGCTGCATTTGACTTGATTAATTTAAGATGAGTTAGAAATAAATTCTACTGGACCACTTTAGTCAGCAAGTAGGAAAGACAGACCACGACCACAACCGAGTGAGAGAGCAGATAAAGATTTTGTTTTTATTACAATATTATAAATACGTGGTTACTAGATTCATAGCTGTTCAGTTTCAGGTTCTTTTAAAACACATCATTATTATATTACGCCTTAACTCAAAAATCCAAACCATTTTCTGCTTTTTCTGGTTCAGCACTTTTCTTTTTTTATGTGAAATTATACATTTTAACCTTAAATCTATATTGATGTCAGAATGATGTTTTAAAAGTTGAATGACCAATGAAATTAAAAAACTAAATCTAAACAGAATTTGAACCATGCAGAACAAAGTTACACACAGATTTGGTGTACACAAGCCTTTTCACATCTAAATGTAAACTTGGATATTCTGGGTAAACGGAAAAATACCGAGAGACTCATAGAAACATCTTTTCATATATTTACATTTTCTTGCCCTATTGAAGTATTTGTACCACTGTTGGATGAATTTTCTGTCCTTAATATTTCAAAAACCCACATAACATGACTCACACTTTCTTGGTATTTATTATTTTGACAGGTCACCATTTTTTTCTCTTGCTGACCTTTGGCTGCTCCTGATTAGCTGCTAATGTTGAGAAAACAAGAGAAGAAGAAAAATATGGGCCCATCTGATTGGTCCATCAGACTGACAGGAAGTTATCACTTTACAGCAGTTAAAAAACAGAAGTTAAGTTACATTACTGCTACATTAAAAAAAAAGATGTGATAAAAAAATAAAATAAAAATATTGATTTTTTGCTGTGGATCCAAAAATAGAAAATTCAGAGAATCAAACACTGCAAGTTAAAGCTGAAAAACCAAAATTGGGCAGGTATTTATTTGACATTAAGCAATTTTTTTAAAGAAAAGTGTGACCCTCCACATACGTTATCCACATTACGGTTTATTCAAAGTAAGTGATACCGCTTTGGACACTGATGATACTGTGAAGTTTGGGGGATTCAACAAACAACTAAATCCCCTACCCAAGGAAAACTAAGCAGAGCTGCTTATATTAAAAAATATGCTGTAAAAAAACAAACAGACAGCTAGTGAGCAAACTAGCTGACAATATGTACATAAGTAAATCATGACAACCATAGTAAATATATTTCATCAGTACACATATAATTTCTGTCAAAGAGACCCTACATGCTGGCGTGTTAACCATTTTAGAAACATAAAAATCATTTTGATAAATATGAATGCTTCTTATAAGGGGCAGCTGTGGCACTGACATTATCTGGCTGACGGTCAAATAACTTTTTTAACACTGTATAAATATGAAGTTATTTTTTCAATCCATGACTCCTGCTTTGTCACAGTGAGCCGAATCTTACTGAGGGAGGTTGGATTGCTATATATATATATATATATATATATATATATATATATATATATATATATATATATATATATATATATATATATATATATATATATATATATATATATATATATATATATATATATATATATATATATATATATATATATATATATATATATATATATACATATATATATATACATATACATATACATATATATACATATACATATACATCTATCTATCTATCTATCTATCTATCTATCTATCTATCTATCTATCTATATATCTATCTCTCTCTATCTATCTATCTATCTATATATCTATATATCCATATATATATATATATATATATACATATACATCTATCTATCTATCTATCTATCTATCTATCTATCTATCTATCTATCTATCTATATATATATATATATATATATATATATCTATCTATCTATCTATCTATCTATCTATCTATATATATATCTCTCTCTATATATATATATACATATACATATATATATATATATATATATATATATATATGTATCTATCTATCTATCTATCTATCTATATACATATATATATATAGATATGCATATCTATATATATATATATTAGTGCTGTCAGAGGATTAAAAAATTAATGTAATTAATTACCGGATTTATAATTAATTAATCTAATTAATCGCATTTTAATCTCATAGAACTCTCTTGAATTCTATGATATTATAAAACTGTAGTGCATGACTAATCAAATGAATACATTAAGAAGTGAAGATTTATAAATCCACACTTTTATTGGTGACTAAATAAAACCAAAGTCAGGGCAACTTGTCCAGAAAATTCTAAGCTCAATCAGTCAACTCAAATTACACTTTAAGTGTGTTTCATAAATCAAATTCAAAATAAGAAAAAGGTCGAGGACACCCAGCAAAACAATTAGGCCTGAAGCATTATTAAAGAATGTAGTACAAATATAGATAAATAAATTCAAAAATAAAATAAGACTAAGTCTTAAATATGCCATTCCTGTTGTCACCTGGGCTTTGTTTGGTTTGACTAGAGACGCATGTGTGAAGTGACGTGCCACTGGCATGTACCGGTCCTCCAGCTGGCCAATATCAAAATGTTTGTGTGCTATGATTAATCTTGCGATTAATTTTTTTAACACACTAATTTGCGGTGTAATTAATTAATCTAATTAATGCAATAAAGTGACAGCCCTAATATATATATGTATGGTTGAATATGAAGAGCTCTTTTCCTAATTGTATAATCCGTTTTCATTTAGAAAAATGACATTATTTACCCAGACCCACCATTGGGTTGGCTTGGGAACTGAACTTTGAATACAGTTCAAACAGGGATATGTAGTTTCTGGCATGAAATACTGACAGGGCAGGTAGTACAATTGGTATACAAAAGAAAAGCACTGAGTAATAGATTTTTTTTAAATTTTGGCTTTTATAGCATTTTGAAAAATAACTCTTCATATATATATAAATATATATATATATATATATATAGATATATATATATATATATATATATATAGATATATATATATATATATATATATATATATATATATATATATATATATATATATATATATATATATATATATATATATATATATATATATATATATATATATATATATATATATATATATATATATATATATATATATATATATATATATATATATATATTAGTATTTCAGATTTTTTAATATGTGCAGTAATTATGGCTTTGTGTTTGCTGTTCTTCAATCTCTAGTCTGTTTGACCATGTGACATTAAAGCAAGAATCCATGTGTATATCACACAATTTAATGCTTTCATTAAACATTACTGATGTATAGAATGACTTGTGCGATAACATTTCATAAACGTACTTATTATGACTTTATAATGAGGGTAGACATTGAGAGATAAATCAGTGATCAGAGATCAGAACAAAACCTTTTTTGTTTTCTGTTTCAGTCACATTCGGTCTTTATTTGGTACTTCAGATGAAAATCTTTCATGTCTGATTCGTCATATTTTGGATGCATTTATTATGAAGGGGGCTGCAGCGGCCCTGCGGCCTCTGGGCCCACTCCAGGAGCCAGCTGCTGCAGTTTACACAGGGTGATCAGACGACCCAGTGAAGCTCGGGACATCCCATTTTCAGGCCATAGTGTTCTTTGCTCTTACAAATATCCCAAAACACTAATATTTCCTGATTTGGGACAGTCCCTGCTCTTATTTTCACAAACTGAATCAGACACCAAAACATTTTACAGTGAGCTGCACTGATTTGTCTGCCAACGTTGTTTCCAAATGTGTTGCTGATATAGTGAATAACACATTAATGCTCACTGCTGATTGGTCTGTTTACATGTCAGCCAATCTCAGAGCAGCTGCAGCTCATTCAGTTTATCACACATCAGGTAGGAAAAGAGCCTCAGAAAGGATGTCAGCAGTTTCTACAGAGTCCAGGTGAGGCACAGCTCTCTACTGATATTTTAAATGATCTGTGTTTTGCTGCAATTAATGTCAGTATATTATGGTGGATTAAAACAGCAAACATACATGAAGGTACAGGCTGGAGGAAACTCGGTTTTAATGAAGGACATGAAGCTGACATTGAATTTGATCAAGAAACATTATTTGCCATTTGTCGTTACACAAGCACCGTTTAAAACCCCAAACCACCCTTAGGAGTAAAGAAACATGTGCAGTCACCATATTGAGTCATTATCATTCATCAGCGGTTACTCCAAGCCAAACTAAGACACGGTATTGAAGGAAAAAGAGAGATTACTCTTATTAAATACCATTATGCCAAGAAAAAGACAGGTTACTGAGTTAAAGTGCAGTATCATGAAGAGAGAATTAAAAATTACAAAGGATAAATGATAACATGTTTGACAGAAAAAAAAGTGATTGAAAACAGAAATCTGTGGGTACAGCAATGAAGATTTGAAAAAACTAGTACTTTGATTGTTAAGATAATGACTATAAAAATAAAAAAATAAATAGATAATAATAAAAGTCATAATACTTAGAAAAACAACATAAATGATGAATTTGTGACACAAGCATTTGTTTTCATAATGTTAAAATTAAATTGAAACAGCCCAGACGAGAGTCCATCATAGTATTGCTGCCAAATAAAAAAATCTAAAAATAAATCCTTCATAAATAAATTATGAATGTTCAAAAACGTACTGGTTGAAAAAGACTGTGGTTTGTTTTTGTAAATCAGTGTCAGTGTTATTTGAAGTGTTTAATCAATGAATGATCAACAGCTTCTTGACTGTTTCAGGCCCCTCTCCCTGAACATGTCTTCTTCATCTTCCATGTGTCTTCGTCTGTTCCTGCGCTGCAGTTGGTCTCCATGAAAAGGGCAAGTGGGATCACAATTTAACCGTCAGAGTATTAAAAACAATGCCTGCAGAGTGTTACAGTCTAACTGCGCTCAGGGCCACGCTGCTCGCTGTAGTGCTCACAGATGTGGACGTGCCGCCCTCGGCTGCTTTGAAAACCCCTCCGTCCTGTGCGAGGGTCCCCGGTGGTCAGGAGAAACGTGCCATGTGAGGGATGTCTTAATTACACAGGAATGTCAGGTTAAGCTTTGTCTTTGTGTGGCCAAGTGGTGATACAAGAATGTTTTCTGCCCTCTCCTTCATCGCTCTGCCTTTTATTCATCCCTTCATCCAGACTGCGGCCTGTCATTAGCTGTAATGCTCGCTGATTCCTTCGCCAACAGATCGCTGAAGCTATTCAGATGTTAAAATGTGCACCGGCCCTGGAGCCATCTCCTCACAAAGACTCTTAGGGTGCCGGTGATGAAAAGTGGCAGAGCTGGAGCTCATGTTTCTCTGCAGTTGTTTGGAGCTGCTTCCCTCGGCGTGGATTAACTGCTCCGTCAGGCAACAGGAACTCCTTCAGCCGGTGTTTCACTGCGACTTTAAGAGTGCAGAGAGATGTTAGGCTCCTGCTGACACATATTCTCACATAAACAGCCCATTTCCTGTGTTTCTTGGATTGCTTTCTGAAGAACATCAATGAATTCCTCTTAAGTACACTTCTGAAATATTTGAACTCATTATCATAGAAGGGCTTAGCTGGATTTGGTCCACATGGAGGAATTCAGCATATATATATATATATATACCACCAGGAAAAGGTAGGAAATTACCTGGAGAATCATGCTCCATATGGTAGCCTATGGTGGCCCTGACGTGCAAACCACAACAGCTAAATAACCAAACACAACAACAAATAACTGAGCACAATGACAATTACTAACCAAAAGAGGTAGATACTTGTTGGTGGTATGAGTCATCACTTATTTCTTCATGTCTTCCTTTTTTTTTCTCTGCTTTGTGAAAGCGTTACTTAAATAAGTCAACATTTAGTTAATATTACGCACTGTTTAGCTGAAAGCAGTGTTTATTTTGCTCAATGTTTTATGTGAATGATCAGACTTTGTGCAGGTGGGACAGGACAGCTTGCGCAGAGACCAGGTGTCAGGTCAGAGAGGGGTCAGAAAACTGTCCTGGGAATGAACTTAATAAACAGTTAAACATCGAGTCAACATCTCTGCCGGTAAAGTTCATGTTTAAAAAACACAACTAACAATAACTTCCGGTTAAAGGATGAACAGTGTCTTCGTCCAATCAAGCAAGCCCTCCTTCTCTTTCTCTTCACACATGCACAAGAGAGCACACTCGTCCAATCAGAGGTGACCCCTGCCCCATCCTGTACCTACTTCTTCTGGTCAGTACATGTCATTGTGTTTAGTAATTTGTTGCTGTGTTTAGTTATTTTCTGTTATGTTTAGCTATTTGCTGTTGTGCTTTTTATTTGCTGTTGTGTTATTTTCTGTTGTGTTTGGTTAGTACTGTTGTGCTTCTTATTTGCTGTTATGTTTAGTTATTTTCCTATGCGTTTTTTTTTTTTTAGCTTGCTGTTGTGTTTAGTTCTTTTCTCTTGTGTTTGGTTATTTGCTGTTGTGTTAAGTTATTTGTCATATTTCTTATTTGTTGTTGTTTTTAGTTTTTTGCTCTTGTGCTGGGTTATTTTCTGTTGGGCTTCTTTATTTTCTGTTGTATTTCTAATTTGTTCTTGTGTTTAGTTATTTGCTGTTGTATTTGGGTATTTACTGTTGTGTTAAGTTGTTTGCAGTTGGGTTTTCAATTTGCTGCCGTATTATTTGCTCTTATGTTTAGTCATCTGCTTTTGTGCTTTTAATTTGCTGTTTTGTTTAATAACTTGTTGTCTTTTTAGTTTGCTGTTGTGTTATTTTTAATTTTCTGTATTTTGTTATTTGCCATTGTGTTTTTTAGTTTGCATTTAGTTTCGCTATTAGCTTTTGTGTATAGTCATATGCTCTTGTGCTTAGTCAATTGCCATTATGCTTTTTACTTTTCTGTTGTATTTTTAAATTTGCTGCTGTATTTAGTTATTTGCTATTGTGTTTTATCATTTACTCTTGTGCTTAGTTATCTGCTGTTGTGCTTTTTTATCTACTGTGTTATTTAGTTATTGCCTGTTGGGTTTTTTAGTTTTCTTTGTGTTTATCTATTTGTTGAGTTATTTGCTGTTGAATTGAGTTACTTCCTGTTGTGTTGAGTTATTTGCAATTGTGCTTTTTAATTTTCTGTTGTGTTTAGTTATTTGCTGCTGTGTTTAGTTATATCATGCTGTGTTTTATTTGCTGTTGTGTTTATTTTCCATTGTGTTTTTTAGTTGTCTGTTGTGTTTAGTTATTTGTTGTTGTGTTTGGTTATTTACTTTTGTGTTTGTTATTTGCTGTTGTAGTTTGCACTTCAAGGCCTTCCTTTTATGATTTCAAGATGTTGTCACTACAGCTGAGCATCAAATCTGAGGAATATGTGTAAAATACTTCAAATGGCTAAAGCACTGTGTCCGGATTAGGACATCCTCAGATATAAACCATATGCTCTTGCCCCCCTTTGCCACCCAGGAGGTTTTGGACTTTTATCATTTACCCTTAAGTTTTTTCCCTGGTGCCCCTGGTACACCAGGGAAAAACCAAAGAGGGGCAAGGGAGATACGCTGAGCCCTGTCCACCCTAAGAGATGCCCCTATTGTCCTCCCCTCATTGGTCCATCCCCTCTGCCACCCTGGGGATTTTGGACTTTGTCATTTTTTCCCCAGAAAGTTTTTTCATTCGTGTGAGTCACACTGGCAGTTCCCCTCACTGAGTGGCAGAGAACGTCAGTAATGATACTGGTGGTAAAAAAAAAAACAAAAAAACAGCGTGATCCTTAAATTCACTTGAAACATGCCATGATTTAAATTGTTTTTATATTTGTTCATTTTTTATGTTCATATAAATTCTTGTCTGATTTTCATTAAAATTACTATATATAACTTTTGGGGCAAAAAAGTTTGATTTAAAGTTTGAATTTATAAGCCTGAGTTATTAAAGAAGTCCTGCAGAGACTAACTCTGTATCAGTGTGATTTTGTGCTTTTTTAAAATAAGACTGATGTACTCAGGCTTTCTCTTAGCAAGCAGCTATAGCATCTGTTTAACTGTTGTTTCCTCCAGTTTATTTTTAATGTGACACACAAACAAGTTAGATGATAAATGTAATCAATAAAGGAAGTTATATCAATGGAGTCATTTAATTAATTTATGTTGTATCTGTGGACTTAAGTTGTAAATTACCAAAACATCTGTTGTAGTCCTACTTCACTGGATGCAGCTCTGCAAAGTTCAATAAGAGAAAAACAGCTTCAAGAACAGAAAAGATTCAAGTACAGAAACACAAACAAAAGTCATAACCAAAAACAAACACAGTAACACACTTTAAATGAAATAATGTCCTTGCACAACTCAGCCTGATTCATTGTTTGTAATCATGCTGATCCATCTTGCCAAGCTCCCATCTACCACAATTGTGTTTGTCCCAAAGTGGCACGGCCCAATCAGAGCCCTTTAGAGCAGGAAGAGGAATGAGCAGGATGACAACAGGAAGTGACTGCATGTACAAGGATTAGCATAGGTGCTAACAGCTTCAGTTACAGTATTATCAGATTGTGAAAATATTTTTTAATTAAATGAAAAACGAATCAATCAATGATACAAATTTCTCTGCTTTAAGGATATTTCCTCTCAACTTCCTACAATTTCAGGTGAGTTTTCTTTACGAATTGGCTCACCTCCTGTTCAAATTTGACCTCCAAACATATGTAATTATCAAAGCTTTTAGTTAAACACTTAATTTTCCTTTGTTTTTTATGTGTTTGTATTTGAACAAATCCTGATGACGACTTTGTCTGTCATTTTTCTGAGCTGTCATTAAACACATAAATTAGCTTATAATGCCCTCTCCTGAAGGTTCATTAAGTCTGTTTCTGGTTGCCATCCTGATGGCTTTGGTAACAACACAAAGTCTGGTGGATATGAAAATGATTTTTCTTCCTAAAAAGGCTGGTATGTTATCAGTCTGTCGGTGAGTTACCAGAGTTTCTTATTCCCGTTAGTGGTGAAAAAGTAAGAAATGTTCTTAATTAAATGCATGAGGTGCTGGGAGTTTATGTTCCCCCTGTGAAACCTGATGGATGTTTGTGCACCAGCGGTTTAAGCAGATGACGTTACGTAATAGGGCCCACGAGGTTCCAGAGCCTTTTGAGAAACTCAAATCCAGTCATGGATTAGAAGAATGAGGAGATCCGCATAACCCATATGAGGGTGCAAACTGTTGCTTTTCCTCTCAGGAAAAGTCTGGTTTCTTGGCACAACTTAGCAGCACTATGTAGATTTTTCAATTTAGTATAATATTTCTAGAGTCACAGAGATGGTACATCCCCTTACAACAGGTTGAATGGCTCCTCTGTCATGGTCTAAGGGGGTCTGTATCGCCTTCTCTAGCACTACGAAACTTCAATGTGGATGGTAGGAACACTTCACACTAAAAAACAACACATTTTCACTGCTTTGACTGCTTTACAGCACATGCCACTTTGCCCTCCTTTCTGATTCGTTTAAAGACAAAAGTCAAGGCAAAAGCTGAATGTATGTGATTCAAGTCCTGTGGAGGGCAGCAATACACCCTAGACTATCGGAAATAATGAAAGTAAAAGAAGAAGAAGAAGAAAACTAAATGTAGAGTTGTTATCATGGTGGAAGCAGCGAGAAGAAAAGAAAAGTTTGGAGGAGCTGAAAAAAAGAAAGTCGGAGAGTAACAAGATAAATGCCTGGACAGGGATAAACGTTGGTCCGACTTTCACCAGCTGGGTTGAGCTGAAAATGAGGCATTTCTGACTGATTCTGATTTAGCCCTGTTACTGTTGGCCTTGTAAGTATGATGATTTATTCAAATACAAATATGATCAGACTGTACCTTTTCAGTCCACATAGTTTATTTTGTCTCCTGGGATGTCCTGTTGGCTTCTTCTCCCTCTGTATGTCAACAAATGCACTTTGGTTTAAGGTGCTCTGTTTTACAACAGTGCAGTTACACTCAACGTCCACAGAGGCCACTGAAGAGCAGACAGCTGGAATGCCACAGAGTGC
Source organism: Scarus forsteni (assembly GCA_036419115.1). Taxonomy (NCBI): domain Eukaryota; kingdom Metazoa; phylum Chordata; class Actinopteri; order Labriformes; family Labridae; genus Scarus; species Scarus forsteni. The sequence goes on from JAZDUH010000152.1 coordinate 4,439,668, forward strand.
AGCTTTAAGCACATAATTACTTACACCAGGAGTCTCCTCAGCCCTGTGTTCTGACTCACAGGCTCTAACAAAGCAGCAAACACAGAGAGAAGGGCAACACGGACTGTCACCTGTTTCCCCTTAAAACCAAAAAAAAAATACTGCTATTCATGTGTGTATTAGAATCAGATATATTTTATTGATGCCTAAGGGTAAATTAGACTGTTTGAGAGTGCAAAATATAATTTAAATAAGCAAAAATTACAAGGTGCTGAATCTTTAAGACGTAACAATTTCTTTAATGAAGGAAAAAAAAGTAAAAATGTGAACTAAGTTTTTGGTGTTGTTTTGATTTTAATTTGAAAAGTGGTTGCCCATTATGCATTTGTTATTTAATTTTGGATTATTTCATCTGTACTAGAATTTATTCTGTTCATGAAGCTGTTTCCCCAAATTACATGGCATCGAGCCACTGTAGGCTGTTAGCCCTCGTTGGCCATCATAATTATCAGATCATTACCAGAATATTACTGAAATTTACAAGCAATTTCCTGCCGCTGTTTATTGCCCAAAAAACTTAAGCGGACTGGAAAAGTGGGGGATCCTGGCGAGGAATAAAACACTTTTACCCACAGGTCCAAACACTTCCAAAATATTTATGCGATGTCGACAGGTTTCTGTTTCATTTTATTAAATACAAGGCTCAGTATCATTAATTTTATGTTTTCCAAAAGCCCCTCAAAGCCTAAAAATACTAATTTCACACAGTCTGACTGCCCTGTTAAATTGGGCAGCGTCATGTTAGCTTGTAGCCTCGAGCCTCACAATGACTAAAACCACTCCTGCAGACAGGTGACTGCACCGGGACCAAACTATAGACAGGAAGGCTTTTTTTGCTTCCAAAATATACTCCTGCTCCATTTACAGCAAATTTAAAGGCCTAAAGATCATTTGGAAAAAGAAAGAGGAAACAAAAACTCTGAAAGCGTTTGTCAAACAGAGCGGAGTGAGAACGAACGTCCGACAGCTCCAGAACTGCATGTAAACACAGGCAGGTTTCAAAAAACACAGAGGCTCTGTTTTATGGTGGCGTGTTTCTTTAACCTTTGGCAGGCCCGAGATGTTGGAGCTGGAAAACAACACTTCATCGTTAAGTTTTGACGCCCATCAAGGAAACGGGTGTCAGGAGTGAGGTGAGAGCCCACCCAAATGGGAGCATTATTAATGTGAGCGTGATCAAGGTCTCACTGGAAAGGTTGTTTAATTCACTAACTGCTCACAGAGACAGCTGCTGTACTAACGCCAGATATGACGGAGAGGACACCTTTTTGGCTCTTTACTCACTGAGCTTTGGTTGTGTATTTATTTATTTAAACATGTTCACATATAAGGTATCCCTTCATTATAGACAGGGCTATAGATCACAATGCTGTCCAATAAAAAACAGATAAACAGGGTTGAATACATGCAGAGTTTATTACAGCTCAATCATAATATCACATGGCTTAGAATTGACCTTTATTTGTTATAGATTTTTTATAGGATATATTTCATGTTTCATTTTTGGCCTGGATGTACAGCCCTTAATAAATTCATTAAACCATCACATGAATATTTTAAGAAATTTTCAAAGACTAGTTCAAAACTGATATTGTTATCGAAATTGCACATTTTAAACAGGAACAAGGAAGTTTTCAGTTGAATTTATCTTTTTATACTTGGGTAAGCCCCTCACTCTCTCTAAAGAGTCAGAAATGTATCAAACATAAAATTAACCCACTCAAATAACTTTTCTTCTTTTCAAAAGTGCAATCAACTAACTATAATTAAATATATTTATCAAGAAATAATGTTGTGCTTTACTATTCACCTTTTGAAGGTGTTTGAATGCATTTAAGGGTGTGTGGCCTTTTCCCCACAACATGTGAGATAAGACAACAAAATCTGTACTTAGCAGGCTCTATAAAAGTGAACTAGTATGTTGCGAGCTGTCGAGTCTGTGGATATACTTTTACAAAACAAGAACTTCTATTTGCATAAGCCTGCCTCTACCTAAATATCCCCACTCCGGCTTGAGAAATTTCCATGCAAAATTACCAAGAGATTGGTGTGCACCTCAATTGTTGGCTGTAAAAATATAGGCTACACACCTCTGAGGACTAAACAAAGGACCAAATCAATTTGGTAAATCCTGTAAATCAATGTTATTTTTGAAGGAAATCAGCCTGCTCCAGTCGGCTAAACCTGTATGTGTGTGCCAATCACTCCACGTCTGATTGCTTCTTAAACTTTAGTCTGTTTTTCACAGGACTGGACTAGACTTTTCCTAATTTCAGGTTCAGTGCCCACATTCCGTCACCAAACCTGATGATGGAAATGTATTTTAATGTTAGTTGTTGAAGGTCTGAAAGATTAACTTCATTGTACGAGCATTCTTACATGAGTCCAGAGAAGTTTAACACTTGGTTGAATATAACAAATTCTTTGCTCTCTCCATTACCCCTCCATTTCTGCCAACTTCAGTCTGAAAGGTACTGTCCCACTATTGTGACAAGGCAGAGGTCAGCATGCTTTGCGTTTGCCTGTGACGTTTGGGGTAAACAAGCTTTGCTGTTATCTGGTAACCAAGTATGCTCTACTGGACTGAGATCAGGGTCTCATTTTTAAAACTCTGCGTAGGAAAGCTCACTATAGGTGGCGTACTCCGGAAACGAAGAGCTTGTGCACAAATGTTCAAATTTATATTAGAGTTCAAACGCATGTCCTACGTCTGTTCATATTTATAAGGTGGTCAACAGTTAAACCCAGGTGAACACCCTGGGTGAATATTCAATAATACTACTTATTACTAAGTTGACAAATTAACAGGTGGGCACAGTTCAGGCATCACAAATTCCAGAAAGGCAAAAGCGTGGAAGTATGTGGCTGATGCTGTAAATACGGCTGTCTCAGAGGGTCAGACTGTGGCTGAATTAAAAAAGAAATGGTCTGACATCAAAGGTGAATTGCTTTCTGTAGAAAGAGTGTCTGAGAGACAGGTGGGGGACAGGGCACACTGAAGCTCATCCCCACAGACGAAAAGCTGTCAGGGTCAGGGATCATCAAGGAAGCCTCTCTGTGCTGTATGGTGACAGAGGCGGATGGAGACATAGATGCACCCATTGCGCTGGAGTGCCAGATAAGTCAGCAGTGCTAGGTAAGCCATTGTGTGTCTTTATGCATTGTGAGAGCACATCTTTTTATATTCAACCATCACTAAATTTCCTGTACAGCTACAGATGTTGTAGCTTAATTTATAAGCAATAATCATGACATTTTAATTACAATTATTATTAAAGCAGCTATGAGGAGAATTTATCGCCGACGTAATGCTGCGTTCCTGTAACCTCGGAAATGGGAGTGACATCATCTCCCACTTATCAGCGTTCCAGTTGAAGTCAGAAAAAAACAAGCTGATCTACCAGGCTATTGTTAACTGTTGTTAGCACGCCCTGAGTTGTTGCATGAAGAATGTGATTATCACTATGGCAGCATTTTTGTAAATATAATTCTAGCAATACTATGTATACAGCTGATCTAGAGCGACACACCTCAGTCAGAGGTGCAAATAAATGGATTATTACAGGAGCTAAATAACTGTTCACACTGGGGGCATCCATCTGTGATTGACACCTCGGGGTGGCGAGGTTTCACCGAGTTCCCAGTAGGAAATTGTGACTTCGGGGGACATTCCAGTTTTAGTTTCCCACTCGGAAACTTGGAAATTCCTACTTCTGACTACAACTTGAACGCACTGGAGACGTGAAGCCAAATGTGTTTGTTTGTAATGGTAAATGCAGCATGGATCTTTGTCGGAACTCTGCATTGCTTTACAAGTTCTTTTTCAACAACTTACAGGATGCAAAGCGACGAGGTAATGTATGTCTTTCTTACGTAGCGGTAGTTTTTGATGTGTGACGACAAGCAATGCGGGGAAAAGTTATTATCGTAGTTGTAGCCGGCTATATATCGCTACTTACAGCCCGGTGCTCTCAGACGTGTAATATAAATAATAAAATAATATAAATTTGCTCTAGTTTAAATTGTCTGGTTCCCCGAAGTTGAGTATCCAGGCCAGTCCAGCCCTGTACGACCCGACCAGGAGGCTAAGGAATAGCATTTATAGATAACCTATTTTGATGCTATAAAACTCATCTTAAAGTGTGTATTTCAATCAGGCATATATCTAAAAGTGAGACTTTTTTGTAATTATTTAAAAACTCCTCACAGTCTCTTTAATATAAAACTTTATTTGTATGGCACATGTTGGGAACACAGTTACTATGTGAATGGATTTCATGAGAACATGTAAGGTTTGTTTTAAAGGACAAAGCTGAATTAATTCAGTAATATAGACTACATGTGTGGGCATGCATGCTTGTGTTTCTGAACTCCCTGGGCCTCAATATACATTTTCTTCTTAGTTACTTTAGTTAAAACTTTATTCGTTTCTTGTCCTTCATAAGATATGCATTGTGATATGTGTAATATTTGATTATTTTACATAAATGTATCAATTTCACATAGCTGCCTTTAATTTCATCCTTCTACTGTGGGGAGTCACAATTTAATGTATCTTCAGATTTTGTGCATAAAGCAGGATCAGAGCTGCCACAGAGGTGTACATATTCTCCCATTAAGTTTGTTTTGTGTAAATCCCAAACATTATTTACAATGCACACTTTCTTTTGGGTGTAAGCAAGCTTTATAATGAGGCCACTGGTGACCATGGAGGTGACTGGAGTACCTCTAAGTCATTGCAATGTTTAAGAAGCCAGTCTGAGAAGGTCTGAGCTTTGTGACATGTCGGGTTCTCCTGCTGGAAGTAGTCATCAGAAGATGGTCCACTGTGGTCCATAGAGGACATGCTCAGGAACAATACCCATGTAGGCTGTGGAGTTTAAACAATACCAGTGTGTACCAGTGTGTGTACCAGGAAAATACCCTCAAACACAATTTCACTGTTGACATACATTTGAAATATATTTTCAGGGCTTTTCGCATTGATTGAGAGGGAGGGGGAAGACTTGTGGTGCTGAGCCTGAGCAAACTGCACAAGTCAAGAACTTCAACATTGGGTAGCTACATGATTGCAGCCTGTACCTCCATCCTGGAGGTGACAGAAGAAACAAAATCATAAATCATGATCATTTGATTAGCCAGTATCCTATTGTGACACTTATGCAACAGATCAGCGAATCAAAACACAAAAGCAAAGATAAACTGAGAATGCAGCTACGCCTACAAAAAAAATATCAGAGCTTGTTATATTGTTATTTTAATAATTTTAATGACTATTAAAACATTAACGTTGATATTGGAGATGAACTAGCAGAGAAGAATGATAATAGGCTTAAGTCTCAGACCCCCTAACCTCCTGTCTACATGTTTTTGATAGTTTTCAGTTTTTTAGATTAAATGGTGCCACTAGTCTTCTTTGTTCTAAGAAGCTTCTATAAAATTTCAACAAAATCACAGAACAAAAAAATAATTTGTGATCTTGACAATACAATATTCATTCCTTTGAGAGTCGAGTATTTCTTCATTTCCTGACAAGTAGCACATTTGGAGATAGGTTTGTGCCAGGTAGCGACAAAATGCATTTTTTTTAATCCAAATCTGTACATTTGGATGTGTTTAAGTACCAGTAATCATCACCAAACCTAGTGATGGATATGTGTGTATTGCAATGCTGTGTAGTATTATATTATTGCTCATTGCTATGAGCTAATGCTAACAGCAGGCTGAAGTGATCCAGAGGTAACTGCACAACATGTCAGGCAGTGTTCATGTTACTTGTTGAAAGGATAAACTTAAATATATGAGCATTCTAACATTAGTCAAGAGAAGTTTAACAGTTGGCTGAATATAATCAGTCCCACTGAAGTGGCTAGGCCGGGATTAGCATATTGTGCATAATGCCATAGTTTCAGTTGTACTGGGAAGTCAAGATATCCAAGATTTTTATGTGGTCCTCACCGCCCCGCAGTTGACAGCCAATCATGGCTGCCCCCAGTGAAAACAGTTAATAAGCTCCTGTAATAATCTGTTTATTTGCACTTCTGACCAGTGTTTATGGCGCTACATCAGCCATAAACACTGTATTATTCTACTTGTATTCATGAAAATACTGCCATAGTGTTATTTACGTTCTTCATGTGGTATTTGTGAACTACAATGCAGAGCATGCTAACAACAGCTAACACAATGGCTAACTAGATCGGCATGTTTTTCCGACTTTGAATGCTGATAACTTGCAGAAAAGTCACAAAATTAGGACCTTTAATAATCTACTGCACTAGCCTTAACTCATGAACCCATTCCATTTCTTAACATCAACAGTAACAAAAGAAAAGTTAAACCAGATTGCTTCAAAAGCTATAATACCTTTTTTAAGATATGCAAAATTTAAAAAAAATATTTATAAAATACTTTTGCTTCAGAGAGGATATTCCTAATACTTTTTACAAGTTTCACTTTTCAAAATCTACTTTATTTAAAAAAAAAAGTTTTAATGTTGAAAAGTTTGAAACATCCATTACTCAGCTATCTTTGTCAACCTACAGCAGTATACTGCATTCACAGTGAAGACAAAACACAGCTCTGTTTTTCAAAGTTAACATGATCATTATATCAGAATTACAGGCACATTTGCTCAGCTTACTTGAATCAATAACACAGTTATCCAAGAATGAAATGATTGATTTCTTTATTTGTAAAAATGACCTTATATTCCCAGCTAAAGTGCTTATGCAGGTTGCTTTTGGAAATAAACATGGCTGAACTGTAAATTTAATCATGTTTATTTGTGTTTGACTCATGGGGAGATACTCGTGTCCTAAAGAATTGTATTGATTTTATTGATTTGATTGTTAATTTTACTTGAGCTTTGCTGCCATAAATCTAAATCTTGACATCCTACCTAAAATTGTTATTATAATAACTATTACAGAGGAGTTATACTCAGTAAATGGACCTCTACTGAGTGTTTATTTGCTGAGTAGTTGTTAAAATCCATGATTTTTACTTTTGAGTCTGTCAAAAATCACTTCTCTGCCTCCATGGGAAGCATTTTTGTGAAATGTGCTATATAAAGTTTAATCGATCGATTGATTGATCAGGATGGTATTGTGTTTCGTTTGTCTGTCTGTAGGAGCCAAATCTCTGTGCGGCCGTTTTTATTTGTCATAAAAATGTAACTCATTTGTCTGTCATAATTATCTTGTTAACTCAGAAGAACAGGGCAGATTTTTATTGTCTGTTTTAAAAGCTTTATAAACATTGCAGTAAAAAAGATTCATTGTCAGTCAGGCAATCAAATAAAACACATTATTTGTGGTTTTCATTGAGTTAAAGAATTGTAGTCTTGAGCAATGTTCCTGCTGTCATAACGGTTATCCCCCCTGACTGTGATTTCATTGTGGATGACGTGGAAATAAATGACTCTCAGCTGGCACTGGGAGTCTCCCAAGAACAATTACTCTGTTTACATGCAGTAGTAGGGGAGGGAAATTGCTTTTGAACATGCTCTTTAAGGTCAGGGTTTTGTTGCTGTGCATAAGCCCAGTGTTTACCGGAGTATTTCAGGGGAACTCAAAGCCACGACACGCATCAACAAGTGTCTTAAACGGCTGCACAAAGGCTCCGTTTTTTTTACCCCGCTGAGGCCAATGCTCACTTAATCCTCAGGAGAGGATCCTGTGATGGGCCCCGCATTCAAAAGCCCTTTTAAGAAGGTGCTGAAGTCACTTAAGAAAACAAAGTAAACAAACAAACAAAGTGATTATTTGCTGCATTTCCTGGTGTCATTTCCTAAACAACAGCGAGGAAACTGCATGTGCAGGCAGAGGATCCGGGCGGCTGTGTGCTCATCTGTGTGTAATTATTCATCATTCTGCTGTGACGTGCAGCTCTGCAGAGGCAGTTCTAGCCTCTCTCAAACAAACGGGGTTTATTTTTGAACCTCTGCTTTTTCTCCTGGACCAGATTGCCCGCAGAGATTGGCTTTCTCCGGGCTGTGTAACAGATACCATCTAAATCATTAGGGCCATTCATTGCCATGTGCCACTCTGCGGCTCAGGTTCCTGCGACCCTGAGGTCAAGCGGCTGAGAGCTCCCTGACCTCCAGCACTTCCTCTGAATATTAACGGGGTAGTTATGTCGTCAAAAGCCCTGATATAGAACATTGGTTCATTTAGATAATAGCCAATCAGGTGGGGCGGCGCGGAGTGCAGTGATCTCCACAGGATGGCTGGGCCTTTATGTGGCTCATTGAGGGCATAATGACAGCAAACAGAGGAAGCGTAGGCCTCTCTGGCTGAAATTATGTGGTCACATGCCTGCTGGCTGTAATGCTTTCCTCTAACCCGGCTAAGTCAGGCTCCTTAGAGGGGACAAATCCAGCCGGACTCTGTTAAGAGATGAATGCAGAGCAGTTATCATGCAGACTTTGAGCTTTAACACAAAACAGAGTTTAGTTTTAAGGCCCGGACTGACAGCGGTTTTTCACAACTCAATATCTGCACATGATTGTAACCCAGATCCTCTGTCAAGAAACATTCAAATGATTATAAAGAAAGTTTAGCTAAACCAGCTGGATGTGGCATGAAAATATCTAGAATATGTTTTCAGACTTAAGCTGCAACATTTGTGGCAAAAGTCAAAATCTGAGTCTTTTTCAAATTGTTTTGTTGGTAAAATTCACATAATGAGGGAGAAAATCTTTTAAATGTGGACTTCCTAAGTTTGGGCTGTGAGCTAGTTGCAAATTGGCCTGCAACGTGAACCAAGAGGTCCCCTTCTGGGAGCTTTTTTCCCTCATTATGTGATATTTATCCATGAAGCTGAAACATTGGTTTGCCAGTGAATACACCTCATGGAGTGCAGTTTCTCCCTCAGTTAAAGAGCTCACGTTCTGCTTTTGGAGTTTTACTGCACATGGAAGAGCTCTTTATTCACAGAATCAGGGCCTCTCCTCCTCTTTATGGTGCAAGTGGCTGACTCGGGCCTTGGCTCAGTGTAGCACCTCTGTGCAGAGCAGAGAATGGAGAATGAAAACAGAGTTGGTGACAACATGTTGCAGTGCAGCTCTGAACTAACCAATCACTACAGAGCAGACTGGTTGACCCGTCAGAGCAGACTAATTATCAAAATCGGTGATTATGAGCATACTGTGGGCAGTCATCAAAAATGAATATATGAACCTGAGTTGAGGCAAAATATAAGCTCTTGAAAAAAGAAAAAGCGAATGGTGAGGGTGGGTGGAGGTAACTCTACTAGAAAAGGGAGTTGATACAAGTTAATTGCTATGATGCCGTTATTGATTTTGCTTACTGATCCACTTCTCATCAATTTCTGTGGATTTCCTGAAAGACAAGAAAAAGATTTTTGGAGTCAACACCATCAGTGACGTGCCCAGTGTTGCCAGATTTTTCTATTGAAAGAAGCAACCAGGTCAATAAAAACAAGCACAAAACAATTAGCTTCCAGCTGTATTACTTTTTTATTTAAAAAAAGAAATCTACTTAAAGTCTCTTTTACTTTTCATGAACATTACATTTCAGTTTCAAAGTGATGTTTTTTCTTATTTGGCTCTTAATTTACTTATTTAACATCCTTTTGTTTGGAGGTGGAACATCCTTTTCTTTATACAGAAGTGAATGGAGGGGCGACTGTTATTTATAACATTATCACTAATGCCGGGCGGACACTGTGCAATTTCGAGGGGATTTCACCATGATTTTGCCGTCGCAGACCACGCTGTGTCATCATGGAAACATCGTAGCGTCGGGATGTCCGGTTGGGAGGTCGTAAGCCATACAGTGTGAGAACACTCACGAGGAAGGAGTCATTACTGCTACGTTCTAACGATAATGCTGCGACCTCCCGATCAAACTTCTGGCATGTCAGAAATTTTCGCCGTAGCCCATACAGTGTGAGTGGTGTTACGTCACGATTCTACGTTCATTCCACTTCATCATAACGTTATCGGCTACAGATGAGGAATTTGCCGGGGCAGTATGGTGTTTAAAAGCAACATTGGCTGGCTAATGCTAACGTGAAACTATCATAGCTACTGTAAAACAATATATAGTTTAACATTAACGTTACCTCAAGCTTCTGATGAAGGATGGACATCCCATACCGACCACGTCTCCTCAGCCATTCACGTACCCAAATCCTTTTCTTTTTTTTTTAGTTTCAGCGCACAAGACAGCACACACAACTGCAACAACTTGCTGCCTGCTCGCCATCTTGTTGTTAGGCACGCTGTGGTTGTCATAGGAACTAGGAACCTTTGTTTTTCGTTGTTCACACTCGAGCACGTCGTGCCGTCACACGCCAACTGACGCCGACAAGTAGTCGTGGTTGTCAATGATCTTGGCTGACAGCAGTCGTACAGTATGAGCACACATGTCGTAGGGTCAAATAGAGTACGAGTGACAAACCCGGTCGTGCAGTGGGAGCATTTCCCCGACAGTCAGATTTTTAAAATCGCACAGTGTCCGCCCGGCATAAACAGTTTGTCTAACCTTGATGGAGATCCTCAGTCTCAGAACAGCTGGAAGAGGCTAGACTCACAAAGATCAGGTTACACTTCTGACAAAGATAGAAGATCTCTGTCCAAACATGTAAAAGTATGAACTAAAAGCCCTCTTGTCTGTTAAAAAAAGAAAGTACAAGCATATTATCTGCTTAGACATAATGAACCTACTCAGAAATTTAAGAAGTAAAGCATGATTTCTTCCCCAATGGCAGGTTAACTCTCTCTATCACAGAGACATAGAGAGGGGGAATCATAATTGTATCTTTAAACGCTGCATGTCCTGGTGTGCTTGTTCATTTCCACCATATTTTATCAAGATGCTTATTCATAGTTTTGTATGATTACCTTTATTATTATAATTATTATTACATTATTTGTATGTGTAATGTTATCAGTTTATCATTGATCATATATTTTGACATTTTTATGTTAGAAAAACACATTATAATTTAAGAGTTTATCAGGCTTTTGGTTGTTATATCTACATCATATTGCACTTTCAAACTTAAATGCATATTGGTCTTAATGGTATTTAATCATAATTACCTTCATTATACTATGCATTTTTTTGCTAACAGATAACTACTAATGAATCATAGAAACTAAATATTCTGAGAACAAACTTTTTCCTTTAATATAAATGTTTAGGTTTTTATTAGTGCTGTCAGACGAAAAAATTAATCTAATTAATTACCGGATTTATAATTAATTAATCTAATTAATCACATTTTAATCTCATATCTGCTTAAAGTACCCAAATAAAGAATTTGAATTCTAGGATATTATAAAATTGTAGTGCATGACTAATCAAATGAATACACTAAGAAGTGAAGATTTGTAAATCCACATTTTTATTGGTGACTGAATAAAACCAAAGTCAGGCCAACTTGTTTAGAAAATTCTAAAATCTCAATCAGGCAACTCAAATTACACTTTAAGTGTGTTTCATAAATCAAAATTAAAATAAGAAAAAGATCGAGGACATCCAACAAAACAATTAGGCCTGATGCATTATTAAAGAATGTAGTACAAATATAGATAAATAAACTCAAAAATAAAATAAGACAAAGTCTTAAATATGCCATTCCTATTGTCACCTCAGCTTTGTTTGGTTTGACTAGAGACGCATGTGTGAAGTGACATGTGCCACTGCCATGTACGGGTCCTCCAGCTGGCCAATATCAAAATGTTTATGTGCTATGATTAATCCTGCGATTAATTTTTACAACGCATTATTTGCAGTGTAATTAATTAATCTAATTAATGCACTAAAGTGACAGCCCTAGTTTTTATATAATGCCTTGATTATCTTTCAATGCTTGTATGATGGCAAATGGCATCAGTGCTTTTATTTACATCAAGATTCACAAGGGTTATAGGAATGACAGTTGAACAAAACAATCGGATGTTCATGGTGTATCAGTGCAGTGGAGGTAACTCTAGCCTGAACCTCTGATAGTGTTCACTGTCTTTAGTACAGTGAAGTGTTCAGCATTTCTTCTGTGGGGGAAATAAAAGAGGACTCTTGAAGTGTTTTTAACGTTAGAAAAATGCATTAATGATTTGTGAAGAGAGCTGTGCCTCACTTGAAGCTCTGTGGAAGATGGAGTGACAGATGCCAGGGTTTTACCATGTTTTTAATTAGTTAAATTTGGCAACAACATTGATTGACATGTATACAGATTCATCTTACTTAAATATATCTTAGCTTGGTGAAATGTTTTGATATCTTAAGATAGTTGGCTAAAGCATGGATGGGTCATATTATTACTTTTTTGGACATTTGTCAGGACACAGGATACAAGGCCTGAAACCAGGATGGTTCTGGCTAAATAAGAATGTCTGGTCATCCTGTATTTCCACCAGTTTGGTTAAGATGTCAAAATTGAGTCCTCAGGCTGTATTTACACAGCAGTCAATATGTATTTAATTCTGAAGTATTTGCTCTTGTGTCAGTCAAATCTGAGTTTGATTCCAGCTTGAACAGCTCGTTTTACAGTGCATCTGATCAGCTTTTGGCAACTTTGATATGTCGGTCGGTGAGGTTCCTACTGAAGTCTGATACAAGCTGCATCTCTCCTATCATTAAAGGCACAAAATGCCCAAAAAATACATTAAAAAAAAAAAAAAAAAAAAAAATACCCAGACTCTCACTGTACATGCAACATCTTTTCTTTACATCTTTGACTCTTCTTTATCGTCAGAGTTTGCAGATGTGTGTTTTACCATAGGAGCCGCAGGTAGTTCATGCCAAAGTGACTCATTACAGTTTACAACAATGGTGTCGAATCTCTCCGACACGCCCGTCTTTTAAAAGATAATTGTGACTTTGAAACAGAACAATCAGCAAGGATTTGATTAGGACAATTAAAGTTATCTCGTCAAAGCAGTTCTGGCCTCGTCTGGACGTCCCGTATGTCGGTGACACTCTAATCAGTGAAACATCTGTGTGTGCTTGTGGAGTTAAAATGGACCGTGACGGCAGCTGGAGGCTCTGAGGAAAGAGATGGACAGCAGCCATATTGTCACTCCTTTGGGTTTAATCGTCCATGCACTGGAGAGAAGATGTGAGGGCTAAGGCTGCTGTTATCTCTGCTGGTGGTAAAAAGCTTGATGACAAGAGAGGAACTGCAGACAAAGGTGTTTTCACACAGTTGTGCTGAAAACATGAAGCGGCGGAAAGCATCTGCATGGCCAATTATGAATTTGATGGACAGAACACTCATTAAGTCACCTTCAATTCCTTTTGTAGAGAATCTGCAACTTCCAGCCACTTTTTATGGGATGTCACTCAGACTGAAATGTACCCCATGGGTATGTGAAACAGTTTATCTTGTATGTGAGCTTCATGAGTAAACGTGAACAGCACATTTTCTTTCTCTGACTTCATCCATATTTTACCCTGCTAGCCCACAAATACCATTTCCACATATCAGCCTGGAAAGAAAATGCAGCAGGTAAATGACATTTGATGTCAGGAAGTATGCAGATGGAGTACACTTATTTACATTTCTATCTTTCTGAATGAAGAGCTGCTTCTTTACTCGGTGAACTACAAGCTGTTGTTAACTGGGCATGAAATACAGTGGCCCTGAGATGTCAAATACAACAACAAAAGCCAAAGCAAAACAACAAAAGCTGGAGTAAAACAACACAAACAGAAGCAAAACCAGTAATAAAAAGAACCAAAACCAAAGCAACACAACAAAGACGAAGCAGCACAATAACAACTGAAGCCAAATGACAAAAGCTGAAGCAACACACAATAGCCAAAGCTGAACAATAAAAGCAAAAGCAAAAGCATAACAACAAAATCCGAACCAACACACGAAAGATCAAAAGCAAAAGCAAGAGCATAACAACAAAAGCTGGAGCACAACAACAAAATCAGAGGTATCGCAGCAGTGCTTTGATTTTGTCAGGGTGGATTTAGAGCCAGTAAGAAGACCCCCAGCTTTAGCACTGCTGATTTTGGAAAGGTGGGCTAGTTAAGGTTTAGTTGAGCTGACTGTTAGTCAAGTAACACTGACCATTGGTGTTACATTCATGAATAATTAGTGCTGTCAGGAGATTTTAAAAATTGAGTGATTAATTAATTGACCTGTAATCAGTTAATCTAATGAATTTCTTTTTTAAATCTCATCCAAATATTGCTGAAAAGCCTCAACTTGAGATGTTTTAATTGAAATTCCTTAGATTACTGTGGCAGATCAAAAGATTGTTCCCCACCCCTAAAAAAACCTCAAGCACAAGAAGCTTAATGTATAAAAAAACTCTCCAAATTGAACTGCCCAATTAGGGGACAGAAGTGGAGCTGCAGATGTGACTTCAACAGGAAGTGATTGCATGTTTGAAAACAACAGTGGCATGTGGGCGCAAAAACTTTTGCAGTTTTATCAGAAATGGACTCGATTTCTTCCTTAAAAGAGAAGCAAAGAATGTTATTTCAAATGCTCTTATGGGAAATTATGCTTTTGTTCTACTCCCGACACTGCTGGGAAACCAAGAGAGATGCAGAAATGATGTGTGAATAATTCTGTAGTCATGGTTACCTTAAGCTATGAAATCTACTCTCCTCAGAAGTTTACTGGGAGAACTTTGTGGGAATTGTCTTTGACAAGATTCATGTCACATGTAAGTGGCAGATGATACATCTATGTGGTATATTGTAAGACAGGACGATGGTCTAAGGACTGAAGAACTCATAGCTTCAGCTAACGGCTAACAAAAGGGTCTAGCTGCTACGTCATACTGTGGCTTGATATGATTGGTCTATGAAGAGTGTGACGAGCGAACCAATGGTCCAATCACCAGCTGCTCTGGTATTTAAGGTTCTGCACTCTGAAAATACTGAAACATTTTAACAGATTAAAAATGAGATTAAAGTGAATAAAAACACAGCACGCTAATTTTGACTGTCATTAATTAATCGCAATTAACGCGGTAATTTGGCACCCTGATGAATAATATGGCCAAGTCTGCATTCATGCTTGCAAAAAACCCCTGAAACTATCCTGAATTTACCTCAGTGAGCTGAATATGTGTAATCAAATAGCCAAGTTTCACCTGGACCTTATCCAAGTGACTTCCTTGAGCCCGTGTATGCCTATGATGTGCAGAAAATACATGTGAAGATTTAGGCTGTGTAGCTGTTACATTTTTTTGAAGCACATCCCTATGTTGACACAAAGTTTAGTAAAATGTGTCATTTTCTTTTTCTTCTCAAGCCCCTTTTAACAACAAAAGCAAAGAAAATTGATTTTACAGGGTGTGGGACCCTTAATAGATAAGAGGACCCACAGCAGATCCTTGCGTGACATCAGTGGTAACTGGGAAGTTGGATTTGAATGACCTGATGTGGCTGCACATAGTGGGTCATTTACAACAAAATCCTCTTATGTAATATCGGTTACATTCATGTGACAGTATCTACTCCTGGATACTGGTCTGTGCAGCTTTATTTGAGCTCTGTGATTCATGATTTATGTCTAATGGTTTTACATGCCAGCTTTGTATTAAGGGCCAAATTATGGAAACAAATGTGCCAAATGTGCGGTGAGCATTTAAATATTTCTACAGAGCATTATGCAGATTCCAAGAGCTAAAAACTCTTTCCATGAAGTTAAACCTTGAAGCTTTTAGTCACTGCTGAGCTGTAAACACTTCCGCTGGATCGAAAATGTTCCATTGGCTGTTTGGATCAATGCAGCAGTCTGCAGAGAGCTGCACAAAAAACATAAACTCTGCATAAACTGTTGAGAAACAATCATTTTTCAGGTTTCTGAGGTAATAAAACATCTGAGGCGCTCCCTTAAAGATCCTGAAGATTACCATCCGACCCTTTAATGTGCGTCAATTACAGCCACATTCTCCTCGACCTCAGTGAGTAAATAAACACCCTGAAACTGGTGGATAATCATCACAACCACTTTTGTCTTACTGCAGAACCGAGATGACATGCAGAGTCAGGCCTCTGCTTTAAATAGTCAGCAGCAATCAAAGAAAATAGATGAACTGTCAGAGCTCAAGTGTTTACAAGCACGGCAGAATCTTAAGTAATTATAAGTAAATTTATAGCATTTCTGACTAAGTGGTAGCAGAAAGGTCTCTGACAGAGAGCCAGTGGTGTGTGTCGAGCTGATTTAAAAACAGTGAGGCTGCCCGGCCCCGGGTAAACCCTCAGAAAGTCCACTTCACATCCCACAACAACCACATCTCAATGAGGAGGAACGCTGAAGACATGTGCTGGGCCATTACACAAACTCAGCTGCACTTTAAAGAGCACTGCTGTGCCACTCCGGTTAGACTTCACTTTTAAATGTTTGTTTGTCTCTTAATAATACCTTTGCTTTAAGCAGTACTAAATTTGGCTGCCCTTTAAATTCAGTACTTAAATTAAAATACACAATATTTGTTAAGATATTCAAGTTATTTTATCATTTACACTTTTAGTTTAGGTCAACTGTGATCTACATTGAGGGCCACCTAACATCTGTTGAAGTATAAAATGATACAACAAAATTTAATATATATCAAGAGATTAATACAAAGATACATCACAAATCTCAACCACAGAGGAATGTAAAAGACTCTGATCAACTTTTTAGCATCTTAGGGTTCTATTTTCGTACACCAGGCGCAGGTGGGACGCACCGCTCCTTGCCTTTGAATGCACTGCAGGTGAGGCGCAGTGCCAATTTCACCTCATCATAGACAGCAGCAGCAGCAGCTCCAGGCGGCCAAGCTTCTCCCAGGAGGAAACTGATGTGCTGGTCCAGGAGGTCCAAGCTTGCAATATTAGAATATATGGTAATGCAAACAGAGCTTCAGATCAAAGATGGAACACCGGGGGCGGCCCCTCCACCAGCCTCATGATGAGCTCAGTGGAGGACATTGCATCCTCAAACCTCTCCATGAAGTAACTTATAACAAAACCCCAAATAATAAAGATCAGTGGTGTGATCACAACATGAATAAATACAAAAAAATATGATAAATGCCTTTGATTTGACATCAGATGGGACAATTAACATAGAAATAAATGTATATGATGGTTCAGACAGTTCCATTAAATAGTGATTGTTGTTTATTGCAGTGAAATGTGCCTGACACCCTGAATGAGGTGGCGGTGACTTGTGCGGCTGCCATTCTCACTGATTTGGCAGCCGCACCAGAACTTCAGGCACATATTTAGCAGAAATTGAATATTTCACACTACTTCAAAAAAGGCTTGTTGAATCTGTCACGAAAACAACACAAACACACTTTGGTGTAAACAAAGCTGTAAGTTGCCTTTCTTCTGCAACTCCTACTCTTATTTTCTCCTGTATGTGCTTGAATACTCATTTGCACATTTGGAGAATCAAGCATTAACTCTGCATGCTCTTTGTATACTCTAGAAAAGCTTATGAAAAGGAGCAATTTCTGCCTGCCATGCAGAAATAAAATGCGTAATGGAAAACTGATAAGCCAAACATTATCCCTTACTCATTTGAGCTGTCTGAAGAAAATTACAGCATTTGGGTGAATCAAAGTATTTACCACATTACCATATTTGTGCAGCGTATGACATGATTTATAGACAATCATGAGATCATTTACATCTCGTGTGGCTCACTGAGGAGGATTTACAGAGTCCGCCTTGCTGATTACAGAGTGAGTTTTATTGCTTAAACAATGTGAGCTGCAGTCAGCATATGCGCACAGAAACGCTTTATAATCAGGGACTATTTTTAGACACTTTCAATCTTTCATTTAGGACAGTGGGATTTGTTCAAAGTCTCTTGTTTCTATTGTAAGCCTTTAACAAAGTCAGATAAACAAAAAGCTGAAGTGAGTGACGCAGAACACCCCCATGCACTGGTATGGATGTGTTACTTGCACTAAGCTGGACTGTTTCGGTAAAGCATCCATTTTCATGCACGTGGATCAAGCCCAAATTATAGTTTGACTTGTCAGTTAAGACCCACAACTGCCCTTGCCCCCCAAATGCACCAGAGCAGGCCCAACAAGAGAAACAGCTGGGTCCCTGAAAGTTCCCCTCTGTACTCCTGGAACCAGATCTTCAGAAGGATTGCACTGCTTTTGAGACTGCTAAATCTGTGCAAATGACAGAAAAAATAGCGCGCAAACCTCAAGCACACGCAAAGGGTGAAATGCACACTGAACCCAAACTGCATTGCTGCTCCTCTCTGCGCCAGTCCAATTTGCATGCATGCATGTAAATGAGGGAATATTCATAAATTCAACAGAAAATTGCCCCTTTCCTATGCAAATGGGCTTTGTTGCAAATACCACCTAACCCTCAAAGACCAGCGCTAATTGCCACACGCAGGTAAAAGGTGCAAATTACCGCCTGTGAAACCCGAGTATTAAATCCACCCAGATTAAATTTCTCTCTCTCACTCTCTCTCACTCAAAGTGTTTGGAAATTGCACTGAGTTGGTGGTAACTGTGGAGTAGAGTCTTTATACGGGCTGTCATGCCAGGACTCTCAGGCGAAGGCACCGTGGCTCGCGAGATGGCAGGCGCGCACAAGAAAGGATTTATCAGAGGAAGTATCACTTTTTTTATTTAAGTCACAATTAAATCATTTGCAGATAGCGGTTGCCAGGGCATGATCCTGATTAGCCGACTGTGTACGTCTTTGTGAATATTCAACCATTTTTAAGTAAATATGAGTAATTCGTCCAAGAAAACAATTCATACTTTGACATTTATCCACTTGGCGGCCGTGTCTCAGGAGGTAAGGGTCGTCTGCTAAATGCCGAGTGCTTCACAAAATAAGGGGATAAATCTGTAATACCCAAAACAAACTCGAGAACAAAACGCAACTCAACTTCTCATCCTGACAAAAGTAATTCAACGGCCTCAGTGGAAGGTCAGAGTGGGCTTTATGTTGACCCAACGACAGGCCCATGAAAAGCTCTGCTGTAAAGTAAGGAGAACAGTATAAAAGATTCAGGACCATGGACAGCTCTGCGTCGACTTGTTTATTTATATTATTTATTTATTTATTTATATATTTACATTATTATTTAAGACCATCATGACAATATAATAAATAATAAATCAACATATAAGGCGTTAACCATTTCTGGAAACACGACAACGAAACGTGAATGTCAAGTAAGGTTCTCATAAATAACATGTATTTTACATTCCTGCTTCTTAATTTCCATCATTTGACAGACGGCTAAGACTGACTTCCACCCGTTACAACGGAAGCATTTCTGGCCTCAAGAGCAGCAATCCTACTCATGGCCCCATAATCTCTGCATGACTCGCCTGCATTTGTGCTCTCAAGCCCAAATTGTTTTTTTTTTACCTGCTAGAGCACTCCAGCAGATGTGCATTACTTGCTATAGCTGCAAGTTTGTGCAAGTTTGCGTCTTGTACCTCGCTGTTACTGCATATACTGTATCTTGTGCTGTTGTTTGTTTTTGCTGCTCACTGTAAAGGAGACATCAGTCTTCTTGAAGTTTGCAGGGACAAAGCCACCTATATGCCACGGGAACTATTGCAGTCAGAGGTGCAAAGTGTGCTCAGATTCCAAACCATGCTGGGCATGTTTTCTCCTGCATATCATTAGAGCAAATTATTTTGAGTATAAGGCGCTAAAACAGGGCAGATTGTGTGAACTATTTCTTACCAGTGATGGCACTATTAGCAGGAGCAATCCATTCTTTTTGGATCAGGCTCCTGGTCTCTGTCAGGCATTGCTGTTTGGGCACTTTCAGTTGTGCAAGCTACCTTCACTGCCTCCTCCTATGTTGTCTCCTTGTTTAATTTTGCTCTGTGAGTTGCTCAGATAGGGTTATGGTTTGGGTCCAAATCCCTCATTAAAAATCTCCCAAATCTCCCTCTGGAGATTTGCCAAAAAATCTAAAACTGTGATGCTATCATGTCATCATGGACCAAAATCTCTGAGGAAAGTTTCCTGCCCTTTGTTGAATCTGTGCCACAAAGAATCAAGGCAGTTCCAAACAAAAAGGGGATCCAACTTGGTACGAGCAAAGTGTAACTGAACACTGATTGTATTTGTTGTTTCAAATGATGACTTGGAAAAAGATCAAGACACTTAAAAGCCTCTATTGATTTCAAATAATCTTGATTGATTACCACTGTTAGTATTACTTCATGTATGCTCCAATTAAATTAATTAGAGCCTCAGTCCCTAAAATTAGCCTAAAATAGCCTGTGGTGCTGAGTGTAAAGGTGGGAGTTAAGAGGGCCATATGGAGACAGCCCTCCTTGCAGTACCCCCTCCTCTTTTTTCAGGTACTCAGCGGGACAATAAGCAAATGACAGATAAGGAATGATTTGCTAAAAGCAAAAAACCTCAAAAATAAACAAACCATTAGGCTGTGCCACAGGAGAGCTGGGTTAGCGCTTCTAATTCAGGTGAATTGCAGACAAATTTCCCCCCTGGCTGGCACACTTACAGCTGTAATAATACAGAGGGGGCTGCAGAGAGACCGGGGCTGCAGACTGGCCTGCACAGTGTCCACACTCAGACTGAGTCTCACAGCAACACCTCGCAGGAGCGGAGCAAAAACAGGGCACATACATCATTACTAATATGGTTTTGGATGTAAATGTGTGGTTTGCTCATGCATTTTAATGTCATTAAGTCTTTTTTTAAACATATGTGTGAGAGGTTTGCTTCAGTGAGGAAAAAACACGGGACAAACTCAGATGGAAAGAGCACCCAGGGTGAATTGGTTTGTGTTTTCTTTACCAGGAGCGCTCTGTTTATTTTTCGTTTCTTTGGTTTCAAAGCGTGGGCACCAAACTGCAAGGGAAACATGTATGATTAAAATTAAAGTGTTTTGATTGAACACTGTTTTTCCAGCTTGTGGCACAAACATTTGCAGTTTTGTCCTTTTATAGAGATTTTAATGACCTGTTGGGAGCACTTGGCCTTAAATGATGTGTTACAGGAAATAAACTTCAGAGAGATACGCCTCACCAATAGCCTCAGTGCGATTATGTAAAGCAAACTTAATGGGTTTGATGTTTACCGTGGTGAGTATTTGAAGCTTTGAACTCCTCAGAAAAGCAATATCCAGCGGCTTTCAGTTGTGATTAAGCAAAACGTGATCTGTGTGCAGCAGAGAGAGCGTTTAAGAGTATAAGGACATGTTCAGTTTGAATCAGCGAGGCCACACACTCGTATGTTTTCACCGTGGCACAGTCGCAGGAAACCTCGCTCATCAGTGAGCGCTAACAGGCGTGTGTGTGAGCGCGAAGGGCACAGCAATGACACGGTCCTGAGCGCCTGATTGCAGGCATCTTGAAAAGATCTAGCTGGTTCTGGCTCGGCACAGGTCGCCTTTCAGTGGGCTGTCGTTACCGCCGAGGTGAGCTCTCACACGCCGACCCACACACACACTGACCCACATACACACACATACGGGGGGTCGGGAGGATGAATGAATGCTCTGAGGCCTGGGCCTGATCAAGCGAGTGGCGGGCAGGAGTTGGTGTAAGGAAATCCTCTGGTGGGACTATCAGAGCACATTAGACTGAGCAGGCCCCGGCTCTGGAACTCACAGCTGCAGACAGAGCACACTGAGGCAGTATTTCAGCGGCTGCTAAACGCTCCCACTTTAATCCTAATATAAATATGTTAGCCAAATTGGGAAAAGAGGCCTCATTTAGCTTTTTCACAAATATTCTATGTAACCAGGATTAATTACTTATGCAGACGCTAATCATCAAACAGAAATGTGAAGCAAAGGCAAATATGGTGTAGAGAAGACTTAGCACCTTCATCCAGGAGCTGAGGAAGTCTATTCAGCTGCCCTTAAACAGCCCCTTCAATCCTAAACTGGATTTTCTGTCATTTAGATTTTTAAGAAAATTAATAAAGTTGCCCCACTTCACACAAATGATAATATGTTTTGGGTGTGGGAAGCAGCCATGTAAATGAAAAATGAAAGATCTTGCCTTATGAGCTCAGCCTGGGTTTGACTCCCACATGGGCCCATTTACTGTCTGCCTTTCTTCTCTTTCTCTCTCTTTCTGGGTCTGTCTGTCTGTTTCTCCACTGTCAGTAAAGGCAAAAATGACTGTAAAAGATCTTTAAAAATGTATCATAATCACATTCATTTTTATATCTGTTAAAAAAATGTTAATTACAATACAGTTGCACTCTGTGTAACATTTTACCAAGAAGTATTAAAACATTTGCATGACATGTTAAAAGAAGGTGCACAAAATGGGTAACAGCCTTTCTTACATACTTTTCTCCAAGCCTATGACTTGTTTCATGCACTGAAAGGGCTTATGAGCATTTTTTAATTTTTTTTATCAAGGTTTGTCCACTCGGATTCTAAGAGGGCACAGTGTCAAGTTTTGTAACTTAGAAGGGCAACGTGGATGGCACTATCTGAGAGTATATAAAGGAAACTATCCGGCGAAAAAATAAAAATTAATGGTGGTGACAAACTCATAGATGCCCAGACCATACCTCATACATCTTTATGCCACGGCCACACTGCACGTGAATTGGTGAATTTAAACGCGTGTCGTGCCTGTGACGCGCCGCTCGAAGCTGGACGCTAACGCATGTTTGCATTGACTTTGTATGTAATCTCAATGTGCTTCTTTGCAAATTTGCGTCCGGTGTAGCCGTATTAAGGTTAGGCGGGGAAGGAGAACACTCTGGCATCCTCACACAACAAAATATCAAACAGAGGCTCTATTGCATCTGATCACTACATGGCTTTTTTCACTGTGAAGGGATCAATTTTGTTCCAAGAACAGTTGCAAGCAGCAAAACAACAGACTATCTAATGCAAAGGAAAGTTTGAGGACACTAAGTTCTGTCCACCGGACACTGGACAGTACCTCCTGAAAAGTCACTACTTCATATTTGGTCCACTGGGCAGACACCCTTAAGGGCACTTTGTCATTTTTTATATACCAAAGGAGCACTATACTGTATTATATTCACTACTTGGATATCATGTGGGTTACTGTGGCCCTCCCTGTCCCCTCATAAGTCCACCAGTGGGTCCCTGTGTGCATGTGTGGGTCTGTGAGGGGCCTGTTCCGACAGGTGTGCTCCTCTCTCACCAACATGCAATCAGACACTGTTAGTAAACAGTCTGTCCTTTCTCAAAGTGCCTCAGAGATTTGCCAAAGGAAGTCAAATTGCTGCAAAACGACCTCATTTGGCACCAGGCTTCTACATGTATGCTTGAGTGAGCGTAATTGTTTGCAGGGGGGAGTTGGTCAGTTTCAGGTTTGAAATCTTTGGGCATACCTTCACTGAGCAACAACTGCAGCTGAAATCAAACCTGCTCTGTGTTTGCTCTGGGAGGTGATTAGCTGGAGGAGTTAGGATTTCAGATATTCCCAATGACTGTGCTCTGTGGACAAAAGCTTGAGATTTATCATTGAATTTGTGACTCATTAGAAATGGATTAACCCCGTGCATCCAGTTTCCGACTCATTATGTCTAAGTGGAGCATGTATAGCAACAGATTGGTCTTGAAAATTGGTTTCATTATTTAACTTATTAGCCATCAGCAAAACAAGACAGAGCATAATCTCTCTCCTCTTGTTGTCAGCGGGGAAAATGAGGATGTTGGCGTTGGCTCAGTGTCAAACATGATGAGTGTGCTGCGGTTGATACCAGCTCACTGCAGAATCAGGCTGTAGTAGGTGACTTACTGGAGATGTACTCACTGTTAAAAATGCTGATGTGTTAAAGCTGTCCTTTGTGGTGCTGGAATGGCGGATCTGCGGATGTATTTGGGGTTGGCCTTGTTGCTAGGGGTGGGGCGGGGTTTGGCCGTCCTTTGCGGGCCGCCGTTGTTGAACTACGGGTGTGGGTGGTTTGCAATGAATAATGCTGCGTTCCATTTACCTCGGAACTGGGAACTGGGGAATGGGAGTGACGTCATCTCTGACTTATCGGCGTTCCAGTTGAAGTTGGAAAAAAACATGCCGATCGACCATTCTATTGTTAGCTGTTGTTAGCACACCCTGCGTTGTTGTTCACAAATATCACATGAAGAATGTGATTATCACTATGGCAGCATTTTTGTAAATATAAGTCTAACAATACTATGTGTCCAGCTGACTTAGAACAACACACAATGGTCAGAAGTGCAAGTAAATTGATTATTACAGGAACTAAATAACTGTTCACACTGGGGGCATCCATCTTTGATTGTCAACTCGGGGGTAGTGAGGTTCCCCCCGAGTTCCTGGTAGGATATTCCGACCTCGGGATAAAATTTCAGATAAAATTTCCTACTCGGAAGTGGGAAATTCTGACTTCTGACAACAACTGGAACGCACCATAAGCTGATAGGGCATGGGGGGGGGGGGTTGACAAGAAAATGTCTTTCTGGTTAAAAAAACAATACACACACGCACACACCACTTACACACACACGCAGACACATATCATACACACAAAAACAGCTCACTCCGGGGCAGATATTAGCTCAGTTGGTAGAGCGTCCGCCCCATGTATGGGGGCTCCCAACCCCCAGCAGCGGCTGTATGTTCGAATCCCGGCCTCAGCCCTGTGCTGCATGTCATTCCCCCTCTCTTCACCCGCTTTCCTGTCATCTTCAGCTGTCCTACCTAATAAAGGCCATAAAAAGCCCCCCCCCCAAAAAAAACAGCTCACTCCTTTTTTTTATTTTGTATTTTTGTACTTTACTTCTCTTCTGTTATGCAACTTGTCCTGTTATATGTCTTAGTCTCTGTCTGTATTGTTTGTATGTTTTTGCAATGATAAACAAAAAAAAAAATGCTGCTGATGTGTGATGCCGCTATATGCTCCTCGTGTTGGTTCAGCATGTTGGCTGTTTGTGTCCTCTAATATCAAGCAATACAAAAGAAGGCAGTTTCATAAGGAGTGTGAGGATGCCTGTAGAAACAACAGGAAAAACAAGGGCGGGAAGGTTTGATGACAAACTGGTGAGAACTTAATGCTTCTTATCCAAACAATGTGTTATTAAGACTACAAAGACACAAACATGCCTGTTAATCGACCTGATGATGGATAAATTACGTTAGAAGTTTGAGGAAGTTTTGGATAAAGTTCAGTTTAGTAGTGACTCTAAGTTGACTTTTAGGACTAAAGCATGTTGTTGTTGTCAGAGTCAGATTCACTTCTTTTCAGTTCATTTTTTTATGTTTTTTTTTTTTGGGGGGGGCATTTTTTTTAATAATATGAGAGAGACAGTAGATAGGCTTGTGAAAGGGGGTGAGAGAGTAGGGGGAGACACTGCCAACTGGCAACAGGCTGGATTCGAACCTGGGACAGCAGAAGTATGTACATGGGGCGTGCCTGGTTGCTAACCACCCCTTCAGTTCAGTTTTAGAAAAGTAAGTGTCTGTTGTTTCTTCTGATCTGACCAGCTGATGGTAGAGGGAAACAGAACCCTTTTAAAACCACAGGGGCTTTTTTTTAAATGCTTAAAGTTTGTAAAGAATCTTACTGTAGTATCTAGTTGAGCCAATTTTGTTTTAATGTAGTTTTAACCTATAAGTGAGACAAAGCTCACAAGTTTCTTTAGTGGCAAACATATTTACTGGTGTCATCAGCTTTTAGCAAGCCAGCTAAAAAACCTGAACTATCCAACCATCCATCTATCTTCTCCTGCTTCTCCGTGATTTGGTTGCAAGGGCTTCCTACACACTAAAAACAGCTGGGTTATTTTATCTACTCAACCATTATGGGTTATTTGTATGGTATTTGGGTTATTTTTGTGCAACTCAGGCGCTGAGTCAAAATTCATCAACCCAACATACATTGCTTGACTCAGCACCTGGGTTATTCGTGCTTTGAACGTCATCACATCATCATGTCGACAGACGTGCTCCAACACGAATCCACACACTGCGCCAGGCTCCGAGTACCCGTCTGTGAGCCCGAATCAGTGGTGGCAACCTGATCTCCGGCAATCTGAACCATTTCCTGCTCTGAAAGACAAATTGAGTCCAAGTCTGCTTCACTTTATAGACTCTGAGTGGCCATATGAGTGTGTGGCTTCTGTGTGGCCAAGTAGACATCACAGCCTCGTCTTCCAAGGATTGCGGGTACGATTCCCGCTTTCTACTCAACTGTTCGCTTCTGTGTCCTAACTGCCCCTGTGTCAGACCTAGCATTTGGGTAGAGTAAATAACAAATATGTAGTTGAAATAAACTGGAATTTTGATTCATTTGGCCCAGCATTTGGGTAGAGTAAATAACAAATATGTTTGGTTGAATTTACCCAGGTTTGCAGTTAATTTGACCCAGAATTTGGGAAGAATATTTAACTCATCTGTTGGGTTAAAATGGACCAACCCATCTTGCTGGGTCAAATTAACTACCGCTGGGCTGGTGCTATAATGACCCAGGGGTTGGGTTATAAAACAGCCCAAATTGGGTTATTTTTAACCCAACAGTTTTTAGTGTGTAAGCAGGGAAACCCAGACTTCTCTCTCCCCGGCCACTTCATCCAGGTCTTCCTGGGGATTCCGAGGCGTTCCCAGGCCAGCTGAACTTTCCCTTTAATTAAATTCATAGAGCTCCAGGAAGAAGCCGTAAATGACTTTTTGTCCTTTCTCTGAAACTTTGATATAAGCATCAAATGAGGAGGTTCTTGTGGACCTCTTTGCCCTGGACCTCCAGATAACTACCACCTGCCCCTGCCCCGCCTAGTATCTCTCATGTCAGTGAAGTGCTTGATCTATGAGCTGCATGTGTGTGTTAGCAGACATGACCCGGCCAGGCGCGGCACCTCATGTTGGGTGTCAGGCTGAGCGAGTCGTAGCTGTCAACAGTGATGCTTTATGGGGGCATTTCCTCCGCCGCTCTGACATGTGCTGTCACTTCAGTGTGGTAGGCACTTCCATCTGCCCGCTAACAGCCTCTCCTGTCAGTACACACACACACACACACACAGATACGTTTGTTTGTGTTACTCTAGCAAGAGCACACACACTTACACACACTCAAAACACTCACTATCAGATATCCCTCACACACCTCCTCGTTGTCTCGCTGCCAAAAAAACAATCACGTTGGACCGGAGCAGACATTTTTCAGCCGCTGACAGCTTTTCACCGGAATAACTTAACAACTTGGCACCGATGTTGGAGACATTTTTCATCATGTATCACTTAAGTGTTAAGCATGTGTTGTCTCTGCCGCAGTGAAAAGTTGATTTGGCTTTCACAGATACGGGTCTTTGAAAAACCAGTGTGTATGCCGTTAGATTAAAAGTGCAGAACGATGAAATCTTGTGCTGATATGTCCAAGTCTTGATAAAACATTTAACCACTGGAAAAACTTGGATGACTTATATTAAAACTGTGGAAGTGTCTGAATCATGATCTGAAATAAAACTGTGAATGAAGAAGTTTTAGCAGAATCAGGAGGGAGGATTTTTGATATTTTCAAGTTGGTTTAATATTTGTCAGATTCACCCTGTTCCAAAAAAATTGCTTAAAGGAGACATATCATGCTGATGCATGATTTAATACTTACATATAATATAATAAATTTGAAAACAAGACCTTACACCCCCTTAATTTTTAAAAAATGAGATATTGTATTTTTTCTGATATCCTAGAAGGAGATTTGATGCCTCTGAAAATAGGTCATTGCGAGATGTCCGCAAGATTTCAAACGTCGTGACGACACGAGGTACCTTTCTTTTTATTGGAGTAATCTGATAAAACACTTCCTCCTCTGTGATGTCCGTCAGCCCCAAACCCTCACCGAGGAACACATCCACCAGCAGCCGTATAAAGCTCCCTAGCTCACACTCACTCATTACCAGCTCTGGCCTGTAGGGGGACTCAATACGCGGTCGCTGCTTTGAGCCTGCCGGAAAATACAGTAGAAGAAGAAGGACAGGCTGGCTCAACCCCCGATAGAACTGACCAATCAGAGCACAAAGGGCTGTGACGTTGCGAGGTAACTTTAGGTCAGCCTTGAGACCGAGTGTTTCAACGAGAGCTTCATAATGGCCTAAAATGAGGATATTGAGAACGCTATTGTGGAGGAACTAAATGACTTGTACTGAGGGCAGAAATGCTTTACAGGCATCCTAGTCTGGCATAGTGAAAAGGAGAAACAAGCATGATATGTCCTCTTTAATAAGTGGGCAAATTTATGTTTTAATGTCTTGAAAATAATTGTATTTGATAATTAAGAAAAATTCCCATCATTTTGAGTCCCAATTATGAATTAATTATGGCCTAAAGTGTTTTTTCTACTTTAAAAAAGGGGTTGATCTTGACATTTTGGGCTAATGAATTATATTTTAAGTAAATTCCCTCTTCTTTTTGGCAAATATGCTTTTAACAGACACAGCAACTAAGTTGTGATGTTATAATATTATTCAGTGTAAAGTTGAATATAAGGGTGTGAGTCTGCATGCACAGGCAGTTTATATATATATATATTTTTATAAATGTATAATCTTCAGACCTTTTACACTGAAAAAGTAAGAGCAATTAATTTTTTTTAAGTGGGTTTGTATGTGGTTCATGCCACACTGACAGACAGCAGCTCTTAATTTGTGCCGTAAAACTTTGTGGAATTTTAAATGAAAATATGTCACAAGAACAACATAGAGCGATAACATGCAGACTACTTACAATTAACCTACTTATTTTTCCACTAACAAGCTATATTGTTTTGGTTCTACTCTGCTTTTTGGCAGCATGTCCCTCTGCCAGACATATACAGATTGAATACAGCTGGACTTTAAAATCTGCAATTACACAAATACCAAACTGGTAAAATTGGTATTTTTTCTGTATAGTAAAACGAGGTCAAAAATTCTAAAATGGTTTTAAACTTTCTGGAATTGACTTTAGAATTCTGTGGCTGGTGTTTTCAATATGACGTTAAAAATCTAGAATGTTATTGAGCATTCTAGAATGGAATTTAGAACTTTATAGCTCACATCAGATTTCCAGTATAAACTTGAAATTCCAGTACATTATGATGTTTTCTGGAATGAGCTGTAAGTTCTTTCATCAATACCAGACTTCTAGAAAGGAGATACGAATTCTTCATTAGAATTAATGAATGGAGAGTTCTAGAATGTTGCTTAACATCCTGGAATTTTGGAATGGCTTCTATGTCAGAATTCTTAAATTAAGTTAAAATTCTCAGATGGAAATATACAATCTGGAGTGGAATTAAGAATTTTTAAATAACTTCAGAATTCTAGAATAAGATCAAACTTATTGTATTTTATGAAGCTTTATGGAATGAAATGTAGAATTATATGACTGATGTCAGAATTCTTAAATTAACCACAAATCCTAGATTTTGTTTGGGGTTTCTGGAATGAAACATGAATTTTAGAATTAAATTTTGAATTATATTATTGATATCAGAATTCTACAGTGAACTCTGATTTCAAGAATATGGCTCTGATTTCATCAATAGTGTACTGATTAATAATATTAATGTTAGAATACACAGTGCACTCAAAATTAGAATGATATTTAGCTTCTGGAAGTACATTGAAGTTAAACCCAGTAAATTAAATCATGACAGAGCACCAACTGGACTAAGTCCTAAGTCACTCACAGCATTATGGGTAATAATTATGGATCTTGATTTATGGTGCCACTTACAGTTTGGAAAAACACCCACAGCGCCCACAGTTTTTGTCACGTACGAAGGACCCATGCACTGAAGTCTGACTATCTTATAGAGCGTTTGAGTATAAAATACAGATTCTCTACAGAGTACCTCTC
Organism: Scarus forsteni; assembly: GCA_036419115.1. Taxonomy (NCBI): domain Eukaryota; kingdom Metazoa; phylum Chordata; class Actinopteri; order Labriformes; family Labridae; genus Scarus; species Scarus forsteni. The sequence continues at coordinate 4,469,471 of JAZDUH010000152.1, forward strand.
CCCGTGTTTAAGCCCAGCACATCCCCATGATTTCTATTTCTCTTTTAGAAGGATGATCTTTTGTTCTTCTTTTTTCAGACAATAACTGTGTTTGTTTGTAATTAAACAAATCTCTCTCCACATACAGGCAGTTTGGGGGGTTTTTTATCCAATTTTTTTGAATGTTTGTTCTGAAATGACATTTCATTTGTTTCCTCTCTGAGCTCTCCACCAACATGCCTTCTCTTTTTTTTTTTTTTTTTTAAGTTTATATTTAGAGTATGGGGTCATGCTTGAGGATGGCCCAACAATCTGCCCTTGTGTGAGTGCAAAGAAAAGTTTGGCCAGAGTCCTGGCAAATAAGTTTATCTATGCAGACAAGCACAAAATCCGATACAAATAAAGATTGATTGATTAATTGATTGATTGATAATGTTAGCACACCACAAGATACTCTTATGACATGACTGCTGGCAGAATTGCATAGTCTCTTGTACATTTAAAAACAGCTCCTTTAGTGTTTTTGACAGTTTTATTTGATAGAATTGTATAAGATTTTCAAAACTGTAAATGTGTGAGGTTGGATATATACTTAGAGGGCCGTAATGAGCACACTTATGATAGAAAGACCTAAAGCAGCCTTGAAGCACAAATAGTCTGCTCTGTGTAAACTGTTTATACTTTAGTCTAAGTATCAGCACAGTGATACATCAGCCTCACTCTGTATATTCTCAGTGTTATGATTTTCTCTGTGCTCAAAAGAAAAATGTCAGCAGACGGCTTCTTCCAAATGTGATGATTACTACTCATCAACAAACACGAGAATATCACTCCTTACAACTTCCTGTCACTGCGGGTCACCTCCATCTTCGGAGAGATCTCCAACCAAGCCTGCAGATGATTCATGCCGTCAGCGGGTGGGGGTGTCTAATGAATGGAACGAGCCGGGAATGGGACCACCCCTCAGGAGCGTCGGGACATGCTGTTTGTTGGCAGTGATGAATTGACTGCATGCTTGAACCCAAAGGTTGGCAAATTAACAGTTAATTAGTGTTTGATAGATGACAGATCGACACAGGCACTCCAGCACCACCGCTATCTCACTGAGGCAAGTGTTTATGTGCTGGTAACAAGTGTCTGAGGAGACTGTTATGTCTGCATTTTGTCACAAAGTGCGATTGCTCTCAGATGTGAACCCCCCTCCCTAAACGCCTTCCTCTGCAAACAACCACCCACCTCTGCCCCACACTCTTTTCAGTCCAGCCCCTATTTACGTCTGGTCTGCTTCCAATGACTCAGTCCTCTTTCCTCTCCCTGCAAAACTGATCAATCTGTCATCAAGCACACCTTTTAGTCAGGATTTAGATCAAAGGGATGGTTCAGGGTTTTTTTAAGAGAGGTTGTGTGAGGTATATGGCATGAGCCTGAATGTGTGCTACAGTGTCACAGATCAGTTCTCTCTCTGTTCAGAAGTCTCTGTATAGGCGCAAATGCTAAACAGTGCTGTACATGGTGCCTTAATTAAAAAGAACTGGGAGAAAACAAGCCACAAAACAGTGTGGGTCATAACACCCTACAAACAGTTTGTTTATATCCACTTCCATCACAACACCACTTTGATTAAGCACTATATTGAGAAGCAGTACAGCCATACGCGTCCTTCTGCCTGCAACTTGTTTGCTTCACAAAGAAGAAACAAACACCAAACAGGATAAATTAACATTTTTGAACCCTTTTTACTTTGAATACTTTGAACTGGAGTACAACATGGAAAACCTCTGTAGAAGGAGAGTTAACATGTCTGAACTGAAAATGGAGGAATCTGCTCTGAGAACTGGAGGACCAGAGAAACACACGGTACCTGTTGATTGTAGTATGTGATGATGCCACACTATTTCTGGTTTGTTTTCTCCCACAGATCTTTGAATTAAGTAGTGAATCTGGCCCCATGTACAACAGTGTATGGCATAAGCATCTGTCCTGAGGCTCTCTAAACAGAGAGAGAACTGAACTGTGACACTATGGCGCATGTTCAGGCTCATACCAGGTACCTCACACAACCCCACTACAAAAAACAAACTATCCATTTAAATGTCATGAATACATAATGTGAAAGTTTAGAAATATAGCAAAAGTTTTGCAAACCCAAGGTACTGAACTTGTGCCATTAAGTATAGAGATTAATGTATTGACCAAAAAAACAAAATACATATTTGAAAAGTCTACAATCAGGAGTAGTTGATATGTTACACTTCAGAGAAAGTAAACATCTATCTATCTATCTATCTATCTATCTATCTATCTATCTATCTATCTATCTATCTATCTATCTATCTATCTATCTATCTATCTATCTATCTATCTATCTATCTATGTGCTTCTCATTCTTCATTTTTAATGCAAATGGCATGGAATTTTGCAAGATTGTGTGTTTTTATTTGATCTTGTTGTATCTGCCTCAGCTCTATGGTGGTTGACGAGGGCAAATGGCCTAAGGGCCTGCTGAGTTCAGTAAGAGTAAAACACCTGCAAGAGTAGAAATGCAGCAAAACCAAGTTTACCAACGGACCAGACCCTGCAGCAGGTCTGCAGCAGGGACAATACGTGGGAGAGACAGACAAGACAGACTGCGGTCAAGCCAGACACTCCTCTGTTTTCTGTGGTCAAGTCAACTGCTCCTTAGTTTGAAGTCCTCATGTATTTGAACCTTTATGGCAGTGATCATCAACTGGTGGCCTGAACCGTCGGATCCGGCCCGCGACTGGATTCCAAAATTGTGAGGATCTAAGAGAAAATATCATGTGGTCAACAGTATTAAAGCAACTGAAATCAGCAACAACGTAGACTCTTTATCATCAGCCATCCCCTTCATTGATGATCTATTTAGGCTACATTCTGAGATGACAGGCTCGCTGCACTGTTTAACATTCATCATTTCATACAGAACTTTTTTTTAACATAACTTTTTCATACTTTCCAGTCCAGTCATCATTCAAGGATCAGTTTTCCAAATTAATTTTTCATTTCATGACCTTTGAGAGTGCCATTTTACCTGTGTTAAGAGGCCTTTTCCTTTCACTGTTTGTTTTTCAAGTGCTCTATAAATCAAGATCACTTGAATTGAGTTTGGGCAAAATGTCTCTATCACTCCTGATGTTTGACTATGGTGTAGGAGATAGGACTCTGACTCATAAAGGCTAAAAAATGTCTTTAGTTTTGTAATAAAATGAAACAAAATATAAACATAAACATCAAATAATAATGTTACACTAAAATTTGATTTTTATTTAATTTTTTTCTGGCTCTGGCTCCCAAGGTGACTGTCCAGTAATATTCTGGCTCTCTGACAAATGAAGTTGATGAACGCTGCTTTATGGTAAATGTCTGCATAAATGATGTAGGCTGATTAGCCTTGTTATCCACCAGAAAGCTACCACACTAAGTCTAAAATGCACTGTGTCAGACACCAGGGTGGTCTGGAAGATGTGGGAAGGTTCATTAAAAGAAATCACCGCTCAATGTTCCTCGCAGCAGTACATGAATGGGAAATTACTTAAATAACTACAAATTTAAAAATAAAAGTCTACAAATTGTGATGACATTGATATGATCATATTAAAAAAGACAATCACCTACATTGCAAAACCACAAGCATACATTTGTAATTTATAATTACACACTGGTGCACTGGTAAAATAAAAATAGAAAAACGATGTTCTTTTGTACAAAGCTGACAACAAACATTTATTCACAAACTACAGAGCAGTCTCAGTTCTTCCACAATTCTCTAAGATTCAGGAAAAAAACTTTTTAATAGCAGGTTAGAAAAATTTGTCAATAAACATCATCTACTTAGTGACTGTCGGCACAGATTTAGGCAAAGAATTTCTACATCACTTGCAATTTTAGGTTCAATTGAGCATGTCACAGGTGTTGCAGAACAGAAAGCAGATACAGTAGGAGTATTTGCTGATTTAAAGAAAGCATTTGACACGACCCATCATAAAATATTAATTAAAAAACTGACATATATTGTATCAGGGGTGTGGTTCTTGACTGAGTTGGCGGCTACTTGAATAATAGAAAACAATATGTCCAGCTCGGAGACAGCAGCTCATCATGTTTGGGCATTATTCGTGGTGTCCCCCAGGGGTCAGTGTTGGGCCCCAAACTGTTTATTTTATACACCAATGATATATGCAATGTTTCCGATGTTTTAAAACCAGTTTTGTGTGCCAATGATACAAATCTATTCTGTTCAGGTAATAGTTTAAATGAAGTTCTTACAATGGTTAACTCAGAAATGGGTAAATTAAAGTCATGGCAAAACAAAAATAATGTTTGGGAATTGCAGAAAAAGTACACAAACAAAATTTCTGATTGATGGGGTGTACATTGAAAGGGTAACAGAAACCAAATTCCTTGGGGTAATAATAGATGAAAATCTTAATTGGAAACCGATATAAAACATTTACAGTCCAAAGTCACAAAAATGATTGCCATATTAAATAAATCAAAACAGGTTCTGAACAATAAATCACTTAACATTCTGTACAGTTCTCTAGTTTCACCATATTTAACCTACTGTGCAGAGAGAGGGGAATTATCACTCAAGGGGATTGTTTTATTTTAAGACTGTAAAAGTTAGAACTACCACGAAGCTTTTGTGTGTTGGTGTGCGGTGTAAAACTTTGGAATGGTCTGACTGATGAATTAAAACAATGTCCAAACATTGAGCAGTTTAAGAAAAAGTATAAAAACATGATTTGGAAAAGGTACAGGGATGAGAATGTATAAAGATCACTGCAGGTGGATTTAGCTTCTGTTGTTCCTTTATTTATTTTTTCTTGATTATGATTTGTGTTATTATATTGTTGCTACACTTCATTATGTGTGTTATTTTTGTCAGTATTATCTTTATTACTTGGAAATGGGTTAATGACTGACTGCTTGTGTAAGGTGAAGGGGTGGGACCAGGAAAGTTTCGACTTCCTCCTACACCTTTTTGAACATGCAAAAGACACATTTTGTTGTTTTGCACTTTGGATGCTGTTTTTTATGTTGTTATGTTAAAACATATATTTTTTATTATATCCAAAATAAATAAATAATAATAATTAAAAATGTGGCAAAATAATTCACTCTCTAGCATGCTGGAAAAAAATATTTTTTTCTATTTTTTTTTGTTAAAACATTCAGGAATCATGAAAAAACCAGGCATTCAAAAGGTTTCAATAACTGAAAATTCACGACTATATGAAGTGTATGATTGAAAAGAAGTTGGTTCAATAAATCAAGCCAAAAGAGTTGGAAATAAAGTAAAAGCATATATTTTTGCAACCTTGACCCTTTAATATCAGCTCAACTGTTAAATTCAATGATATTTATTGTTTTATAAAAACAGAACAAATCAAATCGTTTTTTGGTTCCATTAATACTTCAGGAAACAAAGAAAACAAAACAAAACAAAACATATTTTCTTGGTGTGGGACTGAAAGGGTTTCGAAGCCAATGGTTGATTGTGTGGTGACATTAAAATGCACAAATATCTGGGACAAAATGAAATAGAAAACACACAAATATCTATAAAAAAATGCAAAAATGACTTAAAATAGATGATACTGAATTAAGTATTTAAAATAATAATGATAGTAGTAATAATAGTAGCTTTCAGCTTTTAAAACCTTTAAATTTCACAAACAAAATATCAGTTTTTGGCTTGTTAGCAGTTTTTTCTGTATCATAAAACACTGACAGAAACAAAGACATGTTATGTTTGTTTGACACAATTAATATTCATGAATTCAATGTCCTCTGCCAAACAGTTGAGCTGGGAGTTAAACGGTGAATGAAAGTGCATTTTTTGCACTGAACAATATAATTGTAATTAATATTAGATCAGGCCGTGAAGGTTAAAGGATCAATTAAGTGGTTATATAGCACTGACGAGATAAACACAGAGTTGAAAACATGTCAAATACTTAATCATCTCAAGTTTTTTAATTCTTTAGTTGCTTCTAAATCATGTGCCCATCATTACTGAGGGTGATAATGATTTCAGGTCTCATGATGTAAACTGGAGTGTTTGACATGAACGGTACCAAGTAAAGAGGAAGACATATTTAATCCAACAATAAGGCCTGTCATTGGCAATGGTCTGAAAATGGCCTCATATTTAATGGAGTCGTGGCAGACAGAGAGACGTAAAACGGCCCAATAATGGTTCAAGTCTAATAACTCAACTCCCCTTAAACCTCCCTCTGTGTATTTTTCCTTTCAGAAAGAATGTACGTGAACAAGAAGGCTTTTCTTACTTGACCCTCTGAAAACAGAAAGAGAAATAATGGATATTTGGTTATTAAGTGCAAATTAGTGTCAGCTCTGCAGTATAAAATCTGTTTCCTCCCCTGACATTTTCTTCACTGAAGGACAGGAAGGTAATTTCCAAATAAAAGTGAGTGAGGGGACACAAAAATACCCACATTCACCTCACCATATGTTAACCTTCTCCGTAAATGGCATGTGATTGAGTAGTTCTGAGGGGAGAAGACAGTTTGGTTGAAAAATGTCCTGAACTTCTTTTGAGTCATTCATGTTTCAACAGCAGGGGGGAGGTGGAGGAAACAGCAGCATGTATGTTCATTCATTACTGCGGACTTGGCATGAGAGGAATAATGTGCTTCAGCTCGGTGAGTGACTGCCAGAACAAAGTACATACAGTCCTGGAGCCACACCGCACCACTGAGGGCTGTGGCTATTTGCTGAAACATCAGAGAGAGTTGCTCGTTTTTATTCGACTAAATCATCACAAATATGAACCCGTGTGTCTCTGATGACTAATGTTCAAAAGATTAAGAAAACAGTTAGTGGTAAACTAACGCAGCTGCACCTGAATCCAGCTCCATCTGATTCATTTCACCCTCCGTTCACTCCCGCACTGGATCATTTCTCCTGAAAGGGCTTATCGGGGATATAGCAGTCATCACCTACGAATTAGCGCCGAGTGAAAAAGCTGGAAAACAAACCGTCCAGTGAGCAGAAACCCCACAGACTTGGAAGGTGATCATAATCAGTAACTCTGACCGATATCACTCAACCACACTGGCACACACTCTGCTCCAGCTCTGAGTGGAAAAAGCAGCCCTGTGAGGGTCAGTGCTGTATTCGTTCCAGCTGCTTCGACTTCAGCCTGCTGCTTGGGCTGCAGCTTGTTGTGGACGGCTCTTGGGTGTCAGAGAGAGAATTAAAGACTGTAATTTGCTGTTGAGAGGTGAGCAGATACTGTCAAACAAGGGAGCTATTAGAGGAAATAAAGTTTGTACAACTCTGATGGCCTATGACTGACAGGAGGCCTGAAACTATTAAACATCAGTCATTCTTTTTTTCTCCATGTTATGTAACCTAAAAGCAATAAGTCTTTACTCATTATAGCCCTGGTGTGAAAACCTTTGCAGACTTGGTGGCAAAATTTCATTAAACTTGCATATTTTGCCAATCCCAGTGGTTACTAACCTGACACACCAGATGGTCTGATCAATACACACTCAATACCAAAGGTCACACGCTCTAATATTTTGTTGTTTGGAGTGCCTTTAGCTTTGATTACAGCATGCATTTGCTGTGGCATTGTATTGATAGGCTTATGCAATGATTAATTTTCATCCAGTGTTGCATTTTTTTTTTTTTCCACCAAGATCTTGTATTGATGATGGGAGAGTCTGACCACTGCACAAAGCCTTCTCCAGCACATCCCAAAAATTCTCAATGGGGTTCAGGTCTGGACTCTGTGGAGGCCAATCCATGTGTGAAAAATCTCCCTGAACCACTCTTTCACAATTTAAGTCCCATGAATCCTGCATTATCATCTCGTAATATGCCTGTGCCCTTTGGGAAGAAAATATCCATTGATGGAACAACCTGGTCATTCAGTATATTCAGGTAGTCAGCTGAGCTCATTCTTTGGGCCATAATGTTGCTGAACCTCGACCTGACCAACTGCAGCAGCCCCAGATCACAGCACTGCCCCCACAGGTTTGTACAGTTGGCACTAGGCATGATGGGTGCATCACTTCACCTGCCTCTCTTCTTACGGTGCTTACACCACGGACACTACTTGTGCTTACCTGGGCATTTACTCTCCAAGTCAATGTACAGCCTCCTGCGTTTGCTGCGTACAAGACGCTCACTTCACTTGTCGCGCGATGTCAAAGTTAAAGAAAAGTTGATCTTTTCAGGCAATGTCGTGTGTGGCTGTGCGGCAACAGCAAATCAGCGGCGTGTGCGTGTGTCATGGTACCCATGACAGACAGTTTTTCACCCGGACCACAGAGGAACAATTTATGTCTGTGTGGGAAACATTAGTCAGTGAGGACATTAACTTTAAATGAATGGTCCTGAGGGGGATGGGAGTTGATGTTTTAACCAAGAAGCAATGCATGCACTGGTGAGCTTTGCTCTAATACAAAAGGGTTGGGAGTGTGCTGTCAGTGCAAAGAAGCAGACACTGTGGACACAGTCCTTGTGTGGTGATGTCTGACCTAGACATGGTCTGGTGTTAGATGATGGGTACATTTTCAGATCAACAATAATGCTGGCATGGGTTTTAAAAGTGCAATTTTGGCCAAACAAACATGATAGTTTCCCTTTTTCCCACGATTACTGGTGGCATTCCACCTGCTGGACAACTTAGCCAAGCATCAAATGTTTGTATCCTCATCTCCATCTGAAATGGAAACAGTTCGGTCTTGTCCTTAAAGTACAGCACAGCTCCAAAGGTTTACGTCAGCCAATTTGATTTCTGAGTGCTCTGAGCCCGCCTGAGTCACATCCCTAATGTTGGGAGCATTACTCTCTTTATTTCATGGTTAGTTTGTCACACGGCTAATATTCACATGGCAGGAGCTGACGGGCCATGGAATATGGAGCTAAATATGTCAGTGGGAGGTCTGCTCGAGTGTGGACGTCCTCGTGTATGTGTTAGCGTGTGTGAGCAGGGGAGGGGCATCTGGAGTCTGCCAAACAGTCCCTGACAGAGCATTGCCTCTCTCAACCATTTCCTTCAAACAGCAATCAGGCCGAATCAAAGCAGCTGCTCTGGTCCTGAATTCTCCAATTGCACTAATCAACTCCGTTTAGCAGCTCTTCGACCGGCCAGGGCCTGCCTTCTACACACACAACTGCACACACCCACACACATGCAGGGCGCTGTAGGCTCAGGCCACCAGTCTGCAGTCCAGTCAGTAATAATAACACTTATTTTATTAGACTTGTTGGAGCCGGGCCAGTACAGTTTAACAGTCCTACATGTGTTGAAAATGAATGCAGGCGTGGAAATGTTGAGCGAGAGGACTGTTAAAAAATCATGCAAATCACACACACACTCATGCTCCGAGTGGAGTTTAACAAGAAATCTGCAGGATGTAGGCTTTACTGGAACAATGTGTGGGAGATTAATGAAAAAAATATATTTTGAATATATGAATTTACATGAATTTTAAGTGGAGGGTGTTGTAGCAGATTGCAAGCAAGTCAGCATTTAGCACTTTCTTGTTCCCAACTCTGCAGTTCACGAGTAAGGACCACACCATCAACAGGATGAATTTGACAATTATTTATTGCGTACAGTGGATAACAAACATAGTAGGTAGGTGAAGCGGATAACGGTTTGGGGAAACTTCAACGGGAATTCGCCTTAGCTCCTGGACACGACGAACCCCCTCTTTAAGGCCCTGAGGAGGGAAGGAAGAAAAGTTTTAAATAAGGGGAGGGAGGGAGGGAGGGGTGTGTGGAGTGTGTGAAACAAGAGAGAAATGGTCGGTTAGAATTTATAGGAACACAGGAAGAGGCGTGGTTGAGGTGTGGTCCACTCCCGAAATTCTGCTTAAAGCTCCACTAAATGGGATTTAGAATTCTAGTTTTGGATAAGTGCTTGAAAAAAGTTTTGCTGTGAACACACAGATTTTTAATGTTTAATGGGAAATAGTAAAATGCATCTAGTGTTGCCTTCTTTCACACTTAAATATGCTAACAAGGACTAAAGTGGCTGGGAAGTCAATGGTAGGCATTCCTGATTGTTCTATCAGATTTGGACCACATTTCTTTATTAAATGACAACCAAATACAAACTTCTCTGTAGTAAGGATATTTTCGTTCTACAGTCGACATATTTTGACAAGACTATTATTTGACTGGCCTGTAATAAAAGTTGATTGACAGAACGGTCGTCGAATCATCTGCCTGATATGGTTCTGAAAGGTTCTGCTCTTTTCCAGATGGACTAGTGAAATGTACTGAGTGGTCCACTTGATGTGTCAGGTTAATGTCGAATATATCAGAGAGAATAAGAGAGAAGAAATGCTTTCCACTAGATTTGGCTAACTAGCAAATATTTATCTGTGGCCTCAGTATTTGTGCATTGCCTATAATGATCGCAGGAGAGGTCAAAACATTGTCAACATTAAGAGTCTATGACTTGGTACTCGTTTTAATTCCACAGAAGCTTAAGATGTTAATGCAAAGGCAAGGAAATCTGGTCAGTTCCATCATTTTATTTAGAAGCTTAAACTAACACAGCATCTTTGGACCAACATGTCCCATAATATAGTTAACTGTTTAATGGGATCCCCATGAGTTTTGGCACGAGTACACTTCCATGGGTCGATGACACAATTGAAACAAATTACAAAGTAATGTTTTGTTAACAACATGGCTTCCAGTGGCCCAAAAACAGCATCAAAATACATAATTAACCTAAAAAATACCTATATGCATAAAAACCAATTAAGCTGAAGCAGCTACGCTACAGCCTTGTTAAAACATTTTACAATAAAACCTCGGGTGTTATGAATAAAACAATATAAAGAATAAAATAAATTCAAAATACATATTCCCACAGCTATGAGTTTTTAGAATATTTTATTCATTTATGGTAGTAGCTTGCGTATGTACACACTCCCTGTTCATTCAGAATGTTGTGTGAGGCTGTTGCTGCTGTCAGTATTCAAATATTCTGCTGGATCTGTTCATCGTGATGCTCAGTTTTCTAATTCTACCACCAGGGGCCTCACAACTAAACAAAACGACAGTGAGACGAGACCAAAAATAGACCGTGACCCACCGTCACCCCCACCCACCTTCACTGTTTACTCTTGAGGATCCATTTTAAAAAACGTCACTTCATTAGGTGTGCACACGAAACAGAAAACCAGCATTTCCATTTATACCAAACTTTCCATAATGACTGAGAAAAAACATTTATGGAAAAGGGCTTCTTGATTTGCACTGGGAGCAACTCCTAAAGTATTTTGGTCCTTCCCTTAGCATGAATCAGAAAATCCTCTTACAGAGGTGTTTTTCTTTGTTCTGTGAAATTTGTCTGTGAAATTTGTCTGTGAAACAGTTAAATGGTTTGCCATGTAGTGACTAAATTGCTCTTAAAGAGGAAATTACCTAAAATTTGATAATGCAGCAGAAGAGGGAAAAGCCACTTTACTCTGCTGGATCTGTTACACTGCAGCAGCTGTTGTGTCTATTGTATATGACAATTGCAGTGTAAACACTATGGCACTAATCCGCCAATTTCCATTCACTTAGCTGACAACAAATCAGGTTAATCTCGAATGTTGAAAGGCAACAAGCGAGTGATCCAAAAAAGTGTCCAGAGCAGGCCCGGCCCTGCTCGGCCTGAATGCCTGTAGAGAGAAAACAATGCTAATTGTTCGGACTTGCCCAGTAATTTCAGCTCCAAGTGAGCCTGCTGCAAATTCATTTTGTGATTTCAGCTCCACTTGCTGCTCGCTGTGATCACTGTTACATAAATCCTAACATTTAACAACACAGAGCGGAGGAAGTAAACGCGCACAGAAAGTGTTTCAATGTGGTCTGGCTGCGTACAGCCTTGGCCCAGGGAGAGACTTCCTCTGTGAAGTATTTAACGTTGGAAGCCTGCTCTCTCCAAACACAGAGCACCTGGGACAACAACAAGCCGCTCCAGAGCCCGCGTTAATCAGAGGCAATGCAGACTGGTAATCAGCGGTACCCACAAGAATACAATTAATACGGTATGCTGGATGCTTTACACAGCCACACTGCCACACTTATGAAAATAAGAAATTACAGCGTTAAACTGCTCCAAACGTTTGGAAGAACTTGTGTGGCACATCTAAGGAAAATTGTCTTGATTGCTAAAAGGATTGAACAGACTTAGCATGGAAACTAGATGAAAGAGGGAGAAAAACTGAGGCAGCTTTAAACGCATTCTTCACTCCCCTGCAGTCAATTACTTCTGTTTCAGGCAGACAAAACATCTGCCCTGAAACTTGTTCAGTGTCACTTCATGAGCTGCACCAGAGGATTCCGAAACAGAAATTCCTGAACAATCACCTCTAACACTAATTAGACAGGTCGTAGCTTTACAGACGTAATTTCTGTCATGTTTGCATTTTTGCCACTTTAATTGTTGTCATATGATCCAAAACCTCCCTGTTCTGGTTCAGGCCAGGGGCGGATCTATGGGTGGGCCTGAATGTGCACAGTCCAACATACTGGCAGGTTGCTCACCCTATCAGACTTTTGAAAATAATAACACAGAACAACAAAATCAAATTGTGGTGATTCTTAATATGAAAAGGGAAAATGGAGGCCCATCAGTATCTGCCACTAGTTCAGGTTGCATCCTGATAAACTTATTTTAAGAGAACTTTTCAACAAAGACATGCTGCACAGTTAAGGCGCAAATCTTGGTCATAGGAAGTCCTTTGTCGCCACAGCATTACCACTTTCAACTGACGCAGGCTTCTTACATGCGGGTCCCAGGTAGTAGAAATGCCAATGCTACTCCCCCACATGGCCTCTTACCGGCCCTAGAAGTCCACAACACACAGTAAAATACCAAATAATAGCCGGGGCGTTCATTTGTTTCAATCACTGGTCAGACCAGGCGTTTATTTGGGACCTGGTGACTATTTTGAACAGGTGTTCAAATCTTGCTTAGAAAAAATGAAAAATATGGGAAATGTAATCAAATTATTCATTTACACCAGTATGAATATCACCCTTATAGCAAGATTACAGTAATGTACTTATACTCTTGTCTTCTTCTTTCAACTCAGCACTCTCTAAACACTCTTAAAAGTAGTAGTAGTAAGTAGTCAAAGGAAAAGTTCGGTTCCTGCAGCTTTTACATTGTTTATAGAATGAAGAACAACAATATACTCACCCAGAAGGCTTTCCTGATGCAAACGGTGCTTCGGGAGATATTTAGATCCAAAATCGAGCAGCGGACACCGATATAATGGTAGCCCGTAGGGCATAGATCGCCGCTCCTAAAAACTGCATTAATCGTCCAAAAACTCATGTTTTTCACCAATATTCCATCATGATTCGCGCCGAATGGATCGCCATTGCAGCCTGTGTCTCTCCACACAGCGCTGTGTGGCTGAACTAAGCTCTGAACTGACGAGCTGTTTACGTGCCCTTTGCGCATGCGCAGTGCGGCTCATTGTTTCAGGGGAAGATCGGCAGCTACAAATCAACTTTCTTCTTCCAGTTTTGTGCAAAATGGACGAATGTCTATGGGATGAAGATGTTGTGGAGGAGGACTTTGAATATGATGGACGTCCTTACAGTTTGGAGCCACAGTATACAGATAAGGAGCTCATAGAAATGAGGAAGCGATCGCAACGCTCCAGAGAGTACTGCGCATGCGCGAAGAGCATGTAAACAAACTCGTCAGTTCAGAGGTTAGTTCAGCCACACAGCGCTGTGTGGAGAGACACAGGCTGCAATGGCGGTCCATTCGGCGCGAATCATGACGGAATATTGGTGAAAAACATGAGTTTTTGGACGATTAATGCAGTTTTTAGGAGCGGCGATCTATGCCCTACAGGCTACCATTATATCGGTGTCCGCTGCTCGATTTTGGATCTAAATATCTCCCGAAGCACCGTTTGCATCAGGAAAGCCTTCTGGGTGAGTATATTGTTGTTCTTCATTCTATAAACAATGTAAAAGCTGCAGGAACCAAACTTTTCCTTTAAGTTAAGGTCTTTCTTCTTTATTTTGGCTGCACTGGGTCCATGGAGATAAGCAACAATGTACCGCTAACTGACGTGTCCAGCCCATGTCTTCCTCTTTGAATTTGTAAAGCCCTAGTGTGTAAGATTCCGATTTTTTGCGCTCAAGTGCCCTCTGTGGACGTTGAGTGTAACTGCACTGTCATGAAACAGAGCGCTGTACACCAACGTGCATTTTGTTGACGTACAGAGGGAGGAGAAGTGAACCGACAGGACATCCAGAGAGACCAATTAACCATGCGGACTGTTAAGGTTCAGTCTGATAATGTTTCTTTTCCACTATGCACTGTCAGCTGTGAGCTCAGCATTCACATGTGTTATGTAAACTTCGACTGTAGCTTGTAGACTGCGCCGAATAAATTACAACCGCCGCTAATTTGGAATGGGCGTCTATTTGTAAAAATGTAGTGCTACAGTAGGTGTTTATTTGGAAATTGGCGACTGATTGGAACTCAGGATTTATTTAGTATTTTACAGTAGACTGATGAGATGCAAGAGCCATAACATCACTGGGGTCATCATATGGGAGCCCCATCATAAGTGTTAAGTCCAATTAGCCCCCAGGAAAACCTCAAAAAGGCTGGTCAGTGAACTTTGTCCAAGCCATCAAGGGAGCAGTTCACTGTGCAAAAATGCCTTGTCGATGCCAGAGATCTGAGGAGAAAGGTCAAAATGGATGATAGAGATGACAGAAAGGCAACAGGAAGTCGGATAAGTTGTCACAACCTCATATGCAGAATTCTGTTAAATTTAATTCCATTTAATTTCTATAGCACATTTCATACAAATACAACTTATTGTGCTTCACAGAGAATAAAAAACAAGCCTTAAGGTGCGCTCACACCAAATGTAACTTGGGCGACCAAGATCAAGATGCCAACCAACTCCTTTCACCTGTCACCTATCAATCATCATAAAGATTGATTGATTGATTGATTGATTGTCCATAGCTCATTTTGTCATCATTGCTCAGTGACATCATGCCCACTCTGGTTTCATCGCAATCCTACCATATCATATAATAGGAAGTTATTGACGTAAGTAGTTAAGTTATTCCAACTGTATCCTTTTCTCTCACCTACCAACCACAAAACACTGCAGCTGATGGCCCTGTAGCAGCATTGTCTGTTAGTTCTCTGCTGTCCTGTTCAGGCAGACCTATTGTCTGCACTAACTAATGTTGCCGTACAATCTGTCATGGGTGTTGTCACACACTCGCTGAATGGCTGTCATGGCGCCACATCCCCTGAAAAGTGAATTTTTTTTTTCTTCCCCTTGTCTGCATTATCTTTACAGCTGAGCACTGTGTCTGGTGGCAGCGTCGGAAAGACCAATGCATTTTTTTTCTAGCAGTGAGAGATATGTGAATATGATTCACTGCTATAGTGACCATCACCAGCCCTCCCTGTAGGCTACTCCATCAAATCAAACTTTATTTAACCCCTGATGAGAGCTAAAGGGGAGGGCCGTGCCACACCACAGTGTGAAAGAAGGGGAAATAGCGACAGACAGGACAAGACAAGATAAGATAACTGGGAGAAGGACAAACAGGTATTGTAGTTAGTTTAAGATAGTAGTCCAAGTGCTGTGTTGATCTAAGTCCATACAGGAAGTAAAGGCTGTAAGAAACCAGGGACACCAGAGATGTGGGGTCTTGATAAAAGAGGGTGGATAAAAGTGAAAATTTTTAAACTTTGGCGACCGAGCACCGTGACCTGGTCTCATGTCCAAAGTGAGCCCAGAGTTTCCATATGCAGCAACAGGGGCGCCTTGATATGACTCCGAAGACACGACTAAGTTGCTCAGATCGCGTCTGTTGCAGTGTGTGAGAAATGGTCACACCTGGTCGCACCTGTACATTGATTTTTCATGGAGAGTGGCTGCCCAGGTCACTCAAGTCGCTTTTGGTTTGAAAGCACCTTCACAATTTAAAATGTGCTATACAAATAACATTGTTAATAACATTACCAGCATCACAAGCATGGCATCAGAAAACACATTCACAAACATATAAATACAAAATAAGTCAAAGGCAGGAGAGAATAGCAGTGTCTTAAGACCACTCCTAAAAGAATATGAAGTTTCCACAGACCTCAAGTCTGTAGGGAGATTTCCATAGTACAGAACTAACTGAAAGTTCCTTAACCAGACTTTGTTTTGGTTTAGGGATGTTCAGATGTTCGCGTAAGCCGCGGCAGACCAATCCAGACGGCTTACGTAGTGCAGGGAGCGTGTGTAGACGTGCACTGCGGAAGTATGCTATAGCACTGTTTAGGCTCGAAAAATGTACTGAATGACCTTGTTTCGAATTAATTATGGACGTTCCCGCTCAGGACACTTGGATTACAGCGGACGAGCAGTATGAAGGAAAATAGGCACGTTTTTGTGGACTTTTATGGACCTTTTTCTTTCGGACGCCATTGTCCCCTGTAAGATGGAAGTTTGTTGACAGCGAAAACCCCCCGGACCCCCGGCTGCATTTGAGACATCAAAAAAGTGCTCCAGAGTGTTGCTCAGCATGAGGGTGAGTAGAAAATGAAGGCATATCATTCTTTGGGTGAAATATTCCTTCAATGACCATGTCCATTAGCTTATGACCACAGTGCCCGAATCTTTAAATGACTTCCAGTTGGATAATGCACCATGTCACAAAGCTCAAATCATCTCAAACTGGTTTCTTTACATGGTAATGAGTTCACTGTACTCCAGTGGCCTCCGCAGTCACCAGATTTTGTTGCAATTGAGGATTTTTAGGATGTGGTGAAACAAGAGACTCGTGAACAGCAGACAAATATGCAGTGACTATGTGGTACTATCATACCAATTTAGACCAGAATGTCAGACTAATGTTTCCAACACATTGTTGAATCTGTGCAACAGAGGATTAATGCAGTTCTGAGGGCAATGGGTCCTACCTGGTACATATAAGGTCTACCTAATAAAGTGGCTTGTGAGTGTAAGTCGAAAGTCTTAAATTTTCCTCTTTACATCACTATTATTAATAAGACTCACTTTTAACATGGAAACACTGACACATACAGTCATAAAGGGGTCTGACCCCATGGTGCAGCAGTGCTCTTATGTCCATCACTTCATTATGACCCTGACATTAATATTTCCACTGTTTACATAAACATCATTACTATGTTAAAGCCTTTAAATTACACTCTTAATTATGTAGAGATCTGACGCGTAACACGATCTTACAAATGACTCTAGTGAAGGAGATAGTGCTGAAAACTACAAACTCTCAACAGGCCGTAGTCTAAATAGCCTGTTCAAAAAAGAAAAAGAGCAGACTGGCAGCGTGTGAGAGCGGTCAGTCATGTCATTAAGTTAATGCTGGTCCACAGTTTGGTCCAAACACAGAGACTTTTATGGAATTATCCTAATTAGTGAGACCATTAGCCTTAATGGGGAGTAATGGCCAGTTAGATGTTATTTGGTAAAACAACACGCCAGAGGCTGGAGGTGTTTTATTACAGCGCTATATTAGGCTTATTTCTGGAAGGCAAAGAATGTTTCCAGATCGCAGACAAAATTGGCCTGGTGCTAATTCAGTTTCCACATCCAGCAAAACGAGCGAGCTGGGACCACCCAGCTGGAAAATAACACGCTATTAGGCGCTCGCTGCATGCTAATAATCGACCTGCTGTGAAGGATTCATTCAGATTTGAGTCTGACGGACGTGATTCATGAATCTGATGTGACCTCATCAGACTTGTCTTTTGTCTTCAGGAGGACAGGATGCTTAAAAAAGACTCAACACAGGCAGGGGGCTTCTGTTCCTCAATGTGGTTTAACAATTTGATGATTTAGGAGATTACAAAAGAGGCTTTTGTTCACAATCATGGAGCCTGTCAGGAGAAAATCCAGAGCTGCATTGTTTTCACATTACAGCACTCAGTACTCACAGGACTTTTCTACAGTTAGACAAAGCAAAGGCTATTTTTATTTCACTGAGACGTGAGAGTGGTGCAGTAATGAGTCCTAAAACATTGAAAAGAAAGAACAGTTAAAGGCTGAAATTTAAGCACTTCCAGTTTAAAGTCCCATCAACTCAAAGTCAGGGGGATTTTTCAGTGAGATTTTGGTTAGATGCCTCGACTGAATTCTGCAGTAATCAAAAGCTCAAGATTACAGAAAAGGATTACAGCTGCTGGTTTGTTTTAAAACTTTAAACTTTTTTTCTCAGAGTTTGTGAAAGACAGCGTGCTGACTCTGAGCTCAGAAATCTGACTTTCTCTCAGGATTCTGATTTTTTAAGAAAGTGACACGATGTCTTCAACCTATTTTGGGAATATTATTTTATTTATGTTGTCTCCCAAACAGGAGGATAAATTACAACTAAATTTTTGAGTTGAATTGATGGCAGAACTTGCCATGCAACACTGACAGCGGTAGTCAGTAATTACCTTTAGCTTGTATGGTGGCCTTAGCTATCTAGTGTGTCCTTCAGTTCTGATAATTACAGTCATGCACATACATACACATACACTTTGACAATGTATGGATAAATTAGTAAAAGTAAAGTTTTTGTTAACATATTGATTGTTTTTTTTGTCTTGTTTCTGACTTCTTTTTTGTTTTTCTTTTTTTTTTTCACTTTGTCCCATTTTGTGAGCCTTTTTAAAATCCAGCCAGGGACTGCAGCTGTGAAATTAACTTTTTTACTTATTCTGGCATATTTCCAGAAATACAAATATTTGGGTTATTTCTGTTGTCAATAGACAATAGTGCATATAAGCAGTGGTGAACAAATTACTCAATGCCAGTACTCAAGTCAAAGCATAGATACTCATGTTCAAATACTACTCCAATACAAGTGAAAGTTGTTCAGTCACATTTCTACTTAAGTTAAAGTACTGGAGTACCTGCTTTTGAAAATACTCAAGCATTAAAAGTACATTTTCCCGTTGACCTTACTGAACGTAATGACTGAAACCATCTACAGAATGCACTGATATGCTTATGGATAATGTAGAATGAATAGTTTGAAAATATGCTACAAAGCCCATGGAAATGCATACTGAACACTAATGAATCAACAAAAGGACAACCTTTGACATTTTCTTTTTTCTAAATTTAACTCTGCTGATATTATAAGCATTAAATGAAATGTGTAAAAGCATGTACATTCATTGTTTCTGTTCGGCGAAATGCTGCCAAATCTCATTAAAATGCCAACTAACTTACTAATGTTAGTGACTGTCACTTTAAACTGCAACTACTACAAGCGCATAAACTGTCTTAAATTTATCTGACAGTAAAAAAATGTTTACACCATTTTACCTTACTTCCACATGCTTTCTCAGGTTGGATGGCGAGTTTTTGTAGGCGGTGATGGAGTTTGCACACATTTGAACCAAAAAGAATCATTCTTCATTTCGACCACCTCAAACATGGACTTCAGAAATGGCCATGGGTGCTCTGGTGTGGAATTGTCGTCTTTATCTGCCATAGTAGCCATCATTACTGCCAAGACGAACCGTAACCACCAACGTTAGCTTAACCTTTACCTGCCCGATCGCAGTAGCGCATGCGTATCTTCCCTTCTTCTTCTTTGTTGTTTAATGGCAGTTGGCAAACCAACTCAAAAGTGCATTACCACCAGCAACTGGACTGGAGTGTGGAACAGGATGCACGAAGTATAGATAACACCACTTGAACAAATCACATTTTAGAAGAGAAAATAAATTTCATCTGCTGACTTCATACCTGTACCTAAAAGTAACAAGTAACGAGGCTATTTATAGAAATGTAGTGGAGTTAAAAGTGGAATATTTGTCTTTTAAATGTAGTGAAGTAAAAGTCATAAGTTCCAAAAACAAAACAAAACAAAAAAAACCCTCAAGTAAAGTACAGATACTCAAAAAATGTACTTAAGTACAGTACTCAAGTAAATCTACTTTGTTACTGTCCACCCCTGCATATAAGCCAAGAATTACCCTAGAGATATATTTTTGAGCCACTAAAGTAACATAAAGTATCATTAAAGGGATAGTTCAGTATTTTTAAAATGGGGTTGTATGAGCTCCATATGGCCACTAAGTACATTAGATGAAGTAGGAAGTTTTCTCCTCTCCCGCAGTAAGCCACAGTCTGTGAGAGTCTGCAGAACTATTGTACCAAGTACAAAAGGTATTTTCTCTGCCTACAAGGACTCCCACTAAAAAATAGTACCACAGTTTAAGAGCACACTACCTAGAAAAGTTTTTAAGTGCATTAACTCTTCGGAAATAGACAGATCAACGAGTGTAGACCAAACTAAAATGGCAGCCGCACAGCAGTCAGCCAGAGTGTGTGGAACGGCTGTTTACAAGGTGGTTTAATACAGCAAAAACAGCCACTGTCCAGTAAGATCATTTAGGATCTTTTAAAGATTATGACCTTCATTTGTTTTGGACCCATGAGAATACTTGTGTGAAGACAAAGAACACACAGCAAAAACATCTGCTGATGTAGAGCTTTAGCAGGTTTAAATGATAAATGGCAGAAATCTCAATAGGAGCTGGAGGACTTGAGAAAGACAAGTTACCTGGTGATGCAGGTGTATATATTTTGGGCTTATGTTGTCAAATTCAGGGAAATACCAGAATGACTTGGCAAAAAACACTTGATGTTTCAGGATCAGAGGAAACCAGCGGCTGATGTGTGTAAACCTGCAGTTTGTGCCACTCTCCATGCTGATCCTCCTTGATTTATTAAACATTCATACTTGTATGGACCCAATTGAACATTTGTCAAACTCAAAAGACAATTCAGAAGAATAAATTAAAATGTATCTTCATGATAAATTCATGTCACACTGATTAATTATTGTAAAAAGACACAGCCATTTTTTCATTGAGAAGTTCCCTTGAAATTGCTATCAGTAGTGTTAGCTCTCAAAATGATGATAATTTAAGCTTCAAAAAATGACTCACAGATTAATAAAACTGGCATCTAAAGCCATTTTAGAACAGTCCTCCAGACAGCAGTAGATAATCACAGTCAGAAATGTTGGTTTTGTTCAACACAGACACATTTAGATTTATTTAGTGCAAAAGTCTGTTACATGCTGGATGGTATTGTTTTTGACATCCAGTTAAAATGGAATATAGTGTGACATAACATGCAAACGATCAATAGATGTTACAGATTTAATGTTAACTAGCAAACATTAATGTTTATGTTGGCTAATTTCATTTGCAAATGTGACTTTTGACCTGGTTTGTGCATGATCACTTCTCATTTTTGTAACATTACAGACAAATACGTATATAGGTGAAATATTAAATTAGTGTTTGTGTATAAGTAGCTTATAACATTTTATAGCCGTTATGTTATAAGGAACATTGACTCATACACAGGTAGTTGAATCTTGTAAATATTATAAAAATGTAAAAAGCAAAAACATCACGGTGGGACGTGTTCATAAAAGGGGAAGGATTAATAGGTTTACACTTATTCCTAATGCTTTTCAAGCATGCGAACTTGCTGTGCATGCAGGATGTCTTCAGTGGTTTACTTGATTTTTTTTCTTTTGTTTTTGGTATATACATGTGTTTGTTAATGTTTGTTTTTGCATGTGCAAAATTTATTCATTTATTCATTCATTGACTCTTAAGAGCATGTTTTTATTCGCAATTTAAACGATGCAAGCTGGCATGCAAACAACAACAGGGTCAGGTGGAAAATAGGAAAGTTACCTGCACTGTATGTGTAATTGCTTCATGCTGGTCATTCGATAGAGCTCTTTATCTTCTTTGTGAAGATAAGTCAAAGTGTGGTGTATTTTGATTTTTTTTAAATGTGAGGATGCTTACAACGATTTTGTCTGACCTAAAGATAGTAACCGAGGATGGTGGGGCTCCATAAGGGGTTGATTTAGATCTAAGTTGTAATCTTGGTGACAAAATCTCGTCCATCTCCATTAAGCAGCAGTTTGGATAATTAGGCCTGGGAACACAATAACCTCTGGCTCTGCTCTCATGGTCGAACTACACACTGTTCTCTCTGTAATGTTGATTCTCCAGAACACTTCTAATTGCTGTGTTTGTGCTGTGCTCCCTGTGGGATGCTCCACAGGCTGAAATCATACATGAAATGTTCTGTGGGTCTACAGGGTTGTTAAAATCACAAAAAACAGGCAACTTGGGCAAGATAGATGACATTATGAGACGACTTAACCCCCTGTGTCTGGAGTGTTTGTTCCTTTTCAAATGATTTCCAGATCAGGCAGTAATCACCATTTCCAGGGGAATTCCTTCACACCAGCTCCTCTGTAAACACGACCAATAACGAGTTAATTACTTTGCAGGGTGAGTGATAACCAGCTATTTAGCGGCAGTGAACTCCTAAGTGTGAAATGTGGATACAGTGTCACCACACAGGGTGCCTGGGAGATTTATGACACATTTTCAAACTGGTTTAATGCCAGCGTCAGTGTTTGAACTTCAGCACGGGCCATTTGCTTCACACAAGCACTGTCGTTCTGGAGCTGACTGCACATTGTCTGTCTCTATGACTCACGTTCAGTCAGTGGGACTTTTTCTAAAGATGTGTCCTCCCCCTGGACAAACTTTTCACTGCAATGATGAATGAGGATATAATGACATTTCAATCACAGTATCAAACCAAAATACTCCACTGTGTTTGTCAGTGAAGTCAGAGGGTGAAAAATGAAATGAACCACAAATCATCTTAGAAACATCAGGAAATAGAATAACAAACAACACATCTATACTGCCTGAGGGGTCTGGAGTTTTACTTGGAGCTGAAGCTATGACTTCTCTTAAACAACCAGTCAAATAGAAATGTAATAAAGTGTGAATGAACACTGCACCTCCAACTTTTAGGGATTTTTTCTGTCATGATCACTGTCTTAGTTGACAATATATCTGTGATGAGACAAAAGCCATAGTACTTCAGTAAACTGAAATCAAGCTCTCTGTAGATAAAGCAGACCCCCCCCCCCCCCCCCCCCCAAAAAAAAAGAAAGAAAGAAAGTTAACAACATTAAAGAAGTTACAGACATTTATTGAGACAAGGATTAAATGTTCTTCGTTTTGAGTATGATGGGGTGAAAACACATCTTATTCTGATCTGATTCTTGTAAATACAGACTTTAGCCTGCTTTTTCTTTGACAATGTAACTAACAGAAAACAAGGAATTTTGGATATTTTTATTTACAGTAAACTATTTTTTTATTACATGAATATTTCTGTCTGTAAATTGTTTGTTAAAAAAACTGCAGGAGGTCCACTATCACTCTCATTCAAACAAATCATTAGAAAAGTTGAGTATCAAACCTGCATTACCTGAGTTCTCCCTGATATTCATGACTTAACCCTGTTCAGCACGGGAAAAGGAAGAACTGATTCAATTTTGGTGTTGATCCGGATCAGCGTCGGGCCGCCATGATGAAAAATGTGATTTTTGTGAATAACTGCTGATCTAAAATAGATATCATTATGAATCCAATCGCTAATGGTATGTTTTCATGGTCAAGGAATCTAAATATTTAAATGAAATAAAGGTAGGACTAATGTTTATGGTGAAAATCACAATATGGGTGAGGACTGTGGCGCTGGCGGAGGTCTGCGCTCTCCAAGTGCTTTCTAGTTGTTCATATTTTTTTTGTTTATCTTTTGTTTTAAATATAGGTTCCTGACAAAGTCTTAATTCATTGATGCAATAAACAAAAATAAAGTGGTGGTTCTTTATGCCTTTTAAACCTGAATTGGTCAGGACCGACCCCAACTCAGGGCGAAGGCTAATTTGTGGTGGAACTGTTTGATTTTTGTGGAAAGAAATTAAAAAATCTGTGAAATCATCCATCAAAATAATAGAGTTTATAGAGTAAGTTTGCATATTTTGAAGTGGGGTGCATGGCACTAATATGAGTGTCCAAAAGTTTTCCAAAAATTGCTTGTTGTTACACATCAAAAACTTTCGCTACGTAACTAGAAAGAGTGTTCTGAAGAAGGTCCGAGCTGCATTCATTAGCATCACAACAAACACACACTTGGCTTGGGTCACGTCTTTTGGTGCGTTCCAGTTGTAGTCAGAAGTAGGAATTTCTGGGTTCCCAGTAGGAAACTGCAACTGGAACGCCCCTCTAAGTCGGAATTTCCAACTGGGAACTCGGTGAAACGTCACCACCCCCGAGTTGACAATAGAAGATGGATGCCCCCAGTGTGAACAGTTATTTAGCTCCTGTAATAATCAATTTATTTGCACTTCTGACTGGGGTGTGTCGCTCTAGATCAGCTGTGTACATCGTATTGTTAGACTTATATTTACCAAATTGCTGCCATAGTGATAATCACATTCTTCATGTGATATTTGTAAACAACAACACAGAGCGTGCTTACAGCGGCTAAAAATAGCCTGGTAGATTGGCATGTTTTTTTTCAAACTTCAACTGGAACGCCGATAAGTCAGAGATGATGTCACTCCCAGTTCCGAGGTTACTGGAACGCAGCATTACGACAGTCGCCACGCGTGCTCATGGGTAGCAGAGTCTTTATATCTTCGGAAATAGATTCTCCTCATTTAACTGTAAGGCCTTCTTATTCTGCAGACTGTACAGAGTCTTAGTGAGCTGAGTTGTGTGTATTGTCAAATATATCCATACTATTATTGAAATAATTCAAAGAGCTGTTGGTGGTGGAGTCTTTTATGATACAACTGGTTTGTAAAATATCTGAAATGGAGAATAAGCAGAATATCCATAACCCTACATCATCTTTAATGAGTGTAAAGGGAACACTTTCTGAAATCATGACTCAGACTGTCCATCACTATAAAACGTTCATAATGAGATCATTTTGAAAATATGTTCGATCTAATGAGTGTGTCATCAGACTTTGGAGATACAGAGCTCTTCATTTTAAACTCCACCACCTCCTTTCATCAAACCCTCAGATACAATGATTTCAGTCTTTGGATGCATGTCAGACAAACTGCTGCCCATCCGACATGTGCTGGCTTATCACTCCCAATCGTTCTGCCTTTTAAACATATGAGTGAGAGCCAGCTCCACGGTCCCATGAATGCTTTGAGGCTGACATGAAGCTGTGTGATTGTCAGGCCGACTGATCTTTTGAAAAATTTCATCCTCCTAGTCTGATTTAAGAGGTGAAGTTTAGAGCCTCTGTAGGTCATTTGGCATGCTCCTCCTGGAAAATCCTAATCATCAAGAAGAAAAATAAAAAAGAAGGAGGAGGAGGAGAAAATGAAGAAGAGGACAAAGAAGGCCTTTTTGTTGCAATGAAATATCAGTCCCTTCCAGATTTAACCCGATCAAACACATACACACATCAAATACTTTTTGGATTGTGTGACATGAGCCATAACAGAGTAGGACAGTGGCACAGCAGGTAGTATGCACGCTTCACAGCATAAGGTTGCTGGTTTGGACCCTGTGTTGATCAGGGCTTAACATTACTGTTTGCATGGTGTTTGCATGTCTCCCCGTGCATTTGTGGGTTCTATGGGCATGAGACTTTTCCCATTGACCCAAAAAACACAACCTTACAGAGCAGCTGATTCAATGTCTATAATTAGCCTGGTCCATCTTACCAAGCTCCATCCCAGGACTGTAAGCAACCCAAAGGAGCATAGCCCGATCAGTGTCCTTTGAAGCAGGAAGAGGTGGGTGCTATGAGCAAGATGACAGCTGGAAGTGAATGCTCGAACAAAGATTAGCATGGATGCTATCAGCTTCTTTGGCAGTTGTCAGATCTCTACCACACGTCTACATCAAATGAAAAACAACCAACAACACAAAAAGTATAGTTCGGATTTTTTCGCCCCACTACCAACATGTTTTGGTGAGAGTTTGTAGTACCATGAGGCTCAGAACCTGCTATTACACTACTTTTTCAGTCTATATTCAATCAAATACTACCCCCATGACGGTGAAATGGTAGTCGTTCAACAGGACACTCTGGATGACCAACTTGGTGATAATAATTTCCCAATGGGCAAGTGTACAGTTTCCATCCATGATGTGCCACTTACCTCTTTTGGGGTTGCAGGGGACTGAAGCCTATCCCAGCTTACATTGGGCATGGTTGGGTACACCCTGAAATAGTCACCAGCCAATTGCAGGGCCACATAGAAAGACAGAAAACCATTCCTGCTCACACTTGTATCTAAGGGCACATTTTGGACACAGAATATGCAAACTCCACATGGAAAATCCCTAACAGACTTGGGATTCAAACCAGCCACTTTCTTACCACTACCTACTGCACCACAGTGCGCAAGTATACAGTATGTACAAGTCATTATTAGGAGCACAAAGCTGCATCAGCGACAAACAGAGCAGAGATAACATCTTATTGGGAAAAAAAGGAAACAAGTTTGCTGGTATCTGATCTTTCAAGGTCATGGACACTGTTTAAAGGATAAGTTCGGTTTCTGCAGCTTTTACATTGTTTAGAGAATGAAGTAGAACAACATACCCACCCAGAAGGCTTTCCTGATCCAAACAGTGCTTCGGGAGATATTTAGATCCAAAATCGAGCTGCGGACATCCGTATAATGGCAGCACACGGGGCATGTATAGCACCGCTCCCAAAACTGCATTAATTGTCCAAAAACTCATTAGTTTCACCAATACTTCATCATGGTCCGCTCGGGCTACTCCTCCATTACAGTCTGTGTCACTCCAGACATGTCCTTGTGACTGTGCTGACCTCTGAACTGAAGAAGAAGAAGGTTTGCATCCACGCATGCGCAGTACGGCTCATTGTTTCAGGGGAAGACCGCCGGCTACACAACAACCTTCTTCTTCCAGTTTTGTGCAAAATGGACGAATATCTATCAGATGAAGATGATGTGGAGGAGAACTTTAAATATGATGGGTGTCCTTACAGTTTTGAGCCAGAGTTTACAGATGAGCTCATCGAAAGGAGGACGCGGAGGCAAAGAGAAGAACAGCTAGTATAACAGAACAGAGTATATTGTTCTACTTCATTCTATAAACAATGTGAAAGCTGTAGAAACCAAACTTATCCTTTAAGGGTGCACACACACATAGCATTCCCATGTCCAGCAGATTTTGCTGCTCAAGTTCAGTTGTTTGTGCTGAGGGAGTATTCAAGATGTGTTGCAGACCAGTGTGTTATCCTGGTCCAGGTACACAAGAAAGAGTTGTACTTTGGCTCCCTTATGCAAGAGTAGAAGGACGGTGTTGGGACATGAACACAACACAACAGTTCTGAATGGCAAAGTCTTACCCTGGTGATGGCTGCGGAGAGTGTTGATTTTACTTTCTTTATTGGCAACTATCTCTTGACATCAGAGCTGCAGGTGTGAGCCTCATGCTTTTACACGCCTCACATGGTATAAATCTCTAGATAAGAAAGTAGGAACTGAGTGAATATCCTGGCCAAAACAGACAGGAAATGAAAAGAAACAACAACAAAAGAGGAAGCCCTTTTGACCTCTGCAAATATATTTGTCCACATTGGGAGAGCATGTGCAGGGTTTTGAGTTCAGTTCCTTGGTCTCCCAAGCAGCAGCCCAAACAGATTTAGACAACAGGGCCGTTAGGCTACATGCATTACGACCTCAATATCAGAAATCCACTGAACATAAACCTCAGCCCACTCCCCTTGGGACGTAGATACAGCAATGAGGTGCAGAAGGGTTTGCCTCTAGAAAAGCCTGACCCATGGTAATTATTGGTGTTGTTTGTTGCAGATGTATTCACTAGTTTTGCCAATACCATGTTCCAAATGACCGGGGACATGGGACATTTTCTTGAATGTATTACAGTCCCTTTCCATTTAACAACACTCATGAAGCATTTAGGAACTGAGGACATGAATTGCTGAATTCTTCTATGTTCTTGCTTAAGGTCCAACTTCAACTGCTCAACAGTCTATCAAGTTTATCAGTTCAAGAATCACATTTCTTGGCCTTGTGGTGTATTTGATTGAATAAAGGACAAAAAAGATTTGCAAGTTTTTTTGATTTGGGTTACCAACAATGTCTCAACTTTATTGGAACTGGGGTTTGAAGTTCTGTTAACTTCCTGTTTATGCTCCCAATTAAGAGCTCGGTTTGCTTTTCTTTTGGAGAAACTTCCTGTGTTCACACAAAATGCTAACCTGACACACCAGATTGATCGCTAAATATATTTAAGCAGTCCATCAGGGCAGGAGCCCATTGAAAGAGTTTGGGAATGTGCAAAACCTTCAAAAGGCATGCTATCGAATTCATTCATTCAGGACAACAAGCTTATGTACTAGGCAGCTGCTTGCCTTGAGAAAAGCTTGACCCATGCTGCTATAGCCGTTTAGTTTCTCAGTTCAGTTGTAGCATTGTTTCATTTTTCACTTGAATTGGTTTTCTTTCACTTTTCACTTTGTTAGGGAGACCAGAGCCTGTCAAATGATGCCTAAGCTATCCTAACGCCTCTCGTTAGTGCTGTAGCTTTGGCTTTCATTCTAGCCATCCAGCTAAAAATTCACAATTAGCTTTGAATAATGAGGTTTAGCTAAAAGCATTTTGGAATATTCTGAACCATTACATTAAGATAACTCTGCATTTTGACTGTATCTGGCAACATTTGTATTTTAACTGGAGTGATTTGCTTCCTGTTGTGACATTCAGCCAGAATCAACCCATAACACACTGTTTTTTGTCTCCACTTGCTTCCTTTGGTCCTTGTTTGGTTTGATTGGCTTTCATATTCAGCAAGATATGAACTCTGTGAACCAAGATCCTAACTTGCAGGACCAGAGTTCGTGTTAGCTTTCACACCAGCCCAAATAAATTAAGTTTCTTAAAAACACTAACTAGACCCAGACTGAGCATGTTAGAAGCTCCTTCAAACAAGAGGCCTCCATGCACAGGCTTGTGGACTTGGTGTCCATCACATTTTAATGACTGTCTTTTGAAAGAGATAGTTTCATTACTTTTCATTCTCTAAACGACTCATAACACACATGGACTATTGCTTTGTCAAAATTCTACGCCATGCTAGCAGCTAGCTTTCAGCTTATTTTACCTTTTCCTTTGATGAGTTCTTAGTTAATGTGTAATTCTTTTCCAGGTTGTGAGTCTATGTCGACCTTTTATCTCCAGGTGTTGATCGTGCATCATCTCCTCTTCTGCCTGTCAGTTCCAGTTGAATCGATTTAGCCTTCAGCTCCATCATTGGGCTCGTTGAACTTGTCTGTCAGAGAGGCAGCAGCGTGGTGATTAAAGGTGAGGTCTGAACAAATACATAACTGTTTCACTTTCAGATAACAAGATAATTAATATGTGAACATAAATGGCAGCAGGACAGTCATGCAGGAAAAGCTTGCCAAGTAAAACTGAACTTGGCTGACTGCTGGAAAACTTCTCAGGGAGTTTAGTCATGCAAGTACATGAGCTACATTTGCTTGGCACACAAAACTTTGATTAAGGAACTTAGGAAGTTTGAACTTAGACTTTAAAGTATTTTGAATGTCAATAGGAATAAATGAAATTTTAAATCATGTGCTTACTCTTCAGTATGCTTGCAAGTAAACAAAAATGTCCATATTGATGATGTTAAGCAATCCCGGTTGAATGTCTTGATTAGTGTATTGCAGCTAAATGAATGCAAAAACTACTTTGTGATCATTACTGGCCTTACAGACCTTAACAATGCATTTTAACAGCATATTGTCTCTGGTGCATTTATGTTAATAGTTCACCCTTTTTCACAAATGCAACCTTGAAATTTCCCGGAAAATATCAGGGTAACCTACCTGGGAAATTCCCTGACAGCAGGGAGTTTCCATGCAGTTTACATGTCAGTCAATGATAAAGTGAGAAGGGGAATAATACAAGGGAGTTAGCAGGTACATTTTAGGATAAAATCAGGGTAAAAAAAAAAACCTACTGTTTGCATTCACACATGCTGCAAAAAAAACACAGTCAAAGCGGATCATTAAATCAACTCATTTAGGAAAACCAGATCATGTACTAGGCGGTTGCTGCTGCAGAGGTGTGCAATACCAAACCTGTGGCATTTCGTAGATCATGTCATCAACACGCTATCCACCATTAAATACTTTCAGAGTTATTTTTCATTTAATAACGAAAAGTTGTCCAGATCTGTTGAAATTGCGAATGAAACTATAAGCATCTATGCTAATCTCTGTACTAGCAGTCTCTTCTTCCAGCAGACATGCCTGCTGTCAAAGCACTTTGAAAACCATTTTTTTTAAAGTGCTGTGCAAGTAAAGTCTAATATTATCATTATTATTCTTGGTCAGATATTTAATGAATCAAGTCTCTTATGGGGAGATTTATTGTAGATCTTGATTAACTTTCTGGTGAAACACTGTTGAGTTTACATTTATCAGGAGATGGCTCTGGCAGTAGGGAGAAGCAGCCATAATGTAGCAGAGCCATAGTCCTGGTTTTGGAGACAAAGTCCAGGTCTTAGAGCCATAGTCCTGGTTTTGGAGACAAAGCCCTGGTCTTAGAGCCATAGCCCTGGTCTCAGAGGCATAGCCCTGGTTTGGAAACCACAGCCCTGGTCTGAGAGCCATAGCGTTGTGAGGAGGAACTCTTATGCTAGGGTTAGGAGCTTGGACATCCAGAGGAAGCTCAAATTAAAGTAGAGCCACCTCCAATTGAAAGGAGCCACCTGAGGTGGTTCAGGCACCAGACCAGAATTCCCACTGATCAACTCCCCATGAACATTTTCTAGACACATTCAACTGGGCCGGCCTAGAACATGTTGGAGTTATTATCCCATCTGGCCTGAAAATGTCTTGGTATCCTAAAGAAAGAGACATTTGGGTTGACCTGCTCCGCCTGCTGCCTCTGCAACCCAGCCCTGGATCAGCTGATGTATTAGTCATTATATAACAGTTAAACGTTTAGTCTAGGGGCCTCCACAGACTATAAGAGCCACAGCATTGGTCCTGGTAACACCCCAAGAAAAATTGATGCAAAAGAAAAATGTGATACCTGATAAATTTATTTTCTTATATGTTTGTCAAACAATGCAAACCCAATGAATGTCACCATTTTGGATTAATAACGCAGTTATGATTTATTGGCTGTTTAGCCTGGAGTGACTTGTTTATAGCTATCGTAAAACATATATTACATCAAAGTCCATATTGTTTTGCCATATTATACATCAACAAATCATCATACAGCTAGAGTAGCGAGCTCTCATGTACACCAGTTTATGTTCATGTTGTTTTGGTGAAAGCTGGGTCTACGTCCTGTCACTGACCTCCTTCATGTTCGCTCATTTTTAGTTTAGGTGTTGATGTGTTTTGTGTGTTTTGATTCCCCGTCATTAGTAGCTCCCATATTCCTGAATGTTTTTGGCAATAGAACATTTGTTTTCAATTTTGTGGCCAAAAGGGAAGAACAAATGTTGCCGATGATGAATGGCGTTGAATTTATAGATCAGGATTTAACAAACAACTGAGGCATTTGAGACACTGTATTACAAATCAGATCATATGCACTAACGCCACTGAGGGTATAAACTGAAGAATATTGATTTTGACACATATATTTGCAGAAGTTATGCAGAGTGGTAAGCATTTATGGCCATTTTATTAGGTACACTTTGACCGATACCAAATTGGACCCTATTTTGACTTCAGAACTGCTTTAATTTTTCATGGCAATAATTCAACAAGGTGCTAAAAAGACTCCTGGAGATTTTGGTCCATATTGACATGATATCACAGCAATAACATTTTTATCTCACATCACATAGATTTGGTCAGACTTTGGTTGCTTTGGAGTTTTAACACCAAAAACCAACATAAATGACACTTTAACCCTTGAAGCCCTGTTCTTAACCTTCAGTCTCAAGTTGGTCCCCACTCAATTGTAATAATATATAAATATATATTTTTTCACTTTTACCATGTCAAACCATTTTAACAACTTAAGATTTAACCACATATATAGTTTTCTTTGTAGTTGTATATAAATATTTTATATTTCCATGCTCCTTATTCTACAAGAGGCCTTGATTCTTTTCAGTGGGATAACACAATAGGTTGAGTTTTTTACAGGCTTAACAAACTCAACAATTGATACCAACATTGATTTTGATTCTTTATTTTTCTATATAGCAATGAGAGTTTACAAATGTCCACCTAAATCAATAAACTGCAGTGCAGTTGGTACAGCCTGATTTACTGTTTGTTTTCTGACAGATCCATCTTGTCAAGCAGGAAGTGACAGCTTGAACAAAGATAGCATAGATGCTAAAAACTTTAGTAGCAGTTTTATCTGATCTGGACAGCATTTCTCTATTAACACACCTAAGACCATTTTTATAGAGTTCAGGTTTTTTATGTCTATGCATTTTGCACGGTAAGAGAACCAGGCCTCCATTGAAACTTTTTTATTCATGGGAAAAGTATTATAACATGTCAGGTAATTATACATGTGCAGCATGGTGGTGCAGCAGGTTGTGCACCTGCCAAATGGAAAAAAGGTTGCCAGTTCAATCCCTGGGTCAGGTAGGGCCACTCTGTGTGAAATGTGCATGTTCTCCCAATGTAGCATGGGCTCTCTCCGGGCACTCAGGCTTCCTCCTACAGACCAAAACATGCTCATTAGGTTAAATGGTGACTCCAAACTGCCCTTAAGTACAAGTGACAGAGTGAATGGTTGCCTGTCTCTATATTTGGCCCTGAAATTGGTTAGCAACTGATTCAGGATGCACCCGGCAAATAGTCCAATTTTAGCTGGGATAGGCTCCAGACCCTCCACAACCCTGAAAGGGATAATCAGTATAATAGATGGATGGTTATAGTACAGTTGTGCCCAAAAGTTTACACCCCTCAGCAGAATTTCTGATTATTTGGCCTTTTCTCAGAAAATATGAATGATAACACAAAAACCTTTCTGTCACTCATGGTTAGTGGTTGGGTGAAGACATTTATTGAAAAAAAGATTAGTTTACTCTTTTTAAATCATAATGACAACAGAAACTTCAATATTGACCCTGTTCAAGAGTTTACACCCCCCAGTTTTTAATACCGTATATTTCCTCCTTTAACATCAATAACAGCTTGAAGTCTTTTGTGGTAGTTGTGGAAGAGGGTCTTTATTTTCTCAGATGGTAAAACTGCCCATTCCTCTTGGCAAAACGCCCCCAGCTCCTGTAAATTCTTTGGTTGTCTTGCATTAGCTGCACGTTTGAGATCTCCCCAGAGTGGCTCAATGATATTGAGGTCAGGAGACTGAGATGGCCACTTTAAAACCTTCACTTTATTCTGCTGTAGCCAATGGCAGGTTGATTTGGCCTTGTGTTTTGGATCATTGTCATGTTGGAACGTCCAAGAACATCCCATGCGCAGCTTCTGGGCCGATGACTGTAAATTTTCCTCCAGTATTTTCTGATAACATGCTGCATTCATCCTTCCATCAATTTTGACCAATTTTCCTGTGCCTTTGTAGCTCACGCATCCCCAAAACATCAGTGATCCACCTCCGTGTTTCACAGTAGGAATGGTGTACCTTTCATTATGGGCCTTGTTGACTCCTCTCCAAATGTAACGTTTATGGTTGTGGCTAAAAAGTTTAATTTTGGTCTCATCACTCCAAATGACTTTGTTCCAGAAGTTTTGAGGCTTGTCTGTGCTGTTTGGCATGTCATAAGCGGGATATTTTGTGGCATTCGCGTAGAAATGGCTTTCTTCTGGTGACCCGATCATGCAGCCCATGTTCCTTCAAGTGTCTCCTTATTGTGGATCTTGAAACATCCACCCCAATTTTTTTCAGAGAGTCCTGTGTTTCAGCTGAAGTTATTTGAGTTTTTTTCTTTGCATCTCGAACAATTGTCCTTGCAGTTGGAGCTGAAATTTTTGTTGGTCTGCCTAACCGTGGTTTGGCTCTCTCTCCCCTTCTTAATTAGAGTTTTAACAGTGCTTCTTGGTATCCTCAGTTCCTTAGATATCTTTTTAAATTCTTTTCCTGTTTTATACAGTTGGATTACCTTTTCTCGCAGATCTTTTGACAATTCTTTTGCTTTACCCATGACACAGAAATTTCAACGCAGCACTGAGTGAAAGATGCACATGTCTGTCAGGAGCTCAGAAACTGAGCTTTTAAACACACACTGTTTACAAGCTAATAGATCACAGGTGAGGATGGTTACCTTAAGTAGACATTCAAACCCATTTGTGTCAAATTTTGTGCATGTTATCAGGCCAAAACTGCCAGGGGGTGTAAACTTTTGAACAGGGTCAATATTGAAGTTTCTGTTGTCATTATGATTTAAAAAGAGTAAACTAATCTTTTTTTCAATAAATGTCTTCACCCAACCACTAACCATGAGTAACAGAAAGGTTTTTGTGTTATCGTTCATATTTTCTGAGAAAAGGCAGAAAAATCAGAAATTCTGCTGGGGGGTGTAAACTTTTGGGCACAACTGTATATCAAAACTGGGTGGCTATAATGGAAGTCAATGGGACCAAATTGGTCCCAAGGGTAAAGAGTGGAGGCACATATAAAATCTCCTGTTCTATAGATCTCACAGTAGATGGGATCATGGAGTTTTAAATGAGATTTTTTTTAAATCATGGCCAAGCTTTATAAAAGAAGCCTTTAAACTAACTGATGCATTGATAATAAAATAAGTAAAGTGTCCTTACTTGAGGAGCTTTTTATGTCAAAGTAAGCAAAGAAATGGTTTACAAATTATTCTGATGTTATGAAAGACACATTGTTGTCACTCAACAGACCACACTTGTTTAAACTTTGACGTGTGCTTCCCCTTTAATCTTCAGGCTCAGCTCAGTAAACCAACTACCACCTCTTATTGTTGCAGATCCTTTCTTTACTGTTAAGGTAAGGGTCAAACATATCTTTCTGATAAAGCATAAATAAAGACACACTTAAGTTTGCTTTGAACCGCCCCTCATTAGGCTGCTGTAGGCTTAGACTGTTGAGGAACCTGATACACTGAGCTCTGTTCCTCTCCTTTTGGTTGTCCTTGGTACACATTCATGGCCCATTAGTGCTTCTAACTGTAACTGTATCTGTGGAGAAGTTTTTATAACCCCTGTGCAACTCTGACTGACTGCCATAGAAAACCTGCTTGACTCTTATTGCTGTTATTATATTCTTATTAGTCATATTTCTACTATTTATTTAAAAAGGCTTTCTAAAACCTCTAAATATGTGCAGTGACGAGTTATAGCTTTTGCTGTGGTCTGGCACCTTAAAAGGAGAGACTGACCTAAAATAAAGAAAAATATGCAGAAATGGAGGGACATGAATAGACTCTGAATTTGACCTAATAGACACTTTAACGGTCAGGCAACTGTAACTCAAATTATCAGATTGAGCATGCTTCGCAGATGACCTGAGCACACTCCGTGCCATATACTGAAGCAGATGACCTACGGCAGCAGACGATCAGGTGCCACTCCTGTCAAGCTAAAATTCACACAGGCACATCAAACTTGCACTAAAGAAGATTGTAGTATTGTGGCCTTGTCTGATGAGTCTCAATTTCTGTTGCAACAGCCAGTTGGGAGGGTCAGAGTTGGGGTTGTGTAGTTGTTTCAGGCTGGTGTGGTGGGTGTTTTTTTGGGTCCCTTGGTACTGCCAGCGATTGTTCGAATGCAAAAGTCTGTTGTTGCTGACCATGTCGGTGAGTTCTCAGTACTACAGTGCCCTCAACAACCACTAAATCTATATCTAATAAAGCAACTTTGGTATGTGGTGGAATGAGACCTTTGCATCATGGATGTGCAGCTGAAAAATCTGTAGCAACTGTCTGATGCCACCAATAAGGACCTAAATGTCCATCAGGGAAGTTTCCACCAAAGAGGCTCTGAAGGCAACAGGGGGTCCAACCTGGAACTACCCACGTGTAAGGCGGTTATGGGTGTAATTTCATATCTCTGGTTTGTCCAAGAATGTCTTTGGGTGTAAAGAAGTGGCATAGAATTTTAATTTTATTATCAGATTATCTGATGGATCTAAAATCTAATAAGTCTACAAATCATTACCTACAAATCTTGTTAGCTGTATCCACGAGAGCCCATAGAAATATATGGGCCCCTGTGCATGGGCACTCGACAGATTTAACTTAAAGATGCTATGAGGAGTTTCTAAGTAATTGCAAAAAAGTCTCACTTTTAGATATATGCCTGATCGAAATACACACTTTAAGATGAGTTTTATAGCATCAAAATAGGTTATCTATAAATGCTATTCCTTAGCCTTCCGGTCGGGTCGGGTCGGACAGGGCTGGACTGGCCTGGATACTCAACTTTGGGAAAAAGATATTTAAATCTAGAGCAAATTTATATTATTCGGACACGTCTTGGAGCACCAGGCTGTAAGTAGCGATATATAGCCGACTACAAAACTACAATACCAAAAATTGCTTGTTGTCACACATCAAAAACTACCGCTACGTAACTAGAAAAGAGATACATTACCTTGTCGCTTTGCATCCTGTAAGTTGTTGAAAAAAGAAGTTGTAAAGCAACGCAGAGTTCTGAGGAAGGTCTGAGCTGCATTCATTAACATTACAACAAACACACGCTTTGGCTTGGGTCACGTCTTTACGACAGTTGCCGCGCGTGCTCATGGGTAGCAGAGTCTTTATGTTGATGGAAATACATTCTCCTCATAGCACCTTTAATATCAATCACTTGGTAAATTAGTTGGCAACACAACTGAAGGAGCTTAAACTTCCATGTTTACTATCGTGTGAGTCATTATAAATGAAGAATGGTAGAGTGCTGACCAGACGGGCTCCCAAACCTGACGACTTGACTTGATAAGTTAGTGACCTATAGGTTCCAATCTGACCCGTGACTCCTAAACTGCATGTCATTCCCTGATCTCTCTGTCCTGTCAGTCAAATAAGGGCATAAAATCCCAAAATATATGCTGTCCCTAGACAGCTTTGAGCTGAATGAAGCATGTTGTTCTGTTTGGGAATATGTCCCGCAGCTTCAGCATGTGCCCCTGCTGCCACAGCTCTATCTCTCCAGATCATACCAATAATGAGGCTTCTGTTGAAAGTTCAGAAGGAGTCACAGTGAATCTGTCCTTCACCCACACACCCAACACAGCATCGTGTGGATTTGCTGTTCATCATGAGACTGTTTTTTTTTTTTGCTGCCACGATGGAGATGAT
This sequence comes from Scarus forsteni, assembly GCA_036419115.1. Taxonomy (NCBI): domain Eukaryota; kingdom Metazoa; phylum Chordata; class Actinopteri; order Labriformes; family Labridae; genus Scarus; species Scarus forsteni. The sequence continues at coordinate 4,506,651 of JAZDUH010000152.1, forward strand.
TGGCTATATGGATTCATGTTGTGTGTTGGATGTATGTATTTGTATAATTTGTGTATGTGTATCTTTCAATGTTTATATGTATCTATGCACATAAGTGTATCCATAAAATGAAGAGTTTTACGCTCGATTTTAAAGAGTCTTGAGATAACCCTTGTTGTAAATTGGCGCAATACAAATAAAGACTGATTGATTGATTGATCTCCCCACAAGGAACCTGATTCATTACACAACTGACCAGAGAAATCTACAGAATAAAAACATTCTGATGAGGTTAAAATTTGCCGGGAAATGCTTGTGGTTCCCAGAAAAAATAGGAGAATCTCCTATCCTGCTCACACAAGTAAAATGCTGCCAGTGAAAAACAGCATTTATCATGGTCAAACAAACCAACAGAACTGGCCTGGTAGTATGGTCCAATCAGCAATGACAATGTCACAAAATATAGCATTGGACCATTTAAGGAACAGGGCTTTACATTGTGAAATGGGCAGTAAAAGATAACGTGTGTTTTATATTTGCTTACAGGATGGACCATGTCTTTGTCAACATCTATGGCCCCACCGTGACTCTGAACCCCAGAAAGCTTCACACTAAAGCTTCACACTAGACGAGAACATATAACCTCCATCCTGGTCTCTTTCCATTAACTTCCTGTTCATTTTAGGATCCATTTTTAAAATTTTATAATTGTTTTAAAATCTTTAAATGGACTCTCATTTCTGTACATCTATGATCTTTAAAAAGTCTGCACTCTGTCGTGATCTGTAGGGTCTGCTCATTTTTGACCTTGTAGTCCTGAGGACCAGGCTTAAAACTCAAGGTAAACAACCCACTTGAAATCACAAAGTTCTCACCTTACCAATCTATTAAATCTTGTCTTAAAACATACTTTTAATCACTGACTTTTCAGCATGAGAGCTGTGTGGCCTTTAATTTTTTGTGGTTTGTTTTTTAAATGTTTTTACATGTTTTGATCATTTTATTCTGTATTTTGGGGTGTTTAATGTTAGTTTTATTCATTTTAAAGAGACTGTGATGAGTTTTTAAGTAATTACAAAAAAGTCTCACTTTAAGATGTATGCCTGATCGAAATACGCACTTATCAATGAGTTTTATAGCATCTACATAGGTTATCTATTCCTTAGCCTCCTGGTCGGGTCATACAGGGCTGGACTGGCCTGGATACTCAACTTCGGGGAACCAGACAATTAAAACTAGAGCAAATTTATATTATTTTATTATTTATATTACACGTCTGAGAGCGCCGGGCGGTAAGTAGCGATATATAGCCATCTACAACTACAATAATAACTTTTCCCCGCATTGCTTGTCGTCACACATCAAAAACTATCGCTACGTAACTAGAAAGAGATACATTACCTCGTCGCTTTGCACCCTGTAAGTTGTTGAAAAAGAAGTTGTAAAGCAATGCAGAGTTCCGACAAAGATCCATGCTGCATTTACCACAACAAACAAACACATTTGGCTTCACGTCTCCGGTGCGTTCAGGTTGAAGTCAGAAGTAGGAATTTCTGGGTTCCCAGTAGGAAACTGCAACTGGAACGCCCCTCTAAGTCGGAATTTCCAACTGGGAACTCGGTGAAACATCACCACCCCCGAGTTGACAATCGAAGATGGATGCCCCCAGTGTGAACAGTTATTTAGCTCCTGTAATAATCAATGTATTTGCACTTCTGACTGGGGTGTGTCGCTCTAGATCAGCTGTATACATAGTATTGTTAGATTTATATTTACAAAAATGCTGCCATAGTGATAATCACATTCTTCATACAACAACACAGGACGTGCTAACAACAGCTAACAATAGCCTGGTAGATCGGCATGTTTTTTTCTGACTTCAACTGGAACGCCGATAAGTCGGAGATGATGTCGCTCCCATTTCCGAGGTTACAGGAACGCAGCATTACGCCGGCGATAAATTCTCCTCGTAGCACCTTTAACTAATCTTTATTTTATTCTATTTTATTTTTTGTTGGTTGTCACTGTGCAGCACAATGTCATTGTTTTTAAAAACAATATATGAAGCAAAATGTGAATAAAGTAGTTTTGCATTTTGTGTGGTTGAAAAATTGATATTTGGAAGATATGAGTTAAATAACTCACCTTTATTAACACTTTGACCTCCAGCAGAATTTTAATAGTATATTATCCCACAAAAAAAAACACCCTGTACGTTAAGTCATGAAAAGCCAGATTGTCTGATGCAGCCCAAAGTTTTCTGTTAAAAATCACATGAAGCGGCATGTTTGTTAACTCTACCTTCTTTAGCATGTTCTTTTGTGCAGCTGAGGTCATTCCTGACGTCCACGTGCCGTGGCGTAGGCCCCATCTGGGATTGTTCAATTTCTCTATTTCCCCCAAAGACCTTCTGATCATCCCTGATTACACATGGCAGCCTCTGACCCGCTCCGAAGACCCTCTCCTGACATGGGGGATTGACGGTTATCGATGTAGAAGCCTTCGTTAATTCAGCATCACAAGGTTGTGCTTGCCCTACAGCTGGATAACAGTTTTAATCTCATCTGTGATCTCAGACTGGAGTTATTCTGAGATAAAACTAAAAAAAAATGATCACATCCAGGTTTGATTTTTTGATTCCTTGTAATTCCAGATTTAGTCGTGGGTCTCTGGAAACTGGAGCCTCCTCTTTGATTGAGTGACTCACCTGCTGTGGAAATTATAAACACTGAGCAGGAATTTACATTAAGCAGCGAGTGGAAAAGTGCACCGTGCTGATGGCTCTGTCTGAACCGCACAGTAATAAAACCTCTTCTGTATACAAGACATGTTTCATCAAGGTATCTGTACTTCTTCACTCTTTAAAAGCCATATCATAAATCTCCGAAAAGAGCAGGAAGAGCCAAATGTGAAGATTTCAAAACATCTTCACAGAAAGGAAACTGAGCTTTTCGGCTTCTGCAGTGAAAATGCTCACCCTTAAATCTCATTTGTCCTTAATGGAGAGCTGTCAGGCTGTACAGAGTCACTGAAACTGTGTCAGCTTGACCCTGAGTGATTGCAGTCAAAAGTCAATGGGGATGAAGCACCGTGGAGCACAGGCAGGAAGACAGATGGAGTAGAGTTACCTGTTTTTGCTGTGTAGTCATGGAGGTCTGACAAAAACGTCTCCCTGATGTTAGAGTGACTTTGAATGCTAAAATACTTAAAAAGAGCAGACTCATCAGAACTGCTTCAATCATTTGAGCAGAACTGGCCTAAATAAGGAAAGAAAAGGTGCTCAATAAATCTTTGTGATAAATTCTTCAAACTCGAGCTGCTTTACTGACTGGTAAACGGAGCTTCTTTAACATTTTTTAGTCTTTTGACAACTCAAACACTGTTACACTACAGGTCACATCCACTTATTCACACCCACTCGCTCTCATATTTATACCCAGTTACATTATTTACATGCCACTGACTATGCATCAGAAACAACTTGGGGTTCAGTGTCTTGCCCAAGAACATATAACATGGGCTGCAACCTTTTAGACCTTTAAGAATCCTATCAGATCATTTTTGAGTGAGAGTTAACATTTGGTCAATGTCCAAGTGAAATCCCATCAAGTGGTTTTGAAAAACTGCATGTAAGTTAGGTATGCATGATACCATTAATTTGATATCGATATCAGCTGGTATCGGTCTAAAAAGTTAAGTATCATTATCAGCCTATGTATAATTTTTTCTGATATTTACAGCTGATATATTGGCCGCACATATCACTTATCTGCTGGAATATCGGCAAATTACTGAAGTTTACAGTATTGATGCACCTTCTCATCAATCAATCTTTATTTGTATAGCGCCAATTCATAACAAGTGTTATCTCAAGACACTTTACAATAGAGCATAAAGCCCTTCATTATATGGACACACATATGTGCATAGATACATATATACATATAAAAATACACATATACATATATATATTGTATATGTATTGTATATGTATAAATTTACGTTTATATATATAAACAAATTTATGATGTAGGCCGGAAAAAAATGAGCTTCCCCTCCTTGACTGACCAGCAGCCGCCACTGGTCAATATCTTCAGAAATGTAATAATATTTACTAGTTACAACGCAATATATGGATGTTTGTCAGCTTAGGGCCTTCCTACACATAAAACATGCCACATTTTTACCTGATCAACACTGAAAATAGCTCTGTGACTCACTTAATTATGTAACACCATTACTTATATTCTGTTACTCCCCAGGCCTGAGGACTAACTGTCTAAAAACATGATGTTTTAGAATATCACTGACATGCAGACATCTTTAACAGAGTACAGCATCTTTATTTAGCTCAAAGTCTTGCACAATAGCTTGGAATTGTGTCAGCGCTCTTCAGAAACTATTGTACATGTTTTGGCCCTGATCATTGTACCAACCAGGAGCGTTTGCCCACCTCTGTGTCTCAACATGTGGCGGTTTAACTTTCCCAAGGGGAATTCCAAGTTTATTTTGCTGGTTGAAATTGCCTGAGCAACACAGCTCCTAAAAAAGCCTGGAGAGCACACTGAGCCCAAGTGTTGTGAGATCTGTGGTTGGAGTAGATTGAACTGATGTGCTGATAAAGTGGATTCTCCTTTTAAACAGTTATATGCATTGTTCTAAAGGATTTTGTTTAACAGAAACAAATTTTGTTCATGCATGGAGAGAACAACAGAGAGGCACAGGCCCATCATGTGAAGGAACTCACACAAATGCAGTACCTTCTTCAAGCACTGGGGCATATACTAACTGTGTTAGATACCCCTGTTTATTCCTTGTTAATATCAACTGCCAATCAGCCAATCACATGAAAGCAACCCAGAACATTTGACCATGTAGACGTGGTCAGGAAGACGTGCTGAGGTTCAATCCTCTTGAAAATGGGATGCCACATCATAACTGGCTAGCTCCTCATAAACTTTGTTTCAGTAGAAACAAACATAATGAATACAAATTTGTCATCTGGACAGCCATGAATTTGTGGCAATCATCAATTCTTACTTTAGTCCCTTTGTTTGTGCTCACCTTTCGGCCACTCCCAACCCCATCATGGCTTCTTCATACTGTAACTGTAAGTCATTTATTGTAAAATAGTGCTGTACTCATGGTAGATCTGAAGAATGCATGTATCTGTATCTGTATCTATATCTACACACACACACACACACACACACATATATGTATGTGTATATATATCTATATATCTATATCTATATCTATATCTATATCTATATCTATATATATATATATATATATATATATATATATACACACACACACACACACATGTGTTTGTATATGTATTATGTATTTATAAATGTAGCATGTATATAGGCCTATACATAGTTTATATATGTGGGGCACAAAATGGTTAAGCACAAGGTTATTGTTGTAAAAATATTATAAAGACAACACTGAAAACCTAATCTCATTAAAAAAAAGGGAACAATTCAAGCAATGTATGGCTACGTACGATTACTTCCAAAACTAAAAACTTTTCCTTTGATTAAGAAGCACTTTTCATTGTGTAATACTTCATATCACACCCTTACCCATGCTTTGTTTAGTTATGTGATTGTCATAGGAAGAAATGAGTTTTTATCCCGGTTAGTACCAATATTGGGATGTGTGTACTGTCGTCCTGAGGGGAGAAGCATATAAAATCCCTGAGAGTGGGTTGATTTTATTCATGCAGATCTTGTCTGCCTTGTCATAGACTGTGTTTTGCATGTAACACAGTGGGCTCTAATTTCGTGGCGCAGTGCAGAAGGCGCAAGCCTGGCGCACGCCGCCCAGTGTTAATTTCATGCGGCGCACCACCGTGCGCTGCCAATTTGACAATTTGGTAGACCGTCTGCGCAGAGATGGGTGTGACGGCGCACCAGGGGGAGTTGACTGCGCACCAGGGGGAGGTGTCGGCAGATTCATGTTGGCGCAGTGACAATTTCGTGCCAAAAACAGTGCAGAAGGTGCGCTGAAAGCTCGCCAGCTCCAACCTGGTCTATTCTCGGCGCAAAGCGGAGCGCACCCTCCGCAACTGTAATTAGGTGACAAGCGCACATGTGCGCACACGTCAACAAAGCCTCAGAGGCAGGTTTCCAGAGTGTCAGGCACATTTTAATGCAATAAACAATCACAGCAATCACTATTTAATCTAACCGTCTGAACCAGCATATACATTTATATCTACATCAACTTTCCCGTCACATCTGATGTTGGATTAAAGCCGTTTGTCATAACGGAAACTCAACCTGACGGCAGCTGGGAGTTTGATGCACATCTTACAAGTCAACAATAAACACCCTTAAGATCTGATACTGAGTATATATCTGGATTCTCTCATTCATTAAATTCAAAGAAAAGAGGGAGAAAAAAGACGAAGAAAAAGGAGATAAATTAAATGTATGTCACTAAGGATTTACCCGTGATTTCCCATATTTCTCTATTTTAGTCTTTATTTTTAACGTGATCTAAAAAGATGGAGTACATTATTGTAAGGAGGATGAGGAGGAGACACCGGGAGAGTATACAGTATATCACTAAAGGCTCTGCTATTTGACGATGACAAACCAGGAGTGCAGGTGGATCACAAGCATTATAAATGGATAAGCCATCTGCGGTCTAACTGTCTCTTAATTTTGTGCTCCTATAATGACAAAGGAACAGATTACATCTGTCCTGGGAGCTGGCCCACACGGTGACGCGTAGACCGATGCGCGCCCCGATGGCCAGTCTGTTCTCCCAACTGCTGAATGACAGCAGCTCTGACTGCTGGGTCTTTCCAGCACACTGTTTCCAAGGTGGCGGGGATCATTCAGAACAATCTGACGCTGCGCCTCGGCGGCAGCGCATTTAAAGGCGAGGAGAGGCGCTCATTTGATTGGTGAAGACAGCGATCGGCTGTGTTAATCGCACTCACGTCTATTCTCCTACTCTGACATTTGCGCGGAGAGGCAGAGACGTGGGCGTGGACGCGCTCCTCTGCGCCCTTGCGCCCCTCTGCGCCTTGAGTGCGCCTCTCTTGGCACTGCAGGAAACTTGCAAAGTGCGCAGGTCACTCCCTGTCGGCGCGGCGAAGGCCGGCGAAGGGCAGGTGCGCCTGCGCTTGCGCCTGGTCAATGAAATTAGAGCCCAGTAACTCAATTTCATAAACAAGAATTCTGAAGTGTCTTGCTCTCTAGAAGCAAGGTTTGCACCCTGGAGACTGTAAGAGATACTACGTGCCTTATCCTAGTATGACAGCTTTCTGCATAATCTGCAGACCTCACAGGCACCTCACATAATTGATTGTGATCAGATATTACAGTGCAATTTATCTTGTGTACAGGAAATCTAGTAACCATGTTTCTCTGTGTGCATTTAAACTCCAAATCCTGAATATGGTCAAACCAGGAAACTGCTCATAGCCAGAATTCATAGCAGTATAAATCAGGTTTTTTGAAGTGGTTTGCTCGAGGCCTGTGGCATCAGTTAATATGACTGCCACTAAAGCATCAGGCTAGCATTGTCTCTGAGGAGAGCTACAACTCTAGGTGATGTATATAGCAGTTAATGGCCTCGAAGAAGCCTTTTAATTAATCCACTTGTATGTTAAGGCCCATTTGACTCGCTGACTGCCTTTAACTTGTGTGATGTCAGCAGTGCTTCCTTTTTTCATTTTAGTGTGCATGTTATCATGTTACAGCCTTCAGGTGCTTCTCCAGTGCTGAAAATCTGAGGAATAGGAGGCTCATGTTTCTCTGCAAAAGCAGACAGAACAGTGACAATCACAGAGCAATATTTTCTTTAATCCAGCTGATATTTATGCCCATAGCTGTAGAATGTGTCACAGAAAAGATAGAAACCAGTTAATCATCTATATGTGCCTCTCAGAGTTAAAGCTTCAGCTTACCTCCTCTAACCTACCATTAAAGTTGAAATTTAAAGTAAAATTTTCCTACCAGCTTTTTAATGATCATCTGAATTTGAAAACACATTAATTGAATCTTGCACAGAAAGACAATAAAGCACTTTAATAAAGAGTCAGTCTCATCTCTTGCTAAAGCTATGTGCATTCTGCTGCTGCTCAAAGCCGTCCAGACATCTAAATCCACACTTGCTGTCACTTTAAGTGCACTTGAGACCTTATTTATTGGAGAGCACTTGTAAACTTCCCCATCTCCAAAAGAAGAAGAAGAAAATCTTGTAAGTCTATTGAGAATGTTAAGTGTAGTTTTCCATTTATCAGTGGCAACCAGACACACGGACAGTCTTTATCTAAAGACATTAGCTGCCTCAGTTAGAGAGCACTCATGCTCTTGGGAATTTCAGTGCCGTGGTAAATAGATGGCAAGTTGTGCTTTTACCAAGTTATTCAACCACCTGTTGAGCACCAAACACATAATACAGCACTGTGAATATAAATTAAAGAACACTATAACAAAAACAAATTTCATGCATTCAAAGATTTTTATAACCTTGCAGTGCAGTTGGATCAGACTGATTCAGTGTCTGTAATTAGGCAGATTTGTCTTGTTTCTGGGCATTCTGTAACGTCGGCCAGAAGGAAGAAGATAAAATTCAACAGAGGGTGATCAGGGCAGTTCAGAATAAGTTGGACCCGTCTAATAATACATCTGATGTAAATATCCTTTACAAAAGAAATTCAGTTGTTAAGGTTGCGTGTATATACTGTGCAGCAGTAGGAAATATCAAATAAAGACATTAAAATAGATAAGAGCATAAAGTTTAAATAAGTAAAATTAAGAAAAATTTAGTAGGCAGGCTGTAACAAATCGTTAAGCAATATCAGTGTCCTTATGAAGGAAACATATTTAAAGAGAAAAGCACTCGGAGAGCGCAGACCTCCGCCAGCGCCACAGTCCTCACCCATATTGTGATTTTCACCATAAATAGTCCTACCTTTATTTCATCAAAATATTTAGATTCCTTGACCATGAAAACATACCGTTAGCAATTGGATTCATAATGATATCTATGTTTGTTCAGTAGTTATTCATGAAAATCACATTTTTGGCCATGGCGGCCAGACGCTGATCCTGATCAACACCAAAATTGAATCACTTCTTCCTTTTCCCATGCTGAACATTTCCTAGAAATTTCATCAAAATCGGTCCATTACTTTTTGAGTTATTTTGTTCACAGATGGACCGACAAACAAACTCTCCCGAAAACATAACCTCCTTGGCAGAGGTAAATACAAGTGAAGTGCTGCACTCTGATCTACTTGCTTGCTATTTTGACCAGATTCACAAGTCTGTTTTTACTAGACCAAGCAAGTCAACTGAAACTAGTAACCACGTAGAACGTGAGAACACTTTCTATAAAACTGATAAAAAGTGTGGTCAGATCTGTTCTGCCTTTCTTTATTAAAAAAACAAAATAAACACTGAAGCACTTAGAAACGGCAACGATATTTTCACGTCACTTTTGACGTGAGTTTGTTCTAAGAAGTGGTTGACGTTTTGTTCTTTACACTGCAGTGCAAGCGTCCACTTATAACATTTTCTAACTGGCCTGCAAACAATATGATTTACAGAATGATCGTCCAATCACCTGCCAGATATGCTTTTGAAAGGTCCTGCCCATTCCCAAACACTTTCTATGGACCACTGAAGTACTTTGAGTGGTCTATTCAGTGGGTCAGGTTAGGACTTTCAAGGATGTGACATTTTTTTAAAATCATTTTGTTTCAGTGATTTCCATATATTGTCAACAATCCAATTTCTTTACATTTTTCCAGCATAGTTATTACATCATAACAGAGCATTAATCAACTGTATTTTCATGTAATTAGAAGACTGATAGACTGTTATTCTTGTTAAAGCCGAGGTATAAAATTGCAGGTGAAGTAGAGGAGATAGATGAGAAAGACAGGACGGGGTGGGGGACCAGCATGTGGTACTTCACTCCAGAGGGGGACCACATGGATTTGGGTCTGCTAAATGTCAACATGAGTAAGGCATGTATCACTTTGTTTCCATGATTTCTACTCAATTAAATCATTAAGTGTCATTAAGGGACTTGTGTAATAGCCTCTCTGGTGCAGGAGGGGGGACTGGAGAGAAATCCGGCTCAGTCTGCACAAGACTGGAATATCAAACTATACTTTACTTGTTAATCTACAGGTTATTACTACATCATAATTCTGTATGAAGCTGCATTAAAGCCCCGCCATGACTCCCAAAACTGAACGAGAAGCTGAAGCCTGCAAATCCACAGGGGAAGTATGAAGTTTTACTGTAAATGTTGTGACGGCTGGAAAGGGGGAAAAAAAAGAAAGGAAAAAGGAGTTTAATGTTCTGCATCCACTCTGGCAAAAGACCTGAGTACTGCCGAGCCAGGTCAACATTCTGGAAAATGAAAGAGTCATTATGAGTGGAAACACTTGTATTTAGATCATTACTTCACACAGTAATTATTACATACAGAGTGTAATGAGTCATTGCAAGCAGATTAGTTTGTTAATCTCCAGGAAACAAAAAGCCTGGAGGACAGCGAGCGTGCAGAAAAAACAGCCAAGATTATCAACGAATGTTGCTTGCATGCAAGTGTAAACAAAGAGAAACGGATACAACTTTTTTTCTGTGTAATTGGAAACAAAGTGTCGGTGAAGCAAAGGCCTTAGCTCTGATGATGCCAAGAGAATCTATTTTAGAGCTCTGCTTCCTAAAGTTAGGGCTGTGGCTCCCTGCTGGGCTCCAGAGGTGCAGCAGATGGACCATGGAGCTTATTCTGAATACACAGTCATAGAAATATTTTTTTATCTCCTTGGTGTGAAGCATGTTGTCTAAAGATATGTAGGGTACAACAGCTTAAGGTATTTTAGACTACTCTTTGGAATTAAGCATTCACTAAAATGGTGCAAAGTCAGGTGCACACCACTAAGTGGATGGATTTTCTGCTGTAACATAGTTGTGTTTTAGGCACATCCTGAGTCAAACAGGGGTGCCAGCTCTAAATTCCTCTGTGTGCTTGCTGGCTGGTGTTTGTTGCTTATATGGCAGCTTTTATAGTTTGGTCTTTAGGCTCATTTTTTAATCCTCTCCCCTTATTGTGCCACCAAATACAAAAACACTGTAAACTGTACAATACATGCTAATTTTCAGATTAAAGTTACATTTTACTGAAGCATTCCCACAACAGCAAACATGATAACAAATGCTGGAAACTTCCACTGTCTGTAAATAAAACTGTTACCATCTGAATAATTGAAGTCTCCAAATAAAACCTGGCTCCAGTAAGAAGAGAGGCCAAGCCAAGCCAAAGTTGGGGAAGGCTCACGTCACACAGCACACTGCTGTGAATTTGGAATTTTGGCAGCAGGTGTGGATTTCTTGGAGCATTGCTTAGTGTGTTCTTGTGCAAGTATTACACCATAAAAAATTTTAAAAAAGCACATGCAGGATTAAAGATTTTTTTTAAAATACCACATTCCATTGTAGAAACTAATTAATCTCACCAATACTTATGCTTATAGGTATTTAAACAGGTTGTGTGATGTGTGTTATGCATGCAGTAGAAAACAAAGTCAGTAATTCCTGCAGGAAAATAAGAAAATATACTGCTTAATTCCCACCGTCAAGGGCGTAGGTATAATTTTGACATTGGTGTGGACATTTTTGTACATCCTGAAAGTTGATGTGTTTTACATTTATGACCGTTATTTCACGTCATGTAGAGATGATCAAACAAACAAGCAAACTATCATATTCACAAAAAACTTCTCTATATACTGTCTGTCCCCTGCCAAAAATATATTGATGCATGACATATTGGGACAATTTGAGATGCAACAATCAGACATTTTGATGGTGTGGTTATAATCTGAGGAGGAAACGCAGTTTCACAATTATTACCGATAAGTGTAATTTATTCCCCAATTATTTCAATGCATAAAATCATGTTTGTAATCCAATGTTTTATTGTGTTTTTCCCACAAACTTTTATTGTTCTTCTTAGAGGTTGCTACCTTTCAATATACAAATTATACATGGATAATAATTAAAATAACCAAAACATGTATCTCTTTGGCATTAAATATAAGCAATTTTTAGTTATAACGTTATGTACCATGCTTATGTTTTCTGTTCGGGACCATGTGGTAGTGGGATAATATTGATAGGGACGTGTCCCTAGCATCCCTACCCAATTCTACGCCCCTGCCCGCCGTTATGTTATGTTTATGAAATGTGTCTGTCATAAACATAAACCTGCCCTAAATAAGATTAAACTTCAACTTTAATTATTAATACCCTTTCACTTTTTCTTGATCCAGAAGTGTTGGGCTTCTACAAATGCGCTTGGATACCTGATGAAAAAAAAAAAGCTTGAATCTGAGTATTAACATTTTTCATACAGTGTCGTGTGTGCGTGTTCTGTAAGTGTAGTGGCAAAATAAAAGGGGAAGAATCCGTCCACCCATCTGTGTAATAGCCAAAACACACCCATGTATCATCAAGACACAAATCCATCCCATTTGTACCCTGTGCCGGGCTTTGGCCGAGAACATGCCTCCTTGAAATTATAGAATATAAACCAACACGCCTTAAACCGTCATGCTCCACATGCTTTCAAACAATGCGCTTGTCAACTGTAGCCTAAAGGGACAGCAGCTCCTCCGATAGTACTGATCCACTAATTACTCCACTGTGGATTTTTTTTTCTCAGAAAGGACTCACAAAGCCTTTTCTTCCTGTCAGCGTGATGTCAACATGCAGTACACAGGCAAAACTCAGCAACTCCCATAATTTATCAACTATATCATGCAGTTTTCAATTTTGAATAAGCTCTAAATTTTCAAATGTACATTATACATGAGTACAAGCAAAATATTTATTTTTTGACACACCAACATCCTGATTGCAACACATCAGATACAAAAAGCTATAATATTCTCTTCCTCTGTGATAACATGTGCAAACAGAGCACTGCCATCTTATGAACAGGGGGATGCATAATAACTGCGCTGTGATTGGTTGAAGACACTGACATATCGATAGCTGCTCCTTGATTGGTTGGTACACTTACAACTGAGCATGCTTGGGCAGAAATCAAGTAAAAGCAAAAGGTGTTTCTGTATCAGCTTGAGGGAGAAAATCTTGTAGGGTAATAGATGTGAAAATAATGATATTTCATTGATTGAAATTTGAATAAAAGTAATTTTTGAGTTGTCTGAGAGAGTAAGGTTTGGTCAAAATTTGGGCAAGAGTTATATTCAAGTACCATGTTTTCCAGGCAAAAATCATGAAATAGAGTTGTCTATTATAATCGAGGGCATGTTATAATCGAGAAATGATGGTACCTGTACATTCTTTGTTTAAGAAATAAGAAAACAAAGGTGACAACTTAAGGTCTCATGCCGTGATTTAATGACAGTTTTAACTGGCCACTAAAGATTTCCAGACCTCCAACTAGACCAAGACATTCAGTAGTTTGTAAATAGCTATTCTTGAGGAAATTAAAGCTAAGTCCTGTCCCAGCTAATTCTGACATACTGTATAAGACACTAACTGGAGCCATTAGACGCAGCATGCTGGAGTATTATGCCTCATACCTCTCTAATGAAGAGATGTGTAAAAACACCAACAGGCAGTTTCAGTTACACCCCACAGGAAAAAAAAACTTTTTTATTCCCCAGGATACTAACGCAACACATGTCCATGCAAATAGCCTGTGTACTCACTGCTTGGGTAACAAATTGCCATATCATGTGTTACAATTACCTCCTCAGTTCGGCCGGCCAATACATCTTCCCAATGAAACGGACTGAAAGCTATGAATTATGGCCATATTTCAGTCTAAAAGAAACAAACCACTAATTGCGACGTGGCCTCTCGGTAATTTCAACAGAGAGCCCAGAAAAGGCACTCCAGCATTGGGGAAATCATTTACTGCTGCTCCTGCTGTATTTTGGTTTCAAATAACAGACACTACTAATTTGGTGTGGGCTTGACCCCTGCCCCCCCACCTCAACTCCCTTCTTCCCCCCATATGCCCCGTAGGGAGAACTCCAATCAGCTCACATCTCCGCCAACTCCCCCCCCCACCTCTCTGTGCTTTTACAAACTCTCTCCGCTACCAGTGAGGAGAAGTCCGCCTCCCTGAAATGTTTCTGCTAATTCCCATTTCCTTTATAATCACAAGCTTTCATGTGAGTGGTTGGGCAAGCCGGCTTGGGAGGGGAGTGGTAATTACTTTGGGGTCCCGGGCATTAACCCGGCCAGGTGTCACTGGATGGCCTGTTTACCTCAGTGATTAATGAATGGACTGCTAGTCTCTCTTTACCCCCACCCACTGCTCCTTTTATTCAGAGTGGAGCGTGCCGCTGAATCAATTTGCCGAGCAGTGACAGGTCTGAGCCACATCAGGCCTCTGAGGCATCCGGTCCACACGGGCCCTTCTCTTCTTACAGGGGCCATCTCATCTGTTAGGGGTGCTAAGCTAATTAGGACAGAGTTTTAATGAATGGTAATGTAGGCAGCGTGTGCCTTAAGATAACATTTATGGACTGCAGTTTGTTGTAGAGGTGATAAATAAGCTGTTGTACCTCCTCATGAAGTGGATTTGTCTCAGTAGTAACTAGTCAGTTAAGAATATAATAACATTAAGGCTGTAAGTGTTAAACCAGAATAAACAACATAAAAATCAAATTAAACCTGTGATGAAAACATGACCCACAAACTCAGTCTCTCATTATATTACACATTTTTTCTGCCTTTTCAGCATTTACACGTCTGTCTGGATGCAGTTTAAGTCTAACCTCAATGTATCAGCTTGTCCAAATGTCATTAATCCTGTGCTATTTGGTTAAGGTGGACAATATGTAAATACACAATGGACCAGATCCTCAAAAGGATTGCACTGCTTTTGCGACCGCTAAACCTGTGCAAACGACCGAAAAAAATAGCACACAAAGCATACGCAAAGGGTGAAATGCACGCAAACTGAACCCAAACTGCGCTGCTGCTCTTAGCTGCGCCAGTCCAATTTGCATGCATGTAAATTATGGAATATTCATAAATTCAGCACAAAATTGCCCTTTACTATGCAAATGAGCCTCAGTGCAAATACCACCTAATCCTCGGAGACCAGCGCTAATTGCCACACGCAGTTAAGCGATACAAATTACCGCCAGTGAGACCCTTGTATTAAATCCACGTAGTGCTATTTGTCCCTCTCTGTGTCTCTCTCGCTCAAAATGTTTGGAAATTGCACTGAGTTGGTGTTAACTGTAGAGCAGAGCCTTTATAAGGGCTGTCAGCCAGGACTCTCCAGTAATCATGGCAGCAGTGATTGTAGCCGGGGGAAGGTACCGTGGCTCGCGAGATGGCAGGCGCGTACAAGAAAGAATTTATCGGAGGATTTACGTGACAATGAAATCACTTGCAGATAACAGTTGCCAGAGCATGATATAGCCTACTGTCTACGTCTCTGCGAATATTCCACCTTTTTTAAGTAAACATAAATAAATCTGTTAAAATACAGTCTGTTAAAAAAAAACATTGACCCCCTCGACCACTTTGAATCACTTTGTAGTGATAATAAATAATTTAAAATATTTTCTTAAGGGGCACAATTAATACTTGGACATTTATACATTTGGCAGCTGTATCTCAGGAGGTAAGAGTCGCCCACCAAATGCCCAGTGCTTCACCAAATAAAGGGATAAATCAGTAATACCCAAAACAAACCTGAGAAATAAATGCAACTCAACTTTTCATCCTGACAAAAGTAATTTAGCAGCCTCAGAGGTAGGTCAGAGTGGGCTTTATGTTGACAGATCTGCTCTAATGTAAATAGATCAGTATCAAAGATTCAGGACCATGGACAGCTCTGCATCGACTGGTTTATTTTTATTATTTATTTTTCATATATTTATATTATCATTAAAGATCATAAGGACAATATGATAAATAATAAATAAATCCACATATAAAGCCTTAACCATTTCTGGAAACACGTGAAAACGACAACAAAACGAGAATGTCAAATGAGGTCATTATAAATTACAATTATTTTTCTTTCCTGCCTCTTAATTACCATCATGTGGCAGGCGGCTCAGGCTGACTCTCCCCCTTACAACGGTCCTTACAGTCCTGCTCATGGCCCCATCATCTCTGCATGACTCGCCTGCATGTGTGCTCTCAAGCCCGATTTTTTTTTTACCTGCTAGAGCACTTAATTTGATGTGACCAACTTGCTATAGCTGCAAGTTTGTGTCTTGTGCCTTGCTGTTACTGCACAGTTTTCTTGTGCCGTTGCTTGTTTTAACTGCTCAGTGTAAAGGAGACGTCAATCTTGAAGTTTGCAGAGACAAGCCACCTATATGCCACCGGAATTATTGAAGCCAGAGGCGCAAAATACACTCAGATACCAAATGGTGTGGGCATGTTTGCGCCAGCATATCATTAGAGCAATTTCTTTTGAGGATAATGTGCCACAACAGGGCAGATTGCGTGAGCCATTTCTGTGCAAATGATGTTGCTATTAGCAGGAGAAATCCATTCTTTGTGAATCTGGCCCAATGTTTTAAAAAAAACCTGTTGGCAGGTTTGGCTCTAATCAAAACAAAAAAAAAATAGGCCTTTGCATAGGCCTTTTATCCCGCTATTTTACATGTAATTTTGCAATCGTGTACAAAATTCCAATGTTGAAATGAGTCTCAAGACTTGGCCTGACAATGCAATCAAACATGTTCAATATCAATGGCAGACTTGAGTCTTGTCTGATGCAAATCCTGCAGTGTCATGACACGACTGTTGTTAATTACATCAATGGCTTCGCCTGGTGAGCTGCTCCACAATCAGATGGTTGAGGGTTTGAACCCAGGTTTGGCTGTCGGATGTTAAAATGCTAAAAACAATGACACCAGACCTGTCACCAAATAGGTTTCCACTTGTGCCTGATGAATAAGCTTAACATGGGAAAACAGAAGCGTAAAGTTTGAAAAATCACTTTCAAGCCAATGCTTTATCACATTATTGACTAGCATTTTGGTAATATCTTTGAAAGAATCTATGGAGGCTTACTTCCTTAGCCTCTTTAGTCAGCTGGTTTCCTCCGCTTCTGCCTTGTTCTATCTGCAAAACAGCTGTGCTGCCTCAAGCTGGTTCGCTGGAAAATGAAGTCTAATTACAGTGGAATCTTCTCCAAGCAGATTAACCACACACAAGAAAACAAACTCAGAGCTTCCAGCTAATCTCAACAGAAATAGTGGAAATGTTATTGATTGAATCAATACTGAATATTAATATTGCAGGTATGTTGCAAAGGGGTGGAAAAATTCTGACAATTTCTGGAAACTTTTCATGGGAAGTGAAGTTGGGGAATTTTTTGAAATATTCCAAACTGGGAACAACAAAAGCAAAAACAACCTATGACTCCAGACCTGTTGGCAAATTTGAGCCAAACTGGCCATTTCCAAAAGTAGTGGGTAATGAACGTATGTAGACGTGTGAGCTGATACTGATGAACACGTGGAACCATCAGCGAGTAAATGTAAAAGTGAGTGGGTAGGTGTGACCTGTGGTTTAAATATTTATACTGATTTAAGGCAAACTATAAGCTCTTTAATATTTCAGGAGTGCCTTAATGATGTTGACAATGAAAATCTATATGGACTGATTTTTCCCCACAGAAAATCCACAGCAATTGATAAAAAATTAAATGAATGGAGGAATCCATGATGGCATTATGATCAGTGAAGTTCATTCTTATCCAAGACCTCAGCCTATAGTGCCTGATCTTTTGATTCCTATTGCTGGCACAACTGTGGATCATAGGATGTATGTATTTTAATTTCTGTTTGCATTTTTTTGTGGAATAAAACACACTGGAGTCACTACAGACTTATAAATCTTGTTATGAAAGAAGACAATAACATGCTGAGCTGACGATCAAAGTCAACATTAACTGATGATACAAAATATAATCATCTTACAGCCATAATTAGGTTACAAACAAAAGAATGTTTTGACCTCTTTATGGTTGGAAAAAAGTATGACGTCTTTTACAGCCAATTAGAGCCCTTCCTTTAGCTGCACGGTGACAGGTTATAAAAGATTTCAGTTTGAGGATCCAGAGCTTAGCCGGTAATAAGCCTCTACCCAGCTTGCATTAACAGATTAACCTTTCATCGTTTCCTTTATTTCCCCGTCCATACAATAGCCGGGACCAGACCTCACCTGGTGGCTGTGTTGAAACAGTAAATATGTTTTACCATTTCGCAGGCTGCAGTTATCCAGGCCGTGATGAAAAGGGGTGTGAAAGCAGAACGGTGTCGTCCCCTCTTGTCTGTCAGAGAGGATATGGAGGGAGAGGAGGGAGCGGGCTTTGTGTACACAGGTGATTACCTAATCAGCATGTCCTCTGAAAGAGGGGCCAACGAGGGTTCACGTCACTCAGCCGACAGAGTGAGCCTCCCAAAGTCAAATACAGCTTCATTGCTACGATACTGACAGAATAACACCAGAGAGGGAGAGAGCAGACACAAAGAGACCTTATTTCCAGCAGAGGAGCATCTTTGCCTTCACCAGCTGAGAAGATTGTCAGTGTTTGACTTTAACAATAAAATGTATGGCTCTTGTTCTGAAAATGTTTCCTTACCGTCTCTGTAAGAATAGAGAAGCACTGTATTTTCTCAATAACTCTGCATTATTTCATATCTCTACCTTTAATTCTGCAGTGGACTTGCTACCATGAACCAATGGGCTTAAACTGATGATGAAACAGTGGTAGGGAGTCACACTAGTAGATCCTTTTTAGGGGCCATTGGAATGAAATGTTTAAGGCAGCTGCTGCCATATTAAAGAGGGAAAATGGAGAAATCTTGATGCCACAGACTTTTTGTCTTGGTCATAGATGTGCAAAGTCATGCAGAGCAGAGAGGTCCCCCACCACCAGGCTACAGACCAGTACTTGACCGTGGATTATATGGTTACAATCCGTAGGGAAACAAAAAAAAAATCAATTTTATTTCTGTTTTTTCAATAAAGGACACTAAAGGGTGTTTTATTTTGAAAGGGTGACCAGGTCTTTGCATATTCACCACTGCTGTGATTAAGAAAAAAGAACAACCATAGATCAAGACTCTTCTAATCTCATCACGCACTCTTCCACATATGCTCCAGACATAGTTGAACATATATCTGACTCTGCACCATGAGTGTAAAGATGCGTTCACACTGAACGTGATCATGGTGACCACTCTCCTTGCGGAGTCAATGTACAGCCACGATCAGCCACGACCAACCAGATCTCTACTTGGGCTACTTGGTCGGGTCTTTGGAGACATGGGGGCGGCGCCTCTGTTGCTGCAGATGTGAACTCTGGGGTTACTTTGGACGCAGAGCAGGTTGACAGGACTTGGGTTTGCGATGCAATATTGGTCACAAAGTCACATTCGGTGTGAACACACCTTTACAGGAGGGCAGCGAAAGCACACAAGAGCACTTGGTTGTCTTAAGTGGAAGGATTCAATTCAGAGTTTAGAGCTACAGATCCCAATTCCAAGGAAGTTGGGACACTGTTAATCCTAAATAAAAACAGAATACAATGATTTGCTAATCCTTTTAAACCAATGTTGAATTAAATACACCACAAAAACAAAATATTCAATGTTCAAACTGATAAAATGAGTGAATATTAAAAAAAAATGTTTGAGTTTGATGCCTACAACATGTTAAAAAAATGAGAAAGGGGCATGTTTAGCATTGTTTCATATCACCTTTACTGTTATCAACACTCAATCATAGCTCGGGAACTAAGGAAATTAAATCTTGACTTTTTGTAGGTGGACTTTTTTTCAGGGGCGTCCCTGAAAAAGGAGGGCAGCATGTAAGTTGCCCAAGCCATGGGCACTTACACACCCCCATACCACAACAGATACTGACCTTTAAACTCTGCACTGATAACAATCTGGATGATCCTTCTCCTCTTCAGCCTGAAGGACATGGCATTAAGATGTTCAACAATTTGAAATGTGAACGTGTCTGGGTGCTGTTGATATATGACTCTGTCTTTGCATGATAGATTTTTGTCTTTGCATGAACAGTTTTCTGGAGTGCTTCTGAGGCCATGCCCTTTACAGAATGATGCTTGTTTTTAAGGCAGTCCCACCTGAGGGTTCCAAGGTTATGGGCATTAAATGTTGGTCTTCAAGCCAATGACTGTTATGCGTTCAACTAAATTTTGGTCAGAAAAGTTTGTATTCTGTTTATATTTCTTCTTTCTGCTGTCCCAAATTCACTGGAGCTTGGGTTTGTAATAAACAGTGTTGGGGAAGTTACTTTTAGGAAAGTGAAATATGGGTTTATTAATGTAAGCTCTTTGGGAGGTCATTAAGTTCTACTCCTTTTTTATATTTTTTCATGTGTTTGCATTTTTACTTTTGTTTTAAGTTTGAAACTTTTAGATTTTGTTCACTTAGATTTTTTCTGACATTATATTTTTACACAAAATGCCGGTCACCATTCAGGCTGCTGCAGTTTTTGAACCTTTTTCTTCTTCTATTGTACCGCAAACTAAAAAGAAGCAGATATCAGTTTAAGGGTACGAGGTTGAAACACTTGAAGGTGCCTGTCTGATCAGCCTGGTTGTCAATTCTCACTTCAGACCTTTATGAGACACATTCAAGTGAGTCATTGAGACGTGATAATAATGTGATCCTGTTTGCCGTAATGGCTGCGTGTCACGACAGAACACATTCCTACTTCTGTATTCAGGCTCAACGTGCGTGCCATGACATCAGCTAACGGTGAACATTAAGACGGGCTATTAACAAAGCTGATGAGTTACAAACTGCTGCTGCCATTATCCCCGAGCTCTTAATGGATTGCATTTTGATTGTGTCAGCCAACACTCCAGCGACCTCTTACATGACGGTTGAAGCTTAGCCATGCACTTCCAGCAGCTGTTTTCTCTACACTGTCAAAACAACATGGCTGAGTCGGTGAAGGTGGGTGTTCGGATGGAGAAGTGGTGGTGGAGGGGGATTGTTGTGACTACCACAGGTGGGGACGTGGCGAGGGAGAGGCGTGACAAGTCGAGCTGTCACCCAGGAATGTTGCAGAGAAGAGGAGCGTATCCGTGTTCACAGCACAGGTGTACTGGACGCTCAGATGGATTAATACAACGTTAATGAAACAAAAACATGTCAAAATTATCCACAGCTCCATATTCTGTTTTAACACCTGCGGTTTTCTCTGCTCTTATGCGTCAGTTTACGCGGCATTTCACAGGCCCAGGGCAAAGCGGAGGAATTAGGCTATCAAAACACGGCTGTGAAATATTACATTTGGTTCCTGATGACTGCAAAGATCAGAACTACAGCTACTAAAGCATTTCTGTGGTTATTACGATGAAGACAAAGCACATTGTTTCAGACAGTCTGTGCATTATATCTGTGTGTGATCCCCTGCTATCTTGTTTTATAAACTCCAGTCTGATCGATATATTTCATATTAAAATGTGACAAACAAACTTTTGCAAAACGTCCTGAAGCATGAGGTATCTGGGTTATATTTGATTCAGCAAGGCCCCTTTAACACACATGGAAATGTTTTTTCTTCCACAGCCAGTTATTTTCAGTCCTAGAAATCATTTTCTGGACAATAAGGTATTGTTTCAATCATAATTTGTCAATGTGCAAAAAGCATTCAGATCCCCTTGTTTTGCAAAAGTGCTTAACACAGAAAGAAAAACCCAAGGACCTGATTTCAACCACAGAGTGTTTTTTTGTTTGAGCTACAGACTGTTGAAAGTCTAACCAAATGTCAGACTGATGTCGGTTGCTTGTTTACTGAGGAAGGCTTCAAGGACCAGTTAGCAGTGGCTGCTGTAAAGAAAACACCATCTTAAAAAGCCTGTGATCTACTTTTTAGATTTTTACACACGTGGACAAAAATTGTTGGCACTCTTCCCTTAAAGAAAGAAAAACAGACAATTTACTGAAATAACTTAAAACTGATTGAAGTAATAGTAAATAAAAATGTAATGTATATTAATTAATGAAAATCAGATGTTGCTTTTTAATCATGGCTTAACAGAATCATTTTAAATAACAAACTAATGAAACTGGCCTGGACAGAAATGATGGTACCCCAAGAAGACATTGAAAATGATTTGACCATAGGAGCATGTTAGACTAAAGGTGCGTACGCACCGGACACTACTTGTACAATAGTACTACCTCGGCGATCACTCTCCATGCAAAGTCAATGTACAGCCGCGATGGGGCGGGGCTAACCTCCCTGCGACAGCCGCTATTCACACTAACACATAGCTTGTCTCGCGATGTGAAAGTAAAAAAAAGTTGATCAATCAGCAGGTGTGTGCACGTGTATTGGTACTCTAGATAGACACTTTTTCATCTGGACTACAGAGTAACAATCCTTGTCCGTGTGGGAAACATTAGTCAGTGAGGACATTAGTTCTGCCTAGACGGACCGCGGGCATTTGATAATGCTGCTGCAGGGCATCAGCTGCAGTGTTTTGTGTTTGATAAGAGAGTGAAAAGGATACAGCTGGAATAATGTCCGCTAATGCATCCTATTATGTGATATATGATATGATCGCGGTGATCACCGAGCGACGGCCAGCGGCAACGGTGACCTAAATGAGGTATTTATGGACGCACGACGCTGCGTCAGTGGGCGACGTGATTTTGGTAGCTGGGGTCGCTTGCGGTGTGAACGCAGCATAAGGTGTGACCTGAGACACCAGATGGCCATTCAATGTACTTCACTCGTCCATCTGGACAACAGCTAATAGAAAGTGTTTGGCGACAGGCAGAACCTTTCAAAGGCGTCACTGGCAAGTGGTTGGACGATCATTTTGTCAATCAAATTTATTACAGGCCAATTAAATAATTTAGTACAGCCACCTTGTGAACAAATTCTTGCCAAAAGATGGGGGGAAGTGGAACAAAAATAGCCTCTCTATTCAGAAATGTCTTCCATGGTGTTACTTTATTTTACATTTAATGAAGAAATGCAGTCCAGACCTGACAAAACTGCTACTGGAGCTGTTAGCATTAATGCTAATCTATGTAAAAAGAGTGACTTCCATGTGTGGTCTCCTCTGTTCCCACCTCTTCCTGCTCTAAAGGACTAAAAGGGTAAGAAGGATCTGCCTGATTATATAGCTTAAATCAGGAGGGTCCAGCTGCACTGTAAGGTTAGATCATCCACAATGTTGGGGTTTAAACACAGCTTTGAAAGAAATGAAAATTAATTATTTAGAATAATAAACAACAATACTTGTCTATAAAGTTTCTGACCAAAATGTGTCACCTCAGGCCACAAGACAATAAATTTGAACAAATGTCAATAGAATCAGTCTCATTAAAAAAATAAATACAGGCTAAGTCTGGGAATAACCTGGGTAACTTGTCCGTTGGCATCAACACATACAGCTCAACTATATTTTTGCAACAGTGAGTGGGTTTTATTAAAAGTTTGGCCACCCTGCTGTTCAACCCTCGGTATCCTCCAATCATGGTGGAGTACTCTGGTCCCCCTGTACTTCTCATACGTAGGTGTGACCTGCTGGGAGTAGAGACACTGTAGTTTTTGTGAGTTCCTTTCTTCTGTTAACCTTGAAGTGCAGATGGATCTGCCTGATTCATGATCTAAAATCATGCAAATCCATCTTACCAAGCTCCAATTGCCTGTGACTTCAGGGCAAAAGAACAAACGACCCAATCAGGGAAGAGAGGCGGAAACTGAAGACATGACACCCGCGGGAAGTGACTGCATGTTTGAAAACAATGGTGACTTCTGAAGCAGCCACCATGGATGCTGTAATATCTTCAGTTTTTATTAGAAAGGGACTAAATTTATTCTTTAAAAGAAGTCCGAAGTTTACCGGGAGAACTTGGTGGGAATGTTGTTGGCGAGGTTCATGCCACATATAGGTGCTAAAACTTACATTTGTGTTGTATCATTTAATGTAAGATGATAGGACTGAACTGTGGTTGAAGCTAATGGCTAACAACGGGGTCTCACTGCTATGTCATTCTTTGATTTCATATTGATTGGCAGAAGGATCGCACAATCACCAGCTGTAGTTGCTTTTGAAGGTTCTGCCTCTGAAAAACATTTTCTGTTCCCTCCAGACGACCACAGCTTCATAGAATGCATATAGACCTCTGTTCATTCTGCACACAGGCTGGCCCCAACAACAGAGGCACATTTTTAAGTTTTTTAGCAACTTAAATCAAATCCTTGCCAAAAAGGCACCTGGATACATTTCATCACTACCGAATGCCCTTCTTAATCTGAGTGCATTAACTGTGCCGCTAATCCCTCAGGTGTTCAGAGCAATGATGTGTAAAATCTCTCCGTTGATGAGTTTGACACATGTGACAAATGATTTATTGAAATGTTAGAATTTCTGATGTGTTACACCACAATGCCTGAGAGTAAATTTTGATGACACAAAGCCAGAACTGACTGGGTTCATACTGAAGTACCACTTTGCAGCATCTTGAATGAACATTAACAGCTCTCAATACTGTGGCCAGAGCGGCCTTGTCCCTGTGGTGAAAATGTTAGAGGGTCAATAAAAAGTTCTTAATGAAAATTTTTTCTCACTGATGTCTCTTATTTTCCTTTCCAGGACTGTCCAGTGATTTTAATAAGAGGTAATCTGTCACACTCGCAGAGCTTCAGCGTGCCATTCTGTGATGTAAGCTCCAGCAGGCCATTACTCAAAACTGAACCTGAACTGCTCCGAGTGCAGCTATTGAGCAGCAACAGAGCGTTTCATATAAATCAGGGAGTATTATTTCCACTATTTTATGAGGA
Organism: Scarus forsteni; assembly: GCA_036419115.1. Taxonomy (NCBI): domain Eukaryota; kingdom Metazoa; phylum Chordata; class Actinopteri; order Labriformes; family Labridae; genus Scarus; species Scarus forsteni. The sequence goes on from JAZDUH010000152.1 coordinate 4,531,475, forward strand.
GGCGGAGGATTTGATACCCATCCGTCTATTCTTTATTTATTTAAAACTCAAAAACAGACTGCTTCTGTTGTTCCACCCTTCCACTCGTATGCTAGGGCTAATCTTCGTTTCTGCCTGGTTAGCCTCTGAGGTTCTCCACCAGTCTGCTCTCATACATTGGTTGCTGAAGACTGCTCTTTGAGTCCTGTGTAATTACGCAATAAATGGTTGGACTTAGCTGGATCCAAATCTTCTCCAAAGCTGAACCAAACTACACAGAGTGACCACATGGCTGGAGAGTCATGAAGCAAAATTACTCATCATTTTTGACTGCTGGCTTTATGTGAAACCATTAACTGTTTATTAATGAGGATGCAGTGTTATTTCACTCTTAAGATGCACAAAAGTGAAGCCCAAAGTTCATGCAACAGAGATTTACAATTTGCACTGGTCACATTATAAGTGTCAACATAATCATTTGAGGAAAAGTAACTAAATGAAATGATAGCAATGGAGAATAACAAAGAATTTAAGTGTAAAAATGACTGGATAAATTAAAAAGTGATTTTGATTAATTGATATTGATTTCATAGATACTGTAGTGACTGAAAATAGAACAAACATTAATTTAAGATGCCAATTATTCATACTAAAGAGTGCATGATATTTTGTTCATACTTTAAAGAAAGTGAAGGGGAGAATAACAAAAAGTGATGATCGATACAGAAGTGAATTTTCAACATCAGTTTCCTAAAGCAGGGTGGAGGCCATGTACGGCCCTCACACTGCCTTATAATGTAGCCCACTAATAAGTAGAGAAACAAAATCATACATAAGTATGTATACACACATATGTACACTATATTACCAAAAGTATTTGCTCACCCATCCAAATGATCAGGATCAGGTGTCCTAATTACTTGGCCTGGCCACAGGTGTATAAAATCAAGCACCTAGGCGTGCAGACTGTTTCTACAAACATTTGTGAAAGAATGGGTCGCTCTCAGGAGCTCAGTGAATTCCAGCGTGGAACTGTCATAGGATGCCACCTGTGCAACAAATCCAGTCGTGAAATTTCCTCGCTCCTAAATATTCCACAGTCAACTGTCAGCTTTAAAGTGATATTCCGGGATGGAACAACTTGGGTCCTATCACAAGGTTTAGGTCAGAAATTACCCCTACAGCAGTGTTTCTGTGTCACAACCCAGGTAGAGACAGCGTGCGTTTCTCATCCAGCCCTACTCGACGCTGATTTGGCTGGTCAGGCGGGGCCATATTTTACTTGACCAAAAACACAAATAAAGGACTCACGAAAAATCGATATCGAAAATCTGATGTCGGTCTGCATTCACGCTCTGTTTACTTTCACAAAACACGCTAAATAAAGGCTCTGTTTCTCTGTAGTGTAAGGCTCTATTTCTCATGCAGAGCTGGAGGCTCCGCTGCACAGCCAGACTGTGGCTGCAGGCCGCCTGCACTCTAGCGTGGAGACCGATATGACTTTTTTTTTTCGTGGGACGCGCTTTATTTTCGTCTTGGAAGTATAGAGCCTGGGCTCTGACTAGCCAGGAGCAGATCGAGCCATGAAGAGTTAGGTCAAAAGCGCTTCTGGGTTTCTTTCTCCACAGAAACACTGCTGTAGAGGTAATTTCTTGCCTGTGATAGGACCCAATGCGCACTGGGAGTTTGAACAACAGCAACTCAGTCACGAAGTGGTAGGCCATGTAAACTTACAGAGAGGGGTCAGCAGATGGTGAGGTAGCCAACTTTCTGCACAGTCAATTTCTACAGAGCTCCAAACTTCATGTGGCCTTCAGATTAGCTCAAGTACAGTAAGCAGAGAGCTTCATGGATGGGTTTCCATGGCTGAGCAGCTGCATCCAAGCCTCACATCACCAAGTGCAATGCAAAGCGCCGGATGCAGTGGTGTAAAGCACGCCGCCACTGGAGTATTGAGCAGTGGAGACGCGTTCTCTGGAGTGACCAATCACGCTTTTCCATCTGGCAATCTGATGGATGAGTCTGGGTTTGGTGGTTGCCAGGAGAACGGTACATTTCGGACTGCATTGTGCCAAGTGTGAAATTTGGTGGAGGTGGAATTATGGTGTGGGGTTGTTTTCCAGGAGCTGGGCTTGGCCCCTTAGTTCCAGTGAAAGGAACTTTGAATGCTTCAGGATACCAAAACATGACTGTGCATCAGTGCACAAAGCAGGTCCATAAAAACATGGATGACAGAGTCTGGTGTGGATGAACTTGACTGGCCTGCACAGAGTCCTGACCTGAACCCCATAGAACACCTTTGGGATGAATTAGAGCAGAGACTGAGAGCCAGGCCTTCTCGACCAACATCGGTGTGTGACCTCACCAATGCACTTCTGGAAGAGTGTTCAAAAATTCCTATATACACACTCCTAAACCTTGTGGCCAGCCTTCCCAGAAGAGTTGAGGCCGTAGTAGCTGCAAAAGGTGGACCAACATCATATTGAACCCTATGGGTTAGGAATGGGATGGCACTTAAGTTCATATGTGAGTCACAGCAGGTGAGCAAATACTTTTGGTAATATAGTGTATATGCTATTTTACAGATCAAACAACGTGACCGCTGTGCAGATAGTAAACAACATACTGGTTTGAAAGGAATGACACATAATCCATCCCCTTTGTGCCCTAAGCCTGACTCTGTGCTGAGAAGAAGCATCTTTAAAAATACAAAAACAGAAAATGGCAGTGAGCTAAATGACACACCATGTCATCAAAACAGGGCCCCATACTAAATTTAGAACTTTTTATTGTGCCTTCATTTTTTAAAATCTAATCAGATCAAATGTAGCTTTACATTTTCTCTGGTGTGATTCTGGAGAAGCTGACAGCCTTAACACCTCAGCAGAAAAAGTTTAGGGGCAGCTGTGAAATGACGGTTCTTATAAACATGCGCCTAAAGCAATCTTCAGCCGTCATCCATCAGAGAGAGTCCTTTGTAGGTGCAGGTAGTTTGTCAGGAGGGTCATTGGTCAGCGTCTGGTTTACACCTCTCTCTCTCTGTTCTAGGCCGCAGTACTGTGAGTGTGGGGGGTCATGGCTCTGACCTGGGCCTTGAATGTGAACCCTTGACCTGCACCTCCATTTAAAAGCTATAAAGGAAGGCCTGCTCCGGTCTAATGTGCTCCACTGAGGTGCCAGGAGAGGCGGCAGACACCTGCACTTTGTCACGGTGTTTAGATTGTGAGCTGACGCTGATAGAGTCCGCTATCATTACATCAGACAACGCTTACAAAAACAGAGCGGACGGCAACACAGATACATGTTAGATTTCTTCTCATTGATGGCTTTTGATGACAGCAGAACAGCTCAAAGTTCAAGTCTAACATTAGCAGCTTAAATTGATGCAAAGCACTTACGGAGCCCATCCACTGGTCTAGTGTGGTCTAGTGTGAGGATGCTTGTGTGCTGTAAATATTAGTGTTAGAAGAACATTTTTAACTGTCACAACAAAGATGCATGGCGCATAAAACAGCCTTAATCTTCAGATGATTGTTAGAAACAGTCTGACTCACTCTGCAGTACATCTGTTCAAACTGTTCTCACAGTTGGAAAGTGCACCGCAGCAGCGCAGAGGCTTTTCATTTTTGTTTTGAACAAAGATTTGATTTCACTGTGGGACTTCAGCTTCTGCTTCCTGCTGAATGATCCTAATGATAAACCTCATTATGAAGCTTAATGCTATATTACAGTCCATTTATAAATCACTGAGTGGGGATTTAGTTGGAAATCATGTCCAAAGTTGAGCAGCAGTGAGGTTCCAACATTAATTATCCAACAATGGAAGTCATTTACTGACAATGAAAGGTGAATCAGACTTTCATAGAAATTATGAAACAGGGTTCATGATTATCCACAGGGTTGTGAGTTAAAGGGACTATAATCATAGCTCATTTCTCTTCCTGTTGCCTTGGGCCAGTCACAGTTGTTGTAGATTGGATATTGGCAAGATGGATCTGACTGATTATAGACACTGAATCAGGCATGTAGAGTTAAAACTTGCTGTGCAGTTTCTTCTTTACTGTTACTTTCTTACTTTTACTGTAATTTTACATTTTAGGAGTTAGCAGAGTCATTTTACAGTGATTTAAACATGGCTTTACTATAAAGTCACAGTATGTCATAGTGAAACTCGAAAAGCACTCGGAGAGCGCAGACCTCCACCAGCGCCACAGTCCTAACCCATATTGTGATTTTCACCATAAATATTAGTCCTACCTTTATTTCATCAAAATATTTAGATTCATGACCATGAAAGCATACCATTAGCAACTGGATTCATAATGATATCTATTTTAGTTCAGTAGTTATTCACAAAAATCACATTTTTCATCATGGCGGATCCAGACGCTGATCCAGATCAACACCAAAATCGAATCAGTTCTTCCTTTTCCCATGCTGAACATTTCCTGAAAATTTCATCCAAATCCATCCATAACTTTTTGAGTTATTTTGTTCACAGATGGACAGACGGACAGATGGACGGATGGACGGACAAACAAACTCTTCCGAAAACATAACCTCCTTGGCGGAGGTACAGTATGGTGCCGAACTTCACTTATGGTAATTTTGCACTGTTACTGTAATTACACGCTTCTCAGTGGCCAGTAAACTCCTTTGGATTATGTCCCAGCAAAATACTGTAATTCTACCAGTGAACTTTATTCTTGTTGCAGATATTGTAGCTTTAAATACTACAAACAAATACTGTAAACTGATTAACAGTGCAGAAATCATCACGTGGAAAATTAGCCGGCACCTGTTTTTATTTCAGAAAAAATCTGAATCCTGTTCTTCAGTTTCTGACAGAGCTCACAGCCTGCAGACGAATGAGAAAAACAGGAAGTAGGGCCGACCAGAGAAGAAGAAAAAGAGAAATGTTCAGAGGCTGAGCAGCCTCAGGCAAGGTTAGCAGAAAGGCACCCATCTGGCAGAGTGAAACCTGACTGGCACATATTTAAACAGTGATGCAGTTTGACAAATTTCAAACAGAGCTTATGAAAAGATAACATAAACACAATAGGCACTCTTGGCTGTGTCCACCTGTGAGTGTGTGTGAGACCCAGGAGTGTGAGTCAAAGGCCTCTGTTAATGAGCGGAGCTACTCCTGGCTCTTGGATTAAAGTCTTTGTAAAGTAAATCACAGTCAGATAACGGCACAGTGTTTAGATTGGACCATTAATGTTTTGATCGTCTGTTTAAGAGTCAGCTCCTTAATGCACACTGTCCTGATGGGAAGAACCGACAGATCCACATCTGCCCTCCCCCCAAGTGTGTTAACAGGTCATGAATCCTCCTCCACTTTAAGAACCAAAATTAGGGCACACCATCCTTTTTTTCCTCTGAGAGATGTGAACTGTGTACGTCTTGATGAGGCCAATATCCCTTGCACCTTTTGTTTTGATTTATTGAAACTTGCAGGTAGGAGAGCAAATCCAAGCTAATGTACCAGCACATGGAGGTTATGTTTTAACTGCGTTTGTCTATGTCAGCAAGATTACCCAAGAACTACAGGACAGATTTTGCTGAAATTTTCAAGAGATGTTGTTAATGACCCTCGTGAAAGATAATTTGATTTTGGTGATGATCTGAATAATTGCCATTTGTGAACAATTGTTCTTGCCAAATAATAATCAAACTACTATCAGCATGGTTCCAAGTGGAAGTGGTAGGTTTCCAGGGTCAATAAATATATCATGAGGCTGACTTAATCAAGAAAATATTGCTTATAGGATTACAAACAATATGTGAGCTACCTTGGTTTGTGTTCTCTGTGCTGTCTAGTATTGATTAGGTTTTCTATCTATAATCCGTATTGGTTTATTTGTCGCAGAGTTTCATTGGCATGAGCCTCTACATGGATCCTCTTCATTGGATGTAAGTAGGGTATATATACATATACATAAATATATATATATATATATATATATATATATATATATATATATATATATATATATATATATATATATACAGTATATGTATGTGTATATATATAGCATAAATATATATATATATATATATATATATATATATATATATATATATATATATATATATATATATATATATATATATATATATATACATATATATATATATATATATATATATATATATATATATATATATATATATATATATATATATATATATATATAATATATATATATATATATATATATATATATATATATATATATATATATATATATATATATATATATATATATATATATATATATATATATATATATATATATACATATATATATAAGTTTATATTTATATATATATATATACATATATATATATATATATATATAAATACATATATGTGTGTGTGTGTGTGTTAATTGCATCTCAGCATTGGTTACCCACCCACCACAAACAAACAGTAAAAGGAAGAGGGTCTGGCATTAAAGAAAATACTGGCTATCTCTCAGTCACACTTTATATCACCAAGCTTAGACTGTCTTTTCAGCACATACTGCCATACTGATAGTATGCAAGGCCCATAAGGCCCAGAGTCATGTATGGGCGCCTTAACATTTGTAAAGACACGGTCCGTCCTAAATTTAAATAATGATTTCCTTTTATTTTAACCTAATATTCACTTACTAATTACTACTTTTTTTGTTTTTCTGTTGTGCAAAAAATGATCGTGTCGTGGGTAAAGGGGTTCTGACTCCAGTACATTAGGCTGACTTGTTGGTTTGTGGCCGATATTACCAACTGCATCATACCAACGAAAGTTTTCCTTTTCATCAGTTGAGCTGTTGAACTTACATAGCGAGTCCCGTGCTCTGTCATACTGCGACCGGAGCTTCTTTATCATGGCATTGATCAGTGGTCCAGGTTTACCCATGTGACAGTATTTTTTGAGATATGATGCCAAAATTCTTATTTGTTGGAGTCCAATTGTTTGTGAATGTTCTTGTTAGCCCAAATTTCAAGTAAGAATTTTATTCTTTCCCTTCTCCAAAGTGAGCCTTTAGCCACCATGTTTAAAGAGAGAAGGGAGTCTCACTACTGTGTCGCCGCACAGCAGCATCAGCTTTCTGTCCCGTATCCTGGCGCACTAGTATTCACATCTCAGCTGAACCGTGCCTGAGTCCTCTTCAATTGCGCCTGAAACCACCTGCCCAAGTGGGCCCAGGCACCGGGCGTGGTTTGTTTGCATTCACACTACCAAAACGAACCACACTTTGGCTCAAGAGCACTCTGATCTGGGCATCGAGAGGGAAAGCACCCTAAATGTAATTATTGAATATAACAGTTAGCTATTTTCATGTTTTGTTGCTGCTGTATTAATTTTATTTTTTGACTCTGTCTTTCTTTCTTTGAGTGACAGGGCAGTGGACAGAGTTGAAAGCTGGGAAAAAAGAGAGCGTGGAATGACTCACAAGCCTCCTTTAAACCAGGCAAGACACTTCCAAGGACTACAGCTGTGCATGGGGTGTGCGAATTAACCGTGAGACCACTGGCATTTCCTAAACATTGACGTTATCATGTCACATCTGTGGAAGGCCCATTCACAAGTCTTTTCAGGGGCCCTGCCAGTTTTTTTGGCAGGCCTGGTAGTATGTAAGTGGTTTTGAAAAACAGTCTTTGTTTACCTTCTTGAGTTTTTTCTGCAAGAATTTCTGACCAAGCACGGCGCATTTGCTTTGTGCATTGCTTGTTTTGGTCTACTTGTGAACCTCCCTTGTAAACACAAACCAAAGTTCAGGTAAATATGCAACAATGTAACAAACTGGACCATGAGTTGGACCAGGGCACTCCAACCAAATGCGTGAAAAGCAAATACACAAAACAATGGATTAGATAATTGACACTGACACTACAAGGTGATAAATCACACTGAATATGCTTTTTGGTTTTAAGGAATGTTGTTTCTTAGATGTTTGATATTTTTTTTGTTTTTATAAAGAGTCAAACATGCTGAAAAGATTTTCCATAATCATGTCTGTTTCTAGAAGGCTTGTAGAAATAAAAATTAAAAAAACCTTTTCTTTGCTTACACTGATGTTTATTGCATGCACTGCAATCATTCAATCATTTAGTTTGATCCATTTTTATTTGTGTACTTGTATTGTTTTTGGAACAACTGGAATTCATGCCTGAGCTCTGTGGTAATGATGATTTGAACAATACAACATCAGCCTCAAGATATAAGCTCACAGAGTGGTGCAGGAATTAATAAAAAAAAATGCAGGAATGAGTTAGCATTTTTGCACAACTGGTTCGTCTAGCGTCTATGGCACTTCAAAAAAACAAACAAACCTTGCATGTACACAAACTTTCATATTTAAATTTCCATAAATTCCCATAATATTTTTCTATTCCTGCTTACTCTAATTCTTTTTATTTCTCACATGGTGTTGTAGTGAATAGAGGGAAGGATTATGGGCCTGGCACAATCCTGGATGAAGGCTATCAGGACGGAGCTGTCACATCCCCTGGTTAATTTCCCTTTTTATTTCTTCCTTATGTGTCATGTCGTGTCATTACTGTTTTATTTTAAAGGCACAACTGTTGCCTGCCATTCCCTTTCTGTGTCTCCCTGATTGCTGATTCCCTACACCTGTGTTCCCTCCTGCATCACCTGTGTCTAATTATGTTGTGTGTATCTAAACCTGATTTTCAGGTTCTCTGCCAGATTGTTGTTGTATCTGACGTCATCACTTTCCAGCATCTTCATGAGTCCCTCCATATTTCTGATCTTAAGTATATTTTTGACTCCCTTTTGCCTCCTGATTCTTGTACCTCTGCCTGATTTTAGACTGCTCCCTTGTTCACCACTCCCCTGTATGCTTGACTCTTTTTGAGATCTTGGACTTTGTTTTTGACTTATGAAGTTGTACTTACCAGAGGTTCTCTGATTTTGAGTTTCATCTTAGATAACATATTACGCTCTTTTGTATTTCTTTTGTGCTATGGTTGGTTTTATACATCTTCCCTTCATGAAAGAGTACTTTTATGAGCAACGAAACAAAAACTGTAGCATTTGGAATTCCCTCTCTCCTCCTGTCAACAGTGCCTCAGGAGGAGCTGCCTGAAATGGCAGATTCACCCCAATCCCTGAATACTGTAGGTCTAACCTGACACACCAGATGGACCAATCAATATATTTCACTAGTCCATCGGCCAATAGAAAGTTTTAGGGAATGAGCAGAATCATTCAGTTTTATATCTGGCATGCGATTGGATGATCGCTCCATCAATCACATTCATTATGGACAATCAGGTAATGTTGGCAGGTACTACTGCCACAGTGTTTAGTACAAAACATGAGCCATTTTATGTTTTCAGTGTTTTTGTTCGTTTTTCATTTAATGAAGAAATGGGGCCCAGATCTTAAAAAAAACGCATCCAGACACTTCACGTGATTCTCAACTATGTCTGTGCTAAATGAAGCTGATTGGGCCATCCTGCTTTGGACACAAACGTTGTAGATTTGAGGTTATCGAGATGGACTTGTCTGAGTACAGACATTAAATCAGGTGGATCCAGCTGCACTGCAAGGTTAGAATAAACCTACTACTGTGACATTACCTCAGTAGTTTAAGGCCAGTGGCTCAGAGATGGCAAGCTCAGTACAGTGCAAATACTGTAGAAAGAATTTATCAATCCATCATACATACTGTTTCCTTTTTGGGTCGCGGTGGGCTGGAGCCTGGTTCAACTCTTACAGGGCCACATTGAAAGACTGACAACCCTTCATTCTCACACTCTTAAGTGAGACAATTTAGTGCCTCCAAGTGAACATGAACACGAAAATGAATATGTTTTTAGTCTGTAGGAGGAAGCCAGAGTGCTTTAGAGGGGGCCCATACATGCACAGGGCAGACATGGAGAACTCCACACACAGAGCCCCAGCAACCCTCTTACTGTGAGGCACATGCACTACCTGCTGCGCCATTATAGCGCCAAGAAAGAAGCTGTTGAACAGCACTAATATGGCACAAAACTTATAAATTACTACTGAAAGGTCCACCAACCTCTCTAAGGGGGCAATTTCAGAAAATATTGAATTTTTTAACGATGATTTTCTATGTCGGGGATCTAATGAAACTCACAACAAGGTTAAAACTCTTCAGGACTGATTTTGACATGTTTACTGTTTTTGATCATTAAAACTGACCTGCTGACTGCACTTTGTAAAGTGAATGTAGCCCACCCCTTTTTGCAGATATAAACTGCTTTTATTTTGACAAACACTGTTTCTGTAGAACAGATCCTAAATCTTTGGCAGACTGGTGTACTGATTTGTGGATAAGTGCTTCAGTTTGGTCCAAATGATGTCCAACATGTTTTCCACACACATCTTTTACATCCATGTTAAGAAATCTTCCACAAATCTTGCCAATAGTCATGGCTATACAACGGTGATTATAACCGTCACCTCTCATTATCATCTCCAAGGCTATCATGGAATTACCTACAGTTCCTGTGCCAGGAGTTTGCGATTGTTTTCACTGAGATCCACATAAGACATGTGAGGAGACTTCACTTGAGCCATGTGAGGCCCATCTGGGAGATTACTGCGCCTGTGTCTTCAAGTGGACGAGCACCCAAGGCCTCAGTTATTTTAATCCACGCTGAATATTCCAACAGGCTGCAATCAAAATACAATGAGAGAGGATTGGACTCACAACAGAAGGGCAGCCAATTAAGAGCAATTGGAGGAAATGGTTGAGTTTGATTGTTTTGTGCATGCTTTGTTAAAATAAATATCCAGAGACCATGTGTGCAGCCACAGTGCTCCACACGCTCTCACTGAATGCACCCTGAGGACTGTAAAACCCATTTAATATTCATAAATGTGTTGTTGTGACATACTCTAACATTACATTTCAAATATAACTGTAACACTTTCATCTTTAATGTCAGTTTAATCAATTGAGAATGACTCACAATCATCATAATGCTGTGCAGCTGCAGACAAGCTGTCCTAATATCATGAATGGGGAAAACATTCCTCATGTGTAATAGGTGTGAGGGGACTAATTCGTCAGTTCACACACATTTTCAAACAATGTTTCAATCACCACTGTCTTATTTCCTTGGAGTGAGAAACATAAAAGGGAAAACCCGCGGTGTCGAGGGATCAGCTTTGAGATGCATGAAATCCCCCAAATCCTGTTACAGATGGAGTCAACTTTGTTTATAATTGTTCAACCTATTTGTGTGTGTGAATTCAACTATGGCGTCTAAATTTAGACCCGGAATTACAGTGTGTGTTTACAGTAACATCAGAGCAGAAAGCCAAAATAATAGTGCGTGCAAATGTGAGGGCGTAGAACAAAGAGGGACGATTCAGCTGTGATGTGGATGTAGATCCTGGCTGAGAATTACAGATTCAGATTGTTGGGGGAAAACCTGTTCGCTGATTCAAGTGGTCCAGGGGTCACCAACCTTTTTCAGTGGCATCTGTTGGTACTTGTTCAATAATGGAGGATGGGCAGGATGATTCTTATAGATCGCTTATAGGTTCAGGGTTCAAAGTGGGAAGTTTAGGGTTAAAAAACTTGCAGTGACACCTTTGGATTTTATTTATTGAAACATAATTTTTACCCTTTTTTTGACACCAAGGACCAGATCCTCAGAAAAAAAGAACTTGCCAAACATTTTAACTTCATCCTTTTTCTGTGTTAATTTGAGTTGATTTTATTTTGTAAAACTGACTAATTATTATCATGATCATGATGGACAGGATGTTTACACAGCTGATAGTGTGAGTGCCTCTCAAAAAGAAGGTTGCTGATTCAAACCCAGTGTTGGTCAGGACCTTTCTGTGTGGCGTTTGCATGGGCCCTCTTCAGCCTCCATCCACAGACCAAAGAATATGCTCATTAAGTTTACTGGGGTTGGCGATTTGATTTAGATACACTTTTGGTAATACTGGTTAAAATGGTCTTTATGACCCGATGGTAATCAACTCATAATGTGTTCTTAAAACAGAGCGAAAAATATCCGCTATCTACAGCAGGAGTAAAACAGGGAAAACCCCAACCAATAATCATGCCGGGAAACCTGTTTTTAAACCAATCAAATCCCATCGCCATTCTGCCCGCCTACTGTGCGTGCATTTTACCGGCGTAGCCAAGGTCATAGGTATCTGAGTCCGCCGGACAATGCTTACCTTTCAAGTTTTGTCTTTGAAAATAAGGGAAGCCCGCCGTGGGGTTTTCCAAAATCGCCAACCCCAGCTTTAAGTTAACTGGTGCCAGGTAATTGTGTGAATGGTTGTCTGTCCTTCTATGTGACCCTGCACTCAGCTGGTGACTGGTTCAGGGTGTAGCCTGGCTCTTGACCACTGCTGTATGGGATAGGCTCCAGCCCCCGTGATAAGCAGCACGGATGATGAATGGCTAGCTGATAATTTCAATAGTAACTAGAAAAGCACTCGGAGACCTCCGCAAGCACCAGAGTCCTCAACCGTATTGTAATTTTCACCATATATATTACAGTACCTTTATTTCATCTAAATATTTAGATTCCTTGACCATTAAAACATATGCACAAATGCCGAAAATGGTCCTATCTTGCAATGTTAAAAAATCCTTTAACAAATTCCCGTATCCAGACAGTGATCCACATCCCTCCCAAAATCTAATCATCTGTTCCTTGTCCCAATCCGGACCTTTCCTGAAAATTTCATGAAAATCCATCCCTAACTTTTTCAGTTATGTTGCTAACAGAGCAACAAACAAACATAAAAACAAACAGACGGATGTAATAATAGTCACCTAATACGTTCCTTTTTTCTCCACATGACCTCAGCCTTAGGTCTAATTTTGGAAAGGCCACTGATGTCGTAACCACAAATTAACCAAGCAGCAGTTAGAGCCGTGAAAACAAAGCATGTTCATCTCTCTTGCTTAACTGTATATCCTTTAAATAATCAGTTGTTTGAATGATCATTGCTACAAATATAGAGCCTATGTCCATGTTTATGTGTCCATTTTCAAAACTGGCATTAGATCTTGTTTCTAGCATGAGGTCTTGATCATTTGAAAACTCAACACAGCAAGACAACAGGAAAAAAATGAAGCCAAAAATGACACAGCTCATCATTTACAAGCACACAACACAATGCCTTTATCTTATAAAGAGAAAAAGTATTGCGCAAATGAAAACTGCAATGAAAAGTACATGAGGAGGTGATTGATGAATTGTTTTCAGACAGATCCAGCTCCCTTTGCCAGGAATACTTAGAGTCAGATCTTACATTTTTTAGCCAGTAAGTGCCATCTCTTCTTAATAATTTAGACGTTGTTAGGAGAAAATGAATTACTTCAGGTAATTACTCCAATAACAGCTTTGTTATTTTTCCATAAATGATCTGCCAATCAAACTATTACTTTTTCTCAGATGTAACTTAATGAGGTGGTGCTCTCTGTTTTCTCTGTTCATCCATAAAACTATCTGATAATAATGAAAACTTCATTTGTGTAGCACTTTTGAAAACCTCGACAAAACAGACAGTAACATAAAAAAGACAAAGCACAAGTTAAGCAGGAACAAACAAAAAGCACAGTTAAATCAAACAACCCTTAGCAGCATAAGAAAACCAAGCACCGTCTGGACCAAAGAGGACAGAGCATGAGTGCCTCTGCTGTCCTGTAGACTGATAGTGCACAACAATCCAGGCTCAGGTGCCCAACACGGTCCAAAAACACAAAAGGTCCCCAACCCACAGGGCCATAAACGCCAAAAAGAGACCAACTCTAGGCACAAACAAACCAAAAACACTCTCAGGGAAAAATAAAATCCAAGAGCACTTGTAAAGAGGGTCTGTGTCCGCGCAGCCAAATACCATAAGTGGAAGACAGGCTTGAACAAATTAAATGCTCTGACCTTTAAAAACACGTTGTCATTCAGCATTTTGAGTAAAAGAGTCTTTTCTTTCCCCTTCACTCTGATTCATAATATTGCCAACAATCCTAAAGCTGGCACACCTGGCATAAGTAACCACCCACACCTATGAATTGACCTGTTTGCATCTCATTTTGTGTCTGCGTTGCCTAAAATTGACATAATACATACAGTCACATACAGTGACTCTGGAAAACTCTAGAAAATCTGGTCATGCAGCAGCAGGGGAAGAAGCCTGATAACCTTGCTGTTAAGGAAAACAGTTATTTTAGGGGCCATTTACACAAGGCCTAAAATGGTCAAATCCGCTAAGTTTTCATTGCGTTTTGGCCTTGTGTTTACATGAGAACAGTACCTGGAGTGCTTAAATCTGCAAACTTTTAAAACCAGGCTCCACAGCGGAGAGTTTTGAATATGCTCTCCATGCAGCGCCGTGTTAACCCATATCAGAGTGTTTCAGGGTGAAACGCTGACGTCACCGCATGCGCAGTACTCTTTCACATGGAGGCTGCATGTGCATACCAGGAACAACAACAGCTTCGGCTGTCTACCGGGTAACGTGTGTGCAGCTTACCGTGCTCAGTTAGTTATCTAGACAAAACTATCCAAACTGATTTGTTGTCCAGACAAGAAACTCCTGCATCTTTGTGCATCCACTTGTCATTGTTTTTTGTGAAAAGTTTTTCTTCTTCATAAGTGTATTGTAGCAGTGCTGCCTACACCGCCATCTACTGAACCGGCATACACACTACAGCGGTTTCATACGTCTCCAGCATCTCCGTCTGTACACTCACTGACTTTGAATACGCAAAGGAAAAATCTTTGCGTTTTAAGTCAGAGAGCGTCCGTGTAAACATAGCCTTACTGGAGAGGCGTTTCTAGCTGTATGATCTGCCCCTAATGTATATCAAAGGTCCCATGTGCTGCATTTTTTTTTTTATTTAGAATGTTGTTACAAGGCGCAGAAGTTTAGTGACAGTTCTTTTAGTACACTATTCGTTCACAGAGAAATGTGCTCTGTTTCTTGAAAGAAAATGCCCTTAAAATGTTTTGTTTTTACTTCCTGGAGTTTGTGATGTAATAGCTATACAGCCTCCACCTACAGGCATTCTGCTTATCGCAAACACCATGGCTCTTTTGAAGTCCTGTCTACGAACTGTAACCCCTCCTCTCCCCTTCCATCGGACATCATCAGTGCAGAGCTTATTAACGAAGCCCCCTGTACCCTCTCTGCCCCTCAGATCCAAATGGGAGGGAAATAGAGCTGCGTCTGATCATCTAGACCAGCGATGGGCAATTTTGATCACCAAGAGGCCACACATTTTTCTTCAGTACCTGAGAGCTGCACAGTTGCATATTGTTGGGCACTCTCAATTAGGAAAAAAACATATAAAATGTATTAGAAATAGCAAATTAAAAGCTTCAAAAGAAGATTATACCAACATCAAAATATTCTAAGTGAAAAACAATTTAAACTCAACAATTTCATGAGCATGTCACATAACTTAAGCCAATTTAAGCTTCTTTTTAATGCAATTAAAGAATGAATGGTTACCAGTTTTTAAAGCACAAATATACTATCTTTATCGTTGTTTTCCCAGTGCAGTTTTTACTAATACGACACATCATATTTTAATACCTTAAAAAAAGATAGAGACACAATCATAGCCAATCAGGTCTTTAATAACTTGTAAAAACAAATCATGTACCAAAAACCGGAGGTTAGCACAAACATTTGATCTCCCATCCTTATTTGTGCATCATAAAGTACTGATTACCATAATTTCTTGATTGTTACACAAAGTATTTGGCTGTCAAATAAGCTCTAATTGTCTGGTGTATATTATACAAGTACAAGCAAAATACTTACCATAATTTGTCTCGCCAACATTGAGAATGCAGCACATCTGATACAAAATGCTGAAATACTCTTTTTCTCTGCAAAAACACAGGCAAACTCTGGGCACTTCCATCTTGCGAGCAAAAAAGCTGCACTTTAATTGGTTGAAGATATCAGCTTGTTGATAGGTTCTCTCTGAATGGTTGGTAAACTTAGACTGAGCATGCTTGGGCAGGAATTGAGTAATTGTACACGCATGACGCAAAAGAGGGTGAATCACATATTTGTTGTGAAAATATACAAAAATTTCATTTCAAAAATTAAAAAATTGTATTGATTAAAACTTTAAATAAAGATAATTTTTGAGAAGTCTGAGAGATTTAGGTCTATATATATATATATGTATATATATATATATATATATATATATATATATATATAAATATATATATATATATATCTCAGGGATGCAAAAAAAAATTACGAAATCAAAGTCAAAGACGCACAAAATAAAAGCACGAAATAAAAGCACGAAATAAATACTATGTTTTTGTAAGTCTGGTTTTTGTATAAACCAATATTTGATTATTGCATCTACTGTTGAGTTGACAGAATTTGAAGATCAGAAGTATATGCACTGTGGGTAATCAGGGACATTTTTGTCCTTACAGACAATTTTTTTGCTCAACTTTTGGGCATAATTTTGGCAGTGTTACTCAGTATTGAATGACTTTTTGTAGGATGGTTTTTTTTCATAGAAAGTCTTAAAATTCAAAGTTTGAATTTTGTCAGAGGTCAAAGGTTACCGTAGAGCAAATGTACTACCCTTTGAGTTGATCTGAGGACATTATTGTCCTCTCCCAAAGCTGCTATAAAAACATAACAGATTAATATTCTTTTTTACTTTTTTTGCTCAAATCATTCAGTCAACTTCAGTTCTAATCAAAAATACCAACTATGTTATCATTTATTTTATTTTAACCCTTTAAATGCCAACTTGATGACATGAAGTACGAATTTTAATGAAAAAATACACAAAAATTGAGTCATTATCAATATTATAAATGTTGAAGGCCTGAGGATATTTTTCAAAGATCAGGCTTAAATATACTTAAGATCAGTAACAAAATTGATTTTCATGCATTGTTAATTTTTTTGCATTAATCTGTTATGTTTTTATAGCAGCTGTGGGAGAGGACAATAATGTCCTCAGATCGCCTTAAAGGGTAGTAAGTTAAAGCGACCCACAAGGGATATGCACTGTTATAGGCTAAATATTATAGTTCACAGTTCAGACATTTATAGGTCTAAACTGCAGCTCTGAGGACTGCTATTTGTTTTCCTTTTCATTCAAGAATGTAGTTTTGATTGTTATAACAACAAAGCACTTTTTTTCAGGCATTTTGTGCCTTTATTGATAGGAGAGAGACAGTGGATAGGCTTGTGAAAGGGGGAGAGAGAGCAGGGGAAGACACTCTGCAAACTGGTCACAGGTGGGATTCGAACCTGGACCGGCAGAAGCAAGTACGTGGGGTGCCTGGTTGCTAACCACTCCGCCAAACCAGCACCCCAACAAAGCACTTTTTATTGAAATTTTATGTTTGTATTTGCACTGTAATCTAAATAAGGGCGAAAAAAAAAAACACAAGTTTGTTTGAGCATTTATTTTGTACTGATGCAGCAATATTGTTTTAAGTCTGCATTAGGAAGAAAATAAAGAAAATTAGATTTTTGCACAACTTCCTACATATGTGTATATATATATATATATATATACATATATATATACATATATATATGTGTGTGTGTGTGTGTGTGTGTGTGTGTGTGTGTCATAATCGAGAGCGTGGTATATTTGAGAAATCACGTTAATCAAATTTAGCAGTTTTGTTTTCTTCACAGCCCACCCCTGATCAAAGTTATTTAGTTTTTTTATTCAACTTGATTCAACAAATAAATCAGGAATATTTATATCAGAGCATGGAATTCACCACCAGATGACAACTCTCCTATTTTAGACCCCTCTGTATATCCACCTGTTTGCTCTGAGTTCATCAGCTATAACTGCTAATACTCGACTTAAAAACACAACTTCAGAGTTCTGCTCCAAACATGTTCTGTTCAGCCTCAAAAGTCAGCCTCAGTGATAAGAATCAGCGGTGTAAAGTGCAGTAGCTTTAAAGCCTCTAATGTTTTCTCTCTGGTTTTCTTTGCTGTTCAAACTAAGTTTCCGCTTCTTGAGTTTCATCTGTTTTCATAATCTTTATCACTTAAGACGAGGAGTGCTTTAGCATGCTGTGAGTAAAGAAATGCTTAGGATTATCGGCTAAATCTAAACGACAGGCAGAATGTGAACACAGAGAGGGTTTATAATGAATAATGTGGGGCTTAAATCAGAAATAAAGCTGTTTACACTCATCTGTGCTCTGATAGGCTGCCTGACGTGAAGGGTATTTCCAAACAGGAATGTGAAAAGGGATTAAAAACATTGATGACATCTGATTTTGTTTTGATTGTCTAAGAGAAATGTTGGAAAAATCTATTCAGAAGTTCAAACAGTCAGCATTTAACCCACTTTTCTGCAGGGGCGGTGTTTGGAAATGAGTATTCAAGGTGCAGGTTTGGTTGTGTTTAAAGAAAAACCAAAAACAAATGAACAACTGGTGAAATTCTTTGGCAATGCACCCTGGGTAACATAAGTCTTGAAGTTGTTACCAAAGATAGATCGCTGTCCTGTCATGTCTTGCTTTTGGAAAGCCCTGGAAAGAGGGATTGACTTTCAGGCTGGATTTTGAAAGGGAAGGGGTTTTGCGCTGTAATTGCTCTGTAATGAGGGCTTCACTGACCTCCTGCCACATCACGGCCATGTTTTTTTATTTACTCGTCCAGCGACTCTGTTAAACAGATGGAAAAAATGTGTGCGTCTCCAGCTCCTGCAGGAATTTGATTTCCCCCAACAGCTGTCTCGCTTTAAATACAAGCATGAAGTCAGAGCCCATCCCAAATCAATCAGGCCTGCTGACGTTTCCTGCAAACTTTGTTCACAGAGCTGACTGAGGGCCGGGAGGGGAGCGTCATCACGCTAGAGGAGAAGATGGACTCTTGTTTATGACCTCTAACGCTGACCGCCATTAGCTGAGCAGCTCAGAGCTGTGATCTGAGAGGAATCATCTGACACCTGCACGAGGAAACAAAACCCCATCACGTCTGGAGATCAAACAGGGATGTTGATACAACTGCCTTCTTACTCTTTTGAAAGGGGCTTAGGCCCTCGATGCCTTTGTCGAGATAAAGCAGTTGAATAAGTCATACATGGAGAGAGAGTGGGGAATGACGTGGGAAAGGAGCCACAATCTTTGAGAACAACAGCCTGTGTACATGGGGAGTCCAGGATCTTTGCTTGACCACCACAGGTCTGACATAATGCAAAATACACTGTTCTAATTTTTAAAAGAAAACTCAAGACCTACCTTTTTAATCTGGCTTTTAGCTGAATTTTGTTTTACTGTTTTAATCTGCATCATGTGAGATTTACTCCATTTTAGTTTCAGAGCTACTATTTAGTGTTTTACCACTTTTTATCTGTTAATTGTTTGGTTTTAAAAGAGTTCTATCTTAATCAACTTTTAGCATTTTATTACCTTTGTCATATCTTATCATGGTTTAATTTATTACCTCCGCCAAGGAGGTTATGTTTTCGGTAGAGTTTGTCCGTCCGTCCGTCCGTGAACAAAATAACTCAAAAAGTAATGGATGGATTTGGATGAAATTTTCAGGAAATGTTCAGTATGGGAAAAGGAAGAACTAAATCGATTTTGGTGTTGATTGGGATCAGTGTTTGGCCGCCATGGCGAAAAATGTGATTTCTGTGAATAACTACTGAACTAAAATAGATGTCATTATGAATCCAGTTGCTAATGGTATGTTTTCATGGTCAAGGAATCTAAATATTTAGATGAAATAAAGGTAGGACTAATATTTATGGAAAAAATGACAATATGTCTGAGGACTGTGGCCCTGGCGGAGGTCTGCGCTCTCCGAGTGCTTTCTAGTTTACTTATTTATTCAGTCAGTTTAGTTTTAGCTCCTGTATTTCCTCATTATCAAATTCAAGATAGCCTTACCTCAGTCCTCTGTGGATTGCTAAAGAGTCCTGGCTTAGAGGCCTTGCGTGTGGGGTGGGGGTGGGGGTGGGGGGTTTGGGTGCATGATTTTACGTGTGAGTGGCTGTCTGTGTTGAATATGGGCTGGGAGGGTGGGTGAGATCTTCTATTTTAATCTGTATCCCCTTACTCTGATCTACTTGTTTATTTTAATGTACAGCGCTTTGTGATACATCTTATGTATGGAAAGTGCTTTATAAATAAAGTTTGATTGATTGATTGATTGATTGATTGATAATGGTTTTTACGCAAAAATGCACCACTGGCCGCTTTATTAGGTACACTTTGCCAGGTTGCACCACAAAAGCATTCCTCACAGATTTAGGTCCGTGTTGACATGAAAGCATCGCACAGCTGCTGCAGAATTGTTGGCTGCACATCAATGATGAAAATCTTCAGTCACACCACATCCCAAACCGGCTCTAATTGATTGAGATCTGGTGGCTGTGGAGGTCACTGGAGTAAAGTGAACTCATTGTTGTGATAAAGAAACCAGATTTGGGTGATTGAGCTTTGTAATATGGTGCATTACCCCACTGGAAGAGGTCAGAAGAAGATGAGTGTAACATCAGAGTGTAACTCTAATTCATTATGACCTCACTTTCACTTTGACCATCACTGTGATGTTTCCTCGTGGTCAAACCTTGCATATCATACAGAGAAGGTCAGTGAACCAGGCTGATCTGATCAGGATGATTATGTTGCGTTCCCTTTATCTTGGAACTGAGACGTCAGAAATGGGAATTACATCACGTCCAGTTTATCATACTCATTCCAGTTGTAAGCTGGAAAAGTCGGAGTAGTTGAGGATTGTCTGACTCCTTAGTAGGAAATTTCGACCACAGGGTGCATTACCAGTGACAAATCTACTCTTGGAATACGACTTCCAAGTGGTGACTCCTAAATGGTGTGCCAAGGCAAGTCTAGATGTGTTTTGGAAATTTGTACAACCAATTATTACAGATACCAATCACTCTTTTTAGATTCATTATTTTTGTCATCAAAAATTCTGTTACTTTCAGAACTCTAAAAACTTTAAAGGAACACCTTCTTCTGCAGGTGACAGGACGTGGAGGTGGGTGATATAGTTTCAGGACTCCTGGTTTTTCAAAACCTGTTCTGTCAAACATTAATGAGTGTAGTAAGGACTTTTGAAATTTTAACCATGTTTTCAAGTTATTCTTGTTGAAAAGTGTTTCGAGACATTAAGCTTAAATAAACAGTTTGGGTCCATAAAATATTCCAAAAGCATGTTCTGCAGGCTATTTCGCTTCATTTTTAATTTGGGGTGGCCTAATATTTAATTCGCAGTTGAGGTTTTATTAATTCCTCATATTCCTAAATTTCCTTGTAGTAAAATGATACATATTTCTTAAACAAAACTATTGCTTGCTATTATTGGTGGTCAAGTTAAGGTCTTAACAAAAATATAATATAGATTTGCATATTCTCCTTTGTGTACCAATAAACATTTAGGACACAGCAAACTGCGAGGAGAGAAAAACATCAGTAAGTGTAGCATTAATTTTATTCTGGATGGAGTCAAATCCCCGACAATTCACTCTCAGTTAGAGAAAAAGTTATTTCAAACAAGAGCAAAACTGACATTTCAGTTATACAAACCTAGAGGTGTAACTGTAGGATCTTTAACTCTTGTACACATCTGAACTGTGAACCTGTAGAGTCAATATTTTGTCCATTCCCCATTACTAGACAAGTACCAGCAGATGCCACAGGCCCACACTTCCCATTGCTAAACAGTTACTGAAATACAGCAATGTTTCCACTTTTTAGAGTTAATAGAGTTAACACTTAAATACAACAATATGGAGTGCATTTCTAACATTAAATGTCAAGTAAGTGTTGATCAAAGTTACACTGTTAAGTGTTACAAAGTTGTTGTTCTTTTTATTTTAACTTTTAGAGAGTTGAAGAAGTTGGTGGGCAGGGGAAATCTGAATCAGATAATCTCTTGAGCAAGCACTCTACCAAACTAGAGTGTACATCAATTAAAGATAACCATTGTATGGAACTCTGAAGTTAAAAAAAAGGCAAATATGACACAGATGGGTAGATCCTCAACTTTGGGTAATGAGTAGGTCTACAGACATCCTAAAACCAAAAAGGGGCCCTTATATGGGGCCTTTCGGGGGCCTGGCCATGTCTGTGTGCAGGCCTGTGCCCCTCCATGATCCCTCTCTCAAAACTGTCCCACATGGTGCAAAGCTACAGTGACAGAGAAGGTCCTTAAAGATGCATTAAACTTTCACAGATAGCAGAATCCTTACTGAAGTTTAATTGGTATTTACATTTCAGGAGCAGAAAAGTGGCACCAAAGCTCATGCACTTTATCAAATCCTCATATAAAAAAAGTTTTTTGAGCTAAATGGAACTGCCAGGACTTATTCTCCAACATTTTTAACTGTAAATGTTTCATTGCAGTCCTCTCCAAGTCCTCTCAAAGCGCTGAGAGCTCCAACTTAACATGAATGTGAGTCATATAGCCATTTATAAGGCTGAGTGTCTCTAAATGGATTACATGTGGTTACAGCAGTCAACTGTCTAAATGACTGATTAGCATGAAAAATAAAGAATTACTTAGAAAATGACTCATTCAATATTTGCTTAAAGTGCAGGATTAACCATGACCTTTTAACCGGCCACCATGCCTGAAGAGACATTTGGGTCCATATTTCCCTGCCATGACTAACAGGAAGACTCTGGCAACTTAAACTGATAATTCATGGTTTAAGTAAGTTTGAATAGGCCATTGACAGGCTCTGGTTAATCATATTAGAAGAAATACTACATCCTCTAACTTACCT
Source organism: Scarus forsteni (assembly GCA_036419115.1). Taxonomy (NCBI): domain Eukaryota; kingdom Metazoa; phylum Chordata; class Actinopteri; order Labriformes; family Labridae; genus Scarus; species Scarus forsteni. The sequence goes on from JAZDUH010000152.1 coordinate 4,554,205, forward strand.
TCAGTAGTTTAGAGCCAAATGTCTGGTCATAATTCATCTGTCGACATCTCTTTTGTAGTCCTTACAAACCTGTTGAGGGTTATTTAGTCCAAGGACACACTCACTGTGTTTGCATCAGCTGTGTCCAGAGTGCTGTTGTGCCTTCATGTGATATGTCCTAGCAAAAATTAGACCAGAGAGCCCAGCAGACAATTACCTGCCATTAGCCACAAACATGGCTCCAATTATGTTAACTCTGAAGCTGCATATATTTGGGTGTTTAAATGGCTATTTTTTTGGCAATTTTCTCCTCCTCAGACCCAAAACTAATAAAGAAGAGGACAGGCCTGTCTCCTTGCCACCACAATGAATATTTCTGCCTTCCTATCCATGATCAACCAGGGTGGGTGTTGCTTCAATTACTGTCCTCTCCTGTTCTCAAAAACGAGATGCCAATAGTCTCAGAAAACTTAAATTATGAATCTGTTTGATGATCCATAACGTCCTTTGCAGTCATACATGGTGAACTTCACCACAATGTCTGAGTGATGCCCTCTGTCTTGCCAAGTCTTACTTATCTTTTTTCCTGGTATGGCCAAAGACCCACTCATCCTCTCTCCTCAGTCTATTCTATCTTTAATGGGTGCTCCAGCAGCCAGCTCTCCCGAGACTTTTGGCATATTTCTTTGGTAAAAAACACATTAAATCATTAAGGCAGAAAAACAAACATGAAGCGAGATAGCAGTTGTGCTGCTGTTTTGCAAGCTGGATTCACTATCTGATTAGGTTCATCTAATCTGCACCAGCTTATTTTTTATTTTTTATTTTTAGTTTAGTTTATTTTGGTCACTTCAAACATGAAATCTCACTTACAAACACCAAAGTGAGAAATTGTAAGCAAACAAGTGTTACGTTAGTGCCCGCATTAACCCCAATCAACAAAATAAAAACAAACTAACAAAACAAGACGGAAAAAGGTGTAGGCTGAAGCCTTTGCTTATATTGCCTACCCTTTTCAAATTCATAACTTACTCAGCTTCCTTTTGGTTGATATGAAACTTATGGCTCATGGCTCCTGTTTTTAAGTCTTTTTTTTTTTTTTACATAAAAATAAGTATTAGTCTATACTGTGCTGAAAAATGAAGCCAATGAAGATAAATGAATAAATAGCTGTTCCCCAAGTGGGGACCAGAAAAACATTGATGTTTTAGATTGAACTGCCTGTTTTGACCGTCACTGATACGCTTACAGCCTGGTGTAGATCAAGATCTGGAGACTGTGGACACTGGAGCACAGAGAAATCAGTGTCATGTTGACAAAACCAGTTTAAGATTATTTGACTTTTCTGACATGGGGCTTTATCCTACTGGACGTTTCCATTAGATGATTGAAACATTGTGGTCATAGCATATTGAAATTGACAGAAATAATACACAGGTCAGCTGTGGTCAGGGATGGAAGAATATCAAAGTATTGATAATTTCTCAAGTACTCTTATAGGATTGATTATTTCCCGAAAAACATCAATACGAAACGAGTACTCTCTTCCCCCTGACCTCTGCAACACTGAGTCCTTACCCCTCTTTAAAACAAGACTCAAAACCCATCTGTTCAAGCTCTCCTACTCGCTCTGATACTTTGCACTGTCTATTGTATTGTTTTGTTTGATACTTGTTTTTTATGCCTATTTTAACCCTTTAAGGCCCAAGACCATAGATTATAGCCAAAAAATTCTAATTTTTTGGAGCTGAAATGTTTGTTTCACTTTCTGCTAAAATCCTACAAATATAAAAATGTCCATTAAATTCAACATGTAGATTTTTTGTATCTCAGTTGATACAGTAGGTGTTTTTGGCAACTGATAATCCATTTGAGGACATTTTTATCATTTATCTGATTGTATTCAGATGTTTTTTTTTTGTAATATGTTGATTATATTGAGTAGATAGAGGTATTATAAAAGTATGCATCAAATATGATACAACTGGCTTTATAGGGTTAATGCACTGTGTATCTTTTGTAAGGTGACCTTGAGTGTCATGATGGCACACTTAAATAAAAGGTATTATTATTATTATTATTATTACTCTTAAAATGTTTGTCTATGTACTGTTTTCAGTCTTTCTCTCTTTCTCTTTCTTGCTATGTCATGCCCCATTCACACATTGACTGTACACGATTGACAAGGCTGGCTTGATGAACATGATGTGACACCCCAATGCGAATACCCTGTCAGTAGGGCATCTACAGCGCTTCAGGGGCATTTGTCCCTCTTCAGTTTGGTCAAGACAACAATATAACAAAGGTTCCAAACATTTCAATCCTGCTGACACAATGTCAGCCCCGTTCAAGCCCAGTTTGCATCATGTAAGCCTCAATTGAGCCCCGTCATTTGTGCCGCCTTGTACGGGACACAGTCAGGGCACAATCGGATACGTCCTTTCCAGTTGTCCTCAGAAAGCTTCCAGGATTGAGCCCAATACATGCCACGCTAATACTGTTCACCTCAGGACTGCATTTGGCTTCCACCCCACTATACTGTGAGCGGCGATTCTCAATGACAGTTTTGAACAGTTCAAAACAGTCGGGACCCTTCCCCGCTCCCCAGCATTTGTCCACGACTCTACAGCGCTGATCCAGATCAAGTAGTGTATGCACCACGACCAAAGCATGTTTCATCATTAAAATGTGCACAATTGCCATGAGAAATGAGAATGTGTGACTGGAGCTTTACTGTGGAGACCAATCAGATGTACCCAACATTACTCAGCTGACCCACAAGAACAGACACAAAAACTTGATACAGATTTGTGGCAATCTATTGTGAGAATGACAGAAAATAAATATTTTTATGGATTGTTAATCAAAACGTATTATTTAACCCTTTAACTACCAGCTCAACTGTTTGGTAGAGGTCATCAGTAAATTCAATTAATATTTAACATTCAAAAATTAGAAAAAGACAATTCGTTTGATTCTGTTAACATTTTATGGAACAGAGAAAACTGCAAACAAACTAAAAACCAGATATTTTCTTGGTGTGGTTCTTTGTGTAAAAGCTAACAGTTACATAAAAATGCACAAAATTTTGGGACAAAATCAACTAGAAAAGGCAGAAATGTTTGTAAATAAAATAGAAGTCAGAACTAAATTACAGTACATGATATTGAGCTTGACAAAATATTATTATTATTATTATTATTATTATTATTATTATCATTATTATTATTATTATTATTATCAACATTACTATTTTAAATACTTACCCATTTACTGATGTGTTTTTAGATTAAAAAAATCTGTTATTCATTCAAAACATTTTGGGGGGTTCTCAAACTCAGTATAATCTGTTTTAAGTTATTTTTGATTTTTATATTATTTAAAACCATTTCAGCCTTTTCTAATTGATTTTGCCCAAAATATTTCAGTATTCTTTTGTCATCACGTAATTAACTGCTTTTTAAAGCTTTATATTAGGGATGTAACGATATGAAAATTTTGTATCACGGTTATTGTGACCAAAATTATCACGGTTATCATTATTATCACGGTATTGTTGCAGTGTGCTCAAAATGTTTAAAAAGTACTTTTACACACAATTTAATCACTTAACCCCTTCAATATTATTATCATAACAGTTCTTTTTGTGTCTTTTTTATCAATAATGTGTCAAGAAATGCCCTTTGACTACATTTTTACCCTTCTTTCATGAGAAATAAAAATAAAGAATCCTGGAAAGTATTTGTCATTATTATGTTATTAACGGTGTGATTACAAGAAAATAAAACAACTGATCTGAACTTTAAACAAGATTCTCTTTATAAACAATTTTAAATGAACATGTTCAAAGTTTTGAGATGACAAAAAATGAGCTTAAACTTTTTTGTATACACTCACACATTTTAGTTTGCCTACAGCATTAGTGTCCATGTTACAGCTCCTTATATTAAACCATGTCCAGGACTTTCTTTTAAATCACGATAGTCCCTGAAGCAATTAACCCCCTTCATGATTCTCCTCTGGTCACCCCTCTCCTCGGTAGAGCTCCTCTAAATATTTCCAAATAACAATCGATGAAATCCATAAAACGCGAACTTTGACGAAAAAAGACGATGTATGTCAAAATACTGCGAATACACGGCAAATCAAAGGCAAGAACACAGTCCAGAATGATACTAACTCTGTTATTTATAAGATTTATATATTTTTGGATAGAATTACTGATAAGTCACCTGTTATTCTCTCAGGTATGGCTCACTGAATCCTCCCTCTTTCTCTCTCTCTCTCTCTGTCTCTCCCTACGGTTGTCCTGCTGTTGAAATCATGCACGTCTTTTTCTTTCGCTGCAGCTTCGTGTTTAGACAGGGAGACTGTCATGTATCAGTTTCCCCTCAGCATCCTTGTAAAAATCCAAAATTCAGCCAGACTTCAGAGTCCGTTTCAAGAAAACTCTGCTGTGGCTCAAACTTCGCTCTCAGGCTCAGAGGCCAAACAATGCGAACTGCACATGTGCGCAGCTGTAAACTGCGCATGCTCACTCCAGTTCAGGCTGCTTAATCGAGGACAGAGACATAGGTCCAGCTTTTCCAGGCAAACGGCAGCATCACCGTGAGTTATTGACACAGGGTGGTGAACAAACACGGTAAAACGGTAATTTTAAAAAGACACGGTAATGATTACCATGGGAAATTTTAACGCGGTTTACTGTTTTACCGGTAACCGTTACATCCCTACTTTATATCCCACAGACTAAACCCCCCCTTTTTTGGTTTGTTTGTAGTTTTCTTTGCTCCTGAAATGTTAATTAAATCAGACAACAATTTGATTTGTTCTGTTTTTCAAAAACATTTATTATCCTTGTTTTTATTGATGACCTCTGCCAAACAGTTGAGCTGGTAGTTCAAGGGCTAAAGTCATGTTTGAATAACAGAACTGATCGTGTTTAGTTTAAAAGATTTATAAATCAATTTAACATTGGTGTATTAGAATAGAAGCTTCATTTGTATTTGTATTTGTATTTGTATTTGTATTTGTATTATTGTTATCAAGTCCCACAAAAAAGCATAATTTCAGTCTGTGGTTGTGAAAAATTTCCTAAATTGAAATTCATCAAATAGACTTTAAAAAAAGTCTTTAAAGATTTAATGATGCGGATTCTGGACTACATGTTGCTTTCGGTAAATAAAAAACTGCATAAACATTTTGTATGCCTTTCATCTTTATCAGCACTGAATATTACAGCATAAAGTATCAGTATTGTATCCATTTGAAAAAGACTGGTATCAACTATACTCAACAAAAATATAAACGCAACACTTTTGTTTTTGCTCCCATTTTTCATGAGATGGACTCAAAGATCTAAAATTCATTCCAGATACACAATATAACCATTTCTCTCAAACATTGTTCACAAATCTGTCTAAATGTGTGATAGTGAGCACTTCTGCTTTGCCGAGATAATCCATCCCACCTCACAGGTGTGCCACATCAAGATGCTGATCTGACATCATGATTAGTGCACAGGTGTGCCTTAGACTGTCCACAATAAAAGGCCACTCTGAAATGTGCAGTTTTGTCTCACAGCAAAATGCCACAGATGTCGCAAGCATTGAGGGAGCGTGCAACTGGCATGCTGACAGCAGGAATGTCAACCAGATCTGTTGCTCTTGCATTGAATGTTCATTTCTCCACCATAAGCTGTCTCCAAAGGCGTTTCAGAGAATATGGCAGTACATCCAACCAACATTCCACAGGCCACAATTGACAATCTGATAAACTCTATGCGAAGAAGATGTGTTGCACTGCATGAGGCAAATGGTGGTCACACCAGATACTGACTGGCTCTGAGTCCCCAGACCCCCAATAAAGCAAAAAAACTGCACATTTCAGGGTGGCCTTTTATTGTGGACAGTATAAGGCACACCTGTGCACTAATCATGATGTCAGATCAGCATCTTGATGTGGCACACCTGTGAGGTGGGATGGATTATCTCAGCAAAGCAGAAGTGCTCACTATCACACATTTAGACAGATTTGTGAACAGTGTTTGAAAGAAATGGTAATATCGTGTATCTGGAATGAATTTTAGATCTTTAAGTCCATCTCATGAAAAATGGGAGCAAAAAAAAAAGTGTTGCATTTATATTTTTGTTGAGTATATCTAGCTGTGGTTTTTAAATGAGCTAAAGAGGCCCACAGTGTGTCAGGAAAATATCCCTCTAAAAGCTGACATCTTTAAGGGTCAAACAGTAGAACATGTGCAAAACAACAAATATCTCGTCAGGATTAATGAGAGCAAACTAAACTTTTCTTTCACATGGGGAGGCTGTGCATAAAAAGGGACAGCAGAGTTTGTTTTGCCTGAGATAACTGTCTTTGTTTCTTATTGACAGGACCCTGATTGCTTTCAAATTGCTCTTTTATTGAATCTGTTTGATTGATTTATCTTGGTGAATTGGTTTGGGAACCTATCTTTGAAAAACAGAAACTTCCTGAACCAGATTGTGAAATAGTTTATTAGAGAGCGGCAGATTAATCCAGAATCCCTGTGCATCAACATCTCACTTTATCAGAAGAAACAACAGACTTTTTAAAGAATAATTTCCATCTTGTAAAACAAAAGATACAAAAGCAGCTTTATGTCCCAGCAGCCATCAGGGAGATCAACAATTTGTAGCATTTAACCTCAATAATGTAAGAGAAAGACATTAGTTTTATTTATTGACCATTATTAACATTTTAATAAGCTGTACACATAATTGTTTTACTAATCACACTTTTCTATTCTTGTTTTGACCTGATTATTCTTGTTTTGTTTATTGTTGCTTTAATTGTTTTGCTTGTAATTGCCACGGTTTTATTGGTTGGTACATTATCTTTGTTTAAGTTGTTTGTTTTTACTGAAGGGTCAATTTCTATCTTGTGTATCAAGGGCACCTTTCTGATATTGAGCATTATTGTCTTTTTTTCATGTTTTGTCCTGTCCTTGAACGGTTATTTTGTGCAAAAGAGGTGACTGCTCACTCACTGTACAGAAGATTTACCTACAGGGACAAAAAACGTTACGTTACATTTATCTTACCCTCCACACTGTAACATGGCCAACATCACACTGAACCATTACTACAAGGCACGATGGATCCATGTTTTCATGTTGTTTCACACCACATTCCCACCCAAATGTCTAAACGTGGCTGCAGAAGTCCTCAGATCGTTCATTTTCCTGTTGTCCCATGTTGGTTAGCCTGCACTGTTAAAAATCTCCAGGTTTTCACAGGTTCCTACGGTAAATGTTTGTGATATTTGATTGTATTGAGGCTCTTGTAGATAATTAGAGGTAGTTATCTGTAAGATTACAGTATTTATTTTTGGCATTTTATACATACTATAAATGAATGTACTGGCAACTGAGTTGTGGTGATTGTACAGAAGGGTCATTCTGCCGAAAGAGTGCAATTTACTTGTTATAACTCTTCAAAAATAAACTTCATTTTTCATTCCATTTCAAGAAAGAATTTAGTAATCTACACATTTACTCATTCAAAATGAGTACTGGTCAATATCAGGCTACTTTATTTAATTTATTGCAACTTTTGATAGTTTATTATCGTTGCAATTTTTTCTCTGCTGGTACCAAAACTAAAATTTTTGAAAATATGAAAATACTAATATTTATGACAAAAAATGACTTTTTTTTTTTGCTGTTACTCTTTGAGTAACAGCAATGAGTTTTTAGCATAAAATTAGCAATTGTGTGAAATCTAGCCACTTCGCATCTATGCAAGTAGCCTGAGCACATGGAGCAAATTCTTAAGATTGAACTTAAAATTTTACTTTTGATATCAACAAATGTTGTTTTAGAGATAACTTAGGTAACAGGACTGAGTTTTTAGATTGACCATCTCTAAAACAGCTAATATATCATTAAATTTAAGGATAAATAAAAGAGATAACTAACTTTTGGTCTTCCCATGACTTGCAGAAAACCTAAATGATGTCACGTCCTGCTGAACATGTCACTGGTGAAATGTTCCAAAATGTTAAAGGGGTGAATGTGTTTGGGTAACAGCAATGAGTGAAAACCTGGGGACAGCACTAAAATGTGAATTTTAACCAAAATCTAATAACTTTTTTTGTAAAACTTTTGTTTTAAATGTGTAGATAGAATATGGAGTCACACTTAAATGCAAAAGAAAATTTGCTTTGGAAGGATTTTGTTCATAATAAATTGTAGTAAAGTGTAGTGTTTGGCTGTGGGACAGGCAAGAAATGCTATGTAGAAGTGTTTTGGATGCCGTTTTAAAATATTAAAAAAAAATATATATGTAATTTTAGGATAATAATAAAATATAATTTGTAATATATTATCACTTGTGTTTATACACTGAACATATAATAATATGCTGGGGACAGAAATTTCACTCTTTTGGTGGAATCGCCCAGAAGCAATGTCAAAATGCAAGTGATTATTGTTAGCACTAGACAGTTTTATTCTGTAATTTCACAGTTGAACAATTGAGTTTTACAGTAGCCCATGTTTAGATCACTGTAATATCAGGTTACACTCAAATGACAGCAGTGTTATTCCTTCTTTTTAGAGAAAATTTTAGACTCAACAGTTAAGACAACACTTATGCACTTATTTAAATTCTTCTCTGGTAGAACAAGTCAGAAGAAGTTCTTTGTGAGCAACTCAGCACTGAGTATGTTGATGTTGAGGACTCGATGATAATAATGTTGATAATGGTATTGGGGTGACTTGACAAGGTTTTCGGTCTATTTGCTTGGTTACTTGTGCTGCACTTACTCTAAGATGTACAACACTTTGGACGAAAGTTTTTGCTAACTTATATTGTCACATTGTAATTCACAGTGAATTGTTGTGAATGCATAGAACTCTTTAACAGTTTTACAGCATAAAAGTGTGATTTTTCGACACTTTATGCCAAGGTTAGACTAAATAATTTCTTGTCAGTAATGACAGTCGGTATGTCAGATTAGGCACCCACAAAACCATAAATTCACTCAAATGTCACACCAACGAGCCGTCATGACATGACTGAAACTGAATGCATGTAACAAATGATGTGATGATGATTGAAGGAGGAGGGGCAACACCAAAGTCTACAAACAAATACACTGTATTTAGAGTACAGGACTTCTTTTTGTATCTACATACGTGATGTTGAATAATGTCTTAGTTTGCTGATAAACTTAAACAGTCACTCACTGTGTTCCTCTGCCATCTCTCTCCAACATTTCAGCTTTGTCAGTCTGTAGTATCTCCTCTTTGACACCCCATTAGGGCAGGGATGTTCTTTTTGAGAGCTATGCAAACTTTTCTTCTGTCTTGTAGTTCTCAAGATTCTTTCAAGGCACAAACCTCAGTTTGTGATGGTCACGTATGCAGAGCTCACTTCTATCAAAGTCTCATGAGGAGGAACAAAAATCAGACCTGCTCGGCTTTCTGTTGTAGAATTGTGAGGTGTCTCAGACTCTCCTCTTGTGGTTGGTCATTATGGCACAGTACATGAGACAGAATGACCAATTTTTGTAGCTGATGGGTCTCGAAACCCCCATAACCATTAGGGATGGGATGAAATATTGTTGGGCGAAATATCGCGATACAGAGGGGGACCAAATGCATCGAGTTTGAAAAAAATTGGATCCTGACATAAAGACATCACGTCCGATAACAGCGCATGTGACCAGGGGCCTGTACTACGAAGCTGGATTAAGTCATCCAGGATAACTCTGCGACATCTCACTAAACTTCACCGGATCTCCGTCATCCAGATCTGCTGTACTACGAGGCTCGTTATCAACTCGATAAGTGAATCCGGCTGGGATCTGTGCGCGCTCACATAAAATGGGCGTGGTTAGCGGCCCCCGGAGCATTTTCCACAATGGAGAAGAGAGCAGCCTACTTCACGGCAGAGGAGCAGCAAATAATCCTGCAAAAGTATGAAGAGTACCGTAGTATTATCCAGGCCAGGAGCAACACGACTGTAGCCGCAAGAAGCCGGAGGGATTGCCGGCACATTTTCCACATTTTCCTACATTTTCCAGAAACACAAATCGCTTAAAATGTAGGAAAGAACTCGTCCACATTAAACCAAAATTATGTAATTAAATAGTCTTTTAAATGGTGATGAATAATTATCTTTTTATTTTAAATGTAATATAATTAGCCTAAATATAATATTTAATTTCACTTTAAGTGTACTTTGGATCTAAAACAACATTTGTCCCATTGTCATGATCCACCGCTATTGGACAGTGTAAAACATTTCCTCTTTTTTGTTAATTAAAATAATAAATGGACAGTGTTGATAACACTGGGATAAATCTATGAATGAAACGTAAATTAGATATTTAAAAATATTTGTTCCAACAAAATTCTGTCCCTCAGTGTCATGGTGTTACTACCAAAATTTGGAGATCATATTACATTAGACAACATTTAAGATATGATGATTACTTATGTAATTGTAATTGAACTTTAAACCAAAATTATTGTTACTTGACTTTATCCATAGGCTATTAAAGTTCAGTACAATTATCAGCATGTGTTGTCTTTATCAGAAGTAAACATCCTCGGATCAAACGTTATCACTGACATTGAGAAATAATGTCAAATAGTTTGAATTAAACAAGTTAATGTTTTATTTCATGGAGTTTTGTCAGCAGTCTTCAGATGTTGTGATATGTGCCTTTAGATTAATTTTATTGCATTCATGAATCTTGTGATTGTAACCTAAAATATGTTAACACCAAAGACAGACATAACATAAAAATACTGACAAGAACGATTTTTCTATGTGTCCATTATTGTTGCTAAAACATCATGGTCAACATACTAATAAATACTCTACATTTGTCTAAACGCAATTAATTGTTTTAGTGCATTATTTGCCACGTAAGTCTCCGGCAGGTCACAGATGTAGAAGTCCCTCCCGTGAAAATCTGTACCTCTCGTACAAGATTTCTTCTGGTAAATCAAGCCGATTACTTCTGTCACGATAAAAACGCTCCTGACGAAGCGCTCCTCTTACAATTTGCACACCGACATTTGCCGGTTCTGTCAGAAATGGGCAAGTTATTTTCCAAGACAGCAGACTGTGCGGTTTGCTGTGTGCGGTCTTTTATGCCCGCCCAGAGAACCGATTGGTCAGCGGGCGGTCTGTCACACCCCGTGAGCTCTTATCCTGGAACTTAACGTGCTCCGGACCAGGTTTGGCGTTCAGCATCAGTTACCGGGGCAACGTGTCTGGATAAAAAGAGATCCACATTCGTAGTGCGGAAAATCCAAAACTTATCCAGGAAGTTATCTCTCTAAGAGCTAATCCAGCTTCGTAGTACAGGCCCCAGAAGTGACGACAACAAACATTAGCACCAACTACCTTGCCTCCAAAAAGCCGAACGATGGAGTCAAATGAGGTTGGAATTGAGGACACTCAATACAAGTCATCTGTCTGGCAGTATTTTGGCTTTCTCATTAAAAAAGACAAAGACGACAAAACAGTAACTGACAAGACTAAGACGGTGTGTAAGCTTTGCCATGCTGTCATTCTGTACACCGCCTCCAACACAACAAACATGAACCACCACCTTCAGTGTCACCATAAAAATGTGAAGACCCTCGCAAAAACGAGCCTACCGCTTGTTAGCATACACTCTCTCTAACCTCTGTAGGGTTAGAGAGAGTGTTATTGTTTGTGTTTGGCCTGTTAGACCTTGTGTTTTCCTGTGTGCAACTCAAACAAAAGCAAATAAGTTGTAATTACACAGTAATATGTTTTCTTTTTTTCTTTTTTGATATTGTATCATGACGTGTCGTATCGTGACCCGGGCATATCGAGGTGCAGCGTATCGTGAGCTTAAGTGTATCGTCCCATCCCTAATAACCATGCCTAACTCATGTAGCCTGACCTTGGCATATCTGTAATTTTACAGAAATATTATTTCTGTGTCATGTAAAAGGCACAAGGCACACACACACACTGCACCACCTCAAGATACCAAAACCTACAACACTTTCACATAAACACTCGAGCAAGCAAGGCAAGGGTGCAAACTTTGGCAAGTGACAGGCACGTCCTGAGCCCCGAACCGTCTCATCCCCATATTATATTGAGAGCACTGCCTTTCAAAACACGTACAGATTTATTCATAATATGGGCAATTTCCACACACAGTGTTGCTCTGCCCTATGAACACGAGGAACGTGTCATTACTGGCAAACCTGGTGTGTGACGATGCGTCTGCTTATTTAAACCAGGCTGCTCAACTGGGAGCATGAATAAGACAGCTCAACCTCAGCAGCTCTGGGGGCCACTTACACCAGTAACTTAAAGGTGCTATGAGGAGAATCTATTACCAGCGACATTAAGACTCTGCTACCCATGAGCACGTGTGGCGACTGTGGTAATGCTGCGTTCCAGTAACCTCGGAACTGGGAGTGACATCATCTTCGACTTATCGGCGTTCCAGTTGAAGTCAGAAAAAAAGCATGCCAATCTACCAGACTATTGTTAGCTGTTGTTAGCACGCCCTGCGTTGTTGTTCACAAATATCACATGAAGAATGTGATTATCACTATGGCAGCATTTTTGTAAATATAAGTCTAACAATACTATGTATACAGCTGATCTAGAGCGACACACCCCAGTCAGAAGTGCAAATACATTGATTATTACAGGAGCTAAATAACTGTTCACACTGTGGGCATCCATCTTCGATTGTCAACTCGGAGGTGGCGAGGTTTCACCGATTTCCCAGTAGGAAATTCCGACTTCGGGGGATGTTCCAGTTGCAGTTTCCTACTCGGAACTTGGAAATTTCTACTTCTGACTATGGCTGGAAGGCAGCAAAAGACATGACCCAAGCCAAAGCGTGTGTTTGTTGTGATGCTAATGAATGCAGCTCGGACCTTCCTCAGAACTCTGCATTGCTTTACAACTTCTTTTTTCAACAACTTACAGGATGCAAAGCAACGAGGTAGTGTATCTCTATTTAGTTACATAGCGGTACTTTTTGATGTGTGACAACAAGCAATTTTTGGAAAACTTAGTATCGTAGTTTTGTAGCCGGCTAGATATTGCTACTTACAGCCTGGTGCTCTAAGATGTGTCCGAATGATATAAATTTACTCTAGTTTTAATTGTCTTGTTCCCGAAGTTGAGTATCCAGGCCAGTCCTGTCTAGCCTTGTCCGACCCGACCGCGAAGCTAAGGAATAGCATTTATAGATAACCTATTTTGATGCTTTAAAATTCATCTTAAAGTGTGTATTTCGATCAGGCATATATCTAAAAGTGAGACTTTTTTGTAATTACTTAGAAACTCCTCACAGTCCCCTTAAACAACCACTTTCTTTGACTGAACATTAGTCTGATTATCAACAAAACACTTTCTCCCAGAGAACATCTACTCATTTAGATCATCAGATTCTGAAATACTCAGAACAGCCTGTCTGGCACCAACAGCCGAGCCATGTCCAGAGCCCCTTAATTCTTCTTTCTTCTTCATTCTGATGGTTGGGTTGAACTTCAGCAGGTTGTCTCAACCATGTCTGTGTTTGAATGACTGTTGCTGCCCTGTGATTGGCTGATCAGATATTGCCATTAATGAGCAGAAGAATAGATAAGGTGGCCATGAGTGGATTTGCACCAGGACAGAATATTGCATTTTGATGACAGTATTCATCAAACCTCCTTTAAAGCCTCGGCCATGTCTTCTGAGCTCTTCTGGCTCCCTCAGAAATAGATCTCCCCCGGTGTTTACCCCCTGAGCCCCCTGCCCGCTCCTCCATCAGTAACATATTAAACAATGATAACATACCTCTCCAAACATCAACATTGCTCAGTGAGAATTACCCCCACAAACAAAATCTGTAACTATCTCGGTTTTCGCGAGCAGCCGTGTTGTCGGGGAGCGTCCAGTGAAAACAAAGAGAAGAATTGCAGAGCTAATGTGGAGCTGGGCCCGCTCAGAGTCCGGTTTCAGCCTAATTGGGATCATACGCCGCATGTGCAGTTTTGGCACATACGTTAGATTAATCAGGGAGTCTTTAATCGAGGAGAAATTCTCCTGTGCGTGGCTGGGCGGACGTTGGGCCCCCCTCCAAGACCCCCAGCCTGCACGGCCTCCGTCTAAGCACAGACCTTTTGACTCCATAAACACCCGCGCTCTAAAATTGGGGTCAACCTCTCATTGCTAGCACCGGAGCGCTATCATGCCACCACAAAGGGTCCCCTTAATGATTAAATTACACAGAGTATGGATGTCCTGAATGTGCAGATTCCTGGCGGCTGACTCTTCCTCCTGATTGTAATTTATGTCGGAAGTCATTGCTGTCCAACACCCGGCAGTTCAGAGCCCAGGAGACGGGATGTGCACGTGGACGCAGTCTGCATCATGCAGCCGGCTGCAGCTTTAATCTGCACCGACCTCACACACTCACCTTGTAGCGTTTACAATCTGACAATAGTCATAAGAGGGTTCCTGAAATGTGCTTGTGTTTTTCTTTCTTATTGCTGCGACTCATTTGCCAACCTCGGCGCGGCCCCGTGTTTAGGTTAACCTGTCATTAATCTGCATATGATTAAGCCTTGACATCCATTTGACATTCTGGGCAGCGACTGATTGGCCATTTACCGGGATGATGATGATGATGGTGTGTGTGTGTGTGTGGGTGTGTGTGTGTGTCACAGATGGCCATATGGATTTTAAGTTGAATTTGAGAGCTGTTATGTATGAGACCACCATGTAAAAATGGGGCACACTTAAATAAAAAACAGTTATTCTGGATGATTAGCAGGAATTTGAAGAATCTGGGTTCTTTAGTTTTTAAAGCACAGACATAGAAAATGATTATTTAGACTTTAAATGCTGAGAGCGTAGTAGTGATTCAGATTCAGTGATGGCCAGCTCCTTAGTTACAATGTGGGACACATGTATGGTAGTCTCAAATTTATGAAAGACTATTGAACCCAGGTATTAGGGAAAAAAAGTGATTTTCAGTCATGATACACAAACGTCTGCCAGGCATTTTTGACACAGTTATAGACTTACCTTACATGATGCTGTCTTTACTTCTCTAACCTCTATACTTATTAATTAATGCTGTTTGTAAAGCTCAGCTCCACACTGTGTTCACTAACAGGGCACTGTGAAGTTACAGTAATGCTTTATTTGCATCTCTGTGAAACTACAATCCAATGTTGTAACGTTGCAGTAAATTATTGTACATTAAATGTAAACAGTGTCATTGATGCTGGGAGTGCACACCTTAATGAAAACCAGGGGTCAATAGACTTATTTAAAAGTGTAAGATTAAAATAATGTATTAGGACTTTTTAGAGCTAACTGGTAAAACCATAATATCAGGACTCTTATGGGCAGGGCCTGGACCCTCCTGGAGTTCTGATTGGCCGATCCAACTGCCAATCCAAATTCTGTGATTGACTCAAAAGGTGTGGATGTAAAGATCAATATAGACGGTTTAAAAACAGGTTTCTGTTGGATTTTTTTCCGTTTAGAGTTGTTTGGTTGTTTAAGTTTAAAAAGAATTAGTTTTACAAATTCCTATGCTGTCTTCATCTTTTTGAGATTGAAAAGGGTTTGGTATATTAATTATAATCCATATAAGGATATGAAAAGGGAAAAAAAAAACTTTTGATCTCTTTGCACAATAACACCTGGTGTATAAATCAGATTGATTGGATGTACTTAGAAAACTCTAGCAACTGTCAGGGGGCACAAAAAGACATTATTCTCAAGGGGCACGACAAAAAAATCATTGAGAGCCTCTGCGTTACTGTAACTTTACAGTCTGTATTGGCTACTCTGAGAACACAATACTTCAGTATAAATCTATTTTTCTGTTATTCTAGAGAATAATTAACTGTAAATTACACTATTAAATTACACTGCATTTAAAACATAACAATGCAAAATGATCTTTATACAGCTTTTGCAGGTGTGAAAAAATGAAGCACAGAAAAATGCTGAGTCTCACTCAAGAAAGCCGATTTCTATAATTTTGTTGTCAAAGTTGTAAAAAAGTTACTATCAAATAAAAATCAGTAACAAAAATGGGGCTGTTTAACCCTTTTGCTGAGTGTTTAATGCCATCCTTCTTCTCGGCCCCCCTCTGTGAGTAAACGATCTCTGCTCCTCGTTGTTCTGTTTACGGCTCTTCAAACCTGCTGACCTCAGCGCTCGTGTCTGACACACTGAACCAGCTGTTCATTCATCCTGCACACTTCAAGGACAAACCTTAACCTCAAGGTCATCAGGATCAGGGTGAAGCAGAAAACAGACACTCAGTAGAGAGGTACTGCAAAATTATCAAACATATTTTTAGCCCTTTGGTTTGAGGCTTTGAAATGAACACCAAAACTAAAGCAGCCCTTCTGATTATATTTGGTCATTTCTTTCTCATGATTTTATTCTTATATGTGATACGAGGGGCAATTAACACACTTGATTATTTCTACAAGAAGCAACCAGAGTAATGACAGAAAGTCTGCACATGCTCAGTAAGAGTCTCTGTTCTTAGGAAATGCTTCTGTGAATTTAACCAAAGCAAAAGTTTAAGATGAAAATCATCTGCATTTGACCTTTTTGTTGTATTTCAATGAGGATTCATTCCCTTCTCTCACAGTCTGAGGTTAAGAAACCTATATTCCTACATTAACCAAATTATAAATTCATGTATTTACCTGTTTAGAAGCATAAAACCTCTAAAATGGGCCTTTGAAGAAGAAAAAACACAGTGTCACTACTGTTGTGCCGAAACCTGTTATCTCCAGAATGCTTTTCAAGTATAAAACTACACATTCACTGAGTGAATAAAAACTGTGTTGTCTAAATCAGACATTGTTTTCTGTGTTTTTGATTATTTTAAGATTTCTAATATCTACTCAGCAGTGTGACAGGTAGGTAGTTGTACAGTTTCTTAGAAAAATATTCAAAATAAATAAATAAATAAAATAAATAAGGTTTTGCCCCAACAACAATATTCTCTTTCTTAAAACTGCTTAAGTGTCCCACTCAGACTTTTTTGATGGAGTTAATAATAAAAGCTTCTTTTAATGGGCCACAGATAAATGATTCTTCAATAAAAGGATGATAAATGATGTGAGAGCTCTAAAGGAAAATGTGACAAAGTGCTTCAGTCACCCTGATGGGCCCCACTGCATAAGTCTCTGGTTTGTTTTATCAGGTCAGGTGCCGGTCCTGGATCATTGATAAATTTTGTTTGGACTTTTCAAGCCCAAAGAACAAAAACAAAACAATTTATGGCACATTTTTCAACACGGAGTAAACTTGCCAATTATGATTTTAAATTTAATTAAGAAAAAAAAAACGTATAATATTGACTGCAATATTGTTAACATGAATACATTTCTAAAAGCTAATAATTCTTGGTTTTAAGCTCAATTTTTTTTAAATAAAAAAAAATAGATGAATATTTCTTGCTCAGTTTTTATTGATAAATATTTTACAGTTTGGTTGTAATTGTATATAATATCTTACTTTTATATTAAAGTTATTCTCATTTTATTCTTGAAATCTGCATCTATGACATGATTTCTAAAATTAAATGTCTAATTCAAGCTGGGTACTTGTTATGCTGAATTTCTAACATTATTATGTTCTGAAAATAATGAAAAGAAAAACATTTAATAAACAAAAACGCAATATCTGTAATGACCTAAAAGTCATATGACAGCGCATTAGTTAAAGTGTTTACAGCCTCCCATGTCCTGAAATATCTGCTGAAGTGGTCTGAAAGAACAGAAGAAGGAAGTTTTGTTTTATGTCGTGATTACTGTAACAACTGAGCCCCCCTGAAGTCAGACCCTAAAATCGTCCCTGGACCGTCGAGACTGAGCAATGCGCCTTTTTCTTTGGTTCTAATTTAATTACACCCCTTCAGTATTTGAAAAAGAACTGACTCGTGTATTATGCTATTAATAAAAAGTTTCAGGATCTAATGAGCTCAATTATCCTAAATGAAAACGTCGTTTGCGTAATTAATGTGTAATCAAAAGTCTTCCTGCCCGCACGCCAGAGTGTGATCCGTGTCCGTTGGAGCAGCTTTGTTGTGTGTTAAGCCCTCATCATCTCCAGAGGTGACGACAGGACCGAGCAGGTTTACAGTCAACAATCAGCGCTCGAGCGGAGACACTCACAAAAACACACACTCACGGCCTCGCGGCTCTCTGCGTCTGCGACAGAGAATTACGCACAACTGCACATTTGGGTGAAATCATGACGGACCGTGAAAGAGCACGCGCATGAAAACAGCATGACAGAAAAAAATCTGGAGTATTTTTCTGTATGTTTTTCAGGCTAAATCAGAGAGTTCTGACACTTTCTGCTGCAAAGTTGAAACCAAACCCGCCTCCTCATTATTGAGTCAGAGAATAAATGAAACAGACTGACAAATATGTTCACACCGTTAAGAAGACAGTCACAGCTTCAATAACCGAAGGCCTGGAGCATTTCTCTGAGAGGAATTCTTATTTTCCCTGCGCTTCATCAGAGCCTGAACGCGCGTCCCTCGTGCGTAAAAAGAATCAAAACGCAGCGCGGGCGTCTCCAGATCCTGACTGCAAGGGCCCGTAAAGCAGGGAAGATTCTAGAAAAAAATATTCTGAGGGCCCGTGCCTGACAGGGAGCCCTGTAAATACTTTGATATGTCAAAAAATAATAAAAAAATCATTTCTTTTTCCGTATTTCTTTATTGTTTATTTGCACAATACACCGCGTCTCCCTTGTTTCACATGGCAGAAGATAAATCATTGCAATCCTGCATTTTTACATGACTAAATTTCCTTATAATATAATTTATTTTTAAAATATGAGGCTTTTTAGAACATTTATTAAACGATATTTGCTCTGTTTCTTTAATTTGCATACATCTGCATATCTTAATTGCGCTTTTATCTACATGGGTCTTTAAAATGATCAGGTATGATGAATGACAATTCCATATATATACATAGATAAATAATTTTTTCTTTAATTTTTTTTCTGGCATCCATTGGTTAATATTGAGCTAAAGTGAGGCTCATTTACTTGATCATTTGCAAGGGGATTGTCGTTGTTTTCATTCCTTTGTTGTGCCAAACAGCAGGTCAAAATATGTGTGCCTGTGCCTTTAAAAAAAACAGGTAATGAAGCTGTACAAATGTAAGATGCTTAAAGTGTTGAATCTTTTAAGAGTTAAAAGTCTTATTCACTTTTTACTAGTTTCAGCTAAAAAGTGATTTTTTCACAGTTTGAAGCTAATTTTGAACAGAATAATTTGGCTGTAATAACTGTAAGTTGAACTAAAAATACATTTAATCACGTTTATTTGACTGTTGTTTGTTAAGATCCCTTTCTGATATCTTTTCATGGGGCCCAGACCTTTTTTTTTTTTTTGAAAGATAAATGAAATTCAGCATTAGGGAGTACCAATTCAGAGAGCAGAGCTGAAATATAAGTCAAATTTTAAAGACCTTTTTAAATTGTTAATTCCCAATGGAAATATCGTACTCTGAAGCATTTCAGAATTTCCTTAACCTTTCCACATTATGCTCCACAAGTTGACTTCCGTTTTCGAATGTGAAATTTCATTTTAAATGAAAGATTTAAGCTTTAGGGTTTTTTCTACAACATTTTTAATGAGTCTTGTTGTCATGATTTCCTTTAAGCAAATAAATTCAGTAAAAGAGATAGCTCAATCATTTATCAATTTAAGAACACATTCTCAAAAAAACAAAAAAAAAACAAAAGAGCAATGATGATACAAACTTACCTCTCATTGTTTTTCTCATGTTTGAACCTAATTCTCTTCTTTAGGCATGAAAAGGGGGAAAGATGTCCTGATTCATACAAGAAAAGTTTTGAAATCTTAAAAATAATGCTGAAACACATTTTCAAGAAGAAAATCCACGTTTATATTCAAACTTATTTCTAAAAGATTTTTATTTAATCTCGACATTTCAGCCGTTTTTGAGTGCATTAGGATAAAAAATATCCTGTTTTTCTTTTTCTTAAGACCTCAGACTTTCATCAGCATGTTATATAAATGAAGAAAGGTTTTTTTTTAAGTAAAAGTCTCTTTCCCATGCCATAGAGGGATCTTATTTTGCTTTTTCAGATGTTAAATCCCTTCTGGTGTTTTTTGAATGTCTCTTTTGATATAACCTTGGTTCCCAATCGAGGCCGTATCACCACAGACCGCAGTCTCAGGAGGCCCTGTCAGCTTTGAGGTTGTCGAAATGTCAGTCACACATCTGGAACTGGTGGAGCTCAACTCTTCTAGGAACAACTCTGGCAAGGGCTGGATTGGGGGGTTCTGAGTAAAAAGGTCAGGAACCACTGTGACAGAGTACTTCTATGCACAAGACAACAAGATCTACAGCATCAGAACTTCTTTTAGCCTCTTCTCCTCTCAGCATCTTTAGCTGCCTGCAGCAGATCATTCCCCTAGACCCCCGAACGAAAAGTTTAAATCAAAACTACTGAGGCAAATATCAACACGACTAAAATGTCTATCCCTGCTGTGTGTGTTACACACTCCACACAAGGGTCGGTTTAGACCCGGGCTCTAAATCAATTCTAAATTACACTAAAACAATTATTAACAATTATCATGTATTCTTTTCTTATCTCTTGGTTACCATGTCAGGCTTCATTACCCATGGAAATATTTGGTGTTTAATATCTGTTGGTGTGAGTCTTCAGGTTTTCCTTTGTCTGTACACCCCCTGATTTCAATAAAAAATGTAAAATGAGCCAAAAGGTTGTATTGTTTCCTCACTTTTACTAGGGGTGTTAGAGCACATATTGTAGAGGTATATGTATATATATTGTTCCATTCTAAAATCAATAACTGTAGTAACATCTATGGTATGATGGGTCAAATTTGACCCATATATATATGTTTAATAGTACATTTTTAGCAAGAGAACTTTATGAGCATGATTATTTGTCAACATTCATGAACATTCATCTGTTTATCTTCACAGCTGCACCATGGTTTCAGTTTTGGCTCTAATTGCTTTATAATCTTATTTTTATAACTGGGTCAAAACCGACCCTAACGACAAAGATGACACTATTTTAACTGAGCACTTGTAATTTATTGTTTTATTGTCATTCATTCATTCATTTTCTATACTGCTTATCCCTTTGGAGGTCGCATGGGGGGGCTGGAGCCTATCCCAGCTGTCATTGGGCGAGAGGCAGGGTACACCCTGAACCGGTCGCCAGTCGATCACAGGGCCACATAAACCTCACACAGAAAGCCCCTGCCTGACCCGGGGATCGAACCATGGACCTTCTTGCTGTGAGGCACATGCACTATGCTGCGCCACTGTGCCGCCCCACTTTGTTTTTTCTTTTCTTTTTTTTGTTTGAATAAAGGTTCCTGACAAAGTCAAAATGTTTGATGCAATATACAAATATTAAGGGGTTCTTTTATTGATTAAAACCTTAAACGGGTCAGTACCGACTCTTAAACAGGAGGAAGGTTATCCAGGTCCACACACCACAGCATGCTGAATGAACTCTTTGTCGAGCAGGTACCTTCACAACGATCAAGTGTCATTATCAACTAATTTTAACGCTGAAATGTAACAAGTTGTAACACTAGACTAGCTCAAAGCAGTCTTCAAATGTATTCCCTTTACGTTTTTAGAAATATTTAAGTGTTGTCTTCATACTACCTTCCATGATTTTTTAAAAAAAGATTTAAGTCTAAAAAATGTAACTTCATTTCTTTACCAGCTAAGCAGTTATCTAGTTTACAGCAACCACATGATCATGTTGACCGTTTATGCTCATTGGAAAAAAAAGTTGCCGATGAAACACTGCTTCACTTCGCTTGATGTTAAATGTAACAAGATTTGATTAGTTTTGTTACTGTAAAGCAATTTTTTGTTTGCTTTGCCTTTATCATGGTCAGAGTTTTGCAGCGCATTATTGGCTAAAGTGTAGCAGAAGCTAATCATTTCAGAAGACACATAAAACATGTATTAAAACATAAACTTTTACCAAACAATGTCACTATATTGACAAGTCAGTTGTACAAACTTGAATAATCAACACATCAGTTTACACTTTTTTTAACCCCAACCCCTCATTTGGTAAAATCATAACTCCTCCCAGTTTGCAGAGAACTAGCGTGACATCCAAACATTGTTTGGTTGGTGGAATAAACCCACTGACTTGAGGTGACAGAACCAGTGAAGAACATAGACTGCATAATGAATGCAGAGTTGAAAACTTGGTGCCTACCAATCATCACTAAGTAGACCTGTCAACCGGGAGGAGCCTCAGTGTGGCAGGAGCTCTAACTAACAGAGTAGGAATAGAGGTGGATTGGGGCACTCTGTATGTGAACAGCACTATAAATTATGTTATAATAAATTTCCAGAACTTTCCATGAGAAGTCAAGCTGGAGAAATTTGGAAATATTCAAACCTGGAAGCTTTTGCTTGGACTTATGTGGATTTATGGAAATTTACTGGAAAATGGGAGAAATTTAAGTGAACTGCATCACATCAAAACATCAATATTAATGTTTTGTTTTGTCAAAGGCAGACATCCATGTGAAATAATACTATATATACATATATATTATTATATATATATTTTATGAAATAATCAATTACAACTTTATGTAGTCCACAGGCTCAAAACTGTGGCTGCATTAGTCCAGGGCTGCACAATCATCTGTGCATGAAGCGAGCACGGCCTCAACACCCCCACAGTAAGTCGTGTGCTACGTGCATGTGATTGAAGGATAGCAAAGATATTCTCAAGTATATTCACATGAAATCTAGTTGTTTTGGTTAAAAATATGCTCAAATATATTTTCCCAAACTACATTTAACATCCCTGTTAAGTGTCAATCTTAAAAGTTTCAAAAGTTTCCAACTTTGACAATGTCCTGATCTGTGCCCACGACATTAACTCCATACTCTCGATCAAGATGTGCCTGCAGCAGATAAGAGCTGGGCTCCAGGCTGTGGAGGGCACATGGATGAGCCAGTGGAAGAGTTCGCAATTCAAATACCCCCAGTTAGATTAGCCAGCCAATCAACCTTCAGGATATACTGTTTCTGCTAAGGATACATTACACAGGGGCAAATATGGGCAAAATTGTCCTCTGGTAGATCATCCAGAATCCACCAGCCATAAAAACCGATGTATTTGAAACCATTTCTGTCACATTTGAAGCCATCTTAATATAAAATATTACAGGGTTGTAAAGACCCCCCTCAGCCATATTAGTAGGTAGGATAGCGTGATCACTTGTGGGTTAAAATGTTAACTAGGCTCTGAAAGTTGTTCAATGGCGTTAATTTAACTCAGTATAATTTGCTGCACTGTAGAAACTCTGATCTCAGCGAGTTTGTTTGTTTATTTTCAAGTCAAAAATATCCAAAACACTTATTCTAATCCACATTGACTTATCCAGTAGAGATAAATAACTTACTTTAAGGCACAAAATACAAAAATAAGGCACTGAATTCCTTTAAATGAAGAGAAAATATCTACCAATGAACATGGAAAGTTTGACTCAATGAGGATCTTTAATTAAGGTTTCATATCTGTTCAAGTAAAATCTGTCTTGCCTTGTTGGCAGATTATTTTACTTATAATTATAAGCAACTCAGACTTTATTTTCAGTTTTATATTTTCAAATAAGACATTTACAGATATTGTGGATTAGAATAAGGTTAGTTACATTTTTTTTGTCTTGTGATTAGACAAATACTCTCACTTAAATGTGAATTTTTTTCAGCATGTGAACAATGAGACAGTCTACTGGTAACTGTATGTTAAGTATTGTCTTGTTTTGTAGAATTCAGCAGAATACAATGATTTAAGAAACCTTTTTCTTAATGATTCACAGAATCAGACTCAGAGGGAATCATTTTCTGTCCTCTGGATAGCACAGTCTTTCAGAGAAGTCTCCATTACTTCTTCCTTTTATCCAAAAAAAAGGGTCAAGATTGTACATTTTTGGATCCAGCTTCATCCATAGAGAGCACATCTCCTTCCCATTCATATCATAAGAGGCCCTTAGGTGTTTTCTTAATTTGACTTTAAGTGGTTTTGATTGGTTTACAATCAGTATAATGCCCGGTTTTCCTGCTTGGCAAAGGAAATGACTAAAAAGCTCTCTGCATTATTCACCTCATATCTGGATCTCTCTGGTATTTTAATGTGCAGTAAATTGTTTCATGTACCACAAAGTATGTGAAGAATCAATGATGGTATGCAGCCATATTAGGCTTCACTATGTGTCATGACGAAGGACTTCCTTGTTTGACTTTTTTGTCACATATGACTTTTTCTGTGCAGATACTTGAGCAGAATGATGTAGAAACTGCTTTCCCCACCTTAACTGTGTGTACTGTACCTAAATCTTATCATGTTCTTTAAAATAAACAGAGGACAGTTTTAGTGAAAAAATATTTAATAATTAAACATAGCACAGTTACACAGAGGGAATGCAAAACAGACAAGTGAGAGTGGATCCTTAGAGTATAAAGATTAGACCTACTGCAGGGTTTGAGCTCCCTCCTCTCAGCACGAGTTCATCATGGAGGGCTACGACACAAACACACGCCTGTAACAGGTCAGCTCTCTGCACAGCCTCAGAGTCTCTGCACCCTGCAACACAGAGGGTCCAGCTTCAGGAGCATCCTCTTCAGAGCTTTTTCAAAATGAACCCCATCCAAAAGGTACAAACTAGAAGTCCCAGAGTCCTCCAGGGCAGTGGTGGGCTCACTCCTCTTGGGTGCTCTCTGACAATGAGCTGGAGGCGTCCGATGGAGGATCAGCCTCGGCTGCAGATCTCTCCTGTTCAGAGAGCTGCTCGCTGCTGGGGATGGAGTTCTTCTTTGGACGGCCTTTCGGTTTGGTGGGAGACTCCAGGCCCCCTCCCTGCAGGACCTGCACAAGAGGGAAGAGTAAGTTTATAGTGAATGTGACCAGCACTTTTTATTTTAGTTTTAGTCTATTGCCTAAAATATCTTTCAGATTTAGTCATAATTTAGTCATTATTGTTTTAATTTTAGTCTAGTTCTACTTGATAAAATGTCACATTTTAGCTGAAGAAATCTACTGTAAATTTAGTCGGCTAAAATATGAAGTGGAAAGTGTAAGGCATTTTTATGTTTCCTTGAATTTCTGAAGTCATATTTTACACTTGGATACCACCACCATGAAGCTAAGGCAGCTGTGATTGGATGTCACTCTTAACTCATCCAACCTTCCACATAACCAAAGTAACTGTGATTGGATATCATCCTAACTTGTCCCTATTTCTGACATGACCAGATTAGGTCTGATTGGATTAATGGTAAATCCCAATTGTACACTTTAGCCCTTCCCCCTCATCTTACCCCTTCATCTTACCCCTTTCCCCCTGACCTCCTGTTTAGAAGGCCAAGGAGGTTCTTTGTTTCCTATAAAAATTATGTTAAAAAAAAGAGGGCCAAGGGTAAGAGGTGAAAACATGCCTCTAAGAAACAAGATGGCACTCAATTCCAGTACATCATCACCCACTGGCTGTGACGTAGGCAGATTCGACAATAGTCGTAGCTACAGCTGTAAAAGTTAGCTTGTTATACAGTAACAAGAAATTTGAAAATACGATCAACAATTCAAAACATGATAAAAGTTTACTTTATGATTCAATAATTACTTATAATTATGTGCTTCCTTCAGTCTCTGCTATTCCTTCTTGTCAGCGGGCGCAGTGTATTATGGGAAATTCTCATACCCCTTCCTTTCAAGTGAGGTCCCGGTCTATCTTTGTTTCAAGGGTTGTAAAGCCCTTTATCTTAGCCTTTCCCCTTAGTCCTATGGAGATTTGGGCACCTCTTCACAAGATGTTAACGTGCAAAACTAAAGAGTAAGGGGTAAGATGAGGGCTGAGGGGTAGAATTGTGATGGGCCTTTGTTTCTGTCAAACCTTTTCTTCTAGTTTTTATCTGCTGATGAAAATGTCATTTAATTTGGTTTTGATTTTTGTCCATGTGCACTTGTTTTTTAAGTTACAGTCTAGTTTTTGCCAGGGGAAAAAGGTTGTGGATTAAAACTATGATTAAAATAATTAGTAAACACAATAAACACTGCATATGACACTAGTTTGAGTGACCTATGACCTCTAATCTGTGTTTGTCATAGACCATCAAATAAACAGAGAAACATGGCTTCACATGGTTAATTTATGCTAAAGCTAAACAACACGGACCAACATTATCCATCCATTATCAATACTGCTTATCCCTTTGGGGTCACAGGGGGCTGGAGCATGTCTCAGCTGAGAGGGGGTACACCCTGAACCAGTCACCAGCTAATCACAGGGACCTGGGGACAATTTTGATTCACCTGTTAACCTGACATCCTGTTTTTGGTCAGTGGGAGGAGGACAAAGTGCCCAGAGAGAACCCACGCCTGCACTGGGAGAACATGCAAACTGCACACAGAAAAGCCCTCAACAGCACAGGGGTCAAACTCACATCCCTGTAGCTGTGAGGCACGCACGCTATCTGCCATGTCAGCATTTTTCAAGCTTAGTGACACACAGTTGATATTTATTTACATAGTTCTGAAGAGAAATGAATGATGGTCAGAGTAACAGAATTATCTGCTGTTGCCTCACAGCAGGAAGGCTGCTTGGTTGACTCCCAAGCAAAGGAGGGCATTTCTAAAATGACTTTACATGTTTCCCCTGTGCATGCATGGATTTCCCCCGGAGTACTCAACTCTCTTCCACAGACCAAAATATGTTCATCAGGTCGATTCTCGAGTTGAAATGGATCACAGAAAATCTGTGTTTCATACAGCTCAACCCCGATGGTTTGGGTCAAACGTGATCCACGGATCACTGATATTATTTATTTTATCACGTCATGTATGCCACTGCAGATTTTACCTGCTTTAGCATTTCTTAGTATATTATTGCTTTGCCTCTATAAGTGGTTGTTTTGTTTTTTCTCTGAACTATGATTGGAGGGTGTAATTAAGAGGCTGACGTGTTCAAGTTTATGCAAACTTGCTCTTGCCTCAAAGGTTGAGGATCAGGGGAGCTGGAATAAACCCCCAAATCACTTCGATCTCGTATACTTCAGGTGGTTGGTATTGTGCTATATTTGTATTTACTGTCTCATCCAAATAAATGTTTGAATAAATTCAGATTTCCTGTTAGGTGTGATGATGATGGCAGGTTGGAGATGGATGAAGCAGCCACAGTTTAATGTACAGACTGGTGCTGTTTCCATTTAAGACGGATGGTAAGAGTTCTTCATATTTGAAAAAGTTATGCTCTGTGAGAAATTATTTGTTTGTCTTACTTTTTAATTTCTTTTTACAATCTGAAAAAATGAGCTGATCCGTGACTTATATCTGTGATTCAATCTGAACCAGGACCACTGTGGTCTGTTGCAGGTAGAATTATTCTCAAGTCCACTGCCCTCCACTCCTCTGCCATAGACTTCAGAGCAGCAACAACAACAATCATAGACCTCTAAATCAAACTCTTCCTAACAAATTCATAAGGTTTCAGATTTGACTTCATACATGTTTTGAAAATGTTACAACAGAGTTGATACTGCAGCAGGACTTTAAGATATGACAACAGTCATGGTGAATGTGGTGAGGGATGCACAGTTCTGGGTCTTAGCTGATATCGGATACGCCAATATTTCCAAACTTATCCAATATCAACATTTTTGGTCAAGAACACAAAGCCTCCCCTGTCCTTATACTGACATGTTTCTTTTATGGTTACAGTTGATTTGTGTTGAAAACAGATGTGAAGCATCAGTAGTATATTTGATTTATAAAAGTAGATATTTGGTAATGATGAAGAAACCATTTTGTTATATTTGTAAATTATGGCAGTATTACTAATACATCTTTTGAGTCAGCAAAGGAAATCCAGATTCAATCTCATGTTTGACAAAAGCAGAAAAATATACATAAAGCTGACATCAGACAATGTTATGACACATGATAGCATAATCATTTCTTTCATATGGTAAACCGATCTTTAATGATTGGTCATGGGTTGACTGCACAACGGTTGCTTTGTAAAACATGTCAAAACTGCTTTTGACCGAGTTTTGAGTTAGTTATGAATTGTTGCATGATAGTTCTGAGTGTTGACAACTAAGATATTAAAACAAAAGAAAAAACAACAAAAACAAAGATGCCTGGTGCACTGGGAATGGTGTTAAGGTATGTCATGTTGTGATAGGGTATTCAGAAATATTGTCAAAGCTAAAGGAAGGTGCACATTCCTCTAGCACCTGAATCAGTCTGTGTGTGAAGAATATGTTGGATGGCTGTTAACATTTTACTTTGGAGGTATGTTTGAGGTCTGGGTGCTGCACAGGGTGTGTGTGTGTACTATTCCTGTTTTCAGATCTGTTTGTTTTCCTTTTTGTGGTCACTGCATTTCCTCTCACCTGTATTGTCTGCAGGTGTGAGAGAAGTCACATCTGTATTCAGTGAGACTGTGATTAGAGCTGCAGGTAGCAGAGTATATGAAGTGTGAAATCAGCAGTCTAGTTGGTGTGTGGCACTTTAGTGGTGAGGCTATGAGGAGAGCCATTTTTGACGGTCTAATGTTGGACTAAAATCTCCTTTTCCCCTCTACAGGGACATTTTTGGAAAGAGTTTGATTGATTTGTCATTTTTGTCTTACTTTTGACGAGGCTTAAAGGGACTGTGAGGAGTTTCTAAATAATTACAAAAAAGTCTCATATTTAGATATATGCCTGATCGAAATACACACTTATCTATTAGTTTTATAGCATCAAAATAGGTTATCTATAAATGCTATTCCTTAGCCTTCCGGTCGAGTCGGACAGAACTGGACCGGGCTGTAAGTAGTGATATAAAGCCGGCAAAACTACGATACTAAGTTTTCCAAAAATTGCTTGTTGTCACACATCAAAAACTACCGCTACGTAACTAGAAAAGAGATACATTACCTCGTCGCTTTGCATCCTGTAAGTTGTTGAAAAAAGAAGTTGTAAAGGAATGTAGAGGTCAGAGTTTCATTCATTTAGCATCACAACAAACACACGCTTTGGCTTGTGGTGCGTTCCAGTTGTAGTCAGAAGTAGGAATTTCTGAGTTCCGAATAGGAGACTGCAACTGAAACGTCCCCCGAAGTCTGAATTTCCTACTGGGAACTCGGTGAAACCTCGCCACCCCCGAGTTGACAATGGAAGATGGATGCCCCCAGTGTGAACAGTTATTTAGCTCCTGTAATAACCAATTTATTTGCATTTCTGACTGGAGTGTGTCGCTCTAGATCAGCTGTATACATAGTATTGTTAGACTTATATTTAAAAAAATGCTGCCATAGTGATAATCACATTCTTCATGCAACAACACAGGGCGTGCTAACAACAGCTAACAATAGCCTGGTAGATCGGCATGTTTTTTTCCGACTTCAACTGGAACGCCGATAAGTCAGAGATGATGTCACTCCCAGTTCCGAGGTTACTGGAACGCAGCATTACGACAGTCGCCGCGCGTGCTCATGGGTAGCAGAGTCTTAATGTCGCCGGAAACAGATTCTCCTCACAGTCCCTTTAATAAATGTTCTCCTCATTTTTGAGAATTCACAACTTCTTTGAGATTTTCTCTTCCATTCACACTGCCTGCCATCGAACAGTGTAACAAGGAACCTCAAGGAAAAAGGCAACTACCTCAGCCTGTTCTTTTTTTCTTTGGCCATGTCTTTCACAATGCCTCTCCTCTCCTGAACACACAACTCTCATTGACTACCCCTTCAGTACCCCACAGGGCATCCACAGCCCGGAGAGTTCAATCATGAAGATCAGCCTAATTCTGAGGAGGACTCCATTCTTCAAACAGCCAAAGAGAACGAAATCCCATGGCATTATGTCAGGAGACAATGGAGGCTTTTTAGTGCTATTCAAGCAAAGTCGAAGGAATATAGTTTCCTTCTCTTGTATCAGTTTTATATCAGTTTTGGACTGTCAGAGATTTGAGATTTGATCCTGGTTCATTCTTTTTTCAACTCACAGAAGATATATGGTTAATCTGTACAGTAAAAGTATCGACTGTAATTATCTGCAAAAATGTCAAAAGCTGCTGATACAGATATTCAACTTAAGAGGCAATTATCTAGATATACTGACAGTGATCCTATAATATTGTGCATCCTTTACAGTAGAACAAGTTAAGTCAAAGGCAGGATATGGCTCTGATGTTTCCTATTTTCAGTCTAATTTTACCTCCACCAAGAGGTTATGTTTTCGGGAGAGTTTGTTTGTCTGTCTGTGAACAAAAAAACTCAAAAAGTCATGGATGGATTTTGATGAACTTTTCAGGAAATGATCCAGATCACCGTCTGGATCTGCCATGACAAAATGTGATTTTCGTGAATAACTACTAAACTAAAATAGAAATCATTATGAATCCAATTGCTAATGGTATGCTTTCATGGTCAAGGAATCTAAATATTTACATGAAATAAAGGTAGGACTAATATTTATGGTAAAAATCACAATATGGGAGAGGACTGTGGTGCTGGAGGAGGTCTGCACTCTCCGAGTGCTTTTCTAGTTTATATTTATTTTCCTCAGGAATTTGTTAAAAGTTTAAACAAGTTTTATGCAAAAATTTAACGCAGTGAACAAACTTGCTTATGCATTGTTGTTGATGTATTTTTCTGTAAGAGTGTGTTTGTGTCATCCCCACTTGTCATGTTGTGTTATGTATCTTTTCTTTAAAAAAAAAATGAACAAACAGGTGAATAATGAAAATTTGTGCAACTCCAAAAAGATCTTTTAATTTGACTTTACAGTGGTTAATGAGGTTCACTTATCTGTTTAGCAACACAATATTTTTTTTACATAACTTGAATTTTTCTGTGGCAAACTCCATAAATAACAAGCACCTTTACATCAGGGTTATTTGATCGTCATCATTAAAATCATATCAAAGTATAACTTACAATTTTCTTCCACTTCATCCTCCTGTTCTGGTACCATGTCTTCACTTGCAGCTGACTGAGGCCCAAAGACTCAGCCAGGTCTATTCTGTGAGGAAAAAAGATGTAAGAGAATAAATCAGAACTCCTTCCCAAAACAAATAACTGACTTTAATAATATTAAAGAATGTTAGCAACAAACCACAAACCATGTACAACAAAGCCAACCCCCAAAAGGTTAAAACAATGGCAGCCATTGACACTGACGCTATCGTTTACTAAAGACAGAAGTATTTGTCCCTGTGTTGGTGTCTGTCTGTGTGATCAGTGTTTTTGTCCATTTACTTACCTGTATGAGACGTGTGTTACTGACAGACACCACTAGAGGGTGCAAAAATAGCCTCAGGCTGAATGTAACTACTTGTTGTGTCAAAAGTAAACCGCAAACGCGTCGGTAATCCTGGGAGCTTAGTAACAAAATAAACACAGATAATCAACAACATCATGTCACATTTGTTGACATCTGATGACTAGTGGTCAAACTTCACCATCAACATCATCCGCACTTTGTTTTTAAGACATTCTCCGCCATGCACAGTCATTACTGTCTCCGTGCAAAGCTGGAGATTTACTTGCTGTTAACTACACAGACATGTACACATAATGGCAACTCTGTGTGTATTTCAGAATTAATGTGACACTGTAAGTCGCCAGAAAGCTCAGTGGTAGAGGAGAGGGGACAGATTGATCACAGCAGCAGAAACAACAATAGCACTAACTTGACAAGACAAACTGATGAGTCAAAACCACAATCATTAATATCTGAATGTGTGTGACTACACAGACACAGACATGGCAGTTCATCCAGCTGGTGATGGATAAATTCTCCTTTAGAAGTCAGAAAACAAGGAAATCAGTTTGGTGTACTAATTCAACTTCACATTGGTGACTTAGAGTCGACATCATGGTTGACTTTGTAGTTATGTTTGTTTTCTCACATACTAATGAAGAATTCTATAACACAATGACTAATAAAACACTTCACGGGGGAACACAGAAGGGAACACCCTATGCTTTGACTATAACGGCTATAAGTAGGGTAGGTTGGAAGTCATGGACTTGAGCTTATATACCGCTCGTCTAGTCTTTGACGACTCAAAGCTGCTTTACACCGTAGGTCACACCTACCCATTCGCTCTCACTTTCACTCACTGATGGTTCAGAGTTTCTATGTTAGTTATCCATCAGTATCTCTAACACATTCACGCCCTTTCATGCGCATTTACACACCACTGACATAGCAGTGGGAGCAACTTGGGGTTAAGTGTCTTGCCCAAGGACACATCGCTAAGGTTCGCCCGGAGCTGGGCTTGAACCTGCAACCTCCTGATCACTGACAAAGCGCACTATCCAATTGTGCCACCGACGCCCATCAATCCACAACATGGTAACTCATAACACCCATACACCTGAGACAGTTATGACAGTGCACATGTGGAATATATCATAGAAAAAGAGTTCAGATGATGCTGATGGTGAGATTAGACCACTGGTCATCAGCTGTCCACAAATATTTCACAATAACATTGATTATTGGTGTTAATTTTATTACTTTTACTCTCAGGATGACCATCATGTTTGCAGTTTACTTTTGACACAACAGGTACATATATACAGCCTGAGCACTTTTGCAACCCCTTTACGCTTCTTTATTCATTTAAGGAACAATAATAAACAAAAGTTGCTTGTTTTCTGACAATATAAAAACATGGTTTAGCATGACCACTTTAATTCCCCTTTTCAACAGCTCAAATAAGAAAATACAGGTCCACTCATAAAACACCCATGTTTTTATACATTGTATCAACTTCCCATGAATTCAGAATAAAGTGTTGTGTTTTTTGTTGATAAAGAACTGTGTGATCAGGCTACTGTTTTAACCTCTGACCTGCTTCACCCCTCAGCAAACTTCAGATCTTTTAAGCATGAACTACTTGTCTCTAACCTCACAGTGCAGCTGGATCCACCTTATTCACTGTCTGTAATCAGGCGGATCCATATTGCAAAGCTGCAACCTCCTCAGACTGTGTTCTGACTGAAGCAGCTTGGCCCAGTCAGAGTCCAGAAAAGATGGAAGCTCTGAGCGAGACGTAGCTTTGGCATATTTAGCCTCCGGCTTACTAGCACTCACTGTCTGAAGGTTGTGTTTCTGCCTTTAAAAAGAACATTTAGATCCATCAACCGTATATAGTATAAATGAAATTATGTCACATAATTTTGCACATTATTTATTCTTTTTATTCACTTGTTCTGTTGTTTTACTGAATATTAAGTTTATATCTTGTGTGCCCCTTAGAGGTCTTGCTCCGCAAAAGGCGTTGTACAAAATCAACTTCATTTTAAAACTACATATAATTTGATTCCTTTCTTTCTAAATTCACTCTATCATCTTTTGGTTGTAATATTTTTGTAATCATATTAGAGCTCCAACCTAAAAACAAATTCTGTCTAAAAAACTTGAGGACTGGGGGCCACACATGGTCAAGGCTGCTAGCTTCAAAGATTAGGGTAAAAAATGGTCAATCAGAAATTCTCATTCCAAAATTGACTTTTCAACAAAAAATATTGCTATTTTCAAAATGGAGTCCAATGCTTCTTGATATCACACAGGCCTTTTTGCCATAAAATAATCATTTTGGGGAGATCTGTTGGACTTAACTGTTGGGCCTTCAACATTGGGACAAGTACTGCAATCCAAAGATCAGAAAAAAATGGGGAATCCGTCGTTTATGGGAGAAGAAAAGAGGATACTTTTGGTAACTTTAAAACTAGAATCAGCTGAGTGAAGGCAGGCTAAGAAGTTGAATTTTAGCTGATGGGGTCTACCTCATTTATGTCCTGTTGATTTCTTTGAGGTCTCAGAGTGACTTCATAGCATCATTTCTGACTGTCAAGCCTTTTAGGTCTATTTAGGTATCCATAAAGTACATCTTAGAGCCTCTAGTATGAGTGACAGGGGCCAATATTCCAACCAATTCTTAACACTTGACTGAAACCTGGCTAATGCCTCCATTTTGTGTATTTATCTTAGCCATCATATTGAATGGTGTGTGTTAATAATGACATTTAAGCCAAAGGTATTTTAATCATGCTCGGCAACAAATATGGCAACAAATAAAATAAAATAATTCTTGATTTTATTGGAGCCTTCTGATTTTCTCTGTCAATAACAATTAGCAAAAGTAGGCTGAATTTCCCTTTAGGAGGTTAAACCGTAAGCTGTAATCTTTTCTTGTAAAGTGCAAACTCTTATGAAAACACTCAATCTTTACACACTGTGAAATCAGAGCTGACGTCAGAGGAGTGTTAATTATTCCTGTATTTGTATTTAATTACTTTTCACCAGTGTCGGGACAAAATTACGGCACCTGTACTAAAAGTGTTTGGTTAGAATTTCTCCAAAAACGCTCAGGGTGTGCTGTTGGTGATTATTAAAGTGGATCTTGAGTCAGTCTGAGAACTCTGATTATCATGAACAGTGTGCACATTAAGGATGAATCATTTGTTTAGAATTCAGAGAGAGAGAAGTTCAAACTAATCTGGATTATTAAGTTTCTCAATATTTTCCACAAACCTGAAAAATTCACACAGTTAATTAATTGCCTGCAAAAAGCCCCTACACCTCCAACAAAAGTACATATAACATTGACATATTTCTGCATTTTCCCTTCAACCAAAACGCATCAGTTTTATAATTATTTAACAAGACAAGCTAAATGACTTTTTGGTCCCTCGTATGATGCATCTATTTGTCTATTTTCAACCACTTACTGCAGGCTTATCTCCTTAAACAAATACATGTATTTGACTGTGTAACCTTTGTCTGTGTACAAAAAGATCATTTTCATATGAACTGGAGCAGTAATCGTTTCTTTATGAAAATGTCATCATTCATAGTTCCAAAACACCTTCATTCATATATTTAATATCATAACTATTTTTCTCTTTTTCTTTGGAAGAAATTCTTGCACCATCTCCTATCTGATGTACATAAATAAAAATATATTAAAAGAATATTTTACCTTAAATTTACCATCAGTAGTGTTCCTTTAATTCCCACTTTAGAAAAAGATGTACAGACAGTATGGCAATGCTGCATCTAAAATTCCTTCTTTAGATTTATCAAGCCATAGACATTCATATACAGAAGACAATAAGTATGATTTGTCACCAGTAATAACTCCAGGCAAATATCTGTTATTTTCTTACAAAATATAAGTTGGTGTAGTACAGCTTAAGGGGCATTCCTGGCTATTGGCCTTGTATTTTAAATGTTTTTACGTTAAAATTGTGTAAATGACAAGAACAGTTATGCTAAAAGATGAACTGCTAGAGCCCTCAAAAGACATAACCTTTAATTTTGTTACAGATTTTCCCTCCTGTTAGGTTTCTTCACTTCAGGTTAAATGGGACAAACGGGACAAGTTATGAAGATTCTGAGGGCTCATAACTGACTGCATAGGGCCTCAAAATAAAGAAATAAATTAAATGAAATATATATACACGATTAACATTTTTTTCATAAATCAAATTATGACATCTTTTATTGTGTAGTTTCTCTTCACATACAAATCCAAACTGATTTCTTTGTTTTTGACAAAAAAGTATTTTCAGGCATCTTTTGTTAATTGTTAATGGTTATTCCTCTTGTTTAATTCACCATCTATAATTTCAGTTGAAGGGTGTTTTCTTGACCGCTTGAAGCTTGTTTGTGTCTTTAAACAGAATAACTCTGCTGTGATAATTAAATGTGGTATTTAAAATAGGCTACATTTTGTCATATTTATTCATCAGTTTGCTTCACAGATGATTGGTCTGAGAAACTGTGCACAGGTTTGGGACGGGGACCAATCTGATATTACTTCATGGGGTCTAGAATTTCGAACGGTGCCCCTGTGTGCTTATGGTGGACATTTTTAACCAGATCAGCCATTTCTGTCAGACAACAGTCTAAAGTTTGCTCACAGGTGAACAGCCTGTATGCATCCATTTTACATGAATAATGTTTTTGGTCAGATTTCCATCTTTCAGGGCTGAAAGAGGACAAACAGATCAAAACATCTGACAAAGGAAAGACAGAAAGTAAATTCTGCTTTATTTTATTATTTATTATTTTATAGGAAATGTGATCAAATTAAGGGAGGTGGAAAAACAAACTAACAGGTGGAACAAAACTTTGTGGACACACGATGAATAAAAGTCTAAACTAAATGTGCATATTTTCTCTTTATTTGAATTTCAACTTGACCTTTGTGTCAACTGAGCCATTTTTTATTTATTCTGATTTTACTGCAAGAGTGCTTCAATGAATCTAAAGTTGCATTGGGGCAACATTAAAACAGTAAATGCACAATAAAAGGCAATAAAAAACATCTGTTTTCATATTTGTTTGTTTTTTTAAACATTTTTAAAAACTTAATTTATGATTAAAGGGCTTTTCTTAAAATGTAATTATCTAGCCTACTCGATGTATAAGACAAATCATAAACTCCAAGCTCTCTCTCAGAAATAACCTGATCAGTCGGCCACCTCATAACAGCCTGTGATCCGAGTCCTCAAGTTTATGGAGGAAGTTTTAAAGAAATCCTTCAATTTAAGAGCAGAACATATGAAAAACCTCCATCCAGACAGACAAAACATATGAATGTTATAGGTTTAGAATTCTTAGAATCCCAACGATGACAAAAATATTGAAAGGGTGGAAAACAACCAAACCACAGACAGTCAAATGAAAACTTAATAAATTTAAGATGTAGCCTTAATTTATGGAAAAGAAAACCTATGAAACAAAGAATATGGAATATGTGAAATCTGAGATGGCTGGAGTTAGGGTGACAAAATGATAACTATTTTATAAGCTTACATTTTTGCTTAGATATGTCCTAGACCCTATCAGTTTATCAATATTATTGAACTTCTGATGACCTTTAAATGATTTAAATAGTAATTATAAAAATAATAATTCAAAAATATTAGACCAGCTCTCATAAAAACAAGTGAACATAAATTTAAGTTTTCAAAAATCTTGTTTTAACTAAAAATGCTCAGCACACAGGACTTCTCAGAGAAATCAGAAATTGATGTGGCAAACATTCAAACAAACTATTTTTTTCTGTTCAGTAATGTAAATAGCCATAACTATAATTTGACATCTTAATCATGAAATAATAGCCTAATGTAAGATACTATTATTCTGTATTTTTGGTGGAACAGTAGTTACATTTCAAAACTCGTGGATAGGCCTACCTAGTTATTATATTTTAGCATTAAAAATATCATAATGGTTAACGGGTTTTTACATCCTGGCGTTTTAACCATTACAGCAACATAAAAATAATTTTGGTGATTAATAATGCTGTTAATTCAGGGCGTAAAGCTTACTTTGGATGGTGGTGTAATGAATTTTAATGATAGCCTATAATGATTGAACACTTACATTAGTCTTTGTCTGCAGTACTGAATGTGAAATAAAAATATGAAACTGTATGTGTGTGTGATACGAGGTCGTTTTGTCTGTATAGTCGCCATTTGTTTTTCTCTAATGAAGCGTAACAGTGTGACTTCACCGTCATGAAAAACAGCCACAGTGATAACTCCCTCTTTAGTGAACTCTCTCTCCTCTGGCCCTCTCAGCTGAACTCTGACCTCACCTGTCAGGCGTGGACAGGTACTTCTGCTTCTCGAAGCGCTTCTCCAGCCCCATGAGCTGCAGCTCGGTGAACACGGTGCGGCTCCGGCGGCCCTTCTTCGTCTTCCCGCCGTCGGCTCCTCCGTGCTCGAGCTTCCCGCGGAGGTGGAGGTCCAGCGGCAGGTGGTGGGACGCCGAGCCGACCTGCAGGCCCGGAGCGGCGGACAGCAGCGGGGAGCCGAGCGGGGAGCCGAGCGAGCAGCCGAGCGGGGAGATGGGGAACTTGAGGAGGCTCGTCTGGTCCGCCTTTAGGACTGAGGACAGACAAGATGGAGGACAGACGGAGAGGGTTTTATAGAGACTTCTGAGGAGAAGCTGCGACCTTACGTGTGGACAAATTACTGCAGGACAGCTAAAATATTGAGCTTTTCAGAGACGTCTCTGCTTCAGTGATTTTACTAAACTGGACTGAAAGTGAAAAAGTGAAGAGTAAGAGGTGAAGACAGGAGGGGCAACAGCAGGCCTGAGGCCACATGCGGCCCCCCTCGAACATTTCATGTGGCCTACTTCTCAGTTTAATTAAAAAAAATGGTTAAAACATTGAAAAAAACGACCATAAATAAACCAAAATGTAACTGTTTTCTGTGTTTCTTTTTAAATAATTCTACTTAAAAAAATACTGATTCTTGAAAGCTTACTCTTAATTACCTTTATTGATAAAGGGATATTTTTTATTTGATCCTGTCTACCTCTTACAAAGAAGTAAAATCAATTCATACTACATTGGCTTTTAGTTATTGTTATTACTCCAGGGTGGGTCTAGGGTTACACACAGCATGGGACTCTTTAAAAAATAATAAATCTGTGGTAAAAACAACTGAAACATTTCTATAAAAAGCTTTGGATTCTGTTTTATTTTTACCTTAATAATAATAAGACAGCAGCATCACCAACACTTGTGAGATGAGCATATTATTTCTATCTTTTGCAAAAATGAACAATAAATGAAAGGCATAGGACAAACATGAGTGCTACCAGAGATGTGAATCATTATTTTATTATTAATTAATTATTTTATGTGAAAATATCTGTCCTATAGGGTGTATTTTTATGTTAGATTCAAAGGGTCCAACGCTTTTTATTAACTGTCAGTGAATGCAGTACAACAACCACAGAGGCCGTGGTCACACTTTAACTCCTTCAGTTAAAACAATTAGGTGGTAAATCTAATAAAGACTTTTAACCTATTCAGTTGTGATTTTTTTGTGGTTCTAATAATAAAAGATGACAGGAGTGACTCAAACAGTCTGATGGTTTTTGGAGAATGTGTAGAAATGATACAATCTACCCGATCTCCCCTGCTTGATCACTTTTTTTCAGGTTGTTATCCTTAAAATTGACACCAATCAGTGAATGCATCGATCCAAAAAAGGCATGATGTATTGATCCCAATACATAACAAAGCTTATATCTTCACTTAGGCTGCAGGCTCAATGAAACAGATCGACCCCTTTCTATTTTTACTTCTAGGGCACAAAAATGTATCTAATCTCTTGGCATTTTGGTCAGACTGTAAAGCTTTTATTTAATATACAAAAGTCATGCTTTACTTTTTATTAACTGACATATAATGAATGATGAAAGTCCTTTTTAAATGCCATAGAACTACCATAACATATTTTGTTGCTTTCAACCCTGATTATTATATTTTTATTCCAGTTTTTTAATGAGTAAAATCTACTCGAAAAGTTGCCAAGATCAATTCAAAAGCTGCTTTTTAAATTCAGAAAGTGCCTTTTGTTTCAAAGAATTACAGAACATTCAAGAAGCTAAAGTGATTATTGCAACTGTGCTTTTATTTGAGATACACACTGAACAGACATACAGCTCAAACTGCTTCAACTCAAATGGATGAGTTATAGCATCAGTGCAGATTTAACACTTGCAGAGAAGACAGTCTGAAGGCACTTTCTCCAACACAAATCTACATAACAGGGTATTTACAGAAGGCTGGCCTTTTGTTTGAGCAGGTCCTGGATTAGCACATGGTGCAGACACCATGTCGCTGCAGCTGCAGGAAGCTTGTCATTGATGCAGCCCTCAGCTCTTACATAAGCAGATTGATTTCACATATAATGTGTGCTCTGGAGAGGAGCAATTAATGCTGTCAGGGCTCAGCATGATGCATGTATAACAACAGGATACAGACTCTGAGGTCAAAGTTCAGGCATGTGTAGCTACAAGGAGGTCCTCCTCTGCTAAAACTGCAACTCACAGAGCGATGAATATAATCATTTCATTATTTAGAATATGAAGAATGATTCCTTAAGACAGAAAAATGACTGAGCATTATCAAGACCACAGGACTAAAATCTGGAGATAAAAACAGACTTAGGAGCTCTTTGTTTTCATTGGCTTGCAGCCTGGGGCACAGCCTGACACGCTTAATACGTAAAAATATTTGGGTTGGATTAATTGTGTTTTTATACGACCAACGTGCACATCTCTGTTACAAATTAACACATCAATTTTGTTTGTATGTCTGAAGAGTTTTGGCAAAACTACGATGAATGTGACAAATGTAAAATGTTACAACAGAGTCCAAAGATGGGGCAAACTGGAGCATCAGACCGATCATAAAAGATCAAAAATTAATAGTGCTCAGAGCGCTCAAACCTCAGCCAAGGCATTTCTGACTTTGTTGGCCAAGTTGGTAGCGAGAGAGTGGAAAACTGCCCTATTGTGGAATGTTAACAAATCCTTCGAAAAACTCCACATCTGGATCCAGAGATCCAGAGCAGCACTAGCATCCAATCACATCCTCCTTCAGTCATGAGCAACATTTCCTAAAAAGTTAATCCCAAATTGTCGAGGTGATTTTTTAATTATGTTGCTCAGAGACAAACAGACAGATGGACAAATGCCCCCAAAATCAGGTCACTCTTCCCTGCTGGTCTGACCAGCATCCCCTGGAAATGTCATCAAATTCTGAGGAGGAACCTTTCAGTTATTAGCGGAAATATGGAAAACTGCTCCGTCTCGCAATGTTAACACATCCTCAGAGTAACTACTGGACCTGGATCTGGATCTGGATCATCACCAAATGTACCCGTGTCCTGCATGAGCCATGACCAACATTCCCTGAATGTTTCATCTAATTCTGTGTGTAACATGTCCAGTTATCCTGGCAGAGGTAAATACAAAATAACAGGATAAAAACATGTTGGATCCTCGATTGAGACATGCTGACATATTTATTCACCCTCTTGCAGCACACGTGCATGGTCTTAAATTTCAGGTGAAAATGCAGCAGACAGGTAAAACTCCTCCGGAGAGGATTTGACACTTTCAGCCGTCAAAGTTTCTAAGAGTGACATTTAATATTTGATGAGTTAAATATTAAACTTTTGGAGTCAAAATCAATTCTGAAAGTCTTTTTTTCCAGTCCTTTATTTTTAGCTGTAAAAAACTTTGAATAATAAAGATAATATTGATATAGATGCACTGTATGGTTTCTGACCTCTTCTCCTCGCAGCCCCCTGAATGGGCCGAGCCCCCCGTGAACTGCACAGGAAAATTTCTTCCAAAAATAAATAATCATCAGTTTGAATTGTTTTCATTGGATGTTTTTGCAAATCTCTGTTGTAGTTAAAACATGTGAACTGAGTTTTCATCAAATTAACAGTGAAAGACCCCCCACATCCAGAGACCCTCCTGCAGCACCTTTGAGGGGAACTGGACACGGATGAGAACCAAGAATAAAAATAATGAATTATATGACTGTACATTTTAAAATCATAAGTAAAACTTGGATAATGTGTTCATTATGTAATATCTTAGAGCATATCATATTCTACGTATGAATGTGATTGTAATTTTATCATTTCTTTAATAAGCATTTTTGTATTAATGCTAGCATCCTATATTATATATTAAAACATTGCATTGCTGAATGTGAAATAAGGGATCATAATAATAAAGCCTCATCATGTTCATATCGCACGTCTCCATCTTCTTATTATTGTGCTATATGGGAGTGCAAGGACCCCCTAAATTTATTATGGTATCATATGGAGTTGGACAATTAATCAAATTTTTATCTGAATTATAAATGGTGCCTACACAATTATGGAAATTGAGTGATACAGATGAAAATGCTATTGTTTGCATTATTATTATTATTATTAGCATTATAATGTTATACTTGTAGTTTTATACGTATATTTCAAAAATATTTTATTAAAATTTGAAATTCCAAAGGAAAATTCATTCAATAAAAACATGTTTTTAAATTAGTGATTATTCATGTTATTTGTATCACCAGTTGCAGTCCTAGTATCATGTACTTTTTTATATGATTTATTTCCTGAAACATTTTTTTTATTGTAAAGAAGCAAGACTCAAGCTTATTTTGCAGTGTTTAACTCTGATGAATTAACATTTACATTAAAAAAGGCCCATAAAAGCATTATCTAGAGGATGCTGGTTTTGTTTATTTTTCATTTTCAAGATTCAAAGTGTTCATTGTCATTTGCACATTAAGACATTTTTCCCTGCACATTAAAATTTCTACTCTGCTGTTCACATAGAATGTCAGGTAAAAGGCATGAAACTAATAAGACTTGAAAAGTATCATAACAGCAGCAAAGAACATAATGTCCATATAAAACAAGTTACGATGGATTCCAGCTAAATACATGTATAAAAGATGAGCATTGCTATTAAAGTAATAGATTTCTGTAAATTTCTGTATGTGTATTTTGCAAAGATAAACTTTTTTTACATCTGATTGATTGAACAGCATGTTGAGGTGTGTGGGTCGTCAATATTACAGGTTATGAAGTAAATTTAATGTTTGAGCTGCATTTTTATACCTGGTGGAGTTTAAAAATCATAAATATTAAAACTGATTTAAAACACACCAAATTTTTATAATGGTCCTTTCATATCGATTCTATTTTGTTTACTTTTATATATTTAATTAGAGTGATGTTTTTTCCTAGTTTGATGATTATTCGTGTCCTTGGACAGAATAACTTGGCAGTAATATCATCAGTGCAGCTTCATGTAAGTTACATTTTGTTATCTTATTCATTCATATTTGCTTGACTGACAGGGTTCGAGAAACTGCAGAGCTCGACAGGATCTGGCCCAGAGTGAAATCTCTGAGGTCCACATTTCTGGAAGCCCCCCTGTGACAGCCCGTTAAGCCTGAGCCCACCGTGAGGACGTTTTCTCTGGCCTCACGTTGTCATAAGCCGCTCTATGTGAGATAACAGGACAGTTATTACGATTATATCAGACACAGATCAGTGACTGAAGATCAACTGAAATGAAAACAAACTTCAGGTAAAAAGATGTCTGTGAAGTCAGCACATGTCCATGTTTATCACTCTGTTAGTTTGCCCTCATAAGTTTACATTCTGCCTTTTTGAGTCTATACTTGGAGACCATGGAGTGTGTGGTCGAGCTTTCAGCATGGGTTTTTTTCAACCTGACCTTTACAAGTGTGTCAGCTTCCCTGTAAGTGTTGGTCTTTAAAAAACATTTCATGTTCTACACTTGTGCTGAATCTTTATTTTTATCTGCTCTGGATTTTGATTTCAATTGCAGTAGTGCAGTAACGTCTCCTTGACCTCCCAATATGGCCCATTTATGATCAGTTTATTCTCTTTGTTGAAAAAATTTAAAAAATATGAGCCTTTCAAATCCCACTGTATGAGGTGTTTTCTCTTTTGCTTGTATCTATAAAGAGATTATGTTGTGTTTTTCTTGTCTTGTTGCTTTTTTCTCTCTACAGTGGCTGTAACATTACAACCTCCTGTTGGAAATCAATTTCTAACAATGACAATAACAAGAGGTATCATAAATTTACTTTGCTATAGTTTGTGGAAAATCTGTATCTTCCTTCACAGTGAGTAATGTAGACAGGTGTTTTATCTAGGGCTGTCACTTTAGTGCATTAATTAGATTAATTAATTACACCACAAATTAATGCGTTATAAAAATTAATCGCAAGATTAATCATAACACTCAAACATTTTAATATTGGCCAGCTGGAGGACCCGTACATGGCAGTGGCACGTCACATCACACATGCGTCTCTAGTCAAACCAAACAAAGCCCAGGTGATTAGTCATACTCTACAATTTTATAATATCCTAGAATTCAAATTCTTTATTTGGGTACTTTAAGCAGATATGAGATTAAAATGCGATTAATTAGATTAATTAATTATAAATCCGGTAATTAATTAGATTATTTTTTTTAATCGTCTGACAGTACTAGTTTCATCATTACATGATCATCATCACTTATTTTATTAATTATTATGTTGCCGTGCGGTTGTTTGGTTCAATTTTCTTTCTTTTTCTGAAAAACTAAACTTGTAAATCTGGTCAGAGTAGTCAATAGCATGAGTTGTTTTAAGATGTACAGTATAAAATATCTCGAGGCATACTGGTGGAGTTAAATGGAGACTTTAGACAAAAGATTGACTCTGACTATTAAGCGTTCATCTCTCATTTATATCAGCTCAGACATGCTTTCAGGATCCTTATGGGAGCCTTAAGTTTGGAGCATCAGTGTGTGTCCATGTCTGGTGCTTTCTGACCTAGACTCAGATATGTATCTTAGTTTATTATGGTTAATATTCCAAAGCTTGCTAAAGTTTTAAATATACACTGAAACTTAAAATTCAAACTATCAGGAGTAAACGAGGTGGATATCTACAGCAGACATATTATTGGGTCCATTAAACTCCAAACTGTCCTGAATGTCCTGCCATTTATAGATTATTTATTTGTTCTTTAATTCCTCATTACTGTTTATTTGATCTCCTGCACTTCACTTTAATGACTGATTGCACTTATGGAGCTGTGTCTGGCTTTTCGTGGTTTAAGCTGCTTGTCACTTGTGCCTGTTGTATCATGCACTTGTGTGCTGATGGCTGTTGTAAAGCTAATCTCCTTTAGGATGGTAATACTGTTGAAGCTGAAGTTAGCACCTTTTTATATGACTGAATCAAAGTTCTGACTGCATTACTCCTCACATTCTGTTTTCACATTGTGCGCCATAATCTTTGAGTCTCAAGGTCCCTTTCATAAGAATTCAATTACATTTCTGTGAAGTTCAAAGGTCATATGTGCACCATAACTGCACCAAAAGCAAACACACAGTCTTTTTTTTTCAGTTTATTACCAAAGGTATGGATTTTCTCTACATCCCAGAATTGCCATTTAGTTTATTGATTTGCTCACTGAAATATAAAAGTATTACTTTACAGTTTTGGAGCACATGCCCCATGCTTTTAT
The DNA here is from genome assembly GCA_036419115.1 of Scarus forsteni. Lineage (NCBI taxonomy): Eukaryota > Metazoa > Chordata > Actinopteri > Labriformes > Labridae > Scarus > Scarus forsteni. The sequence continues at coordinate 4,599,184 of JAZDUH010000152.1, forward strand.
TTTTAAGGAGTGCTGAAATTAAATTTACAAGCGCTGCATGTGCCCTATCTAAGATGCCTCAGAATCCTTTATTAAATGTTTTACTGAAGAAGCTGAAATCCAGAGGTGGAAACTGGAGTTATTTTTTCAAACTATGTCAGACGAGAAGCTTTTTTTTTTTACTTGAGATTTTCTTGTAAATCAGTATTTTAATTTTCATTTGAGACCTCCCATTAAAGTATGACATTCAAGCACTGAGTAAAACAAATAAATTAAAAGCTGATCATAATGTTTTTGGGGGGGTCTAAGGTTTTTCTAAATTTCTAAAATGTCTCCCTTCATGAGCTCAGTATGTCTGAGGGGCACCATAAGCTCATGCTCCCTCTTCTTATGTTCTGCTTGTGCTTCTATAATAACAATTATAATTATTATTATTATTAGTAGTAGTAGTATAACTTTAATACTGACTACAGGCTTAATATAACAATACCTGGTCCTTAAACAAAACTGAAACAGCAGTGATTTGAAATTATGGATCAGAAACAGGACATCTCCCAGAGGTGGTCATATTTTGGAATTAGAACTTAATCAACCATTTAATTGGTAAAATGTCTTTACATGATCTTTCAATGATTTAAAAGTTTTTGAGGTCAATTGTTAATTTATTAGATACATTTCCATTAGGGTTAAAACAGTTTGCTTTTTTAAAACTGTGCACAGATATGTTTATTTTCTCTAATATTTTAACATCATATTTCATAAATAACTGGATAATTACAAATATGTTATTATTAATTAACACTGAGACACACTTACTGAACAAATCACGGACCTCACTCCAGCTCCTTTTTGCATGACACAGAATGACACTTTAAGAATTCAGTTCTTTCAACGACTTTCTTTTTTACTTCTCATATGTTGTTGTGTTATTATTTGGTTTTTAAAAGTTTGCTTGTAATATATTAATTAATTGTATTAATTCTTTTTTCTGTCTGCTTGGTATTAGCACTTTGGTGAACGTACTGCTTTTTAACACGTGTTCTATAAATAAAGTGGGAGTGGATTTTACTTGAGAACATTAGAGGGACACTTTATTTAGGTACTTGTGTAAAATTGTGTCAGAGTTTTTGCGTTTTCACTTCAGTTTTCTCTTGCATTCTTGCCCTGTTGAATTTATGGTTTAGTTTGTAAAAGGACTCACGTCCCAGCGGCAGACGACGATCGAGGCCTGGGTTGGTTGCCTTTTACAATGATAAGCAACATCCATCCCAAATTTAAATGCGTATTTCTAAAATAATAAAGAAGCGTATCTGTATCAAGGTATGGTAATCATCCTATCAGTGTAACTCTGCATTGACTGTTTTGATTAGTATTTGGGTCACTGTTTCAAAAAAAGAGGACGATGAATCTTTGCGCGTGATCCAAAACCTTTTGGATGTCCTCGCATCAAGTTCTTTCTTTCTTTCTTTCTTTCTTTCTTTCTTTCTTTATAGCACACACTCAACTGCGTTTAGTTGCTGTGGACAAATAAAAAGAGCACCTTTTTTGTCGAGGACAAAATTAGCACTCCATATTTACGGCCTGCGCACCCATCACGGAGAGGATCCTACTGAAATGTAAATAACTACTATCTTATTTTATTTTCCTTGTTATCATTTTAGACTAAATAACTTTCGAATCAATCTGCACAAAAGTTAAGCCTGACGGAAAGGTGAGCATTTTGGAGTGATCACGCATGCACTTCAAAAATTGCCCACTGAGCCTCGAGACTGATCAAAAGTTACATCCACGGAAAACTGTTCACACATGCATCACGCTTGAGCAGGAACAAAAACCCTCCGGGCCCATGTTAACAAAAAAACGCGCAAGAGGCGAGCTTTGTAGGGTCAAGGTTCATATTTGGGTTATTTTGCCTTTCACTCGTTTAACAGACCTGTTCATCTTAAGATTTTGTTCCCGAGACAAACTTTGTGACCACAGCGCTTCAGCGAAAATTCATCCAAGAAACAGTCCATACTTTAATGCTGTGCCAGTTACGCATGAGACATGTGAGTATATACGAAAATAATGTTCCATAATTGTCCATTTCACTGTATGCACGCGGCGTTTTATTCATTGTCTACATTTTTCCAGTAGAATTATGATTTAACACAGTCCTGATATTTCTATTATTGTTTCTATATCCGTCAGTATCACGTAAATTCATTGTCACAGTGCAGATCGTCTTGTTTTGAGGATCACTTCGTGTTATTTGCATTCTCTACACATTAACTTTTTTAATCATTTTGTTTTCCCTCCGATTTTCATCCGTTTTTATTTCCTACTTGCAAGAAAATAAAACAAAATATAAATCAAACAAATAAATATAAACGATGTATCAATTATAAGGCTACGACGTTTATTTCCAGAGTCTGCATCTGAAATCACGTCCGTCCTCTTACCTAGCTGGTTATGGAAGGGCCGCGCGGACAGCAGCGCGTGCACCCCAAACTTCAGGAACTCTCCTGCTGGAGCCGAGGCTTTGTGCTCCGGGTGATCAGTCAGGATCTCCTCTATCATGAAACTCCTGTAGCGATGAGTCCTGTGGTCTGGGTGGACTTCTGGAGGATAGTAATGCGCCCCCATGTCCAGAGGATGCTGCATGATGAGGCTGTGCGGTCACCTTTACGGACACCAAGCGCGAGCACCGACCGTCACTCCTTTAGAGGGCTGAGCTGAAAGTCATACTCCTGTGTGGTGCTTCTCTAGTCCGGGGATCAAGACTGTAGAACAAAGTTATCCTCAGTTTTTGAGTCGAGCAGGGTTTTACGCGCAGGTTGCCGAGGTCTCTGCGCGTCCGTGCTTCTCCTTGAGTTTTTTGTAATAGATGTCCTCAGGCAGAATGTTTTTCTGGAGAAAATAACTGGATCCGACAAAAAGTGCTCACACCAAAAGTCCCAAACCCGGCCGTGCTCATGCCCCTCGCTGTGTCTTACGCAGCGGAGGTAATGGAGCTATTAGTCAGCCGCCGTGCGCGTCACCTTGGCAGTGAGTAGAGGAATACGCTTTGGGTTTTATGAGTCCCATTAAAGCTCCACCTCCTCAGGGTTTGTCTTCCCGGTGCCTTCACTGAACCAAAGTTGCATGCAAAGCTGCACATGTCCGGCATTGATTGATATGCAAAAGGGAAGAAAATAAGGAGCAGAGGACAGGATTTTCCTGCAGATGACTTTGAGGGATAAAGGCAGGGGCGCTGCTACATGTTGGACCCCATGAACAGATATCAAATCGGCCCCTATCCCAAACAGGTTCTGCAAAGATTATAAAACCAAGCATCATGGAAACAACTGTTATAATGTAAAATACACTGATAAATAAATATGACAATATATTTTTGGAAGATATATTTTGGTGCAGTGAAGTTGTAAAGACACAAATCAGTTTCAGGGATGAAAAAAAAAGTTTTTCAACTGAAAAGTGCAGAATGTATGGACAATAAACTATGTGCTTTAGAGCTTTTAAAATGTTTTTGCTTTTTATATAATCAGCCCTCATAAATCTCTAATCTTTTAGCCCTGTAAAAGATTTCAAACTTTTACAAATTGTACATCTGTGTTGCACTATAGAACGTGTTTTTTTCTAAAGATTCAAATATTTGACCATGCTACTTGGTATAAAGCAAAAAAAAAAAAATCCTCTAATATAAACAGCATTTTTTTTAACATTGGGTTGTGTTAAAAAATCTCAATGCTTAAATATTACTTCTTTAACTTCTGTTTTGAAATAAAAAAAAACAAGTCATTGTATGTTTGTTGATGAGGACAAAATTAATTTGTAAGCAGAAATTAATAAATTAATATGGGAAAAATGCCCCACTAATATTGGGGCATGGTCCCTAACGGAGGCGTGGCCTGGATTGGCAGAGGTTTGGTAAAATTCTGGCCTTTTAAATTTTGGAAAATTTGATTGACAATCCTATGGGCCAATCTAATATCTCCCTGCACTGTGATTGGCTATTTGCCATTTTAGGGGTGGGTTTCACTTTGATTCATTTCTCAGATCAGAATTGAAATTCTCAAAACTACCTGTTCAAACTTCACATTATTATGTCACACAACAAAAAACAGTTTCTCATTTCTTTGAACAAGTTGCAAATGCTTCAGTGCACCCATTCAAATGATTATGTGCAATTCTCTGAAGTTTCCTACATTATCAGTTGCTTTTATCATGTTGTTCAAAATGAATAATAATTGGTCTCTGTTGAATAGTCTCACCCCCACAACATTTAGGCATTTAAAAGTCTTGACATGTGAAATGGTTGAAAAAGCTGTCCTAACATGTCAAACATATTTCTGTACATTTACATTAGACTTTTTTTCTAAATCTGTCCTGAATTAATAAATTGCTCCCAGGTGAATCTTGACTTTCTCTAACAAAGGGAAATGTGTGAAGCATCCATCAACCAACGGTCAACCAGTTTTCTGAAAAAGCTTAGCTGCATCTCTGCTTCTGACTTTTTCTTCATGCTATGCAGTGCTGTCTTTTCCTTCCTGTATCACAATGACATGGTCGTTCAACAAATTACAGTACAAATGATAAGGTGTAAATGTGAATCTTGTCCACTCTCTTGCAATCAGTGGCCTACATAGGTGGGACTTACAATTTACAATAATTGTCATAAAAACTTTTGCTATTGTTTGCATCAGAAAATTCCTCCAGAGTTCTCTGTTATATTGACACCATGACAAAACAATTTGACTGTCTTATGACACGAGGACTTAACATTCTGATGGCACTGACATGTCCTCTGACTCACATATTTACTTTTCTAGAGATGAACTATGGATTCTGAGCAAGAGACTGGCTGTTGTTTCCCTATTTGTACGAATTGTTTTGTGAAATGCATTTACTGTTTTGATTTGAGAAATGTACCAAAGTGACTAAGTAAAAATATAATCACAAAGAAAGTCAATGGCTTGATGGATCCAGTTTTTGTCAAAAACTTTCAACAGTTTATGAAGATATCTCGGGATGATTTTGGGGCTTGGACTCAATAAGTCATGGGCCTTTTTACCATTTTGCAAAATATTGCACTATGAGCGCATGACTTATTTATTATTTCATTACTTTTCCTATTTTACCTAAAATTTTTATCTAGTCTTTGTCTGACCAGGAGTATTCCCACTGTAATAGAAATGATCTCTTTAATGGTGGAGTCCTGGACATGACCGCAGAACAAATGTTTAAACAAACAACAACAACAAAAATCACAACAGACGAGGAATTCAAAATCAACATATCATCAGCATTCAGCATAACAAGTTTAAGTTCAAGGTGACTCTGTTGGTCAGACTAAAAGGATGGAGAAAAACACATAGGCCTGATCTACTAAAGGTTTGCACGTACTAAAACGTGTGCAAACTTGACAGTGCTCTAAATCTGATCTACTAACAGGGTGCACTGATCATTATATCTGTTAAATGAACAAAATACTACCGTTGTTAGTTTCAAGCTATTTCAGTGACCATGTGGGTTTTTCTAACTTTAGCAGAAGGGTATCAATATTGGATTGGAGCTGGGCAAGATGGATCCATCTGATTACAGAAAATGAATCAGCCGCTCTCCAAGGTAAGATTTAAAGGGCTTTTATACTATGGGGTCACCGACACATTTGCACCTATTCATGCTCATGCTCAATCTCTAATTTAAGTTTTTTTTAAAGTAAAACAGCAACATCTGCAAAGTCAAACAATCACTTAAGGTGTCAATGTTAACATTTCTAAAGAGTGTAAGATGTAAATATTGCTATAATTATTTATTTTCTATATTTACTGGAAAAGTTTTGCTACAGTAAAAATAATCTGCATAGTAATAGTGCATTTCTTTTACCTTTATTTAACCAGGCTAGTCCCACTGAGATCAGCAGATCTCTTTCAAGATCTAAACCAGTCTCTTTTTAACATTTATAGAAAAACAGGACTTATGTCTGTAATAAAAGCTAAGTTAAACCTTCAGCTTTCATGCTGAATATGCTCTTTGAAAGACAAGTTTTCATCAAGGAAATACAAGCTCAATTTCTTGACAATTTCTCGTCAATATTCACACTTTTCTCAGACAGTGCCCCCTTTGTTGCCCTTGAAGATGAAAACAGTTTAGTTTTATCTACATTGAGAACACGTTGCAAGTTGTATTTATTCTGAAACATTTGCTCCAGATCAGTTCAAAGTATTTTCTAAGAATCCAACAACGTGGATCGATGTTTTGATGCTGTGTCCTATTTTTATTGTAATAGTGTTTTTCAAAGAGTCTTAAATAAGTATGTTGGTCAATGCGCCTGTTACTTTGTTAGTCTGTTCTTTCCAAACAGCTTGCATGAAAGTGTTAATCAAACTAATGAATATTGTTTATGTATCGATGTTTGAAACACAGGGAGGGTGTGATTGTTCCAGTGCATACAAACAGATCAACATGGTACTCATTGAAGTCATTTCGCTAAGAGGTCATGTCCAAACTGTAGCATTTGTCAGTACATGGGCAGGACAGAGTTCAGATTGACCAGTTTGGAGTCAAAGATGCAGCAGTAACACCTATAGATCTGATTTATTCATGCCAAATGTACTATTTTACTGTTTTTTTTCTATTGAAAATATTCTCGGAGATTTTACTCCATCCAGAGTGTCATTAGTTCTGCATTCAGTTAAATTTTACCAACACCAAAATATCAACTCTTCTCAGTTTGCTTTTTCCTCTTGTATCCACATTAACACAACCGATGCAGCCATGGGGCACTGTGTGTTAAAGGATAAGTTCACTTTCTACAGCTTTCACATTGTTTATAGCATGAAGTAGATCAATATACTCACCCAGAAGGCTTTCCTGATGCAAACAGTGCTTCGGGAGATATTTAGATCCAAAATCGAGCGGCGGATATCTGTATAATGGTAGCACACGGGGCATGTATAGAGCCGCTCCTAAAACTGCATTAATCGTCCAAAAACTCATTAGTTTCACCAATATTTCATCATGGTCCGCTCACGCTACTCCTCCGTTACAGTCCGGTGTTGCCCCACCCATGTTTTGTGACTGTGCTGACCTCTGAACTGAAGAAGAAGAATGTTTGCCTCCGTGCATGCACAGTACGGCTCATTGTTTCAGGGCAAGACTGCCGGCTACACAACGACTTTCTTCTTCCAGTTTTGTGCAAAATGGACGAATATCTATTGGATGAAGATGTTGTGGAGGAGAACTTTGAATATGATGGGTGTCCTTACAGTTTCGAGCCAGAGTTTACAGATGAGGAGCTCATCAAAAGGAGGACGCGTACTGTGCATGCGTGGATGTTCTTCCTCAGTTCAGAGGTCAGTACAGTCACAAAACATGGGTGGGGCGACACACACTGTAATGGAGGAGAAGCGCGAGCGGACCATGATGAAATATTGGTGAAACTAATGAGTTTTTGGACGATTAATGCAGTTTTAGGAGCGGCGCTATAAATGCCCTATGTGCTACCATTATACGGATGTCCGCCGCTCGATTTTGGATCTGAATATCTCCCGAAGCACTGTTTGGATCAGGAAAGCCTTCTGGGTGAGTTTATTGTTCTACTTCATTCTATAAACAATGTAAAAGCTGTAGAAACCAAACTTATCCTTTAACTTTGCCCAAGGACACATTGACATGTGACTACTGGATCTTTTCTTAAACATCAACCTTCTGACTGAAAGTGGAGTGAATTTCTCTTTCAGACGATGAATCCATGCAACTAAAGCTTACAATTACTGACAGATTCTGGAGTCAGAAGAGAAAATAAATTAAATATTTAATCCTGTTTGGCTTTTAAAAAGACAGACATAACAGAGCTCCATCCCTCTGAAGAGGAACCAGCATTGTTTTACAAGAGAAAATGTGTGTGTGTGGAAACCCAAACCAGCAACAAAACTCAAGGCAGCACAGAGTCCATTTGCTTCACCGAGGTTCCTTGATGAATGAGGCTGCAGACGATCGTCCTCCTGAGCTCAGCAGTAAAACATCAACGTGTGTGTGATGTCTGAAGATGTCAGCACATGTCATGATGTCATGATGTCATGAGAGGGGCTGAACAGGAACAACAGCCATGCATGGGAAGAAATAAGAGTTTAATGTTATTATGTTTATTGCTGTGTACAGTTTAGTCTTTGTAAAGATATTATATAATAACATTACATCCAAAATATTTTGGTGGTCCTAAGGTCAAAGTAAGAGTCATGGAGGGATCCACAAAAAGTGAGAGTGATGATACAGGACATTCTGAGTTGAAGCAATATCTACTTTTTTATTTAAGATGGTTGCCACTACTTATTAAGGAAAAAATGTAAACATATTTGAAACATGCATATTCTATTTTCAAAATGGTATGAACTCTTTTTTTAGTGATTCCAATAACAGCAGGCTACCAAATCATGTATTCACTGTGTTAAAAAAGAAAAACAGGGAAATGTCGAGGATCATGAATTAAGAAAGTTGTAATAAAGAACAGAAAAAAAATAATAAAGTTGGTATATTGATGATGCTCCTCACTGGCACTGGCACCCACCTTTGGCCCATGGGAAAAATAAAATCTCACAATATCTTAGCAAATATAGCACAGGTATAAAGAATATTACTTTGGGTCAGTAATGACCAATATGGATGTGCCAGAACCAACACAGGGCCCTTTCATGGGAGCATCCAGGGGCCCAGCCATGTCTGTGTGCAGCCCAAGGACGTGTTAGTTCACTTCAGCCCAAACAAGCTGACCCTCCGTGGCATCCAGATCCTCCCTTTGGACTTCGAGACAGATTAGGCTACACTTCATGTATGAGAGGATCATACATCCACCTTTAACTCTGCAGAAACCTCAGAAAACCACCGCACTCTTTCAAATTCAAGATTTTATTGACTTTGCATCATGAAAAATGATTGCTTTTAACAAGATGAACAATGATTGGATCATGCACTCACCAATAAGACAGAGATAGATAGATAGATAGATAGATAGATAGATAGATAGATAGATAGATAGATAGATAGATAGATAGACAGACAACAATTACACATAAAATAGGCATTAAAATATAAAAACTTAGAATAATAATTTATCAGTCTACAATAAACAGGATAGTTTGAATATATTATCAAAAACACTTAAGAGTTGTATCAACGAAGGCAGAGAGTATATAAATCAATTAACCGTCATTATTAGAATAAACCTTCCCCTTGTGGTCAATTTTGAGACCGCAAGCAGTTTCCCAAGAGAGAGATACTGTCAGCCTCTCTGCTGTTAGCATGTACACACACACACACACACACACACACACACACACACACACACACATTAACAATCACAGACACAATCACAAAACGACTTGGCGCATGACCATCAGCTCAATGTGCCCAAAAATCCAGAAGTTTTCCGATAGACTCTTTAGAAGCCTAAGGATGAGATCATAAATATGAAATTTGTGCAAACACGACCTAGTTGTGTGAGTATTTTATGATGTAATCTTTCTTGTTACCAAACACCCGCAACTTTATGAGACACAAATATATTTCATGAAAAATTAATTTTACTAACTTCAGAAAGTCCATCATCTTTCAAAAAATAAGTTATTGTCAACAAAATCAGCCAAGCAAATGGAGTTGGGAAATGGATGTTTGTAGCATTATTTCTCTGTTGTAACAATGATTTTTGAATAAATCATTTAAAGCTTGTTTATCACCAGGTGCTGCCAGGTAGGCATCTGATTGGCTGCAGCTGTCAGCATTGTAGGTGGTGTTTTGCAAACCCAAGTTGCTGTATTATTTGTGTGAGTGAGTCCATCTCCAAACTCAAGGCCAAGATCCAAAAAATTAGGGATGTCAGAAACGGGATCACACCCTAAGAAGACCATTTTATCACCCTGTCAGCACATAGAAACCACAGGCAGTGAGTTCAGAGGTAGAATAAATGTAGGAGAAATTTGATAATAATGTTTAATTCATGACAGAAAATATAGTTGACCATATTAACCCTCTTTAAATTCTTAAATTTAAAGACCATCGTGTCATCAAAACCTCACAAACTATACATTTGATCATAAATACACTAATATGACATGAAACCTACTGCGGACATTTTTGTCAAAGAATAGTAATTTTTCAGTTTTATTCATGAATCATTTTGGTTGTGTAAATACATATGACTTTTTCATTCATTCATTCATTTTCTATATCCGCTATCCTTCCGGGTTATGGGGGCTGGAGTCTATCCCAGCTATCATCGGGTGAGAGGCGGGTACACCCTGAACCGTCGCCAGTCGATCGTGCAGGGCCACATAGAGAGACAGATAACCATTCACGCCACACTCATACCTAAGGGCAATTTAGAGTCACCAATCAACCTAATGAGCATGTTTTTGGTTTGTGGGAGGAAGCCGGAGTGCCCTGAGAAGAACATGCAAACTTCACACAGAAAGGCCCTCCTGGCGCGACCAATAGTCTTCTCCGAATCTTCTTGCTGTGAGGCATGCGCTCTACCAGCTGCACCACCATGCCGCCCAAATGACTTTTTGAAATCTGGAAATCTGATTTTGTTTTCTCTTAAAGGTCAAAGAAACAGAAATGCACAATTTTACTAGCCTTCAAGTCAGTTAAGGATAAAAACCATGTCCACTCTCAGAAACTGCTTGGAAAATATCTAAGATGATTTATGCCCCAATATTTAGAACAAAATAATTTGATCAATTTATACCTAATCAATATTCAGCCATTATGATTTTTCATAAAAACACATCTTTCCTTTAATTTATTTCTAAATAACAATTTGTATTCTTCAAACACAGCTTTGAATATGTCAAAATTGGCAATAATATGGATTTATAGGATTACTGAATTTAACTCTTAATGACCATTCTCTATCCCATTTTTCTCCAAATTAAAACACATTGTTACAGATATTGACACCATTATATCCCGCTTAACGTGATCTAAAAAGATGGAGCATATTATTGCAAGGAAACAATACAGATTACATCTGTCCCGCGAGGTGGTCAGCACAGTGACACACAGCGTGGCCTCCAATGTACTCTGATAGCACCGGGGCTCTCTCAGTTGCTGTCTCCGCCACTGGGTCTTTCCAGCACACCTTGGCCACGATGGCAGGGATCAGTCAGACCACATAATCAGCACATTTAAAGGACATGAAAGGCATCCATTTGATTGGTGAAGACAACACTCAGCTGTGTTAAACCTACTCACGCCTTGTCTCCTCACTCTCTGGCACTTGCGCAGGGGAGCAGGGACAGAGGCATGGGTGCACTGTGCCGGAAACGTGAAGGTGCAGCTCAGGGCGGGTGCGGCATAGGGCAGGTATGCCACACCTGAGCCTGATCTACGAAATTAGAGCTCATTAACTTATCATTCAAGCACAAGAAAACAGAGGCATTAAATGTTAAATAGTTTGCTCTTTTTAACCAGTTTAAAGTGGCTTTAGATGTCCACAGAACATTCTTTGAAGATTCTTATCATAAAAATCTACTTAGATTGGACCTACTGTAGCAGCAGTTATATCTAGACATGTTACTTCCACATGAGCCACCAGTGGATCAAACAGCAGCTGTCTTAAGGTGTATCCCCCATCTGGAGGGTTGTCATACCCCCTCATGACATCATTATTATTTTATTAGTTTTTAATATTACTGTTTGAATGCCATTTTCCAAACAGAGTCCAAACAACATAACAAGTGTGGGGAATTTTCCCATGTTGGAAGACTTTGTTGATAGGCTGTGGACACATATTTTTAGGTGCCCCGTGTTTCCTTTTGGACACTATAAAATCTAGCTGACGATATTTTGGTCTTTTTTTAAGCTATGGTATTTATTTTTTGCACTGGCGTGCATTTTATCCACTTTTCTTAATACAAGCAGTGATGTTGGGAACTCTAAGATGACCACTGTTTCTGTACTAAGTAATCTAATGTATGACTATTTCCAAACAGAATCAGATTAAAGTCACTTGTTCAATTCACTGTGTATTACTATTATTCTCATTTTCCTTGGTAAAAAGATATTTTGCTTTCTTCTTGCTTCTTGGTCAGTGACATCACATATGCCACCAGTGACATTTTCAGCTTGAGGACAGTTGTCCCTTGAATTTGCAGCCAGTGACTCAAACATAAACAACAATGGGGGGAGAAGAGAGATGCATGTTTTCTAACAGGAAATTACTGTCACTATTTTAAGCTTTTGTCAGCTAAAGATGACAGTATTTACGTACACTCTGTGCTGGTGACAAATACTTATCTCGCTTCAAAAACACTAATGCAGGAGGTCCCCCATCACCCTAAAAACAAGCTGGACTTCAGTGCATAACCAGTAAGTAGGGAAAGTTGAGGAAGTTGGTTGGTCAGTAGCCTATGTTGTAGAGGAAATGCTGCCCTTGAGCACAGTTGTCTAGATAGATAGATAGATAGATAGATAGATAGATAGATAGATAGATAGATAGATAGATAGATAGATAGATAGATAGATAGATAGATAGATAGATAGAATACTGGTATTAGGACCTCTTCCTCTCTATATACAGTACATGCTGCTTCCTGACATATGTGTGAGTGTGAGGGTTCACGACCACTAATATATATGAAATGTGAGTGTGAAAGAGCTCAGGGGAAGGTGATGGCGGCCTCACAGCAAGCATACTCATGTTTCTGGGATCATTTGGTCTTTAAGGCTCTGTCTCCTTGGAAGGTCTGGTCCATTTAAATCCTCCTAACAACAATGGCTTACTAAAGGTCTATATTATTTTGTCTCTTTCATGGTGTACACAGTCCAGCTTTTGGATGTTTTTTGGTAGTGCTGTTAAAACAGACATCAAATGGACCAATGAAATGATTACTGAGAGGTGGAATGTGCCAAAAACAGTTTAAGAAAAGCCTGGTTTGATAAGAATTTACATCAAATAATAATTATCACAAAATCAGTTAAATATCAGTCCATCGGTCACATTTTCTGAATTAATGGCAACTTTCCTTAAATTAGGTTTTTATATCAAAAGGACCATAATTTAGAAGCAAATATTTATAAGAAATCATTTTTGTCTGTTTATATGTTAGAGTCTGGATTAAAATATAAGTGAGATAAATTCTACTTTATCTGGAAAAGTTTCATACATTCATCATTTAATATGGTTTGTTATAATGCCAATCAATGAATGCCAGAGTTTAATGAAAAAATAAAACCAAACAAATAGTAACCGAGATTGCAGATACATCCTAACAGAATCTGTGTCTATAAAATACAGATTTCAGTCATTAAATGACATTAATTACATCAGTTCATCCAAACAGAATCATTCATTTAAAAATGTTTTGTTCCTCTTAAATTATGTTGTTTTTTTTTTTACAAAATCAAACTTTGCATATTAAAATCAGAAACATTCAGAGACAAACACATTCCAATCTGTACCCAATCTGTAACACCAACAATCAGGTGTTTGAACATGTCTGTCAGACTACGTGACACCGTCATCACAAACAGAGTCAAAAAGTAAGTAAAAAGAAAACTTTAATATTTCCAAGCAAAAATTGAACTTCCCCTGATGATTCTTGGTTTCATAGTATCACTATTCCAACCTTCCTCTTTTATCCGGGCTTGAGACTGTCAAGAGTGCACCAAAAGAGACACTCTGGCAGAGTTACTAAGCTTTATTTATTTGTGTATTTATTTATTTATTTACCTTATCTTTTTATCTATCTGCTTACTGACTTACTTATTTTCCTGCTAATCTCATTAGATTTGCCTTATCCCCAGTGAAAAGAGTATTAAAGGTGCCATAGGTAGGATTTTGGCACAAAGCCAGGTAAGATGGTGATTTGAAACCCAGTATGGCCCCTCCCGTCCCGTTTTCTCTAAGATCACGTCCTCAAGCGAGTTTCGCCCCTCCCACAAAAATGTGCAAGCGAGCGCTACATTATGCCTGCTGGTAACAAAACTCTCCTGTACAGTCAACTGTCGAAGGCTTCTCAACAACAAGCAAGACAACTGCAGCGACAATGTCTTATTCTGAGGTAAGTTTTCAATGTAATATTGTAAGCACTCAGAGAGCGCAGAAACCGCCAGAACAATAGTCTTCTCCCATATTGTGATTTTTACCATAAATATTAGTCCTACCTTTATTTCATGTAAATATTTAGATTCCTTGGCCATGAAAACATACCATTAGCAATTGGTTTCATAATGATATCTATTTTAGTTCAGTAGTTATTCACGAAAACCGCATTTTTTGTCATGGCGGATCCAGACGGTGATCCAGACCAACACCAAAATCGAAACACTTCTTCCTCTTCCCACGCTGAACATTTTCTTAAAGTTTCATCAAAATCCATCCATCACTTTTTGAGTTATTTTGTTCAGACAGACAGACAAACAGACTCCTGAAAACATAACCTCCTTGGTGGAGGTAATTACAACTTGTGCTCATATTTAGCTTTTATGTATCACTTTTTTGAACAATACTTGATAGAACAAACCTGAATTAGCATATTCCAGCAAGACAAGCTATCATTTACTTGGACAACGTTGGCAGCTAGCCTGCTAGTCAACTGATAAAGAAACCAAGTTTATTCTTTCATTTTTAGTATGTGACAGAAGAAAGCTCTGGAGAAGACTACAAGCCAGGAACATCCACTTCTCGAAGGGCGAGGTGAGGCGAGGTAGAGCGGGACAAACTACAGGCAGACAATCAGAACAAAGGCCGCGAAGTTGGAAGAGGCGGTTAGAGATTTATGAGCCACCGTAGGGTGGCTGCAAGGAGCACTGAGGGGGCGAAGCTAGTCCTTTGTGTTATAAAGGTTTTTGTTTCTTAGTAATAGGCATCTTTGTTGGAGTGAAACTGTGTTTAGTTTGCTAAATTTGAAGAGATCTTATTTGTATTCCATCACACTCCACTGAGTGTAGTGCATGTTTAAAATCAGCTGTAAATCGTATTTGTTGATACACACCTGAAGTTTATATTTGCACAGTTCTGCCTTTCCTTTGCACAATTACATTATTTACTTGATACCTTTTTAAAGACTTAGATTTATTTGCTTTTATTCATTTTTGTGAAACTACACTTATTTGGATTGTTCACACTGTTCTTTACTTGAAATTTAGGAATTAATAAATACGTTGCACTGTCTTTCTTGTTGTATTTATTCCTGTTTTTACATTATGCTGATTTTTAGTCTAAAATTGAATATTGTCTCTACTATCCTGTAAGTTTACATACTTACAGAGTTGGTGTTTTTGAGTGCAACAACTTGTCTACTCCACTTGGGAGTGAATGTATTATTAGATCACAGCACTTTGTTGAAGATGCTCTTTAGGCAACTCAGTTGGTTCAATTACAAATAATGCTTCTATTTTTAAAAAGACCCAAGTATGGATGCATACATTTTTTTCCACATTCAAACTCTTTTGAAACTTTTTCTATGATTGTTAATATACAAATTTGTGTTTACAATTATTATATACATTAGATCTTAATTTTTTTCTAACCTATGAGAGACTTGGGCTCTAGATTTGCTTTAATCGTTTAAGTTTGCTGAACTGGAGTCTTGCTAATTTAACTTTTTGTACAGTTATGTATTGAACTTAATATTGAAATTTAAATCCTGAAGTCACATTGGATGAACGTGAAAAAGATTTTAACAAATCCAAGCATTTACATCAAACATCACTGTCATATTTATATAAAATAAAAAGAAAAAAAAGTGCAGTGCTTTATTACAGACAAATTTGGTAGAAAATATTTTAATTAAAAAATTGTTGTCCATTTTGTAAATTTATTTTGACACACAAGGGGCAGGTCCATCACACCACGAAGTGGAACATTTTACTGCCTCTGCTGATCTTGTCCTGTTGAGAGAAAGACGTAGTTATTGTATGGTATAAATATTGATTTAGTACAAACATAGAAAGGTATAATAAGAAAATGCTCAAACCTATTCCTCTGCTGACTTTCGGCCCTGAGCAGATCCTGGTCGAGGAGGAGGGATGTTTGCAAGCATGCATACACTCCTCCTCCTCCTGCTGCTCTTCTTCTGTGCCAGAACACATGTACTGGGTCCTCATCTAGACACCAAGTCTCATCTCCACTGCCTTCTTCCCAAGTCTTATCTGCCCAGCCAATACTATCTGTCAGAGTAGACATAGAAGAAACACAAATCATAGACAGCTACACATGTGTTGGAAGACACAGGTACACAACACTTTCGTTGAGTTTTTGATGTCATTCAACTCATCATCAGATATTTCCTCAACTTCACTTGAACACAAACTATAAATGAGAGAGAAGAATTTATCCAAAATATCTATAGAGTAATAATCTAATAATCTATAGAGGACAGTGGGGAACTAATCTTTAGCCAGATGAGTCACACAGTTACAGTACAGTGGTTAAATTACATATAAGTAAAATAAACCATTTTAGACCTGAATAAATTGAATTTGATACAAATCTCAAAATACCTGATATGCAGAAAATTTACTTTGACACGAAAAGAGTTTTTGTGTTAAAAAGTACGAACCATTTATGCCAGGTTCTCCTTTTAACAGAGATAGGGAGAATTTATAAGGGCTTTCTGAATTTAGGACCACGTAAAAAGAGTTGTTTACTGTTTACCCAAAACAGGGGTGGCTTACCCTCTCTCCTTAAATTGATCCTTCTATTCTATGATATCTTTACCTGTCTGAAAAAGTCTCCGCACCAATGCTGGACTGGGGAGGTGGGGGCAGGGACCACCTACTCTTTCTGTCTTTTGTATGTCGTGGATGAGGTTGGAGTCTTTTCTTTTTCATTACTGAAAACAGGGAAAATGTCTTACATTTACACCCTGGTGTGAAGACACTCGACATGTTTCAATATTCGGGACATCTCACACGTGGCACGCCCCGGATTTCACCAGATTACTGAGGTTTCAAAGCCCCATGGGGAAAAACAGTCTGTGCTTTCATGTGTAGAGCGAATGCCCATCAGGTACTCGGCCCAAGAGGGAATCTAAACACATTTGTTTGATACCATAAAACAGAGTAAACAACATAAGAGAAAAAATAACTCACCCATCCAGCAGAAACCTAGCGAGACAGCCGCCTCTGGCCGGATTTGAAACCCTTGAGATCCTGAAGGGTCCTTCTCTGCTCAAATACAACGCCGACATTGTCTCTTGTTTTATTTCTCGCACAGTTCTCCTTCTTGTACTCTTTTCGGTAAGCTGCCACGATCCTTTGACTTTTGACTTTTTGGTGAAGCTGCCTGGGGTAAAGAGGAATCGGCATCGCCTGCGGCCCGCTGGATTACTGCTGTCCGCCATTATTGTAGATTTGTTGCTGTTTTTCTTCTTGCTCTCCTTCTTCTTCTTTGGATTTGTTCTTCTTATACCAAAGCATATTACTGCCCTCCACTGGTATTTTTTTTTATTAGATTTTGTTCTATACTCCAGTTACATGCAGGAACTGCAGCACTTTGGATATCATATGGTGGTTCTCATTATGGTTCAGATTTGTTTTTCCGGCAAGCAAGGACTCTCTCACGTACATTCACTAGAACGAAGAGCTTTACAACAAATCCAATGAAGGACGATCTCCCAGTAGTGCACTTATACTACACTCATAAAAGGATCCCAGTGGATATTTTAACATTTGATCCAAACAAAGCACAAAAAAAATTAGCATTGACAAGCAAAATCCTGCCTACGGCGCTGTTACTCGGTCTCGTTCTAAAAAGGATGAAGCTGAAGTTGATTTGAGTGACAGCTTTATTTGCAATCCTGGTGTTAATTCCCAGATTTCTCAGGTTACTGTTGAGAGTAAGGGTATGGATGTAGGGCTTTTCTCTGAGGTTGAGCATTTGTCCTTGACTCGTGACCAGTTGACTGCTGAGCAGAAGAATGATGCTACTTTGTCCCCCTTGTTTGAAGCTGTGGTAGCTGGGGATTAAGTGGATTCTGTGTCAAATGGTTACTTTATCAGGGATGGTTTGCTAAGGCAAAAATGGACACCATTGACTTCTTCAGTTGCAGATGATTGGAGTGTGGTTATTCAGATTGTAGTTCCTGTTCCATACCGCACGACAATCTTGAATCTGGCTCATGATAATCCCCTTGCTGGTCATTTGAGTGTTACAAAGACATATGACCGCATTTTGCGACATTTCTTTTGACCAGGATTGAAAAAGAATGTGGCAAGCTACTGTAAGTCTTGTCATACGTGTCAGGTAGCTGGTAAGCCAAACCAGACCATTCCTCCTACTCCTTTGTATCCAATTCCTGTGGTGTGTGAACCTTTTGAACGTGTTTTAGTGGACTGTGTGGGTCCACTTCCTTGCACAAAGGCTGGTAATAACTTTTTGGTGACAGTGATGTGTGCATCAACTCGATTTCCAGAGGTGTTTCCTGTCCGTAAAATCACAACTCCCATTGTTGTAAAGGCTCTGACAAAGTTTTTTTCATTGTCTGGCTTGCCGAAAGTTGTACAGGTAGACCAGGGTTCAAACTTCATGTCACGTGTGTTTGCTCAGGTGTTAAAGCAGCTAAACATTAAACACTGTCATTCCAGTGCATACCATCCTGAGAGCCAGGGCGCTCTTGTGCGTTTTCACCAGACTTTGAAGACCATGTTGCGCACATATTGCCTGGAGTTTGAAAGGGACTGGGATGATGGGGTTCACATGCAGATGTTTGCAATAAGGGAGGTGGTCCAGGAATCTCTGGGGTTTAGTCCGTCAGAGTTGGTATTTGCCCATTCTGTATGTGGTCCTTTGAAGCTTTTGAGTGAGACGTGGTGGTGTGAAAAGACAGAACAAAACTTGCTGGATTATGTGAGTAACTTCAGATCCAAGCTGCGCCGTGCATGTGAGATAGCCAGAGCTGATCTTGAGACAGCGCAGGCTAGAATGAAGGGATGGTTTGATAAACATGCTAAAAGCAGGGAATTTCAGCCTGGTGACAAGGCTTTAGTGTTGCTCCTGATCCCTGGGTCTAGCCTGCAGGCTCGCTACTGTGGTCCTTACTTGATCCAAGAAAAGGTGGGTGATAGAGATTATCTTGTAGCCACTCCAGATCGCCATCGCAGAAATCGTCTTTGTTACATTAATATGTTAAAATCCTACTGTGATAGGGGGAAGTTGCAGGTAAAGTCCAGTTCTGAGGCAGGTGAAGTGCCTCCTGTGGTGCTGTCCGCTGCTGAAGCTGTTGCACCATGTGTTAGTCTGATGACAGGGAAATGTTTCTGGCGCTGTCCAGTGCTGAAGCTGATGACAGGGAGATCTTGAAAGATCTTCCTGCTCCTTTGTCTCATCTCTCTGAGCCACAGTGCTCAGATCTGATTGAGTTGATTGAGTCTTACAAATCGCTGTTTTCTGATGTTACTTCTCAGACGCATTTCTTAAAGCATGATATTGAACAACATCCATATCGAGTGAATCCAGACAAGCGACGTCGACTTGGTGGAGTATATGACACAGCATAACATTGCTGAACCCAGTAAAAGTGCTTGGAGCTCCCCATGCTTGCTTGCTGACAAAGCTAATGGTGAAGATTGTTTCTGTACAGACTTTTGCAAGGTAAATGGTGTGACAAAACCTGTTACCCTTTTTCTCAGAATGGAAGACTGTGTGGATCGTGTTGGAGGTACCAGGTTTGTTACAAAGTTGGACTTGCTGAAGGGCTATTGGCAGGTCCCTTTGACTGAAAGGGCAAAGGAGATCTCTGCATTTGTTACACCTGATGACTTCCTGCAATATACAGTCATGGCCTTTGGGATGCGTAATGCGCCGACCACCTTTCAGCGTTTGATGAATATAGTTCTGTCTGATCTGTCATTTTGTGAAGCGTATCTGGATGATTTAGTTGTCTGCTCTGAGTCATGGTCTGAGCATATGGAACATTTGCGTGCAGTGTTAGAGGAGGCAGGTTTGACAGTGAACCTGTCCAAATGTGAGTTTGGGCAGGCCGCAGTGACTTACCTTGGGAAAGTAGTGAGAGAAGGTCAAGTCCAGCCTGTGCGAGCAAAGGTGGAGTGCATTGAGGTCTTTCCTGTTCCAACCAACCGAAGAGAGCTTGGACGTTACCTCGCAATGGTTGGGTAAGGGCTTTTGCAAAAATTTTCTGCCGTGGCCTCACCCTTAACTGATTTGTGAAGCCCTAAGGTAAGCTTTAAATGGTCCAAAGCCTGTCAGTTGGCATTTGAGCAAACAAAAAGTCTCTTGGTGAATGCACCTGTTCTTGTGGCCCCTCGGTTTGATCAGCCCTTCAAGCTGGCTGTGGACGTCAGCGATACTGGTGTCGGTGCTGTTCTTCTTCAAGAAGGTCAGATGGCGTGGAGCATCCAGTCTCTTATTTTTTTAAGAAACTCAACGTTCATCAGAAATGGTATTCGACTATTGAAAAGGAAGCGCTGGCACTTATTATGGCTCTGGAACACTTTGAAGTTTACGTTGGTTCTGCTATCGCTCCTGTAGTTGTCTATACAGATCACAACCAGCTCGTGTTTCTACATAGGATGCGAAAGAAGAACAGACGTTTGATGAATTGGAGTTTGTGGTTGCAGGCCTTCAATGTGGAAATCAGACATATCCGTGGCAGGGATAATGTTCTGGCTGACGCATTGTCACACCTGTAAGCCAATGTTCCTGAACAATATATCCTATAAAGACTGTAAGTTTCTTCTTATTTATATTATGTTGTTGTTGTTTTTCCTTATTATACATTGTTCAGTAACTTAGGGTGGGGGTGTTACATGCTCCCCCCTCTCCCTCTTGCTTGGTCTCTCTCTACTCCACACATTCAACTCAGCAGCAGTGGCAGGAGCAGCTGGAAGAGCAGAAGAAGATGGTTTTGTATGACCTTATGTGGTTTTCTTTTCTTCTTTTATTTCTGGTGGGTCCAGTGGTCCAGTTTTCGGTTTTATTTCCATTGTTTAAGTGTCCAGGGGTTTGTGTTCAGGTAGAAGGGAGAATCCTGTTCCGGCGGCCCTCACATGGGCTGGACAGTGGTGGCTCCCTTTCTTTTGTTCTTTTTAGCTGGCCCATTAGTATTTTGTTAGTTTTGAGGGGGAAGGTATTTGGCTGGGAAATTAGTTATGGTGTTTTTTTTTTCTGATTGGTCACTTAACCTGTTCTGTAAACAAAGAGAGTAAACTTGGTAATTCCTGGCTGTTTCAATTCTGTTTGGTCTTCTTGATACGAGCTGTTCTGGGGACCGTAACAACCCCAACGTACAGGCCTCGAGCCTAGGGGAGACGAGCACTGCCACCCCCGCCCAACGCCTCTCACCATCCGCAAGGTCCTCCCTAGGGTGTCCTGGGGCCAAGTGCACATTTGGACACCCTTATGCTTGAACATGGTGTTCATTATTGACAATCCGTGATGAGCACAGAAGTCCAATAACGGAACACCACTCAGGTTCAGAACGGGGGGGCCGTTCCTCCCGATCACACCCCTCCAGGTTTCACTGTCATTGCCAATGTGAGCGTTGAAGTCCCCCAGTAGAACAAGGGAGTCCCCAAAAGGGGCACTCTCCAGCACCCCCTCCAGGGAATCCAAAAAGGGTGGAAACTCTGAACTGTTGTTTGGTGCATAAGCACAAATGACAGTTAGGTTCCGTCCCACCACTCAAAGGTGGAGGGAGGCTACCCTCTCGTTCACCGGGGTAAACCCCAACGTACAGGCCTCGAGCCAAGGGGAGACAAGCACTGCCAACCCCGTCCAACGTCTCTCACCATCCGCAACTCTAGAGTGGAAGAGAGTCCAACCCCTCTCAAGAGGACTGGTTCCAGAGCCTAAGTCATGCGTCAAGGTGAGTTCGACTATATCTAGTGTAACCGGGTTGAAATTTATTTATTTAGTCCGTCAGGTCCCTTATGACCAACTTCCTGTCACGTAGTGACGTCATCACGCATGTAGCATAGCGTCATCACGCACCACGTACCGAGGGGTTCGCGATCGTCCAATCATTGCGCTCGTAGCGCCTGTTACAAGCGGTCCGCGCTGTCTCTCATTCAGAAGGTGAGGGGAGGCACGCGGAGCAGCTGCTACAGGTTGGTTGCTACAAACAATTGCATTTTTCACTCGTAAATCCTCGTGTATATCACTCTTAATGCCTCCGTTAAATTATTCAACTCTTTAGACATCAACCAACGCCGGGGAGGGATGAGTTGTTCGTGTGATGTGTCTGATTTATGCTTGAATTGGTGAGTTTGTTTGCTTGTTGTTAGCGTTAGCATTAGCATTGGACAATGCATGTATATGGACTTGCTACGTCACATCTAGCTTTTAAATGCTAACGCTAGTTTTAATTCATGATTATGGGTCACATGAATTTAATGTTCAACTACAGCAGCATAGTCACTGAATGTGTGAAATGAATTAGATTATTTTGGGAATATGATATGTTTATTCAGAAATGAGTGACATTTACATGTGTTGTATGTCTATATAGGTATTTAAACCTGATGCACTGTGATGAAATGGTATTTTTGCTCTTGAAGCACTGATTTATTTGTTGTGAACACTGGATGTAATTTATTGAACAAGTAATTTAAATAATGGTCCTATTTACATTGTGTAGGCCAGGGAGCCTGTGAGGACGCTGATCCAATTGATGGGGAGCTAAGACAGTGTTTGGAGCCGAGAAATCCCAGTTAAAGGCCTCTCCTGGTCTGGTAGGAGGCTTTGGCAGCCTTGTTCCTCCCTCACCTTCTTTGACATTCTCTCATATGCACTCGCACTTTAAATCAATCAATCAATCAATCAATCAATCAATCAATCAGTCAATCAATCTTTATTTGTATAGCGCCAATTCATAACAAGTGTTATCTCAAGACACTTTACAATAGAGCATAAAGCTCTTCATTTTATGGATACATATATATGCATGGATACATATATACATATAAAATACACATATACATATACATACAAATATATACATCCAACACCCAACATGAATCCAAATAGCCAATCATGGATCCCTCCATCATGGCGGCAAGAAAAAACCTTCTGTTAAGCAGCAGGAAATCTTGAATGTGGATCCCAGTCTCATGATGAACAGCAAATCCACACGATGCTGTGTCGGGTGTGAGGGCAAAAGAAAAGAGGTAAGAGGAGACAAGTGGACTAGAATGGTAACTAAAGTTAGGGACAGGTTCATGTACCATAGACCTGTCATCTGATTTATTAGAGGTTAGCCTCTTGAGATGCTACATCTCATTTTCAGGAGGGTCCTCATGTCTGAATGGTTGTGGTGATCATTTTCTAGAAGTATAATCTTAGATATTCTTACTGAAAATAAGAATTTATGGTAGTGACGAACTCATGGGTGCCCAGACCACAAGTGCATCCCAACCATATTTGTCTCCGTTAAATATAAATGTGTTAAAGGCCTCTTGAGATGTGACATCCCATTTTCAAGAGGGACCTCATGCCTATGTGGTAGTAAAATATAGATACTGTAGATGTATCGATCATGGATATGGAGATCATGCTAG
This sequence comes from Scarus forsteni, assembly GCA_036419115.1. Classification (NCBI taxonomy): domain Eukaryota; kingdom Metazoa; phylum Chordata; class Actinopteri; order Labriformes; family Labridae; genus Scarus; species Scarus forsteni. The sequence goes on from JAZDUH010000152.1 coordinate 4,622,662, forward strand.
TATCTGTATAAATAGCTATAATGATAATGGGAATGGAGTGTTCCTAATAAAATGGTCAACTATGTGTCATGTTTATAATTGTAGTTTTGAGGTTTCGTGACTCCACAGCAGCAGGAAGTCTCCACCAAGGATCCCAGGCCACCTACAAGACAAGAGCCAGAGACGAGTACAGGAGCAAACAAACGGGGCAAAAGCAGATGCAGAGAGAGAGAGAGAGAGAGAGAGAGAGAGAGAGAGAGAGAGAGAGAGAGAGAGAGAGAGAGAGAGAGAGAGAGAGAGAGAGAGAGAGAGAGAGAGAGAGAGAGAGAGGGAGAGAGAGAGAGAGAGAGAGAGAGAGAGAGAGAGAGAGAGAGAGAGAGAGAGAGAGAGAGAGAGAGTGATAGAGCCCATTGTGCCAGACTCCCCCCCCCGGCAGTCTAGACTTGTTACATCTAAACTATGAGTCTAATTTATGAACTAATTTATTTATTTATTTATAAACTATGAGCTATGAGCTGGTCCCTAACTGAAAGCTTTATCAAAGAGGAAAGTTTTAAGTCTAACCTTAAAGGTAGAGAGAGTGTCAGACTCCCGAACTGTGGTTGGTAAATTGTTCCAGAGAAGAGGAGCCTGATAACTGAAGGCTCTACCTCCCATACTACTTTTGGAGATTAATGGTACCACAAGTAGGCCGGCATTTTGGGAGCGTAATGTTCTAGAGGGGTTGTACGGCACTACAAGCTCTTTAAGATAGACTGGTGCCTGTCCACTGAGAGCTTTATAGGTGAGGAGAAGAATCTTGAATTCTATTCTATATTTAATGGGAAGCCAATGCAGAGAAGCTAAGAGAGACCTCATATATATGAACTTGGACTCTGCCTTTGTGGCATATTAATGGGAAGCCAATGCCTTTGTGGCTAAGAGTAATGTGGTCCAAATCTCCTAGTTATGAACTGCCTTCTATGAGTCTGTGTGAGGAAAATAATTTGTGTGGATTTATTGCCTGACGAATTACAGCTGGGACTGACAACATCTGATTTTTTTTGATGCATCTGATATTTTTGTGCACTACAATTTTGTTATGTTTTGTCTGCAGATTGTAAATAGTGGGGTTCACTGTAATTATTATCACTAATCAATATATGGTACCAACTGCATTTAAAGAACTGTTTTTGTGTCTTTACTGTACCTCTACCTCCAAGAGTGGAACCTGTCTTCTGTAGGTCTAGTCCCAAATCATAGCTTCATGCTAATACTCAGAGCTATCACTTAACCTGCATACTGGTTACACTAGCCAGAACTGCTCAACCTCATGCACAACCTATGGCTCCTTCCCCGATAGAGAGGTGATGTTCCATGTCTACAGCTAGATGCAGCAGCCGAGGATCGGACAGCTAGGGTCCTCACCTTCAGCCGCTGCCCAGCTCACAATGTGGTTGGTTCATGTGAGGGGGTTCCCACGTCTCTCATTAAAGGAGTACTTCACCCAAAGAATGATATGCCTTCATTTTCTACTCACCCTCATGCTGAGCAACACTCTGGAGCACTTTTGATGTCTCAAATGCAGCCGTAGATCCGAGGGGACTTTCGCTGTCAACAAACTTCCATCTAACAGGGGACAATGGCGCCCGAAAGAAAAAGGTCCATAAAAGTCCACAAAAACATGCCTATTTTCCTTCATACTGCTCGTCCGCTGTAATCCAAGTGTCCTGAGCGGGTAACGTCCATAATTAATTCAAAACAAGGTCATTTAGTACATTTTTCGAGCCTAAACAGTGCTATATCGTACTTCCGCAGTGCATGTCTACGGAACTACGGAAGCCGTGGCAGACCAAGCCAGACGCTTGCACGCTTTCAGGGACTACTGTGCTAAATTCGGGCGCCATTGTCCCCTGTTAGATGGAAGTTTGTTGACAGCGAAAGTCCCCCCGGATCTCCAGCTGCATTTGAGACATCAAAAGTGCTCCAGAGTGTTGCTCAGCTTGAGGGCGAGTAGAAAATGAAGGCATATCATTCTTTGGGTGAAGTACTCCTTTAAGGCTGGGCCCGGCCGGGCCCCGTGGGTGTAGGCCTGGCTACAAGGCGCGACCCAGGCCTAAAAGCAGAGGAGAGTTGCAAACCAACGACAGCCTTTCTGGATCCTCCTTCTCACCCTCTTACGCCAATTTAGGGTCCCTGGGGCTTTAGCTGGGGAGGCCGTCTGGTCAACTCCTCTGGCAGACAAAACTCCATCTTCTGTTGAGCTTAGTGTTCCTTCATCACAGGAGTCAAGAGACTCGGTGGTAATCATTTGGACACCATTAGGATCCTCTCCTGACAATTGTGTATCTCCAGAAGGTACGCACGGTAATGGACCATCAGAACAAGGGACAGGGATGGTGGCAATAGAACTACAGATGCAAAAGTCTACCTCAGAGGAGCTTGAGACCACCTCGTGGTCCACCATTCCTCCATCAACACTGCATGAAGAACAATAACATTCATATTTTAGTCAAATGTTCAAAACCTAAAGTTGAAAACAAATTTTTGTGTTCATTTGAAGGTGTGTTAGCATGAAGAGAATCACTCACACATCAGGCCTGACTTGTGATGCACAAGGGCCGGGGATGGGGGCACGATTGCGCCCTAAGCCAAATTCTTCCTCGCATGAGCTTGAAACCACCTCCTGTTTCATCATTTCTCCATCAACACTGTATGTGAGACAACAACATTCATCTTTTAGTCCAATGTTCAAAACCTAAAGTTCAACACATTTTTTTGTGTTAATCTGAAGTTTTGTTGGCATGAAGAGAATCACTTACACATCAGGCCTGACTTGTGATGCACATGGGCCGGGGACGGGGGCGCAATTGTGCCAAAAGCCAAATTCTTCCTCGCATGAGCTTGAGACCACCTCCTGTTTAACCATTTCTCCATTAACACTGTATGGGAGAAAACAACATTCATCTTTAAGTCCAATGTTCAAACCTAAAGTTCAACACAATGTTTTAGTGTTAATCTGAAGGTGTGTTAACATGAAGAGAATCACTTACACATCAGGCCTGACTTGTGATGCACAAGGGCTGGGGACGGGGGCGCAATTGTGCCAAAAGCCAAATTCTTCTTCACATGAGCTTGAGACCACCTCCTGTTTCACCATTTCTCCATTAACACTGTATGGGAGAAAACAACATTCATCTTTTAGTCAAATGTTCAAAACCTAAAGTTCAACACAATGTTTTAGTGTTAATCTGAAGGTGTGTTAACATGAAGAGAATCACTTACACATCAGGCCTGACTTGTGATGCACAAGGGCTGGGGACGGGGGCGCAATTGTGCCAAAAGCCAAATTCTTCTTCACATGAGCTTGAGACCACCTCCTGTTTCACCATTTCTCCATTAACACTGTATGGGAGAAAACAACATTCATCTTTTAGTCAAATGTTCAAAACCTAAAGTTCAACACAATTTTTTGTGTTAATCTGAAGGTGTGTTAACATGAAGAGAATCACTTACACATCAGGCCTGACTTGTGATGCACAAGGGCTGGGGACGGGGGCGCGATTGCACCAAAAGCCAAATTCTTCCTCAGATGAGCTTGAGACCACCTCGTGTGCTTCATCTGAGGAAAGTGACATAGGCTCATTGTTGGAAAGGCTAAGGGTGTTAGGTGTACCCTGATAAGTTACGTTGAAAAATGGGTGCGCCAGAGCCTCTCTGGGAGTGATCCTCTTTCTCCAGTCCACATGCAGAAGGTGTTGCAATAAGTCCACAAACAGGAACCTGTCCCCGAGCTCTTCCACGCTGCTAGCAGGATACATCTGAAATCAGAAACACACTCAGGTTAGCTGATTTAGGTTAGCCTGTGTCTTTCACACAACAATATTCACTTTGTATACATCCTGTTTCTGTTGAAACAGTAGTAAGTCCTCTCTAAATCCTATCGCACCATACGGGTCATCCTAGGTAGTAGAAGTAGCATATTAAGTTTTCTTACTTAACAAGATTTGTACACAGCTGCCTAAACTTTTGTATAGCACTGAAGGAGCTGGGTGTAAGATTTGAGTAATATCTACGTTGAAACTAGCTTAGTTAATGCAACACCTTGTATGTTATTAGCTTTTAAATGTCAATTTAAAGCAGATACAATATTTAAACCCTGAAAAGAGGTGCTGATGGATACTATTTAGCATGGAAGATATTACTTACATTAGCCAGGTCAGCCAGAGACTTCAGCCTTGGGATAGTAGGATCCACCATCTGTGGGCGGTGGAAATTGGTCCTTTCAAACTCCTTGTGTGTCTAAGAGGTCAACATCAATCAAAGAAACAGTTAAAAAGAGTTTAGATGCACTTTTCAAACATCTTAGAAAACAGAGGAACATTTATACTTACCATAAACCTCCATGAGGAACCATTAGTGCCCTGTTCCCGGATGAAAAAGCACCGGGTGAAGATCCCACTATCCAGCAGCTCCATGTCTGGCATACCCTGAGTCTCCACCAAGTATTTCATCTGCACACAGAATAACCACAATAGAGTTAGATAATGAGACAGTGCTGCACATCAGATTCACTGTGTCTGTGTGGTTGAGCATACATACATTTTGATACTCGCAGTGGACTGGATAAAGGTGTCTCGGTGAACAGGAAGGCGAGCACGCAGCCTACCCCCCACACATCGATGGCCTCAGTGACTGGTTGTCCCAAATAAATTTCTGGAGCCCTGAAGAAATCAAGATGAGTGTCAGAGGTTAGAAAACATAACACACAAAAGCCCTTTCATGGTGCCCCACAGCAAAGCCGCAGCATTCACTGTGGAGGTAAAAGGTCACAGCCATAAAGATTCTGGCTTGAAACAGCAATGGGGCAAAAGACAAACTAGAGGATGGACCTACCTGTACCCGATGGGCTGGACCATAGTCCCACGGTGGACTTCACCAGTTCCCATGGCCAGACCAAAATCAATCAATTTGACATTGATCTGGGGGTCATCCCTGTTGACCACCATAATGTTATCTGGTTTGATGTCCATGTGAAGAACACCGAGACTATTCAAGGCGTTCAGGGCAATCAGGAGCTGAAGGAACAAAAGAAGACAAACTTTAGCTCTTCATGTGATGATATGTATTGTTTAGAGTTTAAGTTGTTTGATATTCTACAACTAAAATGTGTTCAGGGCATTCTGTCCATGTCTGCAGCATCTGTATTTCTGCATGCTTCATAAAGGTTTACAGATCTGGACCAAACATTGCAGTATCACTGGGAAATTGTAGGGGAATGCTGAGAAGGGAAGCTGGCAGTTTAGACTTCCTCCTAACTTAGTGCTGCTCACCAACTAATTTCAAATTTTCACAACATTCTAGTCAAGAAATAAATAAATCAATAAAAAGCTGCCATGATGCATTTTAGTCTGATTTGCCAGGACAACACTTAAGGCCAAATGTTTTTCAACATGCAAATGGTATATATTTTTGTTATTTTATAAGGAATTAGACATTACAGTTTCTGTAAGGTTCTTTTATGAACCAGTATTAATAATTTTGGGGTAAACATTGAGATGACTAAACTGAAATAACTGTCAGTAACTAAGATTATTATAACTACTATGTTGGCCAAGCTACTTTTATAAAATGAACTTGAGACTTAATGATAAAAGAAACTGAAGATAAATTAATTTATGAAGAAGGACAACTATACTTGTTCATTGATTTGTAAAGTTACTCTTAATATCAGACTTAGCTTGTTAACTTGTAAGGTTGAAAATATAACTATAATTTCTAATGAAAGCCAGGCATTGTAAATGTAACGTTTAGGCCAATCCAGCAAAACAACATGAAGAAGAAGGAAGGAGCATAAACAGGCACATGGACAGACAGCTCCAGTAGGACACGTGTCCTCTTGAAATTCAGGTGATACTATTTCATTCTTGGAGTTATTCTCCTTTTGTGTCCACAATGTGAAATCAACTACTGTGACACTATCATAAAGACTGCTTGAACTGATCAGTAACATTAATACATACCTGCTGTGCGATCTGCCTGATGCTGCCAAGGTCCAGCGGCGTGCAGCCACGGCTACAGATGAGGTCCCAGAGACTGATGTCCAACATCTCTAGGGCCAGGCAGGTGTCCCCTCTGCAGTCAAATTTCTCGTGCAGCTTCAGGAGGTGGTTCTGATCCTGGTCCACGTTTGACAGGTACTGCAACATGGCTGCCTAGATGAACAAGAGGAGGCAGGACAACTGTTTAGCTTACTGATCATCCTGGAGAAAGATAAGTTTTAGGTCATAAAAATAAAACTTGGCATCAAATCAGAGTAGAATACACACCTCTTGCTCGGTGTCAATACAATTCTTCTTCAGCACCTTGACGGCCACCATCTCTTTTGTGTCCTCTTTCAGACACTTCACCACTTTTCCGTAGGCCCCCTCACCAAGTGTGGCCTGAACCGAGTAAGAGGTGGTTCCGCTTACGAGTGTCTGGTTTGGCCTCGGTGTGTTGATAACTACAGAAAGCAGATGCAGAGAACATATGTCAGGACAGTTTGTTCAATCAAAGGTTATCTTTATTTAAAATATAATAAAATAGTGTGGCAGTGGTTTGATATCTTTTGTACTTTCATGCATTTTCACGTGCTCATTCTTTTGGCCCTTTTAGGACCAAGCATCCATGCATCATTATTCAACAACCTGCCAAATATCCTACTAATTGTGGCTTGAAGCTGCAAGATTTGAATTTGTAAGTGTAAATCTTTATTTCTGTTTCTTCTGCATAAGTCTCAATCCACTTTAGCTCTGCTCATAACTTCAAATATGAAATCATTTTAAAGTTCTATATATATACATGCTAGCATTTTCTTTGCTTTGTTTTGTTTAAATACATATATATGTATATAAACAAATTATTTTATGTACTCAAATTGACATTTTAACTAAAGCAGAAGTGGATTAATAGATTTCTTCAGAAAGAAAGCAAAAAATATTGATTACAAACTAGAAGAATTTCTTAATGTACATATTTTGCTCAAGGGTCTATTGTGGTTGTAGAAACTGTATAATTGGCCTTTAATGGTAACCAATGAGCTGAGTTTGAAAAAAACTTTCAAAAATACAAACAGACTTGCAGAAATTCATGCCTTCGGCTTTAAGAGCCATAATTGCTACCAAATTTAAAAAAGAAGAACGTAGATATAATAAAGTAATGAAGTAGAGCAGACTACTTAGAAAACAAAACACTCAATAAAGTGGCTGTTTTACATCAATATAACCTTGGTGTTCCTCCCTTAGTTTGAAAACCACTGGTCTATGCACAACACTCAAAGTTTGTTCTGCTGCTGTTTTTCAACATTTTAAGTAAATACATTTTAAGTTATATGACTGAACTTTCAATAAATCACATGAAAACATGAAAACGGACAGATTGGTACTCACCTGCTGGCATGTTTGTCGTTATCAGTTGATTTGCTGTTGGCTGATGAAATTTGCTGTAAAGTGATGGCTGATGAAATCAGACCAACTTCAACAAAAAGATGTCCAACAAAATGTCGTCAAAAAACGTTTTGACTGAATAAAATAACCAAAGTGAATTCAAGCTGAAATATTTCCAACAAGAATGTCCTTTGTCACGATGTAAGTATCTCCTCTCTATAAACCTCCGACTGTCTGCAGCTCGGTTCTGCTCTTATACTTCCTGGACAATCTAGAACTTTGTGATGTCATCAAAAGAACAGAGATGCTGGTGTTCTAGAAAAACACATTAACATCTCATCAAAGCACATGGAAGCCCACGAAGTGTAAAGTTTAAATAAAAACAAAATACCATAGTACAAATCAAATCAAATCAAAGCAAACTTGATTTATAAGGCACTTTTCATACTTAGAAGCAACACAAAGTGCCTCACAGAGGATAAAAAAAGCATGAAAAACCGAAATACCCCCCCCCCCCAATACAGAGACATATCCAGACACACATATACACACACACACGCACACACACACACACACACACACACACACACACACACACACACACACACACACATTAACAATCACAGACACAATCACAAAACGACTTGGCGCATGACCATCAGCTCAATGTGCCCAAAAATCCAGAAGTTTTCCGATAGACTCTTTAGAAGCCTAAGGATGAGATCATAAATATGAAATTTGTGCAAACACGACCTAGTTGTGTGAGTATTTTATGATGTAATCTTTCTTGTTACCAAACACCCGCAACTTTATGAGACACAAATATATTTCATGAAAAATTAATTTTACTAACTTCAGAAAGTCCATCATCTTTCAAAAAATGAGTTATTGTCAACAAAATCAGCCAAGCAAATGGAGTTGGGAAATGGATGTTTGTAGCATTATTTCTCTGTTGTAACAATGATTTTTGAATAAATCATTTAAAGCTTGTTTATCACCAGGTGCTGCCAGGTAGGCATCTGATTGGCTGCAGCTGTCAGCATTGTAGGTGGTGTTTTGCAAACCCAAGTTGCTGTATTATTTGTGTGAGTGAGTCCATCTCCAAACTCAAGGCCAAGATCCAAAAAATTAGGGATGTCAGAAACGGGATCACACCCTAAGAAGACCATTTTATCACCCTGTCAGCACATAGAAACCACAGGCAGTGAGTTCAGAGGTAGAATAAATGTAGGAGAAATTTAATAATAATGTTTAATTCATGACAGAAAATATAGTTGACCATATTAACCCTCTTTAAATTCTTAAATTTAAAGACCATCGTGTCATCAAAACCTCACAAACTATACATCTGATCATAAATACACTAATATGACATGAAACCTACTGCGGACATTTTTGTCAAAGAATAGTAATTTTTCAGTTTTATTCATGAATCATTTTGGTTGTGTAAATACATATGACTTTTTCATTCATTCATTCATTTTCTATATCCGGCTGTCCCTTCCGGGGTTGCGGGGGGCTGGAGTCTATCCCAGCTATCATCGGGTGAGAGGCGGGGTACACCCTGAACCGGTCGCCAGTCGATCGCAGGGCCACATAGAGAGACAGATAACCATTCACGCTCACACTCATACCTAAGGGCAATTTAGAGTCACCAATCAACCTAATGAGCATGTTTTTGGTCTGTGGGAGGAAGCCGGAGTGCCCTGAGAAGAACATGCAAACTTCACACAGACAGGCCCTCCTGACCTGACCAATAGTCTTCTCCCGAATCTTCTTGCTGTGAGGCATGCGCTCTACCAGCTGCACCACCATGCCGCCCAAATGACTTTTTGAAATCTGGAAATCTGATTTTGTTTTCTCTTAAAGGTCAAAGAAACAGAAATGCACAATTTTACTAGCCTTCAAGTCAGTTAAGGATAAAAACCATGTCCACTCTCAGAAACTGCTTGGAAAATATCTAAGATGATTTATGCCCCAATATTTAGAACAAAATAATTTGATCAATTTATACCTAATCAATATTCAGCCATTATGATTTTTCAAAAAAACACATCTTTCCTTTAATTTATTTCTAAATAACAATTTGTATTCTTCAAACACAGCTTTGAATATGTCAAAATTGGCAATAATATGGATTTATAGGATTACTGAATTTAACTCTTAATGACCATTCTCTATCCCATTTTTCTCCAAATTAAAACACATTGTTACAGATATTGACACCATTATATCCCGCTTAACGTGATCTAAAAAGATGGAGCATATTATTGCAAGGAAACAATACAGATTACATCTGTCCCGCGAGGTGGTCAGCACAGTGACACACAGCGTGGCCTCCAATGTACTCTGATAGCACCGGGGCTCTCTCAGTTGCTGTCTCCGCCACTGGGTCTTTCCAGCACACCTTGGCCACGATGGCAGGGATCAGTCAGACCACATAATCAGCACATTTAAAGGACATGAAAGGCATCCATTTGATTGGTGAAGACAACACTCAGCTGTGTTAAACCTACTCACGCCTTGTCTCCTCACTCTCTGGCACTTGCGCAGGGGAGCAGGGACAGAGGCATGGGTGCACTGTGCCGGAAACGTGAAGGTGCAGCTCAGGGCGGGTGCGGCATAGGGCAGGTATGCCACACCTGAGCCTGATCTACGAAATTATGTCTTTCGTAGATCAGATTATTGTCTTGCTGGAATATAATATTATATTCCAGTAAGACAAGCTATCATTTACTTGGACAACGTTGGCAGCTAGCCTGCTAGTCAACTGATAAAGAAACCAAGTTTATTCTTTCATTTTTAGTATGTGACAGAAGAAAGCTCTGGAGAAGACTAAAAGCCAGGAACATCCACTTCTCGAAGGGCGAGGTGAGGCGAGGTAGAGCGGGACAAACTACAGGCAGACAATCAGAACAAAGGCCGCGAAGTTGGAAGAGGCGGCTGTAGACGATGAGCCACCGCAGGGTGGCTGCAAGGAGCACTGAGGGGGCGAAGCTAGTCCTTTGTGTTATAAAGGTTTTTGTTTCTTAGTAATAGGCATCTTTGTTGGAGTGAAACTGTGTTTAGTTTGCTAAATTTGAAGAGATCTTATTTGTATTCCATCACACTCCACTGAGTGTAGTGCATGTTTAAAATCAGCTGTAAATCGTATTTGTTGATACACACCTGAAGTTTATATTTGCACAGTTCTGCCTTTCCTTTGCACAATTACATTATTTACTTGATACCTTTTTAAAGACTTAGATTTATTTGCTTTTATTCATTTTTGTGAAACTACACTTATTTGGATTGTTCACACTGTTCTTTACTTGAAATTTAGGAATTAATAAACACGTTGCACTGTCTTTCTTGTTGTATTTATTCCTGTTTTTACATTATGCTGATTTTTAGTCTAAAATTGAATATTGTCTCTACTATCCTGTAAGTTTACATACTTACAGAGTTGGTGTTTTTGAGTGCAACAACTTGTCTACTCCACTTGGGAGTGAATGTATTATTAGATCACAGCACTTTGTTGAAGATGCTCTTTAGGCAACTCAGTTGGTTCAATTACAAGTAATGCTTCTATTTTTAAAAAGACCCAAGTATGGATGCATACGTTTTTTTCCACATTCAAACTCTTTTGAAACTTTTTCTATGATTGTTAATATACAAATTTGTGTTTACAATTATTATATACATTAGATCTTAATTTTTTTCTAACCTATGAGAGACTTGGGCTCTAGATTTGCTTTAATCGTTTAAGTTTGCTGAACTGGAGTCTTGCTAATTTAACTTTTTGTACAGTTACGTATTGATCTTAATATTGAAATTTAAATCCTGAAGTCATATTGGATGAACCTGAAAAAGATTTTAACAAATCCAAGCATTTACATCAAACATCACCGTCATATTTATATAAAATAAAAAGAAAAAAAAGTGCAGTGCTTTATTACAGACAAATTTGGTAGAAAATATTTTAATTAAAAAATTGTTGTCCATTTTGTAAATTTATTTTGACACACAAGGGGCAGGTCCATCACACCACGAAGTGGAACATTTTACTGCCTCCGCTGATCTTGTCCTGTTGAGAGAAAGACGTAGTTATTGTATGGTATAAATATTGATTTAGTACAAACATAGAAAGGTATAATAAGAAAATGCTCAAACCTATTCCTCTGCTGACTTTCGTCCTGAGCAGATCCTGGGTCGTAGGAGGAGGGATGTTTGCAAGCATGCATACACTCCTCCTCCTCCTGCTGCTCTTCTTCTGCGCCAGAACACATGTACTGGGTCCTCATCTAGACACCAAGTCTCATCTCCACTGCCTTCTTCCCAAGTCTTATCTGCCCAGCCAATACTATCTGTCAGAGCAGACATAGAAGAAACACAAATCATAGACAGCTACACATGTGTTGGAAGACACAGGTACACAACACTTTCGTTGAGTTTTTGATGTCATTCAACTCATCATCAGATATTTCCTCAACTTCACTTGAACACAAACTATAAATGAGAGAGAAGAATTTATCCAAAATATCTATAGAGTAATAATCTAATAATCTATAGAGGACAGTGGGGAACTAATCTTTAGCCAGATGAGTCACACAGTTACAGTACAGTGGTTAAATTACATATAAGTAAAATAAACCATTTTAGACCTGAATAAATTGAATTTGATACAAATCTCAAAATACCTGATATGCAGAAAATTTACTTTGACACGAAAAAGAGTTTTTGTGTTAAAAAGTACGAACCATTTATGCCAGGTTCTCCTTTTTAACAGAGATAGGGAGAATTTATAAGGGCTTTCTGAATTTAGGACCACGTAAAAAGAGTTGTTTACTGTTTACCCAAAACAGGGGGTGGCTTACCCCTCTCTCCCTTAAATTGATCCTTCTATTCTATGATATCTTTACCTGTCTGAAAAAGTCTCCACACCAATGCTGGACTGGGGAGGTGGGGGCAGGGACCACCTACTCTTTCTGTCTTTTGAATGCCGTGGATGAGGTTGCAGTCTTCTCTTTCTCATAACTGAAATCAGAGAAAATGTCTTACATTTACACCCTGGTGTGAAGACACTCGACATGTTTCAATATTCGGGACATCTCACACGTGGCACGTCCCGGATTTCACCAGATTACTGAGGTTTCAAAGCCCCATGGGGAAAACAGTCTGTGCTTTCATGTGTAGAGCGAATGCCCATCAGGTACTCGTCCAAGAGGGAATCTAAACACATTTGTTTGATACCATAAAACAGAGTAAACAACATAAGAGAAAAAAAATAACTCACCCATCCAGCAGAAACCTAGCGAGACAGCGTCTCTGCGTCGGATTTGAAACCCTTGAGATCCTGAAGGGTCCTTCTCTGCTCAAATACAACGCCGACATTGTCTCTTGTTTTATTTCTCGCACAGTTCTCCTTCTTGTACTCTTTCGGTAAGCGTTTTCACGATCCTTTGACTTTTGACTTTTTGGTGGAAGCTGCCTGGGGTAAAGAGGGAATCGGCATCGTCCTGCGGCCCGCTGGATTACTGCTGTCCGCCATTATTGTAGATTTGTTGCTGTTTTTCTTCTTGCTCTCCTTCTTCTTCTTTGGATTTGTTCTTCTTATACCAAAGCATATTACTGCCCTCCACTGGTATTTTTTTTTATTAGATTTTGTTCTATACTCCAGTTACATGCAGGAACTGCAGCACTTTGGATATCATATGGTGGTTCTCATTATGGTTCAGATTTGTTTTTCCGGCAAGCAAGGACTTCCTCACGTACATTCACTAGAACGAAGAGCTTTACAACAAATCCAATGAAGGACGATCTCCCAGTAGTGCACTTATACTACACTCATAAAAGGATCCCAGTGGATATTTTAACATTTGATCCAAACAAAGCACAAAAAAAATTAGCATTGACAAGCAAAATCCTGCCTACGGCGCTGTTACTCGGTCTCGTTCTAAAAAGGATGAAGCTGAAGTTGATTTGAGTGACAGCTTTATTTGCAATCCTGGTGTTAATTCCCAGATTTCTCAGGTTACTGTTGAGAGTAAGGGTATGGATGTAGGGCTTTTCTCTGAGGTTGAGCATTTGTCCTTGACTCGTGACCAGTTGACTGCTGAGCAGAAGAATGATGCTACTTTGTCCCCCTTGTTTGAAGCTGTGGTAGCTGGGGATTAAGTGGATTCTGTGTCAAATGGTTACTTTATCAGGGATGGTTTGCTAAGGCAAAAATGGACACCATTGACTTCTTCAGTTGCAGATGATTGGAGTGTGGTTATTCAGATTGTAGTTCCTGTTCCATACCGCACGACAATCTTGAATCTGGCTCATGATAATCCCCTTGCTGGTCATTTGAGTGTTACAAAGACATATGACCGCATTTTGCGACATTTCTTTTGACCAGGATTGAAAAAGAATGTGGCAAGCTACTGTAAGTCTTGTCATACGTGTCAGGTAAGCCAAACCAGACCATTCCTCCTACTCCTTTGTATCCAATTCCTGTGGTGTGTGAACCTTTTGAACGTGTTTTAGTGGACTGTGTGGGTCCACTTCCTTGCACAAAGGCTGGTAATAACTTTTTGGTGACAGTGATGTGTGCATCAACTCGATTTCCAGAGGTGTTTCCTGTCCGTAAAATCACAACTCCCATTGTTGTAAAGGCTCTGACAAAGTTTTTTTCATTGTCTGGCTTGCCGAAAGTTGTACAGGTAGACCAGGGTTCAAACTTCATGTCACGTGTGTTTGCTCAGGTGTTAAAGCAGCTAAACATTAAACACTGTCATTCCAGTGCATACCATCCTGAGAGCCAGGGCGCTCTTGTGCGTTTTCACCAGACTTTGAAGACCATGTTGCGCACATATTGCCTGGAGTTTGAAAGGGACTGGGATGATGGGGTTCACATGCAGATGTTTGCAATAAGGGAGGTGGTCCAGGAATCTCTGGGGTTTAGTCCGTCAGAGTTGGTATTTGCCCATTCTGTATGTGGTCCTTTGAAGCTTTTGAGTGAGACGTGGTGGTGTGAAAAGACAGAACAAAACTTGCTGGATTATGTGAGTAACTTCAGATTCAAGCTGCGCCGTGCATGTGAGAAAGCCAGAGCTGATCTTGAGACAGCGCAGGCTAGAATGAAGGGATGGTTTGATAAACATGCTAAAAGCAGGGAATTTCAGCCTGGTGACAAGGCTTTAGTGTTGCTCCTGATCCCTGGGTCTAGCCTGCAGGCTCGCTACTGTGGTCCTTACTTGATCCAAGAAAAGGTGGGTGATAGAGATTATCTTGTAGCCACTCCAGATCGCCATCGCAGAAATCGTCTTTGTTACATTAATATGTTAAAATCCTACTGTGATAGGGGGAAGTTGCAGGTAAAGTCCAGTTCTGAGGCAGGTGAAGTGCCTCCTGTGGTGCTGTCCGCTGCTGAAGCTGTTGCACCATGTGTTAGTCTGATGAAGGGAAAATGTCTGCGCTGTCCAGTGCTGAAGCTGATGACAGGGAGATCTTGAAAGATCTTCCTGCTCCTTTGTCTCATCTCTCTGAGCCACAGTGCTCAGATCTGATTGAGTTGATTGAGTCTTACAAATCGCTGTTTTCTGATGTTACTTCTCAGACGCATTTCTTAAAGCATGATATTGAACAACATCCATATCGAGTGAATCCAGACAAGCGACGTCGACTTGGTGGAGTATATGACACAGCATAACATTGCTGAACCCAGTAAAAGTGCTTGGAGCTCCCCATGCTTGCTTGCTGACAAAGCTAATGGTGAAGATTGTTTCTGTACAGACTTTTGCAAGGTAAATGGTGTGACAAAACCTGTTACCCTTTTTCTCAGAATGGAAGACTGTGTGGATCGTGTTGGAGGTACCAGGTTTGTTACAAAGTTGGACTTGCTGAAGGGCTATTGGCAGGTCCCTTTGACTGAAAGGGCAAAGGAGATCTCTGCATTTGTTACACCTGATGACTTCATGCAATATACAGTCATGGCCTTTGGGATGCATAATGCGCCGACCACCTTTCAGCGTTTGATGAATATAGTTCTGTCTGATCTGTCATTTTGTGAAGCGTATCCGGATGATTTAGTTGTCTGCTCTGAGTCATGGTCTGAGCATATGGAACATTTGCGTGCAGTGTTAGAGGAGGCAGGTTTGACAGTGAACCTGTCCAAATGTGAGTTTGGGCAGGCCGCAGTGACTTACCTTGGGAAAGTAGTGAGAGAAGGTCAAGTCCAGCCTGTGCGAAAAAGGTGGAGTGCATTGAGGTCTTTCCTGTTCCAACCAACCGAAGAGAGCTTGGACGTTACCTCGCAATGGTTGGGTAAGGGCTTTTGCAAAAAAATTTCTGCCGTGGCCTCACCCTTAACTGATTTGTGAAGCCCTAAGGTAAGCTTTAAATGGTCCAAAGCCTGTCAGTTGGCATTTGAGCAAACAAAAAGTCTCTTGGTGAATGCACCTGTTCTTGTGGCCCCTCGGTTTGATCAGCCCTTCAAGCTGGCTGTGGACGTCAGCGATACTGGTGTCGGTGCTGTTCTTCTTCAAGAAGGTCAGATGGCGTGGAGCATCCAGTCTCTTATTTTTTTAAGAAACTCAACGTTCATCAGAAATGGTATTCGACTATTGAAAAGGAAGCGCTGGCACTTATTATGGCTCTGGAACACTTTGAAGTTTACGTTGGTTCTGCTATCGCTCCTGTAGTTGTCTATACAGATCACAACCAGCTCGTGTTTCTACATAGGATGCGAAAGAAGAACAGACGTTTGATGAATTGGAGTTTGTGGTTGCAGGCCTTCAATGTGGAAATCAGACATATCCGTGGCAGGGATAATGTTCTGGCTGACGCATTGTCACACCTGTAAGCCAATGTTCCTGAACAATATATCCTATAAAGACTGTAAGTTTCTTCTTATTTATATTATGTTGTTGTTGTTTTTCCTTATTATACATTGTTCAGTAACTTAGGGTGGGGGTGTTACATGCTCCCCCCTCTCCCTCTTGCTTGGTCTCTCTCTACTCAGCAGCAGTGGCAGGAGCAGCTGGAAGAGCAGAAGAAGATGGTTTTGTATGACCTTATGTGGTTTTCTTTTCTTCTTTTATTTCTGGTGGGTCCAGTGGTCCAGTTTTCGGTTTTATTTCCATTGTTTAAGTGTCCAGGGGTTTGTGTTCAGGTAGAAGGGAGAATCCTGTTCCGCCGGCCCTCACATGGGCTGGACAGTGGTGGCTCCCTTTCTTTTGTTCTTTTTAGCTGGCCCATTAGTATTTTGTTAGTTTTGAGGGGGAAGGTATTTGGCTGGGAAATTAGTTATGGTGTTTTTTTTTTCGGATTGGTCACTTAACCTGTTCTGTAAACAAAGAGAGTAAACTTGGTAATTCCTGGCTGTTTCAATTCTGTTTGGTCTTCTTGATACGAGCTGTTCTGGGGACCGTAACAACCCCAACGTACAGGCCTCGAGCCTAGGGGAGACGAGCACTGCCACCCCCGCCCAACGCCTCTCACCATCCGCAAGGTCCTCCCTAGGGTGTCCTGGGGCCAAGTGCACATTTGGACACCCTTATGCTTGAACATGATATTCATTATGACAATCCGTGATGAGCACAGAAGTCCAATAACGGAACACCACTCAGGTTCAGAACGGGGGGGCCGTTCCTCCCGATCACACCCCTCCAGGTTTCACTGTCGTTGCCAATGTGAGCGTTGAAGTCCCCCAGTAGAACAAGGGAGTCCCCAAAAGGGGCACTCTCCAGCACCCCCTCCAGGGAATCCAAAAAGGATGGAAACTCTGAACTGTTGTTTGGTGCATAAGCACAAATGACAGTTAGGTTCCATCCCACCACTCAAAGGTGGAGGGAGGCTACCCTCTCGTTCACCAGGGTAAACCCCAACGTACAGGCCTCGAGCCAAGGGGAGACAAGCACTGCCAACCCCGTCCAACGTCTCTCACCATCCGCAACTCTAGAGTGGAAGAGAGTCCAACCCCTCTCAAGAGGACTGGTTCCAGAGCCTAAGTCATGCATCAAGGTGAGTTCGACTATATCTAGTGTAACCGGGCTGAAATTTATTTATTTAGTCCGTCAGGTCCCTTATGACCAACTTCCTGTCACGTAGTGACATCATCACGCATGTAGCATAGCATCATCACGCACCACGTACCGAGGGGTTCGTGATCGTCCAATCATTGCGCTCGTAGCGCCTGTTACAAGCGGTCCGCGCTGTCTCTCATTCAGAAGGTGAGGGGAGGCAGGCGGAGCAGCTGCTACAGGTTGGTTGCTACAAACAATTGCATTTTTCACTTGTAAATCCTCGTGTATATCACTCTTAATGCCTCTGTTAAATTATTCAACTCTTTAGACATCAACCAACGCCGGGGAGGGATGAGTTGTTCGTGTGATGTGTCTGATTTATGCTTGAATTGGTGAGTTTGTTTGCTTGTTGTTAGCGTTAGCATTAGCATTGGACAATGCATGTATATGGACTTGCTACGTCACATCTAGCTTTTAAATGCTAACGCTAGTTTTAATTCATGATTATGGGTCACATGAATTTAATGTTCAACTACAGCAGCATAGTCACTGAATGTGTGAAATGAATTAGATTATTTTGGGAATATGATATGTTTATTCAGAAATGAGTGACATTTACATGTGTTGTATGTCTATATAGGTATTTAAACCTGATGCACTGTGATGAAATGGTATTTTTGCTCTTGAAGCACTGATTTATTTGTTGTGAACACTGGATGTAATTTATTGAACAAGTAATTTAAATAATGGTCCTATTTACATTGTGTAGGCCAGGGAGCCTGTGAGGACGCTGATCCAATTGAGGGCGAGCTAAGACAGTGTTTGGAGCCGAGAAATCCCAGTTAAAGGCCTCTCCTGGTCTGGTAGGAGGCTTTGGCAGCCTTGTTCCTCCCTCACCTTCTTTGACACTCTCTCATATGCACTCGTACTTTAAATCAATCAATCAATCAATCAATCAATCAGTCAATCAATCTTTATTTGTATAGCGCCAATTCATAACAAGTGTTATCTCAAGACACTTTACAATAGAGCATAAAGCTCTTCATTTTATGGATACACATATATGCATAGATACATATATACATATAAAATACACATATACATATACATACAAATATATACATCCAACACCCAACATGAATCCAAATAGCCAATCATGGATCCCTCCATCATGGCGGCAAGAAAAAACCTTCTGTTAAGCAGCAGGAAATCTTGAATGTGGATCCCAGTCTCATGATGAACAGCAAATCCACACGATGCTGTGTCGGGTGTGAGGGCAAAAGAAAAGAGGTAAGAGGAGACAAGTGGACTAGAATGGTAACTAAAGTTAGGGACAGGTTCATGTACCATAGACCTGCCGTCTGATTTATTAGAGGGTAGCCTCTTGAGATGCTACATCTCATTTTCAGGAGGGTCCTCATGTCTGAATGGTTGTGGTGATCATTTTCTAGAAGTATAATCTTAGATATTCTTACTGAAAATAAGAATTTATGGTAGTGACGAACTCATGGGTGCCCAGACCACAAGTGCATCCCAACCATATTTGTCTCCGTTAAATATAAATGTGTTAAAGGCCTCTTGAGATGTGACATCCCATTTTCAAGAGGGACCTCATGCCTATGTGGTAGTAAAATATAGATACTGTAGATGTATCGATCATGGATATGGAGATCATGCTAGTATCTGTATAAATAGCTATAATGATAATGGGAATGGAGTGTTCTTAATAAAATGGTCAACTATGTGTCATGTTTATAATTGTACTTTTGAGGCTTCATGGCTCCACAGCAGCAGGCAGTCTCCACCAAGGATCCCAGGCCACCTACAAGACAAGAGCCAGAGACGAGTACAGGAGCAAACAAACGGGGCAAAAGCAGATGCAGAGAGAGAGAGAGAGAGAGAGAGAGAGAGAGAGAGAGAGAGAGAGAGAGAGAGAGAGAGAGAGAGAGAGAGAGAGGGAGAGAGAGAGAGAGAGGGAGAGGGAGAGGGGGAGAGTGATAGAGCCCATTGTGCCAGACTCCAGCAGTCTAGACTTGTTACATCTAAACTATGAGTCTAATTTATGAACTAATTTATTTATTTATTTATAAACTATGAGCTGGTCCCTAACTGAAAGCTTAATCAAAGAGGAATGTTTTAAGTCTAACCTTAAAGGTAGAGAGAGTGTCAGACTCCCGAACTGTGGTTGGTAAATTGTTCCAGAGAAGAGGAGCCTGATAACTGAAGGCTCTACCTCCCATACTACTTTTGGAGATTAATGGTACCACAAGTAGGCCGGCATTTTGGGAGCGTAATGTTCTAGAGGGGTTGTACGGCACTACAAGCTCTTTAAGATAGACTGGTGCCTGTCCACTGAGAGCTTTATAGGTGAGGAGAAGAATCTTGAATTCTATTCTATATTTAATGGGAAGCCAATGCAGAGAAGCTAAGAGTAATGTGGTCTCTTCTCCTAGTTCTAGTCAGCACACGTGCTGCAGCATTTTGGACCAGCTGAAGCGTCTTAAAGACCTCATATATATGAACTTGGACTCTGCCTTTGTGGCATATTCAATGAACTGTTCCAAATCATCGTGCCTTTTATGAACTGCCTTCTATGAGTCTGTGTGAGGAAAATAATTTGTGTGGATTTATTGCCTGACGAATTACAGCTGGGACTGACAACATCTGATTTTTTTTGATGCATCTGATATTTTTGTGCACTACAATTTTGTTATGTTTTGTCTGCAGATTGTAAATAGTGGGGTTCACTGTAATTATTATCACTAATCAATATATGGTACCAACTGCATTTAAAGAACTGTTTTTGTGTCTTTATTGTACCTCTACCTCCAAGAGTGGAACCTGTCTTCTGTAGGTCTAGTCCCAAATCATAGCTTCATGCTAATACTCAGAGCTATCACTTAACCTGCATACTGGTTACACTAGCCAGAACTGCTCAACCTCATGCACAACCTATGGCTCCTTCCCCGATAGAGAGGTGATGTTCCATGTCTACAGCTAGATGCAGCAGCCGAGGATCGGACAGCTAGGGTCCTCACCTTCAGCCGCTGCCCAGCTCACAATGTGGTAGTGAGTGACACTTTGGTCACTCACAGCAGATTGTAAACAGCGGAACTTCTTTTTCTACGCTTGCAATTTAGCACAGTAGTCCCTGAAAGTGCGCAAGCGTCTGGCTTGGTCTGCCGCGGCTTCTGTAGTTCCATAGATATGCACTGCGGAAGTACGATATAGCACTGTTTAGGCTCGAAAAATGTACTAAATGACCTCGTTTCGAATTAATTATGGACGTTACCCACTCAGGACACTTGGATTACAGCGGACGAGCAGTATGAAGGAAAATAGGCACGTTTTGTGGACTTTTATGGACCTTTTTCTTTCGGGCGCCATTGTCCCCTGTTAGATGGAAGTTTGTTGACAGCGAAAGTCCCGGATCTCCAGCTGCATTTGAGACATCAAAAGTGCTCCAGAGTGTTGCTCAGCTTGAGGGCGAGTAGAAAATGAAGGCATATCATTCTTTGGGTGAAGTACTCCTTTAAGGCTGGGCCCGGCCGGACCCCGTGGGTGTAGGCCTGGCCACAAGGCGCTTGCTTACGAGCCCCACCCCCAGGCCTAAAAGCAGAGGAGAGTTGCAAACCAACGACAGCCTTTCTGGATCCTCCTTCTCACCCTCTTACGCCAATTTAGGGTCCCTGGGGCTTCATGGATCCTCTCCTGACAATTGTGTACAGAACAAGGGACAGGGATGGTGGCAATAGAACTACAGATGCAAAAGTCTACCTCAGAGGAGCTTGAGACCACCTCGTGGTCCACCATTCCTCCATCAACACTGCATGAAGAACAATAACATTCATATTTTAGTCAAATGTTCAAAACCTAAAGTTGGAAAAACAAATTTTTGTGTTCATTTGAAGGTGTGTTAGCATGAAGAGAATCACTCACACATCAGGCCTGACTTGTGATGCACAAGGGACAGGGATGGGGCAATTGTGCCAAAGCCAAATTCTTCCTCGCATGAGCTTGAGACCACCTCCTGTTTAACCATTTCTCCATCAACACTGTATGGGAGAACAACAACATTCATCTTTTGGTCAAATGTTCAAAACCTAAAGTTCAACACAATTTTTTTGTGTTAATCTGAAGTTTTGTTGGCATGAAGAGAATCACTTACACATCAGGCCTGACTTGTGATGCACATGGGCCGGGGACGGGGGCGCAATTGTGCCAAAAGCCAAATTCTTCCTCGCATGAGCTTGAGACCACCTCCTGTTTAACCATTTCTCCATTAACACTGTATGGGAGAAAACAACATTCATCTTTAAGTCAAATGTTCAAACCTAAAGTTCAACACAATGTTTTAGTGTTAATCTGAAGGTGTGTTAGCATGAAGAGAATCACTTACACATCAGGCCTGACTTGTGATGCACAAGGGCTGGGGACGGGGGCGCAATTGTGCCAAAAGCCAAATTCTTCTTCACATGAGCTTGAGACCACCTCCTGTTTCACCATTTCTCCATTAACACTGTATGGGAGAAAACAACATTCATCTTTTAGTCAAATGTTCAAAACCTAAAGTTCAACACAATGTTTTAGTGTTAATCTGAAGGTGTGTTAACATGAAGAGAATCACTTACACATCAGGCCTGACTTGTGATGCACAAGGGCTGGGGACGGGGGCGCAATTGTGCCAAAAGCCAAATTCTTCTTCACATGAGCTTGAGACCACCTCCTGTTTCACCATTTCTCCATTAACACTGTATGGGAGAAAACAACATTCATCTTTTAGTCAAATGTTCAAAACCTAAAGTTCAACACAATTTTTTGTGTTAATCTGAAGGTGTGTTAACATGAAGAGAATCACTTACACATCAGGCCTGACTTGTGATGCACAAGGGCTGGGGACGGGGGCGCGATTGCACCAAAAGCCAAATTCTTCCTCAGATGAGCTTGAGACCACCTCGTGTGCTTCATCTGAGGAAAGTGACATAGGCTCATTGTTGGAAAGGCTAAGGGTGTTAGGTGTACCCTGATAAGTTACGTTGAAAAATGGGTGCGCCAGAGCCTCTCTGGGAGTGATCCTCTTTCTCCAGTCCACATGCAGAAGGTGTTGCAATAAGTCCACAAACAGGAACCTGTCCCCGAGCTCTTCCACGCTGCTAGCAGGATACATCTGAAATCAGAAACACACTCAGGTTAGCTGATTTAGGTTAGCCCGTGTCTTTCACACAACAATATTCACTTTGTATACATCCTGTTTCTGTTGAAACAGTAGTAAGTCCTCTCTAAATCCTATCGCACCATACGGGTCATCCTAGGTAGTAGAAGTAGCATATTAAGTTTTCTTACTTAACAAGATTTGTACACAGCTGCCTAAACTTTTGTATAGCACTGAAGGAGCTGGGTGTAAGATTTGAGTAATATCTACGTTGAAACTAGCTTAGTTAATGCAACACCTTGTATGTTATTAGCTTTTAAATGTCAATTTAAAGCAGATACAATATTTAAACCCTGAAAAGAGGTGCTGATGGATACTATTTAGCATGGAAGATATTACTTACATTAGCCAGGTCAGCCAGAGACTTCAGCCTTGGGATAGTAGGATCCACCATCTGTGGGCGGTGGAAATTGGTCCTTTCAAACTCCTTGTGTGTCTAAGAGGTCAACATCAATCAAAGAAACAGTTAAAAAAGAGTTTAGATGCACTTTTCAAACATCTTAGAAAACAGAGGAACATTTATACTTACCATAAACCTCCATGAGGAACCATTAGTGCCCTGTTCCCGGATGAAAAAGCACCGGGTGAAGATCCCACTATCCAGCAGCTCCATGTCTGGCATACCCTGAGTCTCCACCAAGTATTTCATCTGCACACAGAATAACCACAATAGAGTTAGATAATGAGACAGTGCTGCACATCAGATTCACTGTGTCTGTGTGGTTGAGCATACATACATTTTGATACTCGCAGTGGACTGGATAAAGGTGTCTCCCGGTGAACAGGAAGGCGAGCACGCAGCCTACCCCCCACACATCGATGGCCTCAGTGACTGGTTGTCCCAAATAAATTTCTGGAGCCCTGAAGAAATCAAGATGAGTGTCAGAGGTTAGAAAACATAACACAAAAGCCCTTTCATGGTGCCCCACAGCAAAGCCGCAGCATTCACTGTGGAGGTAAAAGGTCACAGCCATAAAGATTCTGGCTTGAAACAGCAATGGGGCAAAAGACAAACTAGAGGATGGACCTACCTGTACCCGATGGGCTGGACCATAGTCCCACGGTGGACTTCACCAGTTCCCATGGCCAGACCAAAATCAATCAATTTGACATTGATCTGGGGGTCATCCCTGTTGACCACCATAATGTTATCTGGTTTGATGTCCATGTGAAGAACACCGAGACTATTCAAGGCGTTCAGGGCAATCAGGAGCTGAAGGAACAAAAGAAGACAAACTTTAGCTCTTCATGTGATGATATGTATTGTTTAGAGTTTAAGTTGTTTGATATTCTACAACTAAAATGTGTTCAGGGCATTCTGTCCATGTCTGCAGCATCTGTATTTCTGCATGCTTCATAAAAGTTTACAGATCTGGACCAAACATTGCAGTATCACTGGGAAATTGTAGGGGAATGCTGAGAAGGGAAGCTGGCAGTTTAGACTTCCTCCTAACTTAGTGCTGCTCACCAACTAATTTCAAATTTTCACAACATTCTAGTCAAGAAATAAATAAATTAATAAAAAGCTGCCATGATGCATTTTAGTCTGATTTGCCAGGACAACACTTAAGGCCAAATGTTTTTCAACATGCAAATGGTATATATTTTTGTTATTTTATAAGGAATTAGACATTACAGTTTCTGTAAGGTTCTTTTATGAACCAGTATTAATAATTTTGGGGTAAACATTGAGATGACTAAACTGAAATAACTGTCAGTAACTAAGATTATTATAACTACTATGTTGGCCAAGCTACTTTTATAAAATGAACTTGAGACTTAATGATAAAAGAAACTGAAGATAAATTAATTTATGAAGAAGGACAACTATACTTGTTCATTGATTTGTAAAGTTACTCTTAATATCAGACTTAGCTTGTTAACTTGTAAGGTTGAAAATATAACTATAATTTCTAATGAAAGCCAGGCATTGTAAATGTAACGTTTAGGCCAATCCAGCAAAACAACATGAAGAAGAAGGAAGGAGCATAAACAGGCACATGGACAGACAGCTCCAGTAGGACACGTGTCCTCTTGAAATTCAGGTGATACTATTTCATTCTTGGAGTTATTCTCCTTTTGTGTCCACAATGTGAAATCAACTACTGTGACACTATCATAAAGACTGCTTGAACTGATCAGTAACATTAATACATACCTGCTGTGCGATCTGCCTGATGCTGCCAAGGTCCAGCGGCGTGCAGCCACGGCTACAGATGAGGTCCCAGAGACTGATGTCCAACATCTCTAGGGCCAGGCAGGTGTCCCCTCTGCAGTCAAATTTCTCGTGCAGCTTCAGGAGGTGGTTCTGATCCTGGTCCACGTTTGACAGGTACTGCAACATGGCTGCCTAGATGAACAAGAGGAGGCAGGACAACTGTTTAGCTTACTGATCATCCTATGATGGAGAAAGATAAGTTTTAGGTCATAAAAATAAAACTTGGCATCAAATCAGAGTAGAATACACACCTCTTGCTCGGTGTCAATACAATTCTTCTTCAGCACCTTGACGGCCACCATCTCTTTTGTGTCCTCTTTCAGACACTTCACCACTTTTCCGTAGGCCCCCTCACCAAGTGTGGCCTGAACCGAGTAAGAGGTGGTTCCGCTTACGAGTGTCTGGTTTGGCCTCGGTGTGTTGATAACTACAGAAAGCAGATGCAGAGAACATATGTCAGGACAGTTTGTTCAATCAAAGGCTATCTTTATTTAAAATATAATAAAATAGTGTGGCAGTGGTTTGATATCTTTTGTACTTTCATGCATTTTCACGTGCTCATTCTTTTGGCCCTTTTAGGACCAAGCATCCATGCATCATTATTCAACAACCTGCCAAATATCCTACTAATTGTGGCTTGAAGCTGCAAGATTTGAATTTGTAAGTGTAAATCTTTATTTCTGTTTCTTCTGCATAAGTCTCAATCCACTTTTGCTCTGCTCATAACTTCAAATATGAAATCATTTTAAAGTTCTATATATATACATGCTAGCATTTTCTTTGCTTTGTTTTGTTTAAATACATATATATGTATATAAACAAATTATTTTATGTACTCAAATTGACATTTTAACTAAAGCAGAAGTGGATTAATAGATTTCTTCAGAAAGAAAGCAAAAAATATTGATTACAAACTAGAAGAATTTCTTAATGTACATATTTTGCTCAAGGGTCTATTGTGGTTGTAGAAACTGTATGATTGACCTTTAATGGTAACTAATGAGCTGAGTTTGAAAAAAACTTTCAAAAATACAAACAGACTTGCAGAAATTCATGCCTTCGGCTTTAAGAGCCATAATTGCTACCAAATTTAAAAAAGAAGAACGTAGATATAATAAAGTAATGAAGTAGAGCAGACTACTTAGAAAACAAAACACTCAATAAAGTGGCTGTTTTACATCAATATAACCTTGGTGTTCCTCCCTTAGTTTGAAAACCACTGGTCTATGCACAACACTCAAAGTTTGTTCTGCTGCTGTTTTTCAACATTTTAAGTAAATACATTTTAAGTTATATGACTGAACTTTCAATAAATCACATGAAAACATGAAAACATGAAAACGGACAGATTGGTACTCACCTGCTGGCATGTTTGTCGTTATCAGTTGATTTGCTGTTGGCTGATGAAATTTGCTGTAAAGTGATGGCTGATGAAATCAGACAAACTTCAACAAAAAGATGTCCAACAAAATGTCGTCAAAAAACGTTTTGACTGAATAAAATAACCAAAGTGAATTCAAGCTGAAATATTTCCAACAAGAATGTCCTTTGTCACGATGTAAGTATCTCCTCTCTATAAACCTCCGACTGTCTGCAGCTCGGTTCTGCTCTTATACTTCCTGGACAATCTAGAACTTTGTGATGTCATCAAAAGAACAGAGATGCTGGTGTTCTAGAAAAACACATTAACATCTCATCAAAGCACATGGAAGCCCACGAAGTGTAAAGTTTAAATAAAAACAAAATACCATAGTACAAATCAAATCAAATCAAAGCAAACTTGTTTTATAAGGCACTTTTCATACTTAGAAGCAACACAAAGTGCCTCACAGAGGATAAAAAAAGCATGAAAAACCAAAATACCCCCCCCCCCAATACAGAGACATATCCAGACACACATACACACACACACACACACACACACACACATTCTACTACTTATTATTTATTGTTCTGTATCCATCCATCCATCAACTTTTCCACTACAGTTCAGGTATGAATACTTGATGATAATTGATTGCTGTGTTTTGTGAATAAATGGTTATATATGTTTGTTAATCCAATGCTAATAAGGTTCTTTTTTTACACCACTAAGGGGCACGTGTGTGCACATGTGCTCATGACCAGTTTCTGATTGGAAGAGCAACTGAAACAGCCATTTCAGTCATTTCCTTTGACAATCTGATGCTACACAAAAACTAAAAATACATCAAAGTCAATGATATTACTAATCATTGACATATCCAAGACCAAGATACCACATAAAAAATCTTTATATTTTTTATATTGAAAATTAGTTCTTTTGTGTTTTACCCCTCTCATGATATGAGACCGTGTTTCTTTAAATGGCCCTTAAGGGGTTACATGCTTCTAATCTTTGACATATCTAAGACTATGATGGCACGTAAAAAATCTTCTGTCTGTCTCTCTCTCTCTTTTATATTGAAAAAAAGGTCATTTGATGCTGCACCCTTCCCATAATCCATCCCATATTTCTTTAAATGGCCATTAAGAGGTGAAATGTTTTATTCATTTTCCAATGCTTGGTAGTTTTGAGCAGGGCAGAAGTGAATCAAGATATATAAGCGACAAAGTAAAGAAAAAAATTGATTTGATATGTTTTTAGAGTAGTTAAAAGTATAGTTGCTTAAAATAGCCATAACAGTACGAGTGTACAGTAAATTTGTCCACAGTGACCTATTGACCTTTTGAAGAATTTTAAATCGTATTTACATAATGTATGTACAAATTAGCTTCCTGCCCAAAATTTGTTCAATTTGCTGCTATACAAGAAAAGTTATGGTCAAATATCTGAGAAAATTCTACTCAAAGTGGCTGTTTTCAGCCCTAACAGTCCACAAGGGTTAAGCTCCCTTGACTCACAGAAAGATAAGCTTAAGTCTGGGCCATCCGACCAACAGTAAAGCCCCTTTGCAACATTAGAAATCCTCAATAAATCCTCCAATAAAAATAAACAAAAAACTGGCGCAAAGGAAAAAAATGCCCCCCTTACAGTGAGAACACATAGATGTGTCATAGTTTTTAGACTGAGGCCGACCAAGCTGTCAAGGTGTGTGTTCATGTCATAGAAAGTGTCCTTGTCTTGCATACAAGCATCAAGGTGTTATTTTTCTGCAGCCAGCCTCAAGTGGACACAAGATTTTGGCACATTCGCATAGGCCGCCATTAACACCTCTTTAGGTTATTGCCTGTACAATACATGCAAATTGTGGTTGTATACCGGTTTGAGCCCGAGTACACGGACGAGGAGCTCCATGAAAGAAGAATGTGGAGGGAGAAAGACGAACAGCTGGCTCGAGAACAACAAACAGGAGCACGTCCACGACTCAATGCGAACTGGTGGTGCGCTTGTGGACAGTGTTCGCCTATAGCAACAGGAGTGTGTTAGCTGCTCAGAGAGGAACTTGAGACCGGCTGACACGCGTATGGATCTATCCAGGAATATATGTCTGACTACTCTGGAGGATTTCTCTGCAATGAGCGATTTTGCAGAGATTATGTCCCGCGCTGAAGCTCCCTTGCCGTGGCCCCCGCTAAGTGCGGCTAAATCGGTTGGATCTAAATAACTTCTGAAGGACTCCCAGCTGCACGATGTATGTCTGAGTGAGTATATGAGCATGCACACACCTATAAATAAGGTCCAGGTGTCAAAAAAATGGAGTTGCCCTTTAAAGGAACAAAATAACATTCCTTCTTTCATCACAACCAGTTACTATCATTGCATCATGTTGGCTTGACCACTGACTTCATCTTTATTCACCCTTTGACATTGTTATTAGGCCTGACTCCATCATGACCCTATGACATGCCCCAGGCTCAGGCACCAGCAGCTTACAACTCACATCATTACTGATGAATGTTACCCAAAATAAAAACTCATGTAGAGAACCTAATTCTTTTCCGACTCTTCTCTGTCACTATTGTTTCATGAGGTCAGCTAATCTAGCACATTCAGAGAGGAGCAATTATCCAATGAACAGTCTGTGTCAGTCTTTGAAAACAGAGACTATAAAGAGAAGGTCAAACTGATAAATCTTTTTTTTTTTGTCAGATCACCAGCTCCTGTTTTGACATTAAGTACGGATAAAGGAATATCTGATGTGCAACTGCCACAGAGAAAGTATCATGGCCTAGAAGCATGGCCTATGTGTTCGTGATTAATCATGTCTTTTTTGTTTTGTTTTTTATGTTTTGAAATGAGATGTATGCACACACTCACGCACACTCACGCACACACACACACACACACACACACACACACCATATTTGAATAATAATATCAAAAACAGTAGAGGTTGTTGTTCAGTCAGGGTTTCAAATTATAATCAGCCACTTTGTGTTGTGTTCAGAGTACAAACCATAATTGTTTTGATCCGGATTAACGCTACGAACAGGCCTTAGAGCTTTAAAAGGACAAATTATTTTCAGTGAAATAAAATATTTTTTTTAATCATGATTGTTTGGTAACAAATGAAATATATCATATTTGAACTGACTGTTCACTTCTGTTCTTGTCTGTATGTTTTATTATTTTTACTGATTAGTGATGGAGAATTTTTTTGTCATTTTATTTTGCTTTAAGTTGACAAATTTTACAGTTTTTGGTACATTGTTGATTAAACTTGATTACTGAATTTATCTTGCTTTTGTTTGCCTTGGTTTTTCTGTGTGCTTTATTTAACCTGTCTGTTAAACAAACAGCTTTTCTAAATCATTCATCCCCTCTGCAATCAGATGACTTAATGCTCCTTCAACTTGAGAAGTTTTTATACTTTTTAATTACTTTTTCCTCACCAATTGCACTTATTTGATAGTTTTTATTGTTTTTGTATATCCACATTTATTACTATCTTTTTTCAAGTCTGGTTACTTTATTTATGTAAGGAGAAGTCTAAGCCTTTTTTCTTCAGATTAATCTGATGCTTGCATGTTTCTGTGGTTTGTTGTTTTCTATTTTGGCCAGGTCTCTCTTGTAAAAGAGATTTTTTAATCTCAATGGGACTTCCTGGACAAATAAAGGTTAAATAAAATAAATAAAATGACATGAGTGTTCTTCAGCTCTAGTATTCCTTTATTGTATTATGTCTTTTCCTGTGCTTAAATATGTAAATGGAGACTGAATCATTCCCTGCACACCAAATTAACTAACCTCTACATACTGTATAAAGTGATGCTATGTTAAATATCTTATCTTAACCCTACCTCAGCCTAGCTAAGCTAAGCTTAAAACTAAAAAAAAATAAAAATAAAATCATATTAAATTGAAAGAAACTCAAATCAACAATCACATCAGATGTTTAAAAAAAACTTACAAACAGTAAATTGTTTGCTAATGGCTCAAAGAATTGTGTGTAAAATCAGTGACACAGCAAGTACATCAAAACACATACTACACCACATTTATGACGCTTTATGTGACATAATGTTTTTTTAATGGTTGCAGCTTATTTCAGCTAAAATCAGAGGCCTCTTTGTGATTTTATTAAATTGATTGATTATACTAACTTAGGTGACCTGGGTCCCATTCTACCTCTTATGATAATGACACTTTAGCTCTGACACTTTAAATATTGTTTAATGCGACTTTGCTACACTTTTTAGATTGTTTTATTATTGACATGTATTGTTAATGTATTGTATGTAACCTGCCCAAGGACCTCAGATGCAACTTAGCAGTTAACTCTGGCATATTTACATATGTGTTACAGACTGATGATCATTAATGTGCAATACCCCTTCCAAATAAACATACAATTTAATATATCTGCTGCTATTTTTTATTTTAAAAGAACACATTTAATGTGAAGGAAAACCAAGAGAAAGTCTTAAAAGTTAAGTGAAAGAGTTTTCTGACAGAGTGGCTTTGACTCTCGGGTGGAATGAAAGAAAAACATTTGAGCTTTGCTGAGTTTCATCATTATTATTATTATTATTATTAGTAGTAGTAGTAGTAGCAGTATTAGTATTAGTATTGTTTGTTTTATGACTTAATTTCATATCAGATGCAATGCAAGATATAACATTTAATGCTCTTCCTAAAATACTAAATTTGACCAGCTAAAAATATGAAGTTTGAATAAAAGCTACACAATTAAAGCAACACTAAAATGTTTACTTTGTGCGATAAATCTTTTCAAAATAACTTGGCAAATTTCAGCTTTCAGCCACTCTTCTTTTTGGGGAAGGTTAAATGTGTAAATAACCACATTCAAAAAGTTGGTGTCTTACCCTGTCCCACAAAGAAACCCCCCCAAAAAACTCATGTCTTTTCAGCTTCTAAACGGTCGTAATATTTGCTGCCACTAGGCTGCACCAGAAGACCTCAAAAGAGGAAACAGCAGCCTGAATGAAAACACTTAAAGAAACGTCTGAGTGGGACAGAGCCATGCCTATTCAAAAGCGAGGCATCGTTTCTTTTCATTTAAAAGCACATGTGAAAACAGCATTGATTTATTCTACTGAATGAGGAATAGGATGAAGGAACCAATGTCTGATCATGCTTTTTTTTTTTCAAATGTATACATATCCTCCCATAAACTGTAAGGCTGAAGGCATGAACTTGTGCACATGATATAAAACAAATTAACTTAATAAATCTAATGTGAGTTATCAAATCATATCAAATGTGAACAATGCCAAATCCTGTCTTTTATCACAGATGACACTTTTGATTGAAACCAGGGAAGGCTGGGTTTAAGGTTAGGTTTGACTCTAATGTTTACGATTTACTGGCCGTGTGAGTTCCTTACTAACTGTTTAGTAAGGTGTTATTAATAGAATTATTAAGCAGCTAGTATAACAAAGTAACTTAATGCAATTAAAAACTGCAAATCACGTACAATAATGTGTCATGCGTCACAAATTTAGTTATTAGTTATTAAAGTAGTTATTAATGATTTAGTCATTTTTAAACTTTATTATTTGAGGCTTTTCCAACAGGGAGGTTCACTCTTCAACACTTTAAGCCCTAGAATAGTAAAGGAGCCTCGCTGCATCAAATGGGCTCTGTAAGTCTCATCTCCTGAAGACACGTGAAATCTCTTTAATTATTTCTATATCTGTTTTATTTTTTATTATTTCAGTGTGCTTGTGCTTCTGTGTTTCTGTGCATCATGATCGACCGCACCGGGATGTCTGTGGTCACGTGACATAACGGGACCTCTATGTATGACAACATGTCAGGTTGCTAAGTTAGCTGCTGAGCTAGCTGTACTTATCCGACCAAATGATGTGGCTAAACGTTAACTCTGGTTTCTTATGCACCAACGACACGACAACGATGGCTCTTACGCAACGAATGGACCGTATGTAAACTGTAAAGACCCCCGGACTTAGGCGACAGATGAGCGGTAAGTGAGGCCCCTCTACTCACTTTGCTAGCTCCAGCTAATGTTGTTAACGGAGCTAATTAGCCTGCAGCATCAGCACCAGTGACACCTGAGGTGCTGCTATGGTCTCATAGCAGCGAAGATCACTCAGCGTTAGTTATTCATAACCGACAGTCGCGTTCAGACTTCTTAACATATCCGTGAGCTCTGGAATAACGTGGATTTACTTGTGACCGTTGTTATGAGTAAAACAGCTCCCGTGTTTACTGATGCCTGTCACCCGGGATGCGGTCATGGTTGTCGTAGCTACAACAGATGTTTCCACCGAATCGTGCTCCAGCAGCCTCCTCACTGATTCATATTCTTCAACAGAGTTAACATTACCCTTCAGACACGTCGTCTTTGCAATATATAGTTCAACAAAGTAAAAACCTGGAGGACTGAAATGTTCAGCATCTGTTGTAACCATGACAACCGTGGACGTATCCCGATAAAAATCGCCAGTTTGCACGGTCGCCTCTCAAATCAGAACACCAAGGAGTGACTTGTTGACAGTGAGTTGACAGAGCTGTTGATTCATCATCTTTATCTGACTGAAACCTGTCCACAGGGAGTCGTGAAGAGGGGGAAAGTGTGGAGGATAATTATAGCTCATGACTGACAGGAACCCTAAAATGTTTCATTTTTGACATAAAGATTGATGACCTTTAACAACACGTCTTTAAAGATTCCTTTTGTTGTCACAGGCAAAAAATACTGAGCTTTTATTGTTTTAAAATGAAAAGAAACATAACAATTAGGCATCGCTTGCATTCATTATTTTCCATCAAATAGCATATTTTTTATCAGGGATAAACAATTTATCAGTATTGCTTGATATCAGCCTGAAAAGTTATTTTCAGTATTAACTGATTTTTTAATTGCATTTTTTAATTTTAATTGCATCTTGCAGATGTTTTCAGCCCAATATACTAGACACACATGCAAATAACACAACTGTACAATATTAATGCACCCTCTCATCACTGCATGGATGCGTATAAAAATCAAGGGTTTCGTTGTTACAAGAGTTAAATGCTTTAAATGCTGTTTTTCTTGTTTTATATCTGTTCCTTTCAAAATGTGCTGCAACACTAAAAACAGGAAGTCCATTTTTGTAAAGTACAGCTTGTCTGTTGATGAGAAATATCGGAACGGGCAATAATGACTTAAAAAATGTCAGCATATCAGATATTGTCAAAAATCTAATATTTTGAGTCCCTAATTTTCATATTTAAAGATGCTATGAGGAGTTTCTAAGTAATGACAAAAAAGTCTCACTTTTAGATATATTCCTGATTGAAATACACACTTTAAGATGAGTTTTATAGCATCAAAATAGGTTATCTATAAATGCTATTCCTTAGCTAAGTGGTCGGGTCAGACAGCCGGCTACAAAACTATGATACTAAGTTTTCCAAAAATTGCTTGTTGTCACTCATCAAAAACTACCGCTACGTAACTAGAAAGAGATACATTACCTCGTCGCTTTGCGTCCTGTAAGTTGTTGAAAAAAGAAGTTGTAAAGCAATGCAGAGTTCTGAGGAAGGTCCGAGCTGCATTTATTAGCATCACAACAAACACACGCTTTGGCTTGGGTCTCTTCTTTTGGTGCGTTCCAGTTGTAGTCAGAAGTAGGAATTTCTGGGTTCCAAGTAGGAAACTGCAACTGGAACGTCCCCGAAGTCGGAATTTCCTACTGGGTACTCGGTGAAACCTCACCACCCCTGAGTTGAAAATCAAAGATGGATGCCCCCAGTGTGAACAGTTATTTAGCTCCTGTAATAATCAATTTATTTGCACTTCTGACTGGGGTGTGTTGCTCTAGATCAGCTGTATACATAGTATTGTTAGACTTATATTTACAAAAATGCTGCCATAGTGATAATCTCATTCTTCATGTGTTATATTTGTGAACAACAACGCAGGGCGTGCTAACAACAGCTAACAATAGCCTGGTAGATCGGCATGTTTTTTTCCGACTTCAACTGGAACGCCGATTAGTCGGAGATGATGTCACTCCCATTTCCGAGGTTACAGGAATGCAGCATTACGACAGTCGCGTAATGCTGCTCATGGGTAGCAGAGTCTTAATGTCGCCGGAACTCGATTCTCCTCATAGCACCTTTAAAAAAAATACCATTATGAACATTTAAAAAATATCACTGTTATGTATGTATGTTGTTTTTGTTGTACAAGATAGCATGTTAAAGTGTTTAGGTTAGATTAAACAGGTCATAGAGTAAGACAAATTTAATCTGTGAAAGTTTGAAATCTTTTACAGGTTTAAAAGCTCAGAAATTCAGAAGGGCTGATTATATGACAAATGACAAAAAAAAAAAAAAAAAACCCTCTATGACACCAAGTCAGCCAAGACTCTATCAGGAAAAGGGGAACGTTTTAAGTGGCTGCATCTGTTGGCTTTAAACACCTTTTTCTGTTTTCTCACAGCGACGCCCTAAAGGGTCCTTTTTAAGTCTTCACCTTGGTGGGAATTTATCAAAAAATGAAACATACCCAACAGTGTGCAAATAAAGCCTCAGCAGTCTATACCTTATTTCCAAGAGCCCTCACCACCCTGAACTCTCACATGCAACGACCACAGCCATCAATATAATGTAAAATATGCAATATACATTTATCTCTGTCACACTGTCACTGCTGCTGCTGCTCTGCTTTAATACTCAATATTTGTTTATCCCATGCATTACAATCATATGTGATACATAATCTTTAAGAGTTAAATACCATGTGAACTGTAACGACTCAGGACCTGTGCAATACAATTCCATATTTACATAGAAATATATATGTTTATTCTTAATGTTGATCCTTTCTGTGTTAAATTTGTACATGGAGCATTTCTATTGCACTGTTTTGTAGTATTTTATCATGTATAGATTTTGTGCCAATACTTTTTACAACTATTTATACTTTACTTCTGTTTTTTTCATCTGTTGCACAAAAATGAAAAAGCTCTCCGAACTCATACATTTTGTAAAGGTCATTCTGTGTCTGATTCTGGTTCAGAAAGGTTTATGTGTTTTCTCTGTGGTGTTTGCTTGTTCTCCTGGTGCATGCATGAGGCTTTCCTTGGTTTGCTGGTTTCCTCCCAAAGACCAAAAGCAAACTGTGGGTTAGTTGGTGGCTCTAAATTGCCTTTAAGTCTGGGAGTGTTTGTAAATGATTGTTAAATCTCTATATGTTGGCCCTTTGCTTGTTCGGGGACCGATTGAAACTACTGCTGTTTTATTTGTTGGACATTTAATACACGTGTGGGCGAGACAAAACTATTAGCAGGTCCAACTCATGTCTCTTATTATGTGATTTAATTTCCAATCATGACTCACTAAAAGTAATGATTTTTTATTACATGTTCTGATCTTATAGGACAATTTTTTTTATTTCCACTAATCAGGCAGGTCTTCAGCAGGTTATCTGTAGCTCTTGTGTCTCTTTACTGAAGACATTCAGATCTCTCGCCTGTTCTTGCCTCTTTTTGTTCAATAGCAGTTGCTCAGTGTTTATAACCAGAATGACTGTTGACGTAAATGAGAAACCCAGATTTAGATGTCTTAAGTCATATAGATTCATTATTCTGTGGGGAGGTTTATTTTGACACCATATGTTTGCCGTATTTCTTCATTAGCACACTCAGTGGAAATGAGTCTCACATCCTACACACATTAACAGCGTCCCCGGAGCTTCGTCTCAGCCTTCACACCATCTCCGTCATGTCCGCCAACACACTGGCATCCCAGTGGACGTGAGCTTATGGATCCACCACACGTGTGAGAAGCGCCTGGTTGAGATGTTCCTAAATTATTTATGAGGCAATTATCACATCTGACCCCCCTGCCATTAGCTGGGGCTCTAATATTGTTTAGATCTTTTCACATTTAGCATTTTGTCAATAGACTTTAACTTTAGTGATGTCAGGCAGTAGCTTACAGTCTACTGAACCGACTAGATGCATCTCTTTTGGAATTTTTGACTGATTTTAACAAGTGGCAAACAGGGATTTGGTGACATTTCACCTACAAAAAGTCAATGTAAATGTTTAAAAGGTTCAAAATCAGCTGTAACTTAACACAATCAATTATTTAGTCAATATAGCAGCCTCCGTTTGAACAGGGCTGACCTGAATGTGACCTGGCTCTGAAAATGCTTGAGATGGTTTCTTATGACAAGTTATTACCTTTAAAACAAAAAAGTGGTTAGAAACATGGACCTAGGTCTTGTAAGTTTACTTCCAGGTATTTGTTCTTTGAGAGAACACATTTGAGTTTTAGTCTTTTGTGACTCGTAGAACACTATTAAACATTTGGCTGAATGATAATTATTGTACGTAACAGTTTTCACGAGGAGGTCACTGGAGGAAAAGTAAAAGTTAAGAAAATTTTAGGCTTAATTGAGCCTAAAAAGGTAGGCGAAAGGTACTCTTATGCTCACTACAAAAGATTAAGTTGACAGAAATCACTCATAATTGTTTCCACTGGTCCAGTAAATTATACTTTTAAACTGGTTTGATTATTTGTTAAAGTTAAAAATATCAGACAGGCCAAACTTGACCTCTGGAGGGTTCATTACTTTTCATTAAAGCCAATTTAATGTACTTCATTAGCGATAAAGAAAAGGTCAGGGAATCATTTGCCCATCAAAAAGTCAGCATGTGAAGAACAGCGACCTGCCTCAATTGTTAATGGTCCACAGTGAGGCAGGGGGCTGTGAAGGTGCACAGTTTCACTCCTGGAACAAAGTGAGCACCGGTGCCGAGGCCCGTGTGAGCTGTGGCTGTAACCGGAGCCTCGTTTGGTCCCTGCAGTAAAACTGACACTCTGTGAGATCTCAGGCTACGTAAATCAGTTGTACCAGTCAACTTGTATTGTTCCGCACACCACAATATCAGGTGGATGTGTTCACTTGAATAATGGATGAAGTGATGATAGCTCCGTAAAAGTTAAGAATTCAAATGTTGTGATGATTCAGAACCAGAAGTAAAAGTGGGAGCAGACGTTTGTGCAATGCCTAAACAAATGCTTCAGGTGATGCTTAAGTCCACTGTTCAATTTGACATCACTTTTCAGTTTAGTTTTAGCTATTGTCTTTTGCTTAAAATATATTTTAGTTTTAGTCACAATTTAGTCATCTAAATTGTTTTAATTTTAATCAAGTTTAAGCTGATAAAACTTCACAACATTTTAGTTGTTTGGTTAAAGATGCTGACAAATAATAATGACAAAATAGTCTCACTTTTAGATATATGCCTGATGGAAATACTCACTTTAAGATGAGTTTTATAGCATCAAAATAGGTTATCTATAAATGCTATTCCTTATCTAAGTGGTCGGGTCGGACAGGGCTGGACTGGCCTGGATACTCAACTTCGGGAACAAGACGATTAAAACTAGAGCAAATTAATATTATTCGGACACGTCTTAGAGCACCGGGCTGTAAGTAGCGATATATAGCCGGCTACAAAACTACGATACTAAGTGTTCCAAAAATTGCTTGTTGTCACACATCAAAAACTACCGCTACGTACCTTGGGTCACGTCTTTTGGTGCATTCCAGTTGTAGTCAGAAGTAGGAATTTCAAATTTCCGGGTAGGAAACTGCAAATGGAACATCCCCTGAAGTCGGAATTTCCTACTGGGAACACAGCGAAACCTCGCCACCCCCGAGTTGAAAATCGAAGATGGATGCCCCCAGCGTGAACAGTTATTTAGCTCCTGACTGGGGTGTTTCGCTCTAGATCACCTGTATACATAGTATTGTTAGGCTTATATTTACATAAATGCTGCCATAGTGATAATCACATTCTTCAAACAACAACGCAGGGCGTGTTAACAACAGCTAACAATAGCCTGGTAGATCGGCATGTTTTTTTCCGATTTCAACTGGAACGCTGATCCGATAAGTCGGAGATGATGTCACTCCCAGTTCCGAGGTTACTGGAACGCAGCATTACGACAGTCACTGCTTGCTCATGGGTAGCAGAGTCTTCATGTCGCCGGAAACAAATTCTCCTCATAGCGCCTTCAATCTACAGTAAATTTAGTCGACTAAAATCTAATGTGTAAAGTGTAAGGCATTTTTTTGAGTTTCCTTGAATTTCTGAAGTCATGTTTTACACTTAGATAAATGAAACATCTAATTACCCTTTACTGAATGATGGTGAAGTTTGAATGTTTAATTTAACAGAAACAAACTGAACTTTTGTGTGAAATGCAGTCACCTTTATTGAGGCTACCTGACAGAGCATCTCAGTTACAATACTAGAATTGACAACAAACAGTGAACCTGCTCTGCATGAATATATAAATTCATAAAGAGGGCAGCTCTGATTGGATTGTGATTGGGATTGGATGTCACTCTTAACTCATCCAGCCTTTCCACACAACCAGGATAGTTGTATTTGGATATTTTCCTAACTTGTTCCTACTTTCTAAATGATAAAATTAGGTCTGACTGGATTAAGTCTCTGTCAAACATTTTACTCTTATTTTTATTTGGTGATGAAAAGTCAGTTAATTTAGTTTTATTTTTTGTCTGTGTGCACTTTGTTTTATTAGTTACTGCCTAGTTTTTGTCAGGAGAGAAAGGCTGTCAACAAAACCTATGACTAAAATAATTAGCCAACAGAAGATCACTGCTTAAGTCAGTGCACTTTGTAACTCAGCACCTTGGATGCTCCCAGGCCACGCCCACCTGCTCCCAGAGGTGCTGCGGTCAGACTGACACATGAGATGCTGACATGGTGGCTCAGTTTGCACATTCTCTTCCCCCTCTCTCTCTCTCCTGGGCTTTTTTTTGCCAGGCAACACTGCTCATATCTCATTTGGGTTGCTTGTTACGACTGTTAGCATTTCCAGCTCCTGTTGTTTCCTTCTTTACCTTTGACACCATGTTTGTTTCCACCGTTCAGCCCTGCCATGGCAGCCGGTGTCAGCATACTGAGTGACCTGCCGCAGCCGATGAGTGGAGCTGCCGCTGTGGAGATCAGCGCAGAGATGGAGACAGGTAGGAGAGCTCTGACACACTAAAACATGACATATGCAAACTGGGTATTAAACCTTGTAGCACTTGAATTACTGCTATAATAAGCTCCATTACAGAAAGGGTAATTTCTCTGAGAGGTGTATAAATGTTTGTGAATACATGGTAATAAAAAATGAAGTTGTTAGATGATTAATTAGTCTCTGAACCCTTGAGAAGAGAGAGAATTAAATAAGCTCCTGCTACTCCTTTTTGAGAATGTTTATCTAATATTGTTTGAGATGTTTGCTCCGTTTTGTTGTATTTTTTTGCTTTAATATTACGCACAAGAACAAAATGTAGTATTTGTTCATTCATTTATAACTTTATAGCTATAAATCTATGACTGCTTCCATTTCCTAGCAAACTGACATGTCATTTAATATAACAATTGTTGATTTAAACAGTAGGAAAATGCTCTAATTACAGTGTCTGTTAGCAGTTCTGGTGTTTCCCCTCCCTCCATCGTCATCACATGCAGTGTGTTGACTGTCATGCTTGTTGGTAGAGCTGAATAATTTCAGGAAAATATCTAGCTGGGATTTTTGTGGCAGATGTTACGAGTTAAATTTGATTCCCAATTTTCTTCAAATCAAGCTTCAGTTCAATATTCACACTGTTTACAGTATAGACAACAGTAATGAAATCAATGATCGAAAGCACATAACACATTAATAATCATGTTGTTTGATTGAAACAGCTGATGTAATTTAGGAATACACTAAATCAGTATAGCTCTCCATGTTAACATGTAGAAATGAAGAACACTGGCAGAGAAGGTATTTCGGTTTATGCATAAAGAAGAGGAGATGACGAGACAGTCAATAGATAATGGATTTACAGATACATTGCTAAATTCCAGACTGTTGAAGGTTGACAACATCACATCAGGAAGATAGAAAAGAAGAGGGCAGATAGAGGACAGTTAAAAGAAAAATAAATACATAAATAAAATGGAATAAAAATAATGACAACAAAAGAGGGAGTATATCAAAACAAGAAAATATAGTAAAAACAGGACTAAAACGATGAGAAACCGTGAGGAGGGTAAGAACAATGGAGCTTAAAAGTAGTATAATTAGTAAATAAAAATAGATCATGTAAAAGTAAGTCTAAAAAAGTGGGTTTTAAGATGTGATTTGAGATGTGATTATGTAAGGGATACTCCAACTTGTATCCTAAACAGAGGCTTTGTACTGTTGACCTGCTTACCACCACTTTTGCTGTGAAGATGTGACTGATTTACCTTGCTCGCCGAGAAAACAAATCTAAAGAACACCAAGGAGTTCTACCAGGAGCACACGAACAAGAAGAGGAAGAAGAAGAAGGAAAGCAAGAAGAAAAACAGCAACAAATCTCGAACAGTGGTGGACAGCAACAATCCAGCAGGCAGCGGCAAGGTGCCGGTTCCATCTCCACCCCTGGCATCTTCCACCAAAAAGTCAAGGACTGTGAAATGCCAACTGAAAAATGAAAGTACAAGTAGGTGGAACATGCGTGAAATAAAAACAAAAATCAGTGTCGGCGTTGCGTTTGAGAGCTGGAGGACTCTTCAGGATCTCAAGGGTTTCAAATCTGGCGGAGAGCTAGCGGCGTTTCTGTTGGACAGGTGAGTTATTTTTTCCTCTTACGTTGTTTACTCGGTTTTATGGTACAACACAAACAAATGTGTTTAGATTCCCTCTTAGACGAGTACCTTACTGGCATGTACTTTATACGTGAAAGCACGGACTGTTTCCCCCACGGGCCTGTTTCCCCCACAGGGCTTTGTAAGCTCAGTAATCTGGTAAAATCCAGGATGTGCCATTTTCAGGATGTCCTGAAAATTGAAACATGTCGAGAGTCTCTTAGCACCAGGGTGTAAAAGTATAAACAACATTTTCTCTGATTTCAGTTACAAGAAAGAGGAGACTGCAACCTCATCTACGCCATTCAAAAGACAGAGAAAGAGTAGTGGTCCCTGCTGGGCCTGTGCATGTCAGGTATTTTGAGATTTGTATCACATTCAATTTATTTCAAGTCTAAAATGGTGTATGATATATGTAATTTTACCACTGTGCTGTAACTGTGTGACTCATTTGGCTAAAGATTGAATAGCAAAGGTAGCAACATTTTTTTCAAAATGTTGGCTGTGAGGCAAAGTAAGCCACACCTGTGGGGTAAATGGAGCCATTGGCTCCTTTTATACCACCAAAAGTTTGAAAAGTTATATTGATACACTGAATCATAAAATGCCATTTAATGTTATGTTAATCAACTGACTTGTCTGATCAAATGTTAAACATTATAGAAAATCATGTCGAGGGTAAACAAGAGGAAAACCAACAGGGGCACGACACCCCCTGCTGAGATGGAGAAAACAATATAGGCCTTTTTTTAAGTTAAGGTTAAGAAAATAAATGTGTCTAAAGAAAATAAAAACAGCTATGTCTGAAGTGTACAGTCTCTTGTGAAATGACTCTTTTGACAGCAATATATTGTCTTTTAATAATTCTCAGACTTAAAGTTATGAAGTCACATGGTCAACTTACCCACAGACTTTCAAATTTTCCCTCTTAAGAGCTTATGTTTTTGTTGTATCTCTTTGTATTTTACCTTGCCTGTAACAAAAAAGTAAAAATGGCTAATCTTACCCCCACTCTCCTCTATAGATATTTTTTTTATATTTTTGTATACATTTTTCTCTCTCGTTTATAGTTTGTGTTCAAGTGAAGTTGAGGAAATATCTGAAAAATAGTGCAGTGACATCAAAAACTCACAAAAGTGTAACTTTGTCTTCCATCATAAGTGTAGCTGTCTATGATATGTGTTTCTAACTTTTATATCTATTTTGACTGATAGTTTTGGCAGGATAAATAAAACTTGGGAAGAAGGCAGTGGAGATGAGTCTTGGTGTCCAGATGAGGAGCCAGTACATGTGTCTTCTGGTGAGGAAGAGCAGCAGAAGGAGGAGGAGTGTATGCATGCTTGCAAGCGTCCCTCCTATGACCCAGGATCTGCTCAGGACGAGCAGATGAATAGGTTTGAGCATTTTTTTATTATACCGTTCTATGTTTGTACTAAATCAATATTTATACCATACAATAACTACACCTTTCTCTCAACAGGACAAGATCAGCGGAGGCAGTAAAATGTTCCACTTCGTGGTGTGATGGACCTGCCCCCTGTGTGTCAAAAGCGATTTACAAAATGGACAATTTTTTTTTCAATAAAATATTTTTGTCACCAAATTTGTCTATAATGGAGCACTGCACTTTTTTGACTTTATCTTTAATATAAAATATGACAGTGATGTTTGATGTAAACGCTTGCATTTGTTAAAATGTGTTTCAGGTTCATCCAATATGACTTCAGGATTTCAATTTCAGTATTAAGATACAGTCATAACTTTACAAAAAGTTAAAGGAGACATATCATGCTGATGCATGATTTAATACTTACATATAATATAATACATTTGAAAACAAGACCTTACACCCCCTTAATTTTCAGAAAATTAGATATTGTATTTTTTCTGATATCCTAGAACGAGATTTGATGCCTCTGAAAAGAGGTCATTGTGAGATGTCCGCGAGATTTCAAACGTCATGACATCACGAGGTACCTTTCTTTTTATTGGAGTAATCTGATAAAACGCTTCCTCCTCTGTGATGTCTGTCAGCCCCAAACCCTCACCGAGGAACACATCAAGCAGCAGCCGTATAAAACTCCCTCATTCACACTCTCTCATTACCAGCTCTGGCCTGTAGGGGGACTCAATACGCGGTCACTGCTTTGAGCCTGCTGGAAAATACAGTAGAAGAAGGAGGACAAGCTTGCTCAGCCCCCGATAGAACTGACCAATCAGAGCACAAAGGGCTGTGACATTGCGAGGTAACTTTAGGTCAGCCTTGAGACGAAGCGTTTCAACAAGCGCTTGATAATGGCCTAAAATGAGGATATTGAGAACGCTATTGTGGGGCAATGAAGGAACTAAATGACTTTTACTGAGGCAGAAATGCTTTACAAGCATCCTAGTCTGTCATAGTGAAAAGGAGAAACAAGCATGATATGTCCTCTTTAAATTAGCAAGACTCCAGTTCGGCAAACTTAAAACGATTGAAGCAAATCTAGAGCCTAAGTTTCTCATAGATTCATCTAATATTAAGATCTAATGTATATAATAATTGCAAACACAAATTTGAACATTTACAATTATAAAAAAAGTTTCAAAAATGTTTGAATGTGGAAAAAAAGGGAAAAACTGTATGCATACATACTATACTTTGGTCTTTTTAAGAATAGAGGCAGTATTTGTTATTGAATCTACTGAGTTGTCTAAAGAGCATCTTCAACAAAATGCTGTGGTCTAATAATACACTCACTCCCAAGCGAAGCAGACAAGTTGTTGCACTCAAAAACACCAACACTGCAAGGATGTAAACTCACAGGATAGAAAAAATAATATTCAGTTTTATACTGAAAATCAGCATAATGTATAAATGGCAGAAAGAAATACAAGAAGGAAGACAGTGCAATATATTTATTGATTTCGGAACTTTAAGTAAACAACAGTGTAAACAATCAAAATCAGTGTAGTTTCACAAAAATGAATAATGAAAAATAAATCTAAGTATTTTAAAAGGTATCAAGTAAATAATGAAAT
This sequence comes from Scarus forsteni, assembly GCA_036419115.1. Classification (NCBI taxonomy): domain Eukaryota; kingdom Metazoa; phylum Chordata; class Actinopteri; order Labriformes; family Labridae; genus Scarus; species Scarus forsteni. The sequence goes on from JAZDUH010000152.1 coordinate 4,666,537, forward strand.
GTGCAAAGAAAAGGCAGGACTGTGCAAATATATACTTTAGGTGTGTATCAACAAATACGATTTACAGCAAAAATGCTCTGCAGATTTTAAACATGCACCACATTCAATGGGATGTGATGGACTAAAAATAAGATCACTTCAAATTTAGCAAACTGAACACAGTTTCACTCCAACAAAGATGCCTATTACGAAGAAATAAAAACCTTTACAACACAAAGGACTAGCCTTGCCCCCTCAGTGCTCCTAGGGTATATAGATACACCCTACGGCGTCTCCTCTGCCTCTTCCACATCCGCGACCTCCTCCTCTGCCGACACACCGCTGCTCCTCGCCTCGCCCTTTGAGCAGTGGATGTACCTGGCGTGTAGTCTTCCCCAGAGCTTTCTTCTGTCACATATTAAAAATGAAAGAATAACTTGGTGTCTTGCTAACTAGGGATGGGATGAAATGTCGTTAGGCAAAATATCACGTTACAGAACATGACAAAACGCATCGAGTTTGAAAAAAGGGATCACGAAATAAAGACGTCACGTCCGGTAACAGCGCATGTGACCAGAAGTGACGACAAACAAACATTAGCACCAACTACCTTGCCTCCAAAAAGCCAAATGATGGAGTTGAATGAGGTCGAAATGGAGGACACTCCGCCTGGATACAAGTCATCTGTCTGGCAGTTTTTTGGCTTTCTCAATAAAAAAGATGAAGACGACAATAAAGTAACTGACAAGACTAAGGCGGTGTGTAAACTTTGCTATACTGTCATTCCGTACACCGCCTCCAACACAACAAACATGAACCACCACCTTCAGGGTCACCATAAAAATGTGAAGACGACCCCGGTGAAAAGCCTGCAGCTCGTTAGCATACACTCTCTCTAACCTCTCTAGGGTTAGAGAGAGTGTTATTGTTTGTGATTGGCCTGTTAGGCCTTCTGTTTTCCTGTGTGCAACTCAAACAAAATTAAATAAGTTGTAATTACACAGTAATATTTTTTCTTTTCTGATATTGTATCGTGGCATATTGTATCATGACCCGGGCATATCGAGGTGCAGCATGTTGTGAGTTTAAGTGTATCGTCCCATCCCAATTGCTAACGTTGTCCAAGTAAATGATCGATTGTCTTGCTGGTATACGCTAATTCAGCTTTGTTATCTCAAGTATCGTTCAAAACAATGATACGTAAAAGCTAGATATGAACACAAGTTGTAATTACAATATTGCATTGAAAACTTACCTCAGAATCAGACATTGTCGCTGCAGTTTTCTTGTTCGTCGTTGCGAAACCTTTAAGTAAAGAGTATACTGTACAGGAGTGTTGTGATACCGGCGGGCATAATGTAGCGCTCGCGTGCACGTTTTTGTAGGAGGGGCTAAACTCGCGTGAGGGCATGATCTTAGAGAAAATAGAACAGGAGGGGCTGTGCTGGTTTTCAAATTGCCATCTTACCTGGCTGTGTGCCAAAATCTTACCAACGGCACCTTTAAGTGAACAATGAGAAGCGATTTGCAGTTGTGAGGCAGCCATGTATTTGTTAGCCATTCTTAAATGTAAATTGCCAGCAAATTTGTAAGATAGCCCGTGTAAAATAGTTGACATGACAGTTCCTTCATTAGTCAGGAGCACTGCAACATTCACAGCTCTGGCAATAACACGATTGCCTTGTCTGAAATTGCGATTTCAATGCGTAAAAAGAATCAATCTTCCAGCCTGCTCGTCAGGCAAAGTTATGACTCCATCGTCATCTAGTCTGACATAATGGCTGTGATTACTGATGAAAGTATTCGTGTAGTCTGACTTCAGCAAAAAGAACATTTTAGCTCTATTTCTGACATATTTTGGCGAGAGTTTGTTTTATGATGTGACTCGTGTTCTGACCTTAAAACCGTGGCTGAAGAGCCCTCCTAATTGGTCAGTGGTGAATGTGATTGATGGAGTGATCATCCAATCACCTGCTGGATATGCTTTTGAAAGTTTCTGCTGATATCCAAACACTTTCTGTGGGCTCTTTCTCATATGGACTTGTGGAGTATACTAAACGATCCATCGGGTGTGTCAGGTTAGCACCAGTGTTAATTTTCACAGCCCTTTTTAGCTTTAGTTATAGTTGTTTATCTAAATTATGTTTTATTTTTAGGCATGATTTATGCACACTTGTTTTTATTATTTACTGTCAAGTTTTCATGAGGGGAAAATGTTGTTAAAAACCAAATTAATGCTGGCAGGCACCACTCAATTCCTCCTGAAATTGTCAGCCATGTTTATTTAGACTAAGGCTGTGTCCGAAATGGCATACTAACGTACTACATACTACATATCAAATGTGTATATACTGTATACTACATACTATTAATATGATTAGAATGCCAACCATTCACACTGTAGTATACTACTAAGCTTCCCATGATGCATTTCAAACCTCCGACGACAAAAATCAGAAGCACACCAGGCTATCAAATATCTCTGTTGATTTGCCACATTTGAAAGTTCAGAGAGCATTTTAGGCGAGAAAGTCACCACGTAGAATACCAAAATGTGGTCATTTGAGCCATAAAACGCATGGATACAAATTTCATTTTGGCATTTCAGACATTCCGTTATGCGCGCCATTATGCTATCGATGAAACTTCCGGTCGGCTTCAAAACAAGAGCCCATTTACAAAAGCATTAATGAACTAAAAGGAGATAATAAAATATGCGTTTATTTTGAAAACAGGAAGTTTGCTAGTGGCTGATTATTAGCTGAATGCAGGGCGGTTTGGTCGGTCTTAATGCATGGCGCAATGCATTATGGGGCTCGCAATGCATTATGGGGTGTATGAGTGTGACTAGTATGCCCACCTCGCATACTTAATTTTTTTTCCGATATAGTATACATCCGGGTATTTCTTGCACACTCAATCTTTTCATACTATCTAATGTGAACGCACCACATACTCATTTTGACGTCACACTTAGTATGAGTAGTATGTTAGTATGTCATTTCAGACACAGCCTAAAATTGCATTTAATCACAGGAAATTACAAGCATGACGGGCAGAGGCCCTGGTTGTTGGTGAGCGCTCTGATGGTTATGAGAGCAAGGAACAAAACTGCTCAGTCTTCATGTGTGGGCTCTCCCACGGTGTCAAAATCAGTGAAGGGTTTAAAAACCTGGCCCAAATGCCCCCACCCTGAATTTCCCTTCCCCTCGTCTCTGATGTAAATTTGATTATGTGGTAGATGAGCTTTAACATGTAAACAGGCTGAAATAAACAGGTCACAATATAAAGTCAGGCTGTTTGTGACTTTATATTGTGACCTTAGCATCAGAAGCTGGCAGACATCCCCTGCTGTCTGCTGCTGCAGCCCGCTGTTATCGCTGCTGTTTGTCAGCCTGCCTGCTGCTCCAGAGCCGACAGTATCATTTCACCTTTTGGCTTCAGTTTGTCGGAGGACTGCTCCTGAATCCTGAGTAGGCTACAGGCATGATGTCAGCTTATCAATCACACAGACTTATCTCAAAACAGTGAATGCAGTGTATGAGTTGGTTATATGAAAATCACACATTAATCAAACAAAAATCTGCCATCTTCATTTTCTCCAAGTGAGAAAAAGTGCTTTAAATTCAGCTGATCATCTGCTGTGGACGTGCAAAGCTTCAGTAACTACAATTACAATTCTGTGACCATTCCTTTAGCCCCATTCACTGTCATTACTTTCCTTGATATAAACTTTTCTGAGATCAACAAAATTAAATCCTTGGTAGTTCCTCCAAGCAGCACACATTTATTAGTATGACCTTGACAAACAGTGATGAATGACCTGCTGCTGTGGACACGCTCAACTCCATGTGCTCTATCCTACATCACCCATCAACTGAAATGACAGCATTTAACAGAAATTCGTACTTTTGGACCAGCTCAACCCATCATACTGACAGTTCAGCCAGATGCTGCTACTGCTATATTATTTAATATCATTTCTCTCCAGACTATGTTAATTTTAGATGTTCATCGATACTAGAATTACCTCTCCATCCATGGTTGCGTTGATTATAATTCTATAGTAGCTATCTTTACAGCCATATAGATATGAGGTTCTGATTGAAAATGAGATGCCACATCTCAAGGGACTTTACCTTTAATGTTTTTATATTCAACAAATACAGAGCTATACATATAAAGATTGACTGATTGACTTTATATTCAGCTGAGACAATGTGATGAGGACAGATTTATGATCTGGGCATCCAGAAGTTTGTAGCTATCATAAATTGTTATTCTTTGACAGTATGTATGGATACACATGTGTGAAACATGGCCTGAGCCTGCTCTATTGTAAAGTGCCTTGAGATAACGCCTTTTATGAACTGGCACTTTACAAATAAGATTGATTGATTGATAGATTGATTGATTGATTGATTGTACCAAAATCATTTTGTTGTACATCTTTTATCAATTTGAAGGAGTGATGTGCAACGATTCAGCTCTGTGACTCTCTTGTGACCTTTGAAGGCCTCTGAGTTGAACACGCTCTTGCTAACACACAGAGGGTGGTGCAGCTGGATGATACAGACACTCCGAGAAACCAACACAGTATTAACTGATAAGTGGACAATTATTTTACATGAGAAAGTGTTCTTTTTTAACTGCCCAGTTTGCCAACTATTTGCATGTTGAGTATGTGCAGGTGCATTGAACGGTGACCATGATGACTACAGTTTGTTGCTAAAAAGTAAAAAGCTGCTTTGAGATGTTAATTACTGTATGTACAGGTTAGTTGAGATAGGATGAAGAGGTTACAGTGAGTAACCTGGTAGAAGATCTGACAAATGGGCCAAAAAAAGGTTGAATTAATAATTGTTCTCACCTGTCAGTAGCCAGTTTGGTGTCAATGTCAGTTTATTAATATAGCATGTTTAAACAGCCAGCAGCCTACCAAAGTGCTTTACAGTAGAAAAGGCAGACACATTAAAAACAGTCAAACAATAAAACCAAAAAGAGCAGTAAATAATAATAATTAAAAAAAAAACAATACAGTATAAATATGTTTGATAACCCGTACAACCAATTATAAATACCAAAAAAAAACTTAAGCTCATTGTTTCTCATTGTTGTCCCCTTTTCGCCTCTTACACTCAGTTATTGTGGAACACAGTACCAACTATTTAGGTGCTGTAAAGCAGTACATCTAGATCTGGGAGACATATTGAGTTTTTGAAAACTATCTGTATTTATTGAAACAAAATCTAAGAAAAGGCAGTATTACCAAAATCAGTATGGTTAATTTAAACTAATGAAGCTTGATTATCTCCTGTGTAAGGCCTCATGAGCAGCAGAGTTATGTTTTGGTGCAGAATGCTAAAGTGCAACAAATCTATTTCATGTTTGACATTTGTAATAAGGCTGTCAGATTTCCTCAAAATCAAACTCAAAGGTTTTCCGAACAACACATAGATAATCGAAGATATTTGGTTATTTTGTCCTAACCATAGTGAAGGCCCCTACACACCAAATGCAGTTTGTGCTGCGGCCACTGCCCGGAACAGCGCAGAGTGTGTGCAGAGCCAGCGCTGAGCATGGCGGTGGCGCGGCGCGTCGAGCGGCAGTTGCTAAGCGACAGAGCAGGAAGTTTTCTTGGCGCGCTTGGTTTGAAGAGTAGTGCATGATGCTCTCAACGTATATAATGTCTATGCTCTCAACTACGTAGCAAAAATCTGGAGCTGTAATCCTCCTGAGGAGGAGGACCAGAGTAGCAGCATCAGCAGTGAGGAGGAGTTCAAGATGTGGGTCCACCCGATCCTGATGGCAAGGCAGGTACTGGGGGAGTACAGGCTCGTTCGTGAGCTGCATTTTTACACAGTACACTTCCAAATGTACTTCAGGCTGACCAAGGAGCAGTTTGAGAGCCTGCTGTCCCGAGTTGGTCAAAGTCTAATAAGAATGCAGACAAACTTCAGCCAGCTAGCCTCTTGTAGCACAATTCAGCTCTGTATCCACGGCCACTTTTTTTCTGAACTGGCCTGTCCTATTGGATGCGCTAAGATGTCGTCACAGCACGCTGTACCCAAATTGAAAATGTATCAATTTCGTGCGCCAGCGTCTTGCCGCGCAGCACAGCGGCAGGCGCCCCCCTTGCGCGCCGCTGAACTCCGCGCACCACGGGGCTGTGCCTGCGCTGCCGTAACACATACACACAAGGGACAGCGACTCTCTTATGCGCCTCTTTGGTAAAGACCTTGCCGAAAAAACACAGTCACACAGGGTTGAACGCTTGACAAAATGCCGCTGCACTCCGAAAAGCCAACAGGTGAGCCCACAAATTTGATGTGGACTACAAGTGAGTTAACAGCTTTGCACAAAACTGACACACAGCCCAGTCTTTGATTTTAAGTTTGCCATCAATAATGAAGAACCTAAAATACAACCACACAGCGCTCCCCAGATGATTTGGTGTTGTTGATGTTCGCACAGAGCAGCAACTCTTTACTGAGGTCAAGTTGCACTGGGAGTGCCCTCTGTTGGATGAAATGATCCACTGCTCCAGGCGCCCTGATGTGCTGCTAAACTCAATATTTTACATTTGAATATTTATTTGCTCCTCGGATATGGGTATTTGTCCACATGTTCAAACAGTTATTTGGATATCAAATACAAAGTGACAGCCCTAATTTGTAACACAAAATACAAAAAGATAACTGTGAAATGGTGAGCTGCTGGCCCAAAACCCAAGCCTTTGCAGCGCCCTGCATCAAAACTGCAATGATACCCTAAAAGGCCTAGGCTATATTTTTGTAGACCTAGCCTACATTTTTGGCCAAAGGGAGAGAAGGACAAGACAGCAAACCAGTTCAGTCATTTCTGTCAGTTTATTTAAAAATAACACAAGCTTTCATGCAGTATGACAAGCAGCGATGTGTTGCAGACTTTTACCCTTTACCCTGCCCTGACGTGGAGCATAAGAAAAGGACTCAGTTGCTTCTATCAATGATTTAATCAGGTACTCACATGCGAACAGCAAGACAAAGGCTCTGTTGCTTAACCGAAGTTTTCCTTTATACCAAAAACAAGCTTTGGGATTGTTACAGTGTCTTTAGTATCAAATGTGAAAAATATCAATATATATTTGAATATCTCCATTCAGCCAAAATGTACTATTTATGGTATATTCACATTCAGCTGAAATATCAAGATGTATATCAGATATCCCATTCAGCTTAAAAATATCAAGATATTCATTTTGTTCATATCACTCTGCCCTAAACATGCTGCACACTTCTTGCAAGTGCTGCCAGACTTACATAGTGCTATTGTTTATGCACTGATAAGGAGTGGAGTCCTCCCACTATTGGTGACTTTAGAACAACTATTTTAAGATACGTAAGTTTAATGTTCCTTTCATTTATGCCATTATTAACTGGGCTTTCTGAGACTAAAAAATATGTCTTAAGTTGCACGTAGCTAGGGCTGGACAATCTTTTAAATATTAATTAAACTATTTTAAAATGAAATATAGGGTAAGACAACATTGTTTACATACTCCAGCTTATGTTAATGTCCAATAACAGTAACAGTGTATGCTTATTGACAAGATAATCTATTTGGAATTTTTAGTAACAATGGAGTTTCAGTTGATATCATTATCAGTTAGACACTTATTGAGCAAAAACAGTCATTCGCTAAAGGTGGTTATCTGCATCAGCACCAAAATGTAATCACTTTTAAGTTGGGCCGTTACCAAAGTTTCCCAAAATTTTCAGCAAAATCAAACCAGTAGTTTTTGTGTAATCTTGCTAACAAACATGCGTCGGCAAATACATAACCTTCTTGTTGGCGGTAATAAAAAATTCTCTTAAAAAAGAAACCAGGCCAGTAATAAAAATCGAAATTCATTTGACTTCCTTTTTTCCTTAATGCATTAATAATGTTTCATTTAAAACCTTTATAACAGCACTTTTGTTACTGTCCTGTTAAGAATGTTTAAGACTACTATAAAAGTCCTTTGCTATGCTTTTTGCACATGTATATGGTAGGTGTTTTCTTCAATGGTTTCAGAATATTTTGACTTTGAAATTGACTGGAAATCCACATTAACTGAGGAAGAGGCCGTCATGTGGCCAGTTGCCCACCTCTATGGAGATAATAAGGCACCTGTTTTTGTCCTCAGACCCAAAAAATGCTTTTATTCATTAAAAAGAAAAATATGGAAATGTTGAATTTGATTAAGCTATTTAAGTGATACAGTTTCAGTAATCATTTCATCATGACTTCCACTCGTTAGGAATCATCCTGGAAGTGCTTTAAATGTTTAGTATCTGCTGAAGCTGATCGTTCACTAAGGTCAGTCCAGTGTCTCCTCACTCATTATCAGACCTGCTCCAGATCAAACTGTTGTGTGTGTGTATAATTTATCTGCGCAACAGTCGCCCCCATCTACCTCCCACTGACGACTTTGCAGATGGTTGTCATGGTGACACTCCAAATGCTGCTGATGAACTCTGTGCCAATGGGTGATTGTTGTGGGATGATTCAGCATGGGCACAGAGCGGTCCAGCCACGAGTCGCTGTCAGAGCTGCACAGACTGGAGGCACAGCGAGATGCCGTTGCACCGGGGACGCCTGTCTTCAGCCGGAGAGATGATGGGCACCGTTAGGAGGCACAACCGCCGACACTCGGCATCGGACATCCTGCTCAAGGTCTTGCAGAGGAGACGGGGCTCAGCCTTGGGGATCCTGTCCTCCTCCTCTCACAGAGTCATGGTGGCTGTCAGCATGAACCAGCCCGAGCTGCCCTCCAGCCACAGGACCAGGACGTGTAAACACTGTGAAGGAATTATTTGTTTTTGCTGTTTCAGGGTGTCAGCTGCAGGGAAAGCTGAAGATTTGTCAGACTTTTTTCATTTGTCTTTGTCTTTTTTTGTCCCCAGCCAGTGCAAGGGTCCCGACTGCAAAGTACACCAAGGTGGGGGAGACCCTGAGGCACGTCATCCCGGGTCACATGCAGTGCTCCATGGCATGTGGAGGGAAAGCCTGTAAATATGAGAACCCCTCTCGCTGGAGCGATGAGGAGCAAGCCATTAAAGGACTGTATTCATCCTGGTACGTTGGCCAGCCTTGTTATTTTACTAAGAGCCGTCAGCGTTCATGTTTTGGTTCTCTCAGTGATGTTCAAGGTCAGCCAAGGTCTCTAAGGACTGCATCAGCAGCAGCATGAAAAGTCAATCAGTGTCCTAGTTTGTGCTTCACTGATTTTAAAATGGCATCATTGAACAAGTGGGACCTCTGCTTTCAGTGTGTCTGTGCTCACAAGGTCTCTGTTTAGTTAGGTTGAATTAACAGACAGTTTTTATGACATAAGCATTTTTAGATTTACCACAATGCAACAACGGATCAAAAATTTAAAAAAAAAAAGTGATAATAAGAAAAGAAAGAGGTAACACTGCTGCATAGGGTCCACAAATGGTGAAATGCACCATGCAGAACTCTATGCTCTATCTGTTCATCATGAAATTTTAGTAATATACATGTTTTAAGCCTGACTTCATATATTAAAGGGACTGTGAGGAGTTTCTAAGTAATTACAAAAAAGTCTCACCTTTTGATATATACCTGATTGAAATACACACTTTAAGATGAGTTTTATAGCATCAAAATAAGTTATCTATAAATGCTATTCCTTAGCCTTCCGGTCCGGTCGGACAGGGCTGGACTGGCCTGGATACTCAACTTCAGGAACAAGACAATTAAAACTAGAGCAAATTTATATTATTCGAACATGTCTTAGAGCACCGGGCTGTAAGTAGTGATATATAGCCAGTTACAAAACTGTGATACTAAGTTTTCCAAAAATTGCTTGTTGTCACACATCAAAAACTACCACTACGTAACTAGAAAGAGATACATTACCTCGTCACTTTGCATCCTGTAAGTTTTTGAAAAAAGAAGTTGTAAAGCAATGCAGAGTTCTGAGGAAGGTCCGAGCTGCATTTTTATTAGCATCACAACAAACACACGCTTTGGTTTGGGTCACGTCTTTTGGTGCGTTCCAGTTGTAGTCAGAAGTAGGAATTTCTGGGTTCCGAGTAGGAAACTGCAACTGGAACGTCCCCTGAAGTCGGAATTTCCTACTGGGAACTCGGTGAAACTTCACCACCCCCCAGTTGACAATCGAAGATGGATGCCCCCAGTGTGAACAGTTATTTAGCTCCTGTAATAATCAATTTGTTTGCATTTCTGACTGGGGTGTGTTGCTCTAGATCAGCTGTATACATCGTATTGTTAGACTTATATTTACAAAAATGCTGCCATAGTGATAATCACATTCTTCATGTGGTATTTGTGAACAACAACGCAGGGCGTGCTAACAACAGCTAACAATAGCCTGGTAGATCGGCATGTTTTTTTCCAACTTCAACTGGAACGCCGATAAGTCGGAGATGATGTCACTCCCAGTTTCGAGGTTACTGGAACGCAGCATTACGACAGTCACCACACGTGCTCATGGGTAGCAGAGTCTTTATTTCGCCGGTGATAGATTCTCCTCATAGCACCTTTAACTAATGCAGGTGTTTTAGGGGGCTCTCACACTCACGTCTTTTGGTCCAGACTTTTCAGCTGGATCCAGACATTAGGAATGACATTTCAAGCAGCTGTCAGCTGAAAGTCAGCCGTTGTCCAAGGGACTAATTTAACCACTTCAGCTCCATCCAGGGAACAACTGGACGAGTGCCTGAGAGCAATTTTACTGTTTGTACCACATGCTTAACAAATTACAAATACAAAAAAATCTGAATATCTCATTATAAATACCCTTTCCACAAAGTAAAAATACTGTATTTAAGTGAATAAACAATAATAAGTTATTTTTTATTATCATTTGTTGTAATATTGATTGGGTGTGCTCTACATTTGAATCAATGTCTGCTGTTTCATTAGAGTTAATAGTAAAAGCTAGTTTTTATATATTTATTTTCAAGGTGATTTTTTTTCCAGATTTGGTGTCGCCCCCTGGAGGCCATGGTGCTGACCCTGGTTATCAAATTACACACTAAAATCTGTGTATATAAGCACTTTTTGAACATTTTGAGCTTTTCACAGAAACTCCATAAAACCGTGATAATTTTGGCCACAGTAGCTGTGATATAAAATGTTCATATTGTTACATCCCTAGAGTAGGCCTATGTTTAAAAGCAATATAGAAATCACATGCCTGCTTTTTACTTCTTTCTTCATTATTACATTCAAAATAATTTTCATTCCCATGAAATTTTAATCACCTTCATATTTATCATGCTAATTTTTAGAACATTTCCCCTCATGCACCTTATTCCTAACTATTTATGTTCTTTGCTTACAGGATTACTGACAACTTGCTAGCCATGGCAAGGCCTTCCACTGAAATAATCGTGAAATACAACATCATTCAACAATTCCAGAGGTACAGTTGTCTCTCCAGCATTACACCTTTCATTGATAATTTGATAAAATTTGATAATTTTATTTTATAGCTATCTTCGTCCATTTATGTTCAAATACATGTTGTAATGTTTGTATGTTGCCGACTTGCTGTTGTCTGCTCTCTGCTTAGTAAACTGAAGCAGAAGTGTTTATGTGCTCAGGTGCGGCCTGAAGACGGTCATTAACCTGCAGCGACCAGGAGAACACGCCAGCTGTGGCAACCCACTGGAGCAGGAGAGCGGCTTCACTTATCGCCCTGAAACTTTCATGGTGGCAGACAGTGAGTCTCTTCACTCAGACTTCAGCAGTTCATTACAGACTCTCTGAAACAGGAAACAACTCAATATAATGAAGTGGATTTAAAGACCTAGCTCTTGTAATGAGATACAAGGATGAGTAACTCAACACCTGATAGAAAAAATACTTACCGGTAAATTATTATTTTTCAAAAAGTTAGTTGTCATGAGAAGCCTGAGTTTGATCAGTTTTGTACCAGATTAAGTGGTAAATGTAACAATTTCACAGGGAAGAATTATCATCTCTCTCTACGGTGTTGACTTTTGTGTCATCATATCAGTTGCTTCAGCGCCTTCAGGAAGTTTCTTAGCAACAACATTTATTTATTCATGAGGTTTTTGTACGATACGAGAGCCTCTGATGCATCCCTCCTGTCCTTGCTCCTCTTCACTGACTCCCTGTCCAAGTTAGAACTGATTTTACTGATCACTTTTAAAGCCTGTAAAAGTCCTGCCCTGAAATATACATCCGAGTTATTGACTTCTTTCAGCCAGTGTGCTGCCTCAGGCCGGGGCCTCCTGGCTGCTCCACAGTCAAGACTTAAGACTCAAGGTGACCGAGCCTTTTCTGTCAGAGCTCCTCAACTTTGGGACGACCTGCCCGAGGAGATTAAGGCTGCTGAATCAGTGACATCTTTTAAATCACTTAGGAAAACTCTAGACATGCTTTTACATGATGCTATCTTACAAACGTGTTTATCAATCACGTTAGTTATCTCTCTTATTCTGTTTTATCTATTTATTTATTTCCCAGTTCCTTATTATATGATTTTAAATCTCAATTTATCGTACTCCTCTCACTAGTTTCCCATTATTTTAGCGTTATTTTCACCATCTGTTCATGTTTCAATCTACTCTCCTTTATATCTACCCTCTTATCCATCCTCCTCCTCTCTCCTGGTCTCTGACCAGATTGTTAATTTATTGCTGCCAGAGTCCTACTTTTTTCCTGTCTTTGTTTTGTCTGTTACAGCACTTTGTAAACATCTGTTTTTTTAACCCTTTCATGCATGAATTATTAAATCATAATGAAATTCTTTTAAAAATGTTTGTTTTTACTTTTAAAATTATATTTAAATTAAAAATTCAGGTACATTTTTCAGTGTTATATATAAGTTAATAAAGTTCTTCAAAAATAAGTCTTTGACAAAAATTTGTTTGAAGTAAATTAAAATAAAAAGCAAAATTTTCGGCATATGTATTATTGATGTTTAGTCAAGGTGTTCACTTGTAAATGACACCAGAATTTAAGATCAAAAATGCAAAATTCTTTGAAAGTTGAATTCAGGCATATTACCCAATTTGCTCTTCATCTGTTATTTTGGATTTATGATGCAATATAATGATATGGTAATATTTTAAGGAAACTTAACCCTTTCATGCATGATGTCCGCTACAGTAAACAGCAGTTGAAATAAATGTTGTACCCTTTAGGTTGCAGTACAATGCCCAACTACCAGGTGGTGAATCTCCAAACACCTAACAACACATACAATTTTAACTTTGCACTTTTTTACTAACAGCCAACAAAGGGCAAATTTGGTGTTATACTTGTTTTCAGATTTACATAATTTAGATTTTTTTTTATTTTAAATGTTGGTGTAATTCACAAGTAAATAGTTTGATTTAACAGCAATAATACATATACTTCACACTTTTCTTTTACTTTTATTTACTCTAAATGTTTGTCAAATACGTGTTTGTGGATCTATATTTAGTTCCAGTAAATTACTATTTATGATGCAGTTGAAATGGACATATGTATAACTCCCTCAAAATGTAACACTGAAGAAATGAACATGATTTTTGACTTGTTTGAAAGTTACAATAAATTAATTTGTGATTTAATAATTCATGCATTAAAGGGTTTAGACAATGGTTTGGGAATTTACCACCTGGTCGTTGGACAAACTGCAACCTAAAAGAAACAAAATTAATTCCAAATATCTGTCTACTTTAGTAAACACCATGCATGAAAGGGTTAAAGGTGCTGTATGAATAAAATTATTATTATTATGATTGAAATAGCACAACAAAAGCTGGATCAGATGAGTCCACATATTTCCTGAATTTCCCTTTGGGATAAATAAAGTATTTTTCATTTAATTTCATTTAATTTCATAGCATATTTGCTCTATTTTCACATTCTTAATGAGAGTTTTGAGCAAAAGCAGCTAAAGTCTGAGTAACTAAAGGTGCATTTATTATATTATTTGCAATTTGTCTTGGAACATAAACACTGAGTGTTTTTTTCCGTATAATTACAGAGGGGTTTCTTATTTGAAATGCCCTTGAGGATTACATCTTCCTCTTCCTAACAAGCTCTCCTGAGATCTTTCCCCAAGTCACCTCGTCAAAACATCAGCTGATCTATGAAATCTGCCGTCTGTCATATGACTCAGGAGGAAAATATGTTGGGAATAAACACAGGCTTGTTATGTAGCCATGAGAATAAAACTTTAACGTTTTAAAAGTTTGAACTGTACAAATGTGGTCAGTTTTACATTTCATTTAAGGAATAGTAACAGAGCTAAAAAGATGCCGATCTGCCAACAGTATGGCCATCACTGTGAGAGATGAATGGAAATGTCTTCTTCTCCGTATCTTCTTCAGTTTATTATTACAACTTTGGATGGAAGGATTACGGTGTAGCATCTCTGACGACGATCCTTGACATGGTGAAGGTCATGTCGTTTGCAATCCAGGAGGGGAAACTGGCTGTCCACTGCCACGCCGGCCTCGGGAGAACAGGTGTGTCACACTGGCTGCTTTGAATTGTTTTGTATTTTATTTGTTAAATTGATTATATGAAATGTCTATTTCTTTAATTCACCAATAAGTGCATACAAACAAATATATGTGAAGAGACAAGAATTGATTTACAAAATTCTATACGTCTAATAAAAATTACTAAGACAAAAACTGACAATGAAGAAAACAAAACAAAACAAAACAAGGGAGTGGAGAAAGAGTAGTGAAAAAAACAAAAAATTGGACAGAGATATGGGCAGAAAGACAAAGAAAAAGAGAAACCAGGCAAAACAGTGAAGTAACCAAATGATCTTAAATTAAACAGAGTGATGTGTTTGGCAGGAGTTTCACGATGAGTTAGTTATGGTCATTTTTCCGTAGATGTGTAACCATTGTGTTGTTGTGTGCTGTTTTTCCAGTTTTCCAGTTAGGGCTACAAGCAGACCATTGTGATTTGTCTTGAGTTAGAGTGGAGTTCTTCTAAGTTTACAAGTATGCAGATGGAGGGGCATAGTGGGATGTTGTGGCCAGGAATCGGGATAGGGTTTGCTGTTATTTGATTCTCAAAGTTGTGAATTGGTGGACAGAGCCAGAGTGGGTGGAGGTGGTCGTCAGTGGTGTTGAGTGTGTCAGTAAGTCCCATGATGTTCATCTTGGGTGTGTACGGCGTGTTTCATGGATAATTTTGTGCTGTATTAACTAAATTTGAGTGTTGCGGAACATGGAGGATATGTTTGTGCAGACTATGTTCCAAAATTGACTCTTGGGGCGTTTTCACATGAGGTCAACTTGTTTTCGAACCTTGCTGCAGCGCGGTTCGCCATGGGTTCGCCCCCCTCCCTCTCCCCCGCTGGCTTGCATTCACACTGGCAACATTGAACCGTGCCTGGACCCACTTGTGTATTTACTCAGTTTGAAACAGCAGGGGGCGATATTCACGTAACTGGTTACCAAACCTGCTACGGAGGAGAACAAAGAAGAGGCTACCATGGTAACCATTTCCTAGACCAAACAACCAATGTTTACGTTTCGCTCTCTTCTATATTTTCCTTCAAATGTGTGTTTTTATCGTGTTTGAGATGGCATCAGTGACCTTCTGGACCCTCGTAAATCATCGTAATCCTCAACTTAGAATAAATAAATCGACAAATCGAGTAAGCAAAAGATTCAACCGCGGGGTTAACAGGAAGTAATGCATCAAAAGTAGATTGGTTTGGACCACTTTGTTTCACACCAGTGAAACCGCACCAAATGTAGGGAGCTGGAGCGGATCGAGACCACCCCTTCATGGAGGTCTCGGACTGGCTGATTTGGTATCAACCCTGGGCCAAAAATTCTTTGGTGCACACTAAATGTGGTTGGTGTGAGAACGCCCTTAGTGTAGATGTTGAGGTCTCTTTCCCACTTTGTTAATGTTGTTGAGTAATTCTTTTCATTATCAATTTTTCCATTTCGTCAACGTTTTTTCCCCTGATGAAATCCAGACAGTCACGTACAAAAACATGAAGACACAAACTACAACAAAATTAACTGACATTTACATCCACAAATAAAAACTACAATAAAATGTTTGTCAGAGACTTAATCCAGTCAGTCCCAATTTAGTCATTTAGAAAGTAGAGACGAGTTAGGAATATATCCAATCACAGCTACTTTGGTTGTGTTGAAAGGTTGGATGAGTTAAGAGGGACATCCAATCACAGCTGCCTTAGCTTGGTGGTGGTGGGATAAGTTGGGGAGCGATCCAATCACAGCTGCTCTCAGGTTCACTGTTTGTTGTCAGTTCTGGTATTGTAACTAGGTAGTGGAAATAAAGGTGACTGCATTTTACAAAAAAATGTAATTAGTTTCAGTTAATTTATACGTTTCAACATCACAAGCATTAAATAAAGGGTTGTTAAATGTTTCATTTTATCCAAGTGTAAAATATGTCTTCAGAAATTCAAGGAAACAAAAAGAATTCCTCACACTCAACACTACATATTTTAGTGGACTAATTTTACAGTTGATTTCGTCAAACAAAATGTTGTGAAGTTTGATCAACCAAAACTGAACTAAAATTAAAATAATTTAGATGATTAAATTATGACTAAAAGATATTTTAGGCAAAAGACTGTAAAACTAAACTGAAATGTGCTGCCAAAATGAACACTGCTTTCCCATTTGTCTGTTAGTATGTGGTGGTATGTCTGTTTTGTAATGGTTTATATTTACTCTGTAGGTGTTCTGATGGCTTGTTACTTGGTTTTCACGTCCCGGATGACGGCCGACCAAGCAATCTTGTTTGTGAGAGCCAAGAGACCAAACTCCATCCAGACCAGAGGCCAGCTCCTGTGTGTCAGGGAGTTCGCCCAGTTCCTGGTTCCTCTCAGGAGCGTCTTCTCCTGCGCAGACCCCAAAGTGAGTGCCGTCACCTTGTCCCAGTACCTCACCAGGCAGAGCCACCTACTGCACGGCTACGAGGCCCGTCAGATGAAACACGTGCCAAAGATCGTCCAGCTGGCGTGTCAGCTCCTCATCGACATCGCAGCTAACAGACAGGTGGTGATCGAGGAGGAGTGGTTGGAGATCCCTGACCTCACAGCTGAGGTGGAGAAGACCGTTTCCCAGCAGGCTTTGCAGCAGCTTGGAAAGGAGATGAGAGGGAAGGGGATTCCTGTTCCAGCTTTCTCCCCCCATCCTCTCAGCCCACTGCCCCTGCAGTCCAGACCTCCTCAAGACCAGCCCAGTGATAATGAGCTTGATCCACTGTGGCTGGAGCAGAGTGAAGAAAGCCCCCTGAGATCCCCTCTGTCCAACAAAAGACACCGCAGCTACAGCGACTCCCTCCTTTATAAACCTGACCCACAGCAGGACCCTTCAGAGCATCTAAAGAGCTACAAACCAATCAGCTGCCTGGTCAAACACTCCTTCTCTCACAGCAGCCTCTCAGGTTGTAACAGCATGAGAATTTGTCACCCCTCTCCTCAGGACATCTTCAGTGTCATTCAGGGCCCAGTTGAAGACACAAAAAGAGACACAGGACAGAAGTTACAAAAGTGGAGTCAAAGTTTGTCTTTAGATCTGTCTGAGCAGCGAGGGAAATTCTACTGTTACGCCACACATTCAGCCTTAACAACCAAGGGCAGACAGATGACCCCGGAGCTGGAGCGGGACAGGTCAGGGGCTGGAGAGGATGTGATAAAAGTCCCCTTCATCACCCTGCAGCCTGAGCTCTCTGCAGAGAGCAGACACCTGCTGGTGGCCAAAGCTCTGGCCATGGACCTCATAGATAATGATCTAAGCTCCAAGGTGTCGCAGTGGCAGGTAGAGTACAGCATGCTTCTTAGTTTATACTCTGCAACAGTGGTCGAGCAGCAAATCAGTGCAGAACTCATTATCATATCCTCCCTTTGCCCCCAGATGTCAGCCTTTGAATAGGGAGGGAAAAGAGCATCATCTGATCCTCTGCAGTGGTGGTTCCCAACCTTTTCTGTCTTGTGTGCCCCCTGAGTCTTTATGTCATACCATGAGTACCCCTCACTCATACATGTTGATGATTCTTCAAAAGTAGAACTTAGTCATCCATCATGGATTCACTTCTACATCTGTAGACCCTCCGCAGCCTCAGTGTGTGTTTTACGGTAAAGCCCTGGTAAATAACTCAGTAAAGCCAGCCTATTTACAGGGACGTCAGAGCACCAAACACTCAAGAAGTGTCCGTAAAAGACGATTAAAGACAATATCCTGTGCCACAGGTTTATTGTTTCACCACGTTACCCAAGATGCAACCAAGCTGCCCAGATCACGTCTGTTGCATTTGGCTGCGCTTGGTCACCTTGACCGCGGCTGTACATTGACTCTGCATGGAGAGCGGTTGCTGAGGTCGTTCAAGTGGCGTTCGGTGTGAACAAACCTTAACCCTTTTATTGCCAGGATAACCTCAGTACTTCCAAGTTGGAAATAAATGATTAAATGTTTCCATGTACCACCTGCAATGTGCCCATGTACCCGTACCTCTGGTTGGGAATCACTGCTCTACAGAGATTACATTTATCATTCTTCAGTAAACTTAAGTCCTTGCTTTATAGACACCCAAGGCTGATGTATACACACAAAGACATGGGACTTTTCACACTAAACTAACCAAATCAGATATTTGACAGAATTATTGCCTTGAACTTGGATATTTTTGTAGAGCCACCTCATTTCAAGTCTTGAGTGCTGTGCTTTGTGCTTTGTGCTCTGCAGACGGAGCTGAACTCCAGAGAGGGAGCGTGGGAGAGGCTCTGCATGGAGAGAGATCCTCTCGTCCTGTCTGGCCTCATGTGGTCCTGGCTGGAGCAGCTCAAGGATCCAGTCATCAGCAGGGAAGATATAAAAGCCCTCAGTGAGAAGAATGTAAACCCAGAGAACGCCCTCAACTCGCTGGAAAAGGTTGCCAAGTTGAATATTTTCCGTCCTATCTCTGTCTGTCTGCAAACAATACAAACAGTGTTTATCTGTGGACTGCTGTGTGCTCAGTGTCCATGATCATGACTTCTAGACTTGATGATGGCATAAGTTTATTCATGTTGTTTCAGAGAATTATATATATTCTTCCTTTCCGCTGTGGAATTGATTTTTCAGTTTGGAGAGTTGGGCTGTCCTTTTCCCAACAATCAGCTTCAGATGGATTTTGAACATTACACACTCATATTCAACTCATAGACAGCTGTGTCGTAAACCCCGCATTTGGTGTGGTCTAATAAATTTGTATGTATAAAGTTTAATGACAAAATATTTATGTCAAGACTAGGGATGTAAAGGTTACCGGTAAAATGGTAGACCACGGAAAAATTTCCCACGGTAATCATTACTGTGTCCTATTAAAATGACCATTATACTGTGTTTGATCACCACGCTGTGTCAATAACTCACAGTGATGCCGCTCTTTGCCTGGAAAGGCAAATCTATGTGTGTCTGCCCCTCGATGAAGCTGCTGTGCGCAGCTCGCAATGTTTGGCGTAAGTCTGAGGTCTGGTCGAAGTTTGGAGTTTACAAGGATGTTGAGGGGAAACTGAGTGACGACAGTCACCCTGTCTAAAACATGAAGCTGCAGTGAAAGAAAAAAATGCGCGTGACTAAAACTGTTGTAACTTGTCGAGTAAACGGGGGGTCTAATAACGAGCTGTAACATGGACACTAATGCTGCAGACAAACTAAAGTGTGTGAGTTTATGTAAAATAGGTTAAATTTATTTTTGGCTGTCTCAAAACTTTGAACATGTTCATTAACAGTTGTTTATGAAGAGAATCCTGTTTGGTACAAATAAGTTTTTTTCCATTCTTATAATCACACACAGTTTAAGCATTTATAACAAAATAGTGACAAATACTTGCCAAAATTGTTTACTTTTATTTCTCATGAAAATGTTTAAACAATTTACTTATAAGACATTTCCTAACACAATTATTGACAAAAAGACAAAAGAACTGTTAAAATTGTAATACTAAAGGGGTTAAATGATTTCAAAACTAATGATAATAATGATAACCAGGATAATTTTGGTCACAATAACCATGATATGAAATTTTTGTTACATCCCTAGTCAAACACAAATGCACTTTTTATGGGCTGAAATGAATGTACGGTTCATTGATAGATGATGTGAAGCATACATTGCCACTTTCTTTTGTTCTTATTTCCACATGGGAACAGACCAGATGTGTTGACTTCAGCAAAGTTCAGATCAGAGATCAGTGGCAAAGCCTGAGACACAGAATGTAGAAATGTTCATGGTTCAACATTTTTTCAGAGTTATGATAACAAGAACAGAGGAGTCTGGAAATAAAATGCAAAATCTATCTAATAGATGATCATGTGCTCTTCAGTATACGCAGAAGGCTAAATCTGCAGCACTGTGAACAGATATTAGAAATTATTTATTACGATGAGGAAGTTTTGGGACAATTTTAGGCAGCAGAAATGTAAACAGAAATATTAGCAAAGCCTCCATGTGGGATGCGTATTGTTGTATGACTTTCGAGTGTCATTTTTGAAGTGTGAATGGTTGTTGATTGTCCCATATCTGACCCACTGTGGTGAAGTGTGGGGAAGTGCATTAAAACTTAACTCCAGATAATTAAAAAAGAGTAATATGAATTATTTTTAGAAGTCAATACAGAAATCCTTTGAGCCCATTATTTGTTGAATTGCAGATGTTGAACTTCAGTGAGTAAAGTTCAGTATGTTTCAGGTTATGTAAAATTGTACTGATCAACATCTGATTTGAAAAAAGATTAAGTTCTTATAACTTAGAAGGATTTGAAATATTTAAAATCCAAGATTCAGAACTGAACTGAAGAAACTAAAGAAGCTCAGTTTGTTATGTTGGTTGTTTTTGAAAATAAGAGATTATGAAACATAAAAAGACATTTTGGCCTGCAGCTAAATTATGTGTTTAGTGAATATCTTTTGAGAGAGGCTGACTCTCTAAAATGTTTCTTTTTTTGCTCTTTTTCATTCATGTTTAAGGTTTTTTTCTTGTTTGTATTGAATGATTTATTTAACCACAGAGTGAAATAAAGTCCTTAACTAAACTTAAAGCTAGGGTCTACGATCTGAAAACAAGTTTGGCTGTTGAGACTGATTTGAAAAACGCAGCCTACCCCCCTTCACTCTCCCAGATCCTGCCCCCAGCTCGTGTCGCCTCCTAACAACATGTATATATATATATATATATATATATATATATATATATATATATATATATATATATATATATATATATATATATAAATATGATGTGTATATGTATATATATATATATAGATAGATAGATAGATAGATAGATAGATAGATATATCGATATAGATACATATATATATATATATATATATATATATATATATATATATATATATGTATATATATGTATATATATATATATAATATATATATAAATATGTATATATATATATATATACATATATATATATATATATATATATATATATGTGTATATATATATAAATATGTATATATGATATATATATATATACACACATATATATACATATATACATATATATGTATACATATATATATATATATATATATATATATATATATATATATATATATATATACATATATATACATATATACATATATATATACATATATACATATATACATATATATATATATATATATATATATATATATACACACATATATATATATATATATATATATATATATATATATATACACACATATATATATATATATATATATATATATACACATATATATATATTTCTTCCTTACTTCAGCCTTTTCCTTGAAACTTTTACGTTTCCTTCTCTTTGATGTGGAGGGTAACAAAAGCGACCTCCCGTTTTTGGTGCTTGTCTTCTCTGGCTCCATGACGCTTCAGTTGCTGTGCAGCTAGCTCTTCACTGGTACATGAGGGAGGTAGTGGGGAGGAGGCGGGACGGTGCAGAGCAGGGGAGACAGGGGATTTGATGGACTCACAAACCAATCAGAACCGCTGTTCCCTGCTGTTCGGATTGGTCAACAGCAGATATACTGAATGGATTTTTTCATTCTTTTTGGTCTTTATATTGCGTAGATAGGACCATAGGACCATAACGGCCTTATAAGCGGTGTTATTAAGATGTACCAAGCTTCCAAATCGTAGACCATAGCTTTAGCTAAACTAAACTGAGTGTGCTGAGAGCGCCCTCTGTTGGATCTAAAGGTTCACTGCTCCAGGTGATGTGCTGCTGAACTGTAGATTTTCAGTCAAATGGCTCCCTTCAGTTTTAATTTGAAATTGAAGTTCAAATTAATCTAAATATCGAGTGAAAGTCCTAAAGATGAGTGATTTACTTCACTTTGACCAACACTATATTCATTATTGCACAGCTCAGGATGATGATATATTTCCTCATCAACATTTCTTTCTTCCCTAAATCCCACCCTGCTCCTCCCCACTAACAGGGCCACAGACTGACTTTGCTGTGCATCCTCGACTGTGCTGCTCATGTGCTGCCAATGCCTGAAGAAGTGGAGACAACTTTCCTCAACCAAACTATAAAAGTGTTTACCAAGGTGAGTTTTGTCCTCTGGTTTTAAAAGTGACCGTAATACTGTACATTGTGTTCTTGATGTCAGATTTCCTGTCTTTTTCAGACTGATCCTGCCTCAGAGAAGAACGTGTCCTTGTACACCAAACTGAAAGCCATCCTCACCCCCATCCTTCATGAGCTGCGTGACAAAGCTGTAGAGGAGACCGAAGACTCCTGAACCAGCTTCATCAGGACAGGGACCACTCATGGGGTTCTCCCTTTATTAATGGGCATTACTGTGTTTTAGGACAGCTGTCTTGCACCTGATACTGCTGATATTTGCCAATCTATAGTCTCAAAATATTTGAGGCTGTTTTAATTTAAGCTTGAGCATTGTGTTTGTCTTCAAAAGCTCTTAATAGATCCCAAGCACTGCCATCCTGTGTGTTTATGTGCCACTGTGCTCCGTTTGAAAGTATTTGTTTTATCTGCTCTGTTGTTTGATTTTGAAGAGACTTGATGTTGCTTTATTATCTGTTAGTGTGTTGAAAATGATTGAGAAGCTCTCTCATGATGTTAGCGTAATGTTATTTAAATGTGTTTCAGCTGATAAAGCAGTAGGGAAAGGATTGAGTCTAATTTAAACCAAAAGATGTTTTTACACTGTGCAGATACTACGACGTGTCTTATTTATTCAGAGGCTCTTGTTTGAAATGCAGCATTTGGTTCAGCCTTTTGACAAGATGTAAGGTAGCTTAGTTCTTGTACAGTAGAATGTAATTACTTTTTCAGAGAAACAAATGAAGAATGTGGCTATTTTTATGGAAATGCAAGTTCAGCAGCCACAGTGCATTTGCTTTTCCAATCAATTCAGTATCCATAATACTGTGCTCACCAAAAACCTCACACTGTGCTGCTTGGGTATGCATGCATTTGTAAAGATTGATCTGCCTCCACTGTTGAAGTAAGCAAAGTTCTGTCTGCCTCAGCTCAAACAGCCTCTGTACTGACTCATGCTGCTGTGTGTACCCCACCCCACGTCTATTGGTGCTTCTGTGGTGTTGGCTAAGCTCGCCTCAACTCTACAGCCAACTCTGTTTTCCATTACAGTACGAACGATGTTAGTACCTCTTTAACGTACGCCAGGTCATCGTAGCATTGCTGTGGTTAAACTACCATCCTCAGTGACATCCTGTCAACAACAAAGGAGAAAATGAAGGCAGCTTACTCTTGATTTGTAGCTTTTTGTCACAGTAAGGAGACAAGTTGGTTACATACAGAGTTTGCTATCAGTAGCAAAGCTGGACCACAGAGCCAGGTTGTTGGATATGCTTACTTGTGGCGATAGCAGGGCCTTCACCAGAGGCGATAAGAAAGACTGAGCAATCCTGAATGGAAAACCTGCGTAACTGGGTAGAGCTGAGTCGAGCTGACACTAATCCGCTGAAAAGCCTGTTATGTTTGTGTAGCTTTAGAATCAGGTCCATTTGACAATCACCAGGGTTACTGCAGTTTGTAAACTCTTGGGTTCATTTCTTGAAGTTTAAGGCCATTAAATGTTTGGGAAGTGTGCGAGAAGGAGGTTGCTGGTTTGACTTCCCTTGTCAAGTTGGGTCTGTCTTTGTGGAGTTTGCATGTCCTGTCATGTCCGGGTTCTCTTCTGCACAAAACAAGGTCCATTTGAACACAGGTAGAAAAGATTGTTATTTTTACTTTTTTCTGTAACATAAAACTCACTTGGATAGTGATGTCTAGATAGATGATTGAAACGTTTGTGAGGGGCTTTTAACATAGTTTTGTTTCATTTTTAAGAAAAACTCGTGTGACGCAGCTATGAGAAAAAACGTAATCATGTCACAGCAAGAAAACTTCTAATAAAACTTTTGCCAGTAAACTTATCATCAGCAATAACCTGAAAGCCTGTTTAATAGATAGATTTAAAAATTTGAAGACCTTTTGTTGGCTGAGACAAAAACACCATCCTCACACCCCTCCACAAAAGGAGAGATGAGGGAGTGGTTGTCAGGGGAAACACTGACTGTCAGAAGGATGAGTAAAACCGAAAAACTGCTTACAAATCTACCACACTAAGTTTTGGAGTTTCGTCTCGCTAGAAAGGTGCAGATTCTACACAACACAAGAATCACTTCATGTCTTTTAGTCTGAACTAGTTTTTTTATGTCATAATTAAGATGTTGAAGAGTATGCAGAGACCCTGATTCACAAAAAGCATCTCTGCCAATCACAGAGCAGCAACCAACCCATTTAGATAGAACGAAATTGTCTTGACAACATGTCGAAGGTTAATACAAGGATAAGAGTGGTGTAGAAAGTTGAAGTAAGTTGTTCTGAATGTATTATGCTTGTACCAGTCTGAACATTTAGAAACTGCCGATCTGTCAGGGGTTGGCAAGGTGGCATAGCAGGTAGTGCATGTGCCTCATAGGAAGAAGGTTGCTGGTACAAACCATGTGTTGGTCAGATCCTTTCTGTGTCGAGTTTGCATGTCTTTTGCATGCTTCTGGGGGTTTTCGCAAACCAAACAGTTATTAAGGTGAGCTCTAAGTTGTCCTCAGGTGTGGGTGCGTGAAAGGTTGTCTGTCTCTATATGTGTCCCTGTGATTGATCCTATACCAGCTGGGATAGGCTGCAGCCCCTCTGACACAGAAAGAGATAAACCAGCACAGATAATGGATGGATGGGTCATTTTTGTGCTGAACAGTGAAAGTGAAGGAGCTACAGCAGCAGGTGCCTCTTCTGTAATCCAAGAGGAAGAAACTGAAGCTTCAGTTCACACAGAATCACAAAAAAATTGGCCAGCAGAAGATGGGGAAATGTAGTCTCACCTGTTTAGTCTTGATTTTTGCTATCATTGGATTTCAGGGTCAGAATTACGTGTGAACAACATGAATGTTTTCCAGGGCACCAGCAACATGGCACATTGAATCTCACAATTTTACTGCATCCTGATGTTGGTTTGACCCTCAGCTCATCCGCTCGCTCTTGTCTTAATGCCTAAATGCTTTGGTTACTTCCATGTGAATGTCTCATATTAGCTTTAGTGAGCAGTTTAACAGGGTGTACCTAATAAAGTGATTAATGAGTGTTGAGCCCACATTGACATTGTTAAACTCATCCTCTGTGACATGCTGAATGTGGAACACTAATGATAGAAATGATATGGATCATGTGATGTACTTTGGGGGTTTTCAACAAGCACTATTTTTTCATTGTAACAACAGGCTACTTCTGATAGAATTAAAACAGCTAACTGCAAGACAAGCTAACTGCGTCTGTCTTTTTACTTTTACTTTGATTTATTAGTAATTCAACATCAAATCCAAAAAGGAGAGCTTCCGTCTCCTGCTGTTGTATTTATCGGATATTTGAGATGGAAGAACTGGATCTTTAGATATTGTTGTCTCACATTAGTCAACTTTCACAGTGATTTCCTCATGACATTATTACTCCAAGTTAAACATTTGAGCAAACTTCACAGGGTGATATCCTGTAGTGGGCAGATTATGTTTCTACATTTGTTGGAGAATAAAGGAGATTAAACATTAATTCTCTGTTCCTGCTGGAGTCAATAATTAGATGTTTTAGAACTTAAAGTCAGTCCCTTTATATGATTAATGTTTTGTAGTAGGGGTGTAAGAACATTTTGATACACTAGTTTATCATATTGTTGTGTGGCCAAACACTTTATATATATATATATATATATATATATATATATATATATATATATATATATATATATATATATATATATATATATATATATATATATATATATATACATATACATATATTAGGCCTGTGCTCAAAATATCGATACGGCAAAATATCGTATCGCACTCCTTTGGGATACATGTATCGATACAGATTCTACAGAATCGATACGGCCTAAATATTTTGACAGTTGTTGTAAATACACTTTGGATAATGTTAACAGTGGCACAGTTCAAGGTAGAAGACGAGCTACATAATGAAGCATATGTTCTAAATTTGAACTTAGGTCTACCATCTTTGAGGATCTGAATTTATGTCTCTCAAGTTGTAGAACCACTTAAAACTCATCCTTGTTCTTTTTCTTCTTATAAGAAAAAACTAAACTTGTCAAGAATTTTGCTTAAAGCATAGTCAATGTTCACAATTTACGTGTATCAGGATACGTATCGTATCGTGGCCTTAGTTGCTGGAAATACCCAGCCCTAATATATATATATATATATATATATATATATATATATATGTGTGTGTGTGTGTGTGTGTGTGTGTGTATATATATATTTATATATATATATATATATATATATATATATATATATATATATACATATATCTTTTATTTATATTTATATATATATATGTATATATATATATATATGTGTGTGTGTGTGTGCGTGTATATATATATATATATATGTATATATATATATATATATATATATATATATATATATATATATATATATATATATGTGTGTGTGTGTGTGTGTGTGTGTGTATATATATATATATATATATATATATATATGTATATGTATATGTATATATATGAACATCACATTTTTTTTTTGTCATCCATGGGACTGGTGATTTTGGCCCACTCTCACTCTGCATCTATAACAGCTTTCAGAAGGCTTTCCACAAGTTTTATGGGAATTTATGACCATTTTTAAGGAGCATTTATAAGGTCACACAGTGATGTTGGATGAGAAGGTCTGGCTCTCAGTCTCCGCTCTAATTCATCCCAAAGAGGTCAGGACTCTGTGCAGGCCAGTCAAGTTCATCCACACCAGACCCTTTCATCCATGTCTTTATGGACCTGCTTTGTGCACTGATGCACAGTCATGTTGGAAGAGGAAGGGGCCAGCTCTAAACTGTTCCCACAAAGTTGGAGCATGGAATTGTCCAAAATGTCTTGGTGTGCTGAAGCATTCAGAGTTCCTTTGACTGGAACTGGGGGACAGAGCCCAACTCCTGAGGAACAACCCCACACCACAGTCCCTCCTCCACCAAACTTTACACTTGGCACAAAGCAGTCAGACAACTGCCGTTGTCCTGGCAACCTCCAGACCCAGAATCCTCCATTGGATTATCAGACGGAGAAGCGTGATTGGTCACTCCAGAAAACAAGTCTCCACTGCTCTACAGTCCAGTGCTTTACATCTCTGCATCCAATGCTTTGCATTGCTTTTGGTGATGTGAGGCTTGACACCTTAGAGAAGTCTCTTTCAATCATATAATCAAATCAATCAATCTTTATTTGTATAGCGCAAACTCATTACAAGTGTTATCTCAAGACACTTCTCAATAGAGCTGGCTGAAGACAAACTCATATTTGGTTACACATACATGCATAGATACATATATAAATTTAAAATACACATATACATGTACATCTAACCCCAATGTAAATCCAACAGCCAATCATGAATCCCTCCATCATGTCGGCAAGAAAAATCCACTGTTTAGCAGAAGGAAATCTTGAATGTGGATCCCAGTCTCATGATTAACAGCAAATCCACACGATGCTGTGTTGGGTGTGAGGGCGAAGGAAGGGAGGTAAGAGGAGACAAGTGGACTACAGTAAGAACTAAAGCAAGTAACAGATCCATGAGCCAATCATAGATCTGTTGTCATATTTGTTTCTACCAAAAACAAATTTATTAGAGGTTAGCCTCTTGAGATGCAACATCTCATTTTAAGGAGGTCCTCAAGGACAATCATTTAAAAAAAAATTAAAAAATACTGTGCCGTTTCCTTAAAATTGCCTAAAAAGGTTGGACAACAAAAAAATGAAGTTCCTTTCAGGTGGGCTGTTATCATGATTATAAGAATGCAACTTTAATAGCTGAAAAGTTAGAAATATCATGAAGCATGAGAGAGACAGAGTGAGCTTTTCTTCAAGAACTCAAAGTTTTATCTTGAACCAAGTTTGGGACAAATAAAGATGGAAGAAAACTTTGTCTCATGTTGTAAACTCTGTTTTAAACATGTTGTTGATCATTTTTAAGACAATAGATGTAGCCTATATGAGAAAATGCCATAGATTACCTTTGACACTACGTTGTTTGTACAATTATATTATTACTTTTAAGAAATGATGAGTAAAAACATAACTTACATCTGCTTTTCTCACTGAGAGGATCCTTGCAGTTCTTCACACCAAACCACAGGAGGGCAGTAAAGGCCTAATCTGATGCCACCAGTTCAACATCCTCAGGACAGTGCAGAAAATCAGACTGAAGAAAGTGTTGAGAGCAATATGCTTTATTAGCAGTCCCAGCAAATAGAGTGACATTGAACAAACATCACTAAATCCAACATAATCGACAATGTGAGTCTGAACGGGGGTTTGGAATACTTTCAGTATTGTTTAGTATGAAGAAATCTGTCAAAGTTTCCATATGAAGAATTTATAATTTTAAGAATCTTATTCATGTTGTTGTGTTTGTGTAAGTAAGGTGTTTTAACTTTTAGCAGATCTTAAAGGCGACAATGCACATATCAATATGGTGTGAATTTCTTGGAAGAAATGAAGTCAGTGCATCCTTTTATAAAAATTTACTGAATTGCTTTAACTTTGGCAAAGAGTTAATGAAGTCATTAAGGTAATTTATGATAATTATAAGTTCCACCATGATTTGCCCAAAGCTTCTGTACTTTAAAGTTAGATAAATTACAATTGCAATAATCCAGTCTAGAGGTGACAAAAGCATGGACTAGCATCACTCAAAGACAGGATAGGCCTGATTTTAATGATGTTATGAAGATGAAAAAGGCCCATAACTGTCAAAGAAAGCATTAGGGTGGCACTCAACACAACAATTAGAATTCTTAGGGTACTATTTTATCATTCCTTTTGCACATATCTAAGAAATGGGCATACTTGGTGTAAGCATGCATATTAGACACACTGACTGCAGCCCTCAGTTTGAATCAAAACAGTCTACGCAGATTTGTTGGCACCATTAGCAGCAATGCATCATAGGTGATCTTCTGCTGAAAAAGGTTAGTGACCACTGGTCTAATCCAATCTACATGATGAAGCACATGTTCAAAATCTTAACTTAAGTCTAACATCTTTGAGGACTTAAACTTTAGCATCTTAAGTTGTAGAACAATCAGTTTATTTTTGCAATAAAAAAGACTAAATTAAAGTTGACTGGAATTCTTTTAAATGTGTAATAAATGTCCATGATTCTCGCTTATCGGATATGTATTTTATCGTAGCCTCAGTATCAGGAAATGTATTGTATCATGAAGTTGCTGGAAATACCCAGCCCTAGTGCACATGAAGATAACAGGTGACTTTAAATCGTGAGCGTGGATGATTGCTCGTCTCTCTGTGTGGCCCTTCAGTCATCTGGAGACTGGTCCAGGGTGTACCCCACCCCTCGCCCAGTGTCAGCTGGGATAGGCTGACACTGGGCATGAGTTAGCCCATCCCTGGCACTAATGCCCATGACCTCAAAAGGGATAAAGGGTATAGAGATGGGTGGATGAAATGCTATTTATCCTGGAATTTGGGATAAAATTAAGATAGAGGATAAAATAAGAAGATAAAAGATTATTCAAGTACACTATTTGCAATTTTTCTACCCCTGTTTGAGCACATTTCTTCATAAATTACTTTAAAAACTATCTAAATAATTAAAATAGCTGTTGCAGTCTTCACCTCGACCCAGCAGGGGGCGGTGGTGACGCCTTCTTGTCATTGTGAGCGAATTGACAACCCACGAAGAAGAAGCAGTCAGAGGGTGGAGGAGCTTTCCGACATGGCAGACAGGTGGGTAGACTGAATAAAGCATTAATTTTAAAATAAGGACACCTCAGTAACTGAATGCTCATAGTCTGAGATGCTTTTAGCCAGTACTGGAGGATATGTAATGGCGGAGGAGCTCAGTGCTGTACTTTTATCCAACGGCTGCTTTTCAGGACAACCATGCTGGAACGTGCTGCTAGCTGTTAGCCTGCCAGGCTTAGCTAGCAGAGAGGAGTGGTACAGTGAGGGGGCTGCTGAGTGAAATGCAGCGATTACAGCTACAAGGATAGGCTTCAGATTTCACAAATGGTGGAAGCTACCAGGGATGAAATGCCCATATATCAGGTTTAAGTATATAATTACCCAGTGACGTTGGTTATTCAGTAAAAGCTGCTTTATTGCCTGGTTTCATTGATTTTGAAGGAATTTCAATCCTGTTTGCAGCATAAGGGCAGAAGAGGATATTAATTTTTATCACAGATAAGGTTGTTCAATTCAGTATTTTTAAGCATTTGAAGTTGGTTAAGCAAGAGAGGAATTTAGCCAGAACATGATTATTTAAATGTCTTCATTTAGCAATGAGAAGACAGTCTGATGATGAGTCTTCATAACTGAGCAGCACGACGCTGATCTTTGAGGCTTAGATGGATTTGGTCATGGTCTTTAAAAGAGTTATAATAATCTAACCATAACCCTGTAAGAGAAGAGCTGGGAAATCACAGAGTGGATCAAGATGTGATACCCAGAGATAAAATCCAAAATGCTTGATACTGTGATTTCAGGGTTTCCATACGTTCTGAAATGATTGACCAATGTTTCATTTATGGAAAACATGGAAAATGAGGAATAAGGTTAAATGTCCAGGAAAAGGCTTGAATTGTCCTGGAAAATTATTTACCTTCCACCTACCTTGTTAGAAAACAAATATCAAACAAGAAATGAAGTAAAAATGTATTTGGTAACTTACTGCACGCTTTGCCACAAAAGATGAGTAGATAAAATAATGCAAGGTAAGGAGTGAAATATAATTACTCAAAGTAAATGGTGACAAAAAGAAATATTAAAAAAGGTTGAAAATTAAATTTAGGCTGCCTGACAGTAAGTCAACAAAATGTATTTGTTAAAAAACAGTAAATAAAGATTACAAAACAAGATAAAGTTATAATAGACGCTACTTAAAAGCCAGACAAAAAAGATAGCCATTAGACAATTGCAGAAGGGAGGTACTGCTCTTACCTCCCTTCCTTCACCTACACACCCAACACAGCATAGTGTGGATTTGCTGTTCATCATGAGACTGGGATCCACATTTAAGATTTCTTGCTGCTTAACAGAAGGTTTTTTCTTGAGCCATGATGGAGGGATTCATGATTGGCTATATGGATTCATGTTTTGTGTTGGATGTATATATTTGTATATGTTTATTTTATGTATCTATGCATATATGTGTATCCACAAAATTAAGAGCTTTTGCTCTATTGTAAAGTGTCTTGAGATAATACTTGTTATGAATTGGGGCTATACAAATAAAGATTGATTGATTGATAATGTTCATGCCTGATAGTTAGAAGTAAATCAACTGAAGTTCAGTATGATATGGTGGAACTTGCTAGAGATATTGGTCATCAACCTTTATTCTTGTTTTTTTGAAGGCTAGATTAACCTGAGCATTACCAATACTAATATTGCTACTCCTGTTGGTTATGTGACACTGGAATCTGTGGGTGTCATTGTGCTATTCTATGATACATTTGTCATTTTTTTCTACGAGTGTCAGGGAATGTATGATATTTAACAGATTTGTTGCAGCCATTTACTGCACATGTTGTAAATCAGACCTCAGGGCAGAAGACACAAACAGCAATCTGGGTAAATGTACAAAATGTAAGGCACAATTGTAGAAAAGGACACTTCAAAGTGAATGTGTGTTGGGGGGGGGGGGGGGGGGGGGGATGTTCTAGAAAAGTCCTGGAAAATGATTTCCAGAAAAGAATTGGGATTTTTCATAATGCTAAATAAACCGACCTTGTGTTGTGCTTCTCTTGTCTTAAAGTAGCTTTACACGACAAGGCACATTACCCATGAAACCCTGATATTGTTAGAATTATATCTGGATAGTCCATCTGGGAAACTCCCTGCAAGGACGTCACTTTATCTCTTATCAGCAGCGAGTATGCCCTGTCAGACAGACATATTCAGGTGTATCCACACAAGTTCTTCATCCTATTGGTATTTTGTCCACATTCAAGACTGTGTTGTGGGGCCTGAAATTAAACACTTTTAAAAATGGGCTTTATGTGGAATCATCTGACCAGCCTTGTGTTTCAGTGTGCACAACCAGGGTTCCTAGGCATCCTGGAAAAAAACAGGAAAATGACTGATAAAAAGAGCAGTGCAGCCACCCAGTGTTTCCATATGACTTTGTTGCCAGATTTAGCAACCGTTCAGACCCGAGTAACGACTTATTTTTCCCAATGGGGATACCCCAATACTAGCAACTTTGAGTTCAAGAGTGTTGCTGTATTGTATGTTGGACGAGGGTTTTCATCTCCTCTCTCTCATGTCCTGGAAAGTCACTTCTAAAAAAGAGTGGGGACCCTGACAACCAATGTTTTCAGAAATGATTGTGGCATAGACCCACCTCTCCCTTAAACTGACAACAACAGAAAACAATTGTGAAACACAGCGTCACGTTCATGCTGCAGAAGCTGTTTAGCTTGTTTTGGCTTTAATAGCAAAATCTTCTGCTCCTCTTCTGCCATTGCAAACAACAAGCTGTGGGGAACAGCAGATACTGGTGTTTACATGTCTCATGATGTACGTGCATTCTACTTCTCTGGTTTTGGTTTCTGTCTGTGGCAGTGTTACAGGCCCACTTACAGACTTGAATATCTACTACAGCATTTTTAGTATTTTCATATGGACGGACAAATTTCTGAAAACAATGTTGTTTTTGCAGAGAACTATTTGTAAAGG
Source organism: Scarus forsteni (assembly GCA_036419115.1). Lineage (NCBI taxonomy): Eukaryota > Metazoa > Chordata > Actinopteri > Labriformes > Labridae > Scarus > Scarus forsteni. The sequence goes on from JAZDUH010000152.1 coordinate 4,699,809, forward strand.
AAAATCAGTTGAATCTTTTAACAGTCAGACACACCAGGACAGGGGACATTTAAAGCCAAATGGCCCTTTTCCACTAGCACGACTTGGCCCTACTGTACTCGGCCCTACTCGATTTGCAGCATGTTTCCACTAGCCTGGTACCTCCTAAAACAAGCTAGTTTTAGTACCTATCTGCTCTGGTTCCAAGCGAGCAGAGTCGAGACTGAAAGAGACATGCCCTACTGCCGGCTACTGATTGGTCAGACAATGTCGTCATCGATGAGTCATGAGCGCGACGACCTAGCATGCTAGCGGTAGCTACCGTTAGCTTACCATCACATCTTTTCTTTGCCGCTCGATTGCTGTCATCCTCGGCTTCATTCTGTTGCATAGCTTCCAAAACTCTCCTGTGCTTCTCAAGGGCTATTTCTTCTTGCCTCCTGCAGCCTTCTCCTGCTTACCCTTTTTACTCGGTTTGTGACAAAAAGCCACAGATTGTTGTGTCGCGCTCAAAATGACGTCACCGCAGTGCCGCTCAGCTGTTTACAGTTGGGCAGGCTACTGGGGCTAATGGAAAAGCAGCACAAGGCGAGTAGAGTAGAGTTAATGGAAAAGGGCCAAAAATGAGCTGTCAGTGTCTCTCTACTGCACAGAGCATCTATTCTGACAGGGGGCCCTGCTCGTGGTCACCACGTCAGGTCAAGGCTTCCTAAGATCTAAATGGTCACTCCTACATCCTTAACATTAATGCGTTAGAGTTTACTAATAACTTGGCATTGCAGCTCTTGTATTGTTCTGTATGAGGACCTAACAGAAAATGGATTAAAAACACCTGGTGTAGGGTATCAAACATCCTTCTATCATCTGCATCGCTTATTGTGATTCTTATGTGATTCTAATGCTGAGTATTGCTTTATTTAACACTGTGACATATTGCAGTTTATAACCTTTAATTCAATGAATTATCATCCAAAAAGAAAATCTTAGACCTGTTATTTTTTAATGAGACACATATCTCAGAGTAATCTTGCCACTTAGGTTTAATTGAAAACAGGAATTTAACTCAAATTTTTGTCTATATTTAGACAGCTGATAAAGCCCCTTCTGCAGTGCTCAGACTCTCTGCAATTGATAGCTGCACTGCTCTGTAGAGCATCTGTTCTGCTGTATTTGAGCTTCATTACTCTGTCGAGCTTTAGTTCTGCTGTGTTTGAGCTTCATTACTCTGTAGAGCTTTGGTAATGCTCTGTAGTTGTAGCTTCACTGCTCTGTATAGCACCAGTATTGCTATATTTTAGCTCCACTGCCCTGTAGAGCTTCAGTACTGCTGTGTTTTAGCTTCACTGCGCTGTAGAGCTCCAGTTCTGTTGTGTTTTTAGCTTCACAGCACTAAAGAGCTTCACTGAATGTGTTTGAGCTTAAATGGTCTAGCTGGAGCTTAAATGGTCTATAGAGCTTCAGTACTGCTGTGCTTGAACTTCACTGCTCTATAGAGCTTCAGTACTGCCCTGTTTTGGCTGTCACTGCTCTGTAGAGCTATAGTACCGCTGTGTTTTAACTTCACTGCCCTGTAGAGCCTTTGTCTTGTCCTGTAAGTAAAATAAAGACAGGACAGAGGCACATAACTGGGCTCCAACCAGCTTGAACCTAGCTCTCGTAGATTCAGGAGGCATCTTTGACAAGCAAATCATTTAAAGTTTTGGCTTGCTAATCAGCATTAGCATTGCTGTCTTCAGCTTTCTCTTTCCCTGAGTGGTACCAAGCGAAGTCAGCAGTTTTTTAAATTATTTCAATAATGTCCATGCCTTTTGTTTATTTGAGTGTAAAAAAAAAGGTCCACTTGGCCTGTTTAAATGCTGATGGTACTTTGTCTTTCACCTGTGCTGCCATGTTTAATTTACTAAATCTCCTCTGCATAATGAATTTCACAACAGCTGACCTTGCTGGAAAATGGCTTTACAGTGTAATAATTAATTTAATTGCTACAAAATCAAGCTTTAACTAAATGTTGGATGATGTATCAAAACAATACTGATGCTTGGTGGCTGTGAATCGATAGCTATTGCCACGCCCAACATCATAATGCTTTGGTGTGTTGATCTGTCGTCAGTAGTCTTTAATGAAAATGTAAAGATATCTGATTGCCTGTAAGCTGTTGGGCAGTAAAAGAGTTTGTGCTTGATTATGATGTATTTTATTTGTTTTTGGTTGGAGTAAATAATGCTGTGCTGTTCATGGTCCTGAACCTTATAGTCACCTACAGTTCATCAAATTCACATCCATTGATCTTGTTAGGTTGTTTAAAAACACTGGAGTGCTTTATTGTATACACTTGACTGGATCCTCATCAGTCTGTGCTCTGGGGCAGTGAAACAGCACTTTATTGGCTTGTATTGGGGTTTTTTTCACGCAGGAACAGCTGCCAAATAATAAATGTCAACATCTGTGGCCTCTCTATAATAATATAAATGTACAGGCCAGTCCTTGTGAATCCACATAAAAGCAGTTTGTCATGAATAAACTGAATCACACTTCACTTAGAAGAGAGCAGAGACAAGCATTCAAAAGGTTTCTGCTTTAGGTCTTGTGTGATCTGTAATAAATTGTCCCGGCATAAATTGTCTTTTTTTCTAGCATCTATGGCTGCTACAGTTAGTCGACTAGTCACGACTAAGTGGATGATCAAAATGGTCAACGACTGATTCCATAGTCGGCGTGTTGTTCTGTTTTATAAGTGTAGTTTTCTCTTAAAACTGTGACTGTACCTTCCGCTGTCTTGTCTGCCTTTCTGTCCTTGATGCACATGCGCAATAGTGCTAATCTGGGTCAGCCCTGATGTCACCGGAAGAGTTATGCCCTAACAGTATCATGGCAGACCAGCAACGGAGCTCGAAACAAAAGAGAAGAATACGCAATGCAAAATCTGAAAGGCAGAACTTGCCTTTCATGGCAGTACATCTGTGATGCCTAAGCATCTGAAAAGGAAGCAATTTGTGTCTGATTCAGTTTCTGACGAAGATAAGCTAATTGGCTAGTTAGCTGCCAACATTAGCGTCAATAGTATGGTGACCAGACGCCCCTGGTTTCAGGGATAGTCCCTGTTTAGGATGACCTGTCCCTGAATAAATCTGTCCCCCGAAAATGTGCCCGATTAGTATTGCGAGTCTACTAGAACAAAGGTTACTACTGAGCCCATCTTATCCTGTCCTGTCCCGTCCCTAAACTGAATTTTCCAACGCGAGCTTATTCCAGACCTGAGATTTTTTATTTCTGGCCTCAGTAATTACAATTAATTTTGGGTGCTTGTTTGGTACCTCTTCTCAGATGTACACCCCTCTGGTTCAAATGTTTTGCTAAATTAAAATGAAACATTATTTAAGACTTTTAAGTATATTCCTAGTCGTTAAATGGCAGAAATACATTCAGATGAGACCTAAATGTGCAAATCATGGAGGTAGACATTGTTTAACAAAACAAATTAAAGATTCTCCATGTCTCCGATTTCCTCTGTACAGTGACTGCGTTGGTTCTCCAGATGAAGTTTTGCCCTTTGGCCCCCTCAGGCCACTTTATAACCTGTTTCCTTTGCAATGAACTGCTGTACAGGCCAAGCTACTATCTGTGTACTGTATGTATTATGGTTTAATAGGGTTGCTTGCTAAGTAGAGATTATTTAGTGACTATCTCCATAGCTTATTCCATTTTAATCTAAAGGTGCATTTACACCAAATGCAACTTGGTGACCACTCACGTCAGTCAAGTCAAGGGTCCATAAAATATACCGCTTTTTCGTGTTGCTCAGTGACATCTCGACCGCTCCAGTTTGACTGTGATCCTATCATGTCATATTTGTATGTTTTGCTGACATTATTCCAACTGCATCTTTTTCACTCATCTACCAGCTGCTGGCCCTGCTGCTTCCTCAGCATCGTCAGTAATCACACGGTCAGTAGGGAGTTCTCTGTGATTCTGTCTTCCCTGACCCCCGAGCCATGTTGCCACTCTCCCTGGGTCTGATAAACAGGTTGAAGAAAGACAGGACCCCAGAGAACCACCAGATCTGTTGAGTCATGCAGATCTAATGTGCTCACTGACTAATGTTCATACGACATGGACTGTCGCTCCTTGAGTGAGTTGTTGTTTACTGTTACACTTCATGTCTGTATCTCCAGAGCACAGTTCAGCAGGGTACAGCTAGGCCTGGGCGATAAAACTAGAGATAGACCGATATGGTTTTTTTGGGGCCGATACCGATTATCGGTAGTCATGGAGGCCGATAACCGATATTTGAAGCCGATATTCATTTGCAGTAAAAGTGAAAATACTGGCGTCAAATTTTGGATAATACAAAGTCCAACACTTTGTTTCAATGCCTTTAAGCATATGTTTATTTCAGGCTCAGCAGCATGCCTTATAACATTTAAATAAACTCTTCAATAAATTAGCGGCCTAAAGTTTTATCCAGTAAACATAAATATCCAAAATTTCAAAATAAACGAAATGTTGTTTAATCTTTAACTCTTATTTGTTTTAAGGTCAAACAAGAAAACAATGTGCAGGGAGTTCCCAGGGTTAGCAGCATCTCTTTTAAACTTAACTGAAAATTTAGATAAAAATATGTTCCTGAAGCTTTTTAAAGGAAATTAAACAAAATAATATAAAATTTGCTCCAAAATGTGAGCCTCAAATCAATTAGTAGTCCTAATTGAGCAGTACCAGATTGTTATTGAACCTCTGAAATACTAAATGGCCTAAAGCATCCTCGCTTTAATAACCAGTGTTTATCATAGGAACAGACAGCTGCCGCTAACGTATTGGACCTCGCAATAACGTTAGTGGTCGTGAGATGTAAAGCTTCTCATGTGGCTCCCTCACAAACACACACTACTCTCTACCACAACAGATATTCTCCTAGACATTAAGATAGTCACGATGCTAACTGCATTAGCCCGTCAATGACATTTTCAATTGACGTTAGCATTAAGCTAGCGGACTTTTGGTAGGGGTGTCCCGATACAAGTATTTCACCCCCGATACGATACCAATATTGCAGCCTTGAGTATTGGCTGATACCGATATCAATCCGATACGATATCAGCAGGAATTATACAGACTTTTATTACCTATTTTGTAGTATGGACTGTAAGAAAAGGCTTGATCAGGTCAGATTACTCAAACAGAGAACAGTAGTCAGCAATAGTAGGTATGAGAAAAACTGACCCATTTGTTATTAACCAATAGGTTAAATAAATTTTAACCTTAAACATAAGAATATACTACAATTAAAACAACATGAATAAAAAATATTAGAAGACCCTGAAAAGTGACCTCAATAAATCAAACAAAAACATATTTCACCAACTGCAAAATAACCACTGTGTTGAACTTAAACATAAGCATATTCTACAACTGAATAAAATAAAAAATAAATATATTAGAATGGACTGCTTGTATCGGAGTGCTGATATCGGAGATTTAGGATGCAGGCCGATATAATCCGATATTTGTTTTTTTGACCGATATCCGATATCAATATCGGATCGGGACATCCCTAACTTTCGGTTTAGGACTTAAGGTTTTTACTCCCTAACTCTCTCTGTCTTTCTCTCTGTCTCACACACACACACAGACACAAACACAAACACACTTCTACTATCACGGACAATTTCCATTTCTGTGTAATCAGCTCCTTTTTATCAAGTGATGAACAGATACATATAGAAGGGCTGCGGGCGAGCAGAGCTGCCGCTTATGATGTTATTGGGCTCACAGTAACGATACTGGTAGTTGTGAGCTGTAGAGGACTGGGATGTTTATTACATTTCTGGAGAGTTTGCAGCCTTTACTTACCTTGGAAACATATGCTCTCCAGTGGCACTCCACTCGCCAAAACTTTCTCCTTCATGCACTGTGCATGAAGGAGAAGAGCTGTGTACCTGCAGCTGTGAAAGCTGATTGGCTGTCACCTGAGCCATGGCTCTGCATGTAACCAATCAGATCGTGCTGTGGGTTGGACAATTCTGGAGACAGAGTAGTGACTGCAGACAGAGAGAAGCGGCTGCACCAGAGCCAAAATAACCCAGTTTTAAATTAATTTATTATCGGCCGTCGGATTAAAAAAAAGGCAGATGCCGATATGCCTCAAAATGATGAATATCGGCGCCGATAATCGGCCCGGCCGATAATCGGTCTATCCCTAGATAAAACGATAACGATAATTATCGAAATATAATTTTTGTCAATAGAAATAATAAAAACGTTCGATAAAAGTCGATAGATTTAAACTGTAATTACACCACCCGAACACCAGACAAAGGGGGGAGCCAATGCAACGTGTACGCTAGCTCCCGACCAACATTCAAGCGCAGAAGAAGGTGACGATGACCAGAGCGGCTCACACAGAGCATGAAAGCTAAAGGACAACAACACAGCTAAAATGAGCGATGATGAGACGGAGGATAACACCGAGCCTACCCACTCAAAGCATGCTGAAAGAATTGTAGACAAGAGAGGCCCCTCATCTTCAGTTGTTTGGAGGTGTTTTGGCTACTTAGAGTCTGATAAAAAACAGAGCGGCGTGCACTGCAAACTTTGCCAACAACGTGTGCCGACCAAGCACAGCTACCTGCCAAGAAGCAGCGAAAGTCACTGGGCAGCATTTTTAAGAAGCCACACCTCAGCAGCACAGGAATCACTGATTTGCAGTCAGTTGAGGCAGAGCTTGAGAGCTACCTAAAAGCTCCAGATGCAGACGGGGAAACCGAACCCTAGAATGGTGGAGAATGTATGAAGAAAACTTTCCACGAGTGAGCCAGCTAGCAAGGCGCTACCTGTGTATCCCTGCAACCAGCTCCCCCTCTGAGAGGGTATTCAGTACAGGAGGGAACATCGTGACCTGTCACAGAGCAGCATTCAAGCCCGATACTGTGGACAGACTTATTTTTCTGGCCCGTAACCTTTAAAGCAATGGCTGTGTTGTTTGTTTATTTATTACATTTTTGAAACTGAACATTTTCCTTTGTCTATTTATTTTGTTGACATTGTCAGACACCTTAAGACTTTATGCACAAAAGGCTTTAACATGTTGCTGAGTGTTAAAAAAGTGTTATATTTAATTTATATTTTCTTATAATTTATATTTAGTTTATATTTAATTTTTTAGGATTGCATGTCTACCTCAGATTTTGTGCAATGTTCTGCATTTTGTTAACTTTTAATTTTGTGCAATGTTCCTCATATTTGTGAAATGCTGTGCAGTAGTTTGTCATGTTCTGACATTAAAGATTGGTTAAAGTAGGGGTGCTGGTTTGGCGGAGTGGTTGGCAACCGGGCGCCCCATGTGCTTGCTTCTGCCGGTCCAGGTTCGAATCCCGCCTGTGACCGGTTTGCGGAGTGTCTTCCCCTGCTCTCTCTCCCCCTTTCACGGGCCTATCCGCTGTCTCTCTCCTATCATTAGGGGCACAAAATGCCCAAAAAATACATAAAAAAAAAAAGAAATGTATCTTTTAAAAAAAAAAAAAAAAAAGATTGGTTAAAGTACAAAAGCAGCATCTGGTTTTGTCAACTTTCACTCAGGGGCAAAAATCAGCCTTCAAATTTGAAAGAAACAATGATTTGATAATTATCGATATCGACTGATAAGAAAATTTATATCGTGATAACATTTTTTGTCATATCGCCCAGGCCTAGGTACAGCTAACATTACAACGTCTTACTGGCCTACTGGCTGACCCGCTTCTTCCTTCCTACTTCTTTTCTCTCATATAGATACATCCCTCAGCCCTTCCATCTTTCGACACTCACCCACACAACCTTGATTGGCTGTCGCGGCACAGCCACACACGACAACACCTGAAAAGTTCACACTTTTTGTCCGTAGTGACCCAGTAGTGCAAAATAGTGCAAAATAGTGCTAAAGTTGCGTGCTTTGCTTCATGTGAGGGCAGACCCCGCCTTGTCTGGGCTGTACTATGACTTTGCATGGAAAGTGGTCACCCATGTCGCCATGGTTGCATTTTGTCCGAACACACCTTATGTGCACATGCCTGTAGGCTACAAATCATGAAACATTCAGCTTAGGCCAATGAAAGCCTGATTTGGAAATCCCTAATTGAAACATCATGTTGGTTGCAGTTGAGAACATACCCACAGGGAAATATTAAAGGTAGAATCTAATACTCTCTTCTTTGGATCTTTCTCCACAGCCCAGTGATTCTGCTCTCAGTCCGTCAGAAGATCACAACATGGCTGCTGGTTTCCCCTCGTCGACCCTCCTCTCTGAGTCCAGCTCGGTCCTCTTCTGTTGCTGCAGACCTCCTCTTTGTGTGCACTGTGGGATGAGGTAGTAGGTTGTATAGTTTTAGGGTCACACCCGCACTGGGAGATAACTATTCAACCTACTGTCTTTCTCAAAGTGACAAACACCGTCAGTATGAGCCTGTGTCCTCGGTCAGAGTCACCCTGATGTTAAAGGCCGTTATTCTCACGTCGCTCACCCAGAGTGAGGTAGTAGATTGTATAGTTGTAGGGCGGTGATTTTTGCCCTGTTTTGGAGATAACTATACAATCTATTGCCTTCCCTGAGGGGTGACACAGCAGCACTAAATCTATCAGCTCCTCTTCATTTTTGGACATTTTTAATCTATGAGTACTTTTCTTGGAAGGCTTGTTTGATCTTGGTTAAAATTATTTCCACTTCTTTTTCATCATTATAATAAATGACAACCGTATACATTTTTTTTGATAGGGCTTTAGAATTAATTGAATTTTGGTTTTAATTTTGGCCAATGACAGTTATCAAAACAAGGATTATGGATAAACACAGATAACACATTTGCATTTTTCATCAGTTTTACATCTTAGTTTTATGTAATGGTGCTTTTAATAACAATACATTTGATACACAAATGTAAAATTAGAAATTAGATTCATGATTGGCTTTATGGATTCATGTTGGGTGTTGGATGTATATATTTGTATATATGTGTGTTTTTATATGTATCTATGCATATATGTGTATCCATAAATTGAAGAGCTTAATGCTCTATTGTTAAGTGTCTTGTGATAACACTTGTTATGAATTGGCGCTTTACAAATAAACATTGATTGATTGATTGATGCTACGGCAGGTGCGTTGGACAGAGGCAATAAAGTCAAAATCTGAAGAAAAACTCCCGCACACTGGACAACTTCAAGAATAGATATTTATTGCAATGATTCGGTCAAAGACATTTTGCATTTGCTTGAAAAAGGTCTTTTGACCGTTAAGTTGAATTAAATATTTTAAAATCATTGGTGGTGTCTCCCGCGGTGCAGGAGAGAGTTTTTTTTTTCTCTCACAATCAACTGTTTATTTCTTTTATTTCAATGGAATAAGTACCAAACACACATTTATTGTTTTAACCGAGCCTTTGATGTTTTATCTCAGTTTTATTGTAACTGTTTCTGGTATTATTTGTGGTAATATTCTGTTTTTATTACCCTCTCTTTTTTTTTTTTCGGACTTTGCATGGAATTTGGCTTTGTGTTTAACCTTGTATATTTATTTGAAACTTTTATGGGCTTCTGTGATGTTGTACATTTGTTAATGTGACCTGTCACATCCAAATAAATGAAAAACAAACAATGAGTGCACACTCTTTAGTTGTTAAAGTAAATCTATAAGCATCTTCATTATAGTGTGCTATCTTTGGGTGCAGCATCGAGCTTTTTTAAGACAGAGTACAGAAGAAAGCCTGTCTATGTTGATCTTGTTTAAGGGTTTACCCTCAGCTAAATGTTTCAGAGAAAAATGAGTTTTGAATTTTCTTTTTTTTGAGCTGTGTGATTAAAAATGAGATGAATATTATGAACTATGAGTAAAGGCAGTTGAAACTGGAATTACTTTGCTCTACAATATTGATAGATTGCTGTAGGTGCAGTATTAACATGTAGCACGAGAATTCATACAAATGAAGTCCTAAACACTTGGTTACCTGTTATGAACATAAGTGAGAAGTATATTATGTCTATATATCTATCTATAGATATAGATAGATAGATAGATATGAGGCTGTGGTCTGGACTTAAACCTCATGCCGACTGAACAGTTTCTTCTCTGCAGTTTGTGTCATGAACACTTCATGTTTATGGTCTGTAGAGGGAAGCTGGAGTGGCTGGATAGAACCTAGGCATGCATGAGGAGAACATGCAAACTCCACACAGAAAGGTGCTAGGTGTAAGGCACATGCACCACATGCTGTACCATCAGTATAAATATTCTGACAGCCAAGTTGTCATTATTTTTCAAAGGGTTTGAGGTTTTACGTGCATTACTATAAAAGAAACGTAATCAGACAGATAATAGCAAAAGTGCCCCAGAGATGCAACGGTAACATGATTACAATATTTAATCACCCTGTAAACTGTGGCTTAAATCTGCAACGTTGGGGGCAAGGAGAATTTTGAATGTGAACTTGAGCAAAAGTAACATTCTCCTAAATTTTTCATTTATTTCAGAGGAACAGGCTGTCATGTAATTACAAAGTTGTGTCAGCAGATGGGGCTAGAGTCATTTTACCTAAGGCCTACGTAGGCACAAAGCCTACAGTCAAAAAAGTCACAGCAGGGCTGCATGACCAGTTTATAAGATTAAAAAAGATTGTGAAGTTAATTTGGTCCTAGATTTGTCAGAGTTTGTTTAAAGTCAATCTCAAATGTTTTGTTTTTTCTGATTGACCAAATATGTAATCGGGCCAGAAGTATTAAGGTGTAAACCACTTTACTGAAATATGCATCGAAACTAAGGATTTAAAGTTTAGATTTTATTGGTTAAAGAAATTGCCTTCATTTCTTTAGCTGAAAAAAGAAAAAAAGACAATTTGTCGTTTACACAGCCTATCCACAAAGTTTTCATTGGGGACCATAAAAATGTTTTTTCTACTGATCAACAATTCTTGTGAAAGACAACTAAAGAGAAAAATTTTTTAAATGCAACATTGATTTATTTTTCCGAACAGTGCAGTAATAAACCTGTAACTTACAAACCTGATGGTTGTCACTTAACAGGGATTTTGAATATAGCTGGGGAAAATGACAACAAACAAGGTTTAATGAAGTACACTTGAGAGTATCTGTTTTTTTTTTTTTCTTAATCACATGCACATAGCACACTGTGACTGCCTCTGCATGGACTGAGCACCCCTCTATCACATGAACAGATGACTCGAGAACCCTGGACTACTGAGGCCACAGAGATCCACATTATCTCACTGAACCATGATAAATGTGATTGACTGAACAATCATCCAATCACCTACTGAATACACTTTGAAAGGTTCTGCCCATTCCTAAACACTTCCTGTTGCTCGGAGGGAGTTGTGAAATACAGTATATAAGATGGTCCATCTGTTGTGTCAGGTTGAACATCTTAACAGGAGAGCCAAAAAGGCAGAAGTGTACCTGCCAATGTTGACAAAACAGCATGTAATGAAAAATGTTTTTGTTTCTTTCCCTCCTGACGTCACTTGCTGCCTGTGTTCAAGCAAATGTCGTCAAATCTGTGCGAATGCCTGAGTGATGAGCAGATCCAGCTAATGAGATGGCAGGGGGTATTTCACCAAAAAGATATCCCCGTCATGTTGGATTTAAAGACAGGGGACAAAAACAACAGCAGTTTGTAATTTTGGTTTAAATCAGTGGGAACTTTGTTGACTTATTATTTTCATCAACAATTTTTCCCCTGACGAAAACTGAAAAGTAACAAATTACAACTAGTGCACTCATGGACAAAAACTAAATTAACTGACATGTCATCAACAGATTGACCTGATGTGCCAGATGGACAGTTCCATATTAAAAGATGGACAGTTCCATAATAAAAAATATTTCACTAATCCATCAGGGGAGGAGCCCTGCAAGAATGTTTTCAGGGGCAGAACCTTCAAATACAACAGCAGCTTGTGATTGGACGATCGTTTGGCTCAAAACACTCATCGCGGACCAGTCCATATCAAGCAGCACTGCTATGATGTAGCATATGTAGTGTCTAAACATAGCAGCTAACGGTTAGCTGCTATGGCTAATGGCTGACGAAAGCAAACAACAGTAAATGGCCGTTAGCCGTAGCGGCTAACTGTTGTTAGCGGCTAACTGTTGTTAGCTGCAACGGCTAGCGGCCAACTATTGTTTGCCCTCGTTAGCTGTTAGCTGTAGCGGCTAACTGCTGCTAGCTAAACTACCTTGAGACTATCGTTTCACACTATACCACACAGATGTATCATTTGACACTTATATTGGACATGAACCTTGTCAAAGACAATCCCTACAAGTAAACTTCTGAGGAGAGCATGTTTTGCCAAGTATAACTGAGTTATCATGATGGCTAACTGACATTAGCCTCCATTATTTGTGACTTCACTTCCTATTAAGTCACTTCCTTTTGTCATCACGCCTGCAGCTCCTGCCTCTCTTCCCTGGTTGGGCCGTTAAACATTTAGCCGAGTGAAACCATTGGACAGTGGAGGCTGGCATGACGGAGAGGCATGATTTCAGAATCAGGCAGGTCCGTCTGCTCTGCAAGGCTATCAACAGATAAAAGCTCGATGAAAATGTCTGACAGAAACTTAAACCAATCAGACCTAATTCGGTCATGTAGGAAGTAGGGACACTAGGAATATATCCAATCACAACTACTTTGGTTGTGGGAAGGCTGGATGTGTTAAGAGGAAAATCAAATCACAGCTGCCTTAGCTCGGTGGTGGTGGGATAGGTTGTGGAACGATCCAATCAGAGCTGCTCTCTTATGAACTGATATATATTCATGTAGAGCAGGTTCGCTGTTTGTTGTCAATTCTGGTATTGTAACTGAGATGCTCTGCCAGGTAGTCTAAATAAAGGTGACTGCATTTCACACAAAATTAAAATTAGTTTCTCTTAATTTATACATTCAAACTTTACTTGCATTCAGTAAAGAGTTATTAAATGTTTCATTTCATCCAAGCCTAAAGCATGAGTCAGAAATAAAAGGAAACATAAAAAATGCCTTACACTTTACACTTCATATTTTAGTCAACTAAATTTACAATAGATTTTGTCAACAAAACTAGACTAAAATTAAAACAATTTAGATGTATAAATTATGACTAAACTAAAAGATATTTTTGGAAAAGACTGTAAGTAAAACTAATTTAAAAAAGTGTTGTCAAAATAAACATTGGTTTATGTTGTTTCATTAAAACAGCCAGGGTACACCACCGTTTCAGTTAGACTAGGACTCACTCACACGTCCGTCACACGGCCTTGTCATCTTCCTTTACAACAATCTCTAGCTGGCATAATAATTATTGGAGAATCAAACATCCAGCTGTGTCCACATATAAGACTTTAATTGAGAATGACATATTAACAGTGAGTGCATAGCCACTGCACTGAGAAGCTCTTCTTCATGTCCTTGCTCTTGTTTTGCTTACAATCTTCTGCATTGCTAAAACACCAGCGCTAATTGTTCTGAGACATGCATAAAAAATCCCTCTCCTCATTGACTCTGCCATGATCACCATCGGGTGTCTTGGAACAAAAGGATGACATGAGTCAGATGAGGAGGAGAGGAAAAGTGAGTCTTCATGTCTGCCAGTTCTGGTTGAGTGGGTTCTGGACTCAGGGGTAGGGGGTCAGACGCATATCATTGGTTTTGTTTTTCGGAAATATGAATTACACGATAATAAAGTAATGAGAAAAGACAACAAATACACGTCATGTTGTGTTTAAATAATCAGCATGTGGGAATGAGCTGCTGCTTCAACAATAACCTCAAACATTACTCACGATCATTTAAAACATCAGTGTTTATTGGTTTATTTGAGTCAAAGATAACATTGGTAAAGATGCTATGATCTGTAGTTCGAGGTTTTCATACATTTCTCCATTTGTGACGCAGTAACTTGATGGATTACTAAAAAAGTAAATACCTAACAGCACTGATAAGGTCACAAAGTCATTCAGTGACTGTAAAGGCTCATGGGGTCTGCAGTTAACATGATGAAAAAGTGAGAGACTTAAGGTCCAGTGATGAGAGAGCTTCAAAATGTCACTGTACTATATTGAAAACGCTTACACCGACATTCTTTACTTATGGAATATACATTGCATTTCTTTTTAAAGGTGTAGTCAGCGATCTTCTAATCTAATGCACTATTTGTCAAAATCACCGTATTTCTCCTCTCCATCCACATGATGTCACTACTGACAGCATGTTGAAAAAAAAGTTTGGTTTCAATACACAGCCTTGGCTCTGAATTTCAGCAGGTAAATACTGTTGATCGGGCCGAGCCACCAAAACAGAGTACACCCCCCACATCCAGGGGGCGATCATACTCATGCGCAGATCAGACAGAGGGGGGAGGGGGAGTAGTAGGTTGTGTAGCATGCGCAGTTAGCGTAAGAGAGAGATGCAATATGTGCAGTAGCAATGGCTGAAAAAAAGGCCAAAAGAAAAAGGTCAGAGGAGCAGAAAGTGAAAAAGAAGGGCTATGACCATGAAAGAGCGAAAACCCGGGTCAGCATTGGTGTTGCTTTCTGACAGTGGAGGGAACTCCGCCAATTGAAAGACCTGAAAACGGACGCGGATGTCGTCGTCTTTCTGCTGGATAGGTGAGCAGCATTAGCTTTGCGGTGCTTCACATAACAGTAACAGCCGTCAGCCATTCATCTTATTGTTTAATCTGCCAAAATGTACTGTCGTTGTGGTGTTATCAATAACGACAGTCTAGTTGTCTGACAAGTCGAGGTTACCTTAGCTACGTTGGTCAGCTACGCAGTTTCTACGGCGGTTTCCATGACAATGCACGTCCATCAGCTTTCGGGGGTGGAGCCAGGGGTGAGGTATGAAGGGAGAGGGGGGTCTAAATTTGTTTTATCAACAACTTCTCCACTCGTTTTCTCCCACATTGCTGACTACACCTTTAAAGGAAACTCCAGCATTGTTTTCTGGGGGTCATCAGTGGTTTCAGATGTCAGTATCAGCACTAGATTTGGCCTGGAGAGGTACTCTGGGGATTTCATTGGTTTCCTTAAGTCAGACGTCAGTGGGGATTTCATTGCAGATGGAGTTGATTGTTGCTTTTAACACCTTATCATGCTGCCAGGGTGAGCAGCTTATGTGTTTCAGGGCTCCGTGCTCTGACACAAGGTGCAAGTTGGTGTGTCCACCTTTCCCTGCGAGAACAGTTTGGGGACGGGGACTGCCAGGGTCAAGAAACAAATGCAATACGGCTCTGCTCTCCAAAGCTCAGCACATGTTATTCTGAACTCCATGGCCTGCGCCCATCTCTTCAGGCTCCCTGCTGCCACATACCGACCATCCTGCGGTCCACTTCCCCTTTGCTGTTGCACGCACCTCCTCCTGGATCACTGATCTCTTGCCTTTCCCTTTCGCCTCGTCATTGTGAGATGTCTTCTGTCAAGGCCTGCTCTTCCCTGAATGGCCTGTGCTGTAGCTGATCTTCAGCATACCCACAGCTTCAGCTGCCCTCCACTTCCCTCCTGTCCTTTCCTCGATTCCGGTCTATGAGACTTTTGGGTCACATGAATCACTGTATCGGAGCACCTCCCTGGTACAGCTCATCTTAAATTCCTCATTCAGGTTGCTGATTCGGAGCTTAAGCATGTTGCTTTCCCATGCAGGGTGATGCTCCTCAGGCTGTGAGGTAGACCAAGACATTTCTACAAGAACTAACTGACTCCTCTGAAGCCCTCGATCCTGGAGACTGACACCATGAGGGGACGGAGGATCTTTGGGAGGATTCCGTGTTGCAATTTCTAAGCATTAAACTTGCCTACACTATAGCTCATTTTTGTAAACTCAACAGTACAGTAAATAAAAAACATTACCGTACACTCCTGTAAATAGCAATGTTTTGATGGAAAATAATACTCGTTTTTGGTTAAATAAACAGTAATTTATCATTATGTCCCGACAAGATATTATCATTATTATTGTTATTATTATTGTTATTACTATTAACACCTAGTTTACAGTTACCTACTGTAAAATGTCTAGAAATTAAATGATTGAAAGGGCTATAGAGAATTTTTCTCAGCAAAATTGACCTATAGCAGGCAAAGGTTTTTAAATAAATGCTTAATAGTTTTGGGTGAAATAAATGTTTGGTTAAATACATGTTATCGGATAAAAAATATTGTTTGTGATTTCTTTGTATTTATTTTTTTTACAAAATGATAGCTTGCTAATACATGACTAGTAAAATAGTTAAAGATATAGTACTGTAAACTAAAATACTGCAGGTTCACGGTAGCTTAAAATGCTTACAGTAAAATAAAATACGACACTGAATGAAAATTTAGTAAGGATGCTGCTTCTTAAACTACAGTGATTCTGCTGTTAATTTAAAAACAGTAATGACACCTTGAATACAGTAGTTAACCTATAATTGAAAATACAGTAATCATGCTTTAAGTTAAAAAAGGGTATTGCTACTGTCTATGTATTTACTTGGGATGGGACGATACACTTAAACTCACGATACAGTGCACCTCGATATGCCCGGGTCACGATACGATATGTCATGATACAATATCAAAAAATTAAAAAAGAAAAAATATTACTGTGTAATTACAACTTATTTATTTTTGTTTGAGTTGCACACAGGAAAACACAAGGCCTAACAGGCCAAACACAAACAATAACACTCTCTCTAACCCTAGAGAGGTTAGAGAGAGTGGTGGTGTTGGTTCATGTTTGTTGTATTTGAGGCGGTGTACAGATGACAGCATAGCAAAGTTTACACAAAATCTCAGTCTTTTCAGTTACTCTGTTCTCGTCTTCTTCCTTTTTTAATGAGAAAGCCAAAATACTGCCAGACAGATGACTTGTATCCAGGCGGAGCGTCCTCAATTTCGACCTCATTCGACTCCATCATTCAGCTTTTTGGAGGCAAGGTAGTTGGTGCTAATGTTAGGTGTCGTCACTTCTGGTCACATGCGCTGTTACCGGATGTGACGTCTTTATTTCGCGATCCATTTTTTTCAAACTCAATGCATTTCATCACGTTCATCAAAATATCGCGATATTTTGCCAAATGATATTTCATCCCATCCCTAGTGTTTACAGTAACTTACTGGCATCTTGTTGTCAGTAAGTTACTGTAAAATTTACAGCAACCTTTTTACAGTGTGGTAGGCCTGATTTTCCAACTACTGCAAGCCAGGACTGCAGCTCTTGGTTGGTTGAATGGATGGCTGCTGCGTCTCTCAGGGTGCAATCAAAAATCTAATAAGATATTAAAATGCATGTATGCTGTACAATCAAATTATTACCACTCTCATTAATCTGTGATGATTAATAACAGTGTCTATAATGTGTTTTTGTATAAGTAGTTACAAAGAGTGCAGTTTTGAAATGCATTTAGCTAAAAGACATTATAAACATCTGTAATGGTTTGCAACAGTAAATCTGACCAATGTAAAATCATGTGGTAATGCCTTCCTTATTCACAGTTTATTGATCGTTGTTAATAGACTCTGTGCTTTTTCAGCATCTGATTGGTATTTTTCACAGCAAGATTTACTTCAGTTTTCCTCAATTTGTTGTCTGGACTGGTCTCCCCCACAGCACGATGGTGTCACATCTGTTTGATTTACAGCTGGAGGGCCTCGCTTGATAAGACATTTGATGGAGTCTCAGATGAATGAATAAGTCGGTGAATCTGTGGGAGGGGCTTCACTGCAGTGAAATAAATGGACAGCGTTGATTGGTGGTCTCTCATCCATTAATTGAGAAGGAATGCCCCCCCCCCAGTCTGTAGTCAGAGCACGAGCTACTGTGGTGAACATTTTTTACTCCCAAAGACGGATGAGCTGAGCGTGTACCTGCAGGCAGAGAGAGAGAGAGAGAGAGAGAGAGAGAGAGAGAGGGAGGGTGAGAGAGAGAGAGAGAGAGAGAGAGAGAGAGAGAGAGATCCTGAGCAGAACACGCCCTGATAAAATAGGTAGACGCTCTCAGAGGCTGAGCAGTGAGAGCCGAGCTGCCTACCTGAAAACCAACAGCCCCAATGCTCCCGCACAGGCTCACACCGCCGCGCAGCCGCCCAATGATCCACCGGGACCAGCTCATTTTCTGCAGCGACTCTGGTTTGGCTCCAGGACTTTTATCCCCGCGTGCGGCCCGGAACACCTGGACGGCCGCCGGGACTCGGTAGACAGATCCGGCTTCAGAGCAGCGATCCACCGGCGGGCTGAGCACCATGAGCAGGAAGACGCGGCGCTGGATCTTCCACTTCTTCCTCTGCCTGGGAATTTTATACCTGAAAATAGGGTGAGTTTTGGAAGTTTGGGATGTTTCAGATGAACTTTTTGCTCCCACATGCTGGAAGAAAAACTGTTTAAAGGTGATTCAGGGAGAACTGTGCCTGATTTTGAGACCAGTTTATGATCATATGGAGGGATGCACTTTTTTTTCTTGATAATCAATACGCTTAAATTAAACTACTTAAAGCATTAATCGTTCTTTTATTCCAGCCAACACTGATGCTGAAATATATGACTGAAGATCTAAAGTCTTAATTTATTCAGACTGTTACTGTGACAATCCATTTATTTTAGATTGAGGCTTAAACAAATTATATGATGTGCTATTCCAGAGTAAATGATTTTTTAGACAGACTTTTAGTGACATAACATAGAGAGTAAGTAATAGTCCCAAAGGTTTACAATATGCAAAGTGAAGACTACTTTCAACTGTGATGAATAGCAAATTTATCATTATTGTGATATAAGCCCTCACAAAGCACATCAGAACAGTCCACATTTATTATAAATTAAAAAGAATATAATTTTAACAAGCAATGCTTCTGGAGCTGCACGATCACAGCCTTGCTTTCACATCAGATAAAGCTAAAGTGGATTTAAAGCTACTTTAAGCTTCGTGTGTGCTACTTTTTGTTGAGAAAAAGGAGCATTTTCTGATTTCTGTTCAATTCAGAAGAATCACATTACAGCCACATGTGCTGTATAAACATAAAGAGTGGCGTAGGTCCAGACTGGATGTTTTAGCTTTACATGCAGTCTTGTCTGGTCTTTTTTATGGTAAAATTCTTAATACCATGTAGTGTTTTTTTTAGCAAGTGTTAGGCAAGTTACAAATTTCTATACACTATGAACTACTTATAACTCTTTAGAAAGACTTAACATATCACTCTGTATTCAAACTAACCAATTATCCTGCATTAGTGAAAAGGAGGGATTGTAACAGGAGGCTATAACACACTCAATTTCTCCTACAAGAAGTAAGCTACAATGACACTGCAATACCCCCCCCCCCCCCCCCCCCCACAGTAATACAGTGCTGAACAGATGTATTAAACCACCTGTCATACAATTGAGAAAAAGAACTTTAGAAATATTTTAAAATGTTATTCTTATCATTTTGAACATGAATCCTCATTCAAACTTTTGAACTGAATTCACCTTTTTTTACCCAAGAAGTCAGCAATTCATATAAAAGCATTTCATCCAAATTTAGTTTATTATCCTGTTCATTAGTCCAAGTAAATAACTATAATTGTCATCTTAATCAAGAAATAATAATAAACTTTTCTATTTTTAAGTGATTCTTTGTAAAGTTGTAAATATGAAAAATTCTTGGACAACAGTAATAATAATTTTTAATATATTAAAAACATCATTTTGGTTAAAGAGCTACTATAGACTGGTGTGTGAACCATTACAAAAACA
Source organism: Scarus forsteni (assembly GCA_036419115.1). Taxonomy (NCBI): domain Eukaryota; kingdom Metazoa; phylum Chordata; class Actinopteri; order Labriformes; family Labridae; genus Scarus; species Scarus forsteni. The sequence goes on from JAZDUH010000152.1 coordinate 4,719,516, forward strand.
TAAAAATGATTTTGGTAGTTTTCTGTGCTGTTAATTCAGGGCAGCTGGGGCATAAACCTTTCATTGGGTTTTGATCTTATTGATTTGTTAATCACTGTATAGTTGGGTCTTTTGAGGATACTGACAGTTCTGTTTAAATTGGTACATTTTCTAGTGATTTACAGTTGTGTTTCTTAAGGCCTAAATTATTAACCATCTCTGGCAACATTTTAAGAGAATTTGCCTTCAGCATCTGTGAAACAGAGCCTTTATAAATTCACTTAAGGTATTTGATGAATTTTCAAATGATGATAAACTAACAAAAGGTCACAAAAGTAAATATCAGCCATCTAAAACACTCCTTGAAATGTACCGCTGCTGCATCTGTGAAGTTTCTCATTTTTGCTGGTTCTGGATATTTCATATGCAGACACTCTGCATGCAGCATAATCTCTCTCTGGGTTGGTCTACTGATGGACTTTTCTTAGAGATAGTCATGAGAAAAAGAAGAATTGTAGTTTTAGTTTCCATCAAACCACACATTTGGTAGCATGATGTGCATGTGCTGGTATGTGGTTGTTGTGCATGTGCCCTTTGCATTTGTGATTTTTCTACAATATTTTGTCTGTCCGGCCGTAAGTTAGACGTTCATACTCAGTCTGCACATGCTCTCTAAGACTCTCTCTTAATCCTTGAGAGTGAGCAGGTTCACTAAATCATAGCTGAAGTTAGAAATTTAAGATAATTTTTAAGTATATTTTTGTAATTTAGTTCCAAAATAAGTTTCCTGTACCACCAGAGGTGACAGTGACTTCAATTATCAACAGACAGATTTTATAATGGCTACCTGATTTGGGCTAATTGTACCCCCATGATCAGGGAAAATTCTAATATTGATTTAATGTAAAACAACCATGCTTTATGCTTTTGTTGCCCGTGCATGTTCAATGAAAAATTCAATTGAATGAAAAATTCAATTATGCATTGAAGTCTATTTTCTAATTCGACAAATGTTCTCTTTATGTAGTAATATAAAAGTATCTTTATGTATTTTTTCAGTTAAATGACCCATTTTAAATCACTCCCATCAAGGGATGGGAAACAAAAAAAGATTCTAGTTGATAATTGTAAAGATTATAAAGGATCAAGATCATTTGTCTTTTTTTGCTTTACAGTTCCGTTATCGATTCCCTCCTTTGTTCTTCATGCTTTGCAAATCAAAGACACCACACTCTCATCCGAGGCAAACTTCAGAAATAATGACCAAAAATGTCAAAAGGTATTTAGACAGCGAACTAAAGTGATCAGAGTTTGTGTCTTAATAAAAAAAAGAAAGAGCAAGAGCATTGGATATCAGTAGTGTCAGGTGTTTGACATTGTTGTCCACTGAAAACCTATCAACACAGAAAATCATCAGGAAATGATAAGAGAATTAATAAGAGAATCATTAAAGAATGAGACTGCTAAACAGAATCGCTCATTTACTTTACTTGTTCATTTACCTTAAAAAGTCTTTTCCTTAAAAGAAAACGTTTTTTTTGTTATTCCTAAGTACGTTATTGTGATTCTTATTTAAAAGATGGATGGAGAAGCTCAAATATTTTTAGGAAAATGTGTTTATATGTGTAAAATGTGTCCCAGGGTTTTGCATTACTTCTAATGTTTTCTTGTCAAAGTTAATGATCTACAAAAGACTTAATTTTAGTGTTTTGGCATCTTTTACAGACTCAACTTTTAATAAAGAGAATACTGAGTTATTCAAAGTACAGCTCACTGTTCTGCTCTTATCCATTATGTTGAGTTAAACGTTTTAGCTTGATGCTTTGCGATGGTGATCTAAAAAAAAGGCCACTCAGGATGAAATATATAAGCATAACTTTGATAAGCAGTTACAATGATATTGCTATTTTAGAAACACCTATTTGTCTTATTTACCAGTTATATACAGAGTAGTATTCTTACTGTGATCACATGATCCAGTCACAAGTAACTAGCTACAGCAGTAAAACCAGGCTTCATGTCTTTCCCTTGAATTATCTGGCTCTATGTGAAATTATTGTCAGAATGGACGTACTGACATTTTCTCACTGTTTTAGGAATTATTAACACTTCAATTATTCAATCAATCTTAATTTGTATAGTGGCAGATAATTACAAATGTAATCTCAAGTTGCTTTACAAAACAGCCAATGCCAGTTTGTTTTGTTTGCTTTTTTATCCTTATTATTTTGTTTGTTTGTTTATGTTAGGTGTAGAGAGGATAGAGAGGCAGGCAGACACTAAAGTCAGGTTTCATGATGGTGATCATTTATGGATGCACGGACCATAAATTTGTCATATTTCTCTGGTGAACATAAATTTATTAGAGGTTATCCCTTTAAGATGTGACATCTCGTTTCCATGGTAGTTATTTGTAGAGGTAGTTATTATGGAGGTAAAATCAATAACAACTATGAATGGAGAAATTGTTCTAATATTATTATTAAGAGCCATAAATGCTGGTAGTCATGGTGACAGTCATATTTGTGTGATATCTACAGGAACTACTGTGTGTTTTGGTTGATCAGTATTAAGTTAATATCAGGAACTGTAGTGATATTTGAATGAGGCTAAAGGAAAGGCCAAATATTTGTGGCTGTAGTAGTTAAAGCTTTATAAGTCCACAGCAGCAGGCAGGCGCAACAAAGATACAGAGCAGCTTACAGGACAAAACCAGAGAAGAGGACAGGAGCAAAGCAAAGCAAAATCCCTTTAGCATGACATGGATAAAAGCCATATATTTGAATGAATGAATGTTTATTTTTCAAACTTAAAATGGAAAACAAACATATTTATATCTCTATACAAATCCAACAAAAATAAAATATAAAAGGTAAGAAAAGGCAAATAACAATTACAACATTTTTTCTATTATCATCAATCTTTGCAAGAGAATATAACAGATTCAGTGCGAAAAGAAAAGAAGAAAAAAATATCAGTTTCTTTCTGTTATATTCTGTAAGTTACCATTCAAAAGACCTTTTGAGAACAACAGTAAGCTCTTTTCTGACCTGTTTGAGAGTGAGCTCTGTGCTGCTCAACACAAGAATATGTCCCTTTTTTGAGCATACACATTCAAAGTGGAATTGATACTTCTAATTGAGCACAGATTCTCAGAAGTCATAATCATTATGACTAAATAACATCAGAAATTTAAAATCTACTGCTGAAATTCTAAAATCACATCCTTATCAGGCATGCAGAGCCGCAGAGAAACACACGTCTGCATGGTCTTCCCAAATGCCCTAACGTTCATGGCTCTTGTTTTAACGTTTGTGTTCAACAGTCATACAATCTCTCATTTTAGATTCTGAAGCAAAGCTTTACATTATACTCAGAATCACTTTTGCATGAATACACAACCTGTCGTTTATCATAAACTATAGTTTAATTTAACTCAGATGTCAGGTTTAGTGTCTCTAGGGATGGGAATCGAAAACCAATTCCAGTTGAGAATCATTAACTGCTCCATCAAAGAATCAATATCATTAATCTTTTTGCTAATCAATGCCCTTATCAATTCCGTTCAATTGACAGGGTTCAGGAGCATTAGAATTGTGGCTTAATTTTAATTACACCTACTGCACAACCTTGAGTGGAAACGCCAGTAGCTTGCAGAAGCAGATATCTATGCTATGAGGTGTTTGGCATTGTTGCCACTGAAAATCAGACCATTTGCCCACATGCAAAATTTGCTGGAATCGATAAGGGAATCGTTAAATAATTGGGTCGATTAGCAGGATCGTTAACAGCATTGGTATTCATAAAATCTTATCAATTCCCATCCCTTAGTGTCTCTGCACCAAATTAGAAAAGCTTTGCTTTTGTTACAGTTATTCCTAAAGCACTTTCATGTTTGTAAATGAGGTTTGTAAAGAGATGCTCTGAAGATGAGATCTGTGCAGACAAAGCTTTTGGGTAGAAACATGTCAGATGCTCCAAACAGCCTCAAAGTAAAATCACTACTACCATCAACATATGAGATTTACCTCCAAAGTTACTTTCAGTGATTAATATGTTTATTACTTCAAACTTAAATTACACAAACAGGTTTGAATCTTTGGACAAGTCGGTGAAACTCATCCTCTAAATAAACAACAGGTCAGCAAACTCCATAAACTTCGTGCTTGTAGCCTGTATGAGCAATATCTGCTGTAAACGCTGTCAGAGATTCAGAAATGTTCTTGTTTGCTTTTCTTTTATACTTCTTTCAGAACAGAAATAGTAGCTAAATATTAATCAATACTTGTGTTTATGCACCACATTTTTGGCACAATGTTGGTATCAGCAGGTAGTAGCCCAAAAAGCTGATTATCTGTATCATCCATCCATTGATCATGTATAAAACTTAACATCCCTGTTGGGGCCACTGGGGCTGGAGCCTCTACCAGCTGATATGAGGCAAAAAATGAGGATATCAAACCAGCAACCTTCTTGTTGAGAGGCACATGTACTACCTGCTGTGCCACTGTGCTGCCTATTTGTTTTATAGACATGACCAGTTTATCAAATCTTAATTCTAATATGTTGGCCTTACATATCAGCATACAAATCCCATATATGGATCATTAAATCATCAGACTGATCAGATATGTCATGATGCTTCATCTTTTCATCCCTGAATTTCTACGTAAACACACTATTATTTACAATAAAGCTAAATGTCTGCCTGATGTTTTGCTTGTTTCAGATAAGTGTCTAACACAAATGGACTGTCACAAAGAAAGGAACATGTTCAGTCTTATCCAGAAAAAGACTTCTGTAAAAATAAACATGTAAATCAGAATCAGTGCAAAGGATTCCTGACTGTTCATTATACTAAAAATCAGAAAAATACAACATTAAGAACCGGTTTGGAAAACCTCAAAAATGCAGTGCTGGCTGCTCATGAACGATCAATATATCAGCTGTGTTCTGCCAAATATGTTGTTTCCTTATTTTGATTATTTATTTCATGACATTACCTGCTAATGCCCATTTCATATCATCAAGGGAGCTGTAATGGGGGATTGTTAGACAGATTTTAAGAGCCCTAACTTATGATTGTATCTGTATTTTTTACACATCAATTTATAAACTTTTTGTCACAGGTCTTTGAAGATCTCTATTTTCTTCAGTTTAAAGACATGTCAAGATTTCTCTTTTTTATTGCAAAAGAATGATATTCAACCATCTCTTGCATCAGCTTATATCAACATCACATCTGTATTAAAAAGAAAGAAATTGGACGCATGTTTGGGAATTGGTTTCATTAGGGCCTTTGCTGTGTCTAAAAGCACATGTTGAAAAGAGGTTATAGAGCAAGACAAGTGTGGATCATAAAATCAGTCAAGAGGACTGATTTTATGATCTACCAAATATTTTTGATGCTTGAAATCCAAAAAATGGGATAAACACTGATAAGGCGTCACAGCATCTTATCAGTGTTTATTGGTACCTACTAATATCAAATAAACTAAAATCTTTTACTCTAGAAATATTTATTTAACGAGGAATTTAGAAAAAAAATCCAAATTTCATGAATTTGCTGTCATGCATTTAAACCTGGCACGTCACAAATGTAAAGTTAGATGAAATAATTAAAATAATAATAATAACACTATTATTAGTATTAATAATAATTACTTTCATTAACTACAATGCTGCTTGTGTATTACAAAATCCTTAAAGATTTTTGGTCAGGAACAGAATTTTCAGAAAGTACACAGATGGCCGATGGAGTAAGTCCAGAACTTGTCTACATCTGCGTAAATTCTCATTCATCAAGACATTTCACTTATCATCCAAGAAGCTTCTTCATTTCCAAATTGCTGATGAAGGAAACAGACATTTATCTTACTTGATACTACCTCCAGTAAGGTATCTGCTTCCTTCACCAGCCATTTGGAAATGAAGAAGCTTCTTGGATGAGAAGTGAAATGTCTTCCCAAAACTTAACACAGCCCAGTTGTCTTGTTTTTGAATCTTCAAGATATCCAGACTCGTCATATAACTGTGAGTATTACAAATTCTCCAAGCACAGCTGGACCTGCTTCATCCAGCGTGCCTTACTGCACCATTCAGCAGAGACTCAGACATTAAACGACTGATTTGAACATTTCCTTTCCCTCCACAGGGGTCTGTCATCGGTGGTCGCGCTGGGAGCGAGCATCATCTGTAATAAAATCCCCGGCTTGGCCCCCCGTCAGCGGACTATCTGTCAGAGCCGGCCCGATGCGATCATAGTGATCGGAGAGGGGGTTCAGATGGGGATCAATGAGTGTCAGTTTCAGTTCAGACATGGACGGTGGAACTGCTCGGCCCTCGGGGAGAGGACCGTGTTTGGGAAAGAGCTCAGAGTGGGTATGTTGCACTTTGATTTCACCTTGATTCTAGCTAGAAGGATTTAATTGAACTTAAAAAAAATTCTGTTCTTTATTTACTAATGCCTCTGCTGAAACACTGAAAAAACTTTTCAGTGAAACTGGTTGAGCCACAATGGGCCGTTGTCAAAAATGACTTTATCCTGAAAATGTATGGTTAAATTATTCAACAGAGCATATCAGACAATTGATAAAAGCTGTTTTGCTTTGTTGGTCAGCTCACGAATATGCCTTTATTATCCCTCTTAGTTATAAGTTCACTTTGATACCCCTCCTTCACTTCATGTTACTCTGTCCTGCCCAACAAAGAGCCCTCAGAAATGACTGTTGTGACTGGAGTGGAAAAAAATGTTGACATGGAAATACATATTATTGTTGTCCTGTGTAATCCACGTCTTGAACCACTTGCTCAGAATACCAGTTTTTATTCCAAAACATGGTTTGTTGTTGTACTGGTTGTTAAGATTTCTCTGTAAAGTTGACTTGGTTTTGGAATACGACTGGAGACTTGAACCAGCAACCTCCTGGAAAGCCAGAGCACTACCCGCTACACCACTATAGAAGAGTAAACTTAGAATACAGCTCCAAAATCCTCCTTTAACTTTTTACCTCTGCCAAGGGGGAGAGGTTTGGCTCGTTTGTCTGTTAACAAGATTACTGGAAACTTTTTGAACAGATTTTGATGTCATTTTCAGAGAATGTTGGTCATGGTTAAAGGAAGAAGTGATTAGATTTTAGTGGTGATCACATTCCAGATGTGGAACCAGGACTTTTTGAAGGATTCTTCGATGTCATAACTTGGCTAAGAAAATTAGAAATGCCCTGGCGGAGTGTTGTGCTCTATGAGTATGACTAGTTTAATATAAATTTAATAAAGAATAACTTCCTAAAATAGAATATAAATTCTGTATATATTTGTTTGGAATATTGTAAAATCAGGACTATTAACTTTTAAGATTGGGATGCACAGATCAAGCCTTTTCTGCATATTCTGACACCTGTTAGTGAGACTGTCCAATACTAATAAGATATCATGATTTATCTTTTGTTATAACAACTGGTTGAGGGTTTTCTTGACAGAGAAAAAGCTTTTCTGAAGAAATGCAACAGTTACCTCACTGACTTTCAACTAAATCACACCATGGGATAATTTATTAATTGTATGCGTTCATTATGTAATTTAGTGAAGTAAATGATTGATGGACTGAAAAAGTTATGTAGTCAGTCCAGTGGGTTTAAAGGTTCAAATAATGAAAAATACCTTGAAAACATTCCCAAAATTACAGTCAAAAAATTATGTAATAATTCTGTGTTCTACAAAAGAAACAAATATCCAAAGGCAGCTGTATTTATCCAAGGTTCCAGCCTAAACCTAGAATTTGTTTCTCTTTAAATTTAAAACCTCCAATTTCAATGAACTTGGGATGTTATGCAAGAATTGATAAAAACATAACACAATTTTTCATTCATTTTCTGTACCGCTAATCCCTTTTGGGGTTGTGGGGGGGCTGGAGCCTATCCCAGCTCCGAGCAAGAGGCGGGGTACACCCTGAACCGGTCGACAGTCAATCACAGGGCAACATAGAGAGACAGACAACCAATCACACTCACACTCATACCTAAGGGCAATTAAGGGTGACCAATCAACCGAATGGGCATGTTCTTGGTCTGTGGGAGGAAGCAGGAGTGCCTGGAGGGAACCCGTGCATGCACAGGAAGAACATGCAAACTTCACATGGAAAGGCCCTGCCCTACCTGGGGATCGAACCGGGGACCTTCTTGCTGTGAGGCACGTGCACTACCTGCTGCACCACAAAAACAGAGCACAATGATTTGCAAATCCTGTTTGACCTGTATTTAATTGAATACTAAAGAAAGATAAAATACTTACTTTTCAAACTGATAAACTTTTTTGTATTTTTTGTAAATATTCACTCATTTGATGCCTCAGCAAGTTTAAAAAAAAAGCGAGGACACGGGCAACAACAGACTAGATAAGTTTGAAAAATGCTCAAATAACAACTGCTTCCTCAGGTGACCAGGTTAATTGGATATATGTGAGTGTTTTGTAAACCAATGCCTGAGCAAATCGAGGGGCAAGGCCATAAAGACACTGAATCCCAGGAACCTTTGATTTCCCAGGTAGCACTCAATTTGAAACCAACATCATTCTGTGGAGGATTTTACCACATGGGCTCAGAGCACTTCAGAAAAGTTAAACTCAACTATGCAAAGCAAAAGCCGTTTATCAAGACAGAAACTGCGCGTGCTTCTTTAAGCTTATTTGAAATGAACAGATGCAAGTTAAAAAAGTCTGCTGTGGTCTGATGAGTCCACATTTCAGAATGTTTTTGTAAATCATATATGCCATGTCATGCTAAGTAGGAAAATGACTATCCAGACTGTCAGCACTGCAAAGTTCAAAAGCCAGCACCTGTGGTGGTATGAGTTTGTGGTAGTGCACAAAGCATGGGTAACTTGCACATCTGGAAAGGCGCCATTAGTGCTGAGATGTACATAAAGGTTTTGAAGCAACATGCTGCCATTGACATCTTTTTCAGGGATGTCCCTGCTTATTTCATGAAGACAATGAAGACACATCCTGCACATGTTACAGCAGTGTGGCTTCATAGTGAAGGAGTTCAGGTATTAGACTGCCCCCCTGCAGCCCAGACTCCTTTTGAAAATGTGTGGAACATTATGAAATGCAAAATATGATATTGGAGACCCCATACTGTGGAGCAACTGAAATCGTACATTAGGAAAGAATAGGGGGAAAAATCATCCTACAAAACCTCATCAGTTATTTTCCTTAGTTTCCAACACTTACCGAGTGCTGTTAAAAGAAAGGTGATTAAACACCGTAGTAAACATGCTCCTGTTCTAGTGTTTTGGAAATGAGTGAATATTTGAAGTATAACAGTTAAAGAGTATCACTTTGAACATTGTATCTTGAAAACTGGCATTATTTTGAAAATTGGTGATTGGGAATATGTCCTTACAATCCCTGACATTAAAATATTTAGAAATCCAATTTGAGAATGACTTTTGCCCGACAATCATGCATTTTTCAATGACTGTTTTCTGGCTATCCTGATACCATAAGTGATATATTTAAATAAAACAGGTATTTATGAATGCAGCCTAATGACTTATTGATGAAAAAATACTCCTTGATTTAGGACATAAATCTTTTGACTCCCAAGAACTTGCCCACCTTTTTTCTCCACCTGCCCACCCTAATGGGGCAGGCTTGAACCAGCCCTGTGTCTGACTGAATAAACCTTATTTTTCCAGATTCCTCCATATGTTTGACTCACTGCATAGCACAGTGATTAATATCATATCTGTCAGAGTCAATGTCTTTTCGCTGCATTTTAATGTCACTGAGAGTTAATTTTCAGTGATATGCTGAGTAAAAAGCTAATATTCAATCCTCATCTTAACTTCAACTCTGAGTTCTTTCTTCATGGTGCAGGATAAGACATTGTCGAGACATGTCAGCATGCCTCAATCTTCATAGTTACAGAGCTCACAGATTGTTTTTGACTAATAAAATAGTTATTACTGAGAAATACTATGCTTTAGATTTACATGCCTGCATAATAGTACAGCACGGCCTTAATAATTTTGTGTTCCCTCCACTCTGATACCAAACCCAGCATGTTGTATTTAATTTTTTGCTGCTTTTTACTACCTAAGAAGTTGGCTTTACTAAAGAGTTGTGGAAAAACTTTAAAAACTGCAAATGTTTTCTAAGAATAGTTGTCTAAAGTCAAATATCCCCCTGGAGCTAAGACCTCTGACACTTTGACAAAACCCTGCCAGTCTGCAGCTCAGGCTCAGTGCATGTGCACTCTGTGGGAAAACAAAGCCACAGATCTGATCTTCTGTTGTGGAATAAGTCTCGAGGCGATGCTTGCTTCAAAAACAAGACTGTGGAAAGAGTCGTGGATCCTCTTTTACACACTGCTGTGTTGTGCTTCAGATTCATCCTGTCATCTCTGAGACAGACGTGGAGCCTGAATGTCATTTTTCTTTAAGTGTTACTGAGGATTATAGCTCACACCTCAGGCTGCTTCAGTGTTTAATACGATGCTTGCTGCACCTTGCACATAAACAATAAAGTGATTTGCCCTGAATTGTTGTCGTGTTAACTACATCAAATGTAAATTAAGGCCTAAAGATCCAGCATGTCCCATCTGACTGGTCAAAGAGCACACGAAGTCACAGGACACTGTTTTCTGTGTGCAGGGCTGCCTGCAGCTGTGAATTGGCCCCCCAGAAAAGTCCCATAATAAGCCCCAGGTTGGTTTAGCATGTTAGAATCAGAAACAGAATCAGAATTGTATTAACTGCAATGTACATTTGCACATGCAAGGAATTTGACTTGGAAAATTGGTGCAGAAACAGCCAACATATTATTAGAATAAAAATCCAAATAAGGACCAGGAGGAATGAACTAAAGTATACAAATATGTAGAAACTAGTGCAAAATTAAAGGGACTGTGAGGAGTTTCTAAGTAATTACAAAAAAGTCTCACTTTTAGATATATGCCTGATCGAAATACACACTTTAAGATGAGTTTTATAGCATCAAAACAGGTTATCTATAAATGCTATTCCTTAGCCTTCAGGTCAGGTCGGACAGGGCTGGACTGGCCTGGATACTCAACTTCCGGAACAAGACAATTAAAACTAAAGCAAATTTATATTATTCTGACAGGTCTTAGAGCACCGGGCTGTAAGTAGCGATATATAGCCGGCTACAAAAGTACAATACTAAGTTTTCCAAAAACTGCTTGTTGTCACACATCAAAAACTACCTCTACTTAACCAGAAAGAGATACATTACCTCGTCGCTTTGCATCCTGTAAGTTGTTGAAAAAAGAAGTTGTAAAGCAATGCAGAGTTCTGAGGAAGGTCCGAGTTTCATTCATTTAGCATCACAACAAACACACGCTTAGGCTTGTGGTGCGTTCAAGTTGTAGTCAGAAGCAGGAATTTCTGAGTTCTGAGTAGGAAACTAAAACTGGAACATCCCCCGAAGTCAGAGTTTCCTCCTGGGAACTCGGGGAAACCTCCCCACCCCTGAGTTGACAATCGAAGATGGATGCCCCCGGTGTGAACGGTTATTTAGCTCCTGTAATAATCAATTTATTTGCACTTCTGACTGGGGTGTGTTGCTCTAGATCAGCTGTATACATAGTATTGTTAGACTTATATTTACAAAAATGCTGCCATAGTGAAAATTATAATCTTCATACAACAACACAGGGTGTGCCAACAACAGCTAACAATAGCCTGGTAGCACGGCATGTTTTTTTCCGACTTCAACTGTAACACCGATAAGTCGGAGATGATGTCACTCCCAGTTCCGAGGTTACTGGAATGCAGCATTACGACAGTCGCCGCACGTGCTCATGGGTAGCAGAGTCATAATGTCGCCGGAAACAGATTCTCCTCACTGTCCCTTTAAGTAAGGTATATATCAAAAATATACATTTGGCACAAAAACAAAACCCATAACACAACCTAAAACATTTACAAAAAGGTGCGGTGAAGAAGCTGTACAGATTAGCACTTAAACTTTTGACAGTATCAATATGATATAACTATAAATTTAATGTGCATGTCTGTAAAATAATAGTTTGGCATCAGTTCAGTCTGTTTTATGGAGGGGTGGGCGGGGGTAGGGCTGGGGCACTGTTCATGATGCTGGCAGCAGAGCGGGAGAAACTGTTCAGGTGGTGCTAGGTTTTAGTCCGGATGGACTGCAGCCTCTTGCATGAGGGGAGGGTCGCTAAGAGTCCGTGCTCAGGGTTAGAGGGATCGGCAGTGATTTTACCTGCTCTCCTCTCAGTCCTGAGGGGGGATAAGTCAAAGAGATGGCAGGTTGCAGCTGATCACCTTCTCTCCAGAGGGAATGGCACGTTGCAGCCTGCTCTTGTCTCTGGTGGTGTCTGTACCAGACGGAGATGGAGGAGGTGAGGATGGCCTCGGTGTGGAAGTGCACCATCATCATCTTTGGCAGGTTGAATTTCTTCAGCTGCCTCAGGAAATACATGCTCTGAGCTCTTTGATAAGGGAGCTGATGTTTAGCTCCTACTTGAGGTCCTGTGCTGCTGCTGCTGATGGTTACGTTCTATCCAGCTGGGTCATATGCCAGGCTTTTGAGTTTACACTACCTAAGGGGGCACAGAAGAGTGACAGCACCAGCCTCTTGTCTCTGGCATACCACTGCCTGTGTTTTATGATTTATGTGGCTTGGTAGACTGTTTGCCCTTTGGCTTAAATAAATGGTCTGATTCTGATTCTCTAGGCCCATGAACAACATTATTATTACACAAAGAAAGGCTTGAACCATGTAAAAAGAGGTGGCATATGCTTTTAAACAAGCAACATTTAAAAACGTATACTTTTGTTGCCTGAGTTAGAAAGGCTAAATATTTAGGTTTTAGTTACTGACTGAATTCAGGATGAACCATTTCTTTGTTAACCATTTGTGGCGTTGCATGACACTGGGCCCCAGAAAGTTTTACACTTTATCCCCCTTAAGGGCATAAGGGCAGTCTTAGCAGTGTGGGTGAGTGTGTCAAGGCCTTAAAGGTCCATGTGTGTTTGACCAATTACGTCATGTCTTGAGTGTCTACTAATCAAGGATTTGATTTAAACTGAATGGAAAAATTACAAATGTAGGTTCTGTAGAAGTTCAGATGCTGCTCCTTTCCCCTCCCCTTTAGAAACAGTAAGGGAGGCTACAGGAGGATATTATAATGAGCTCTCTGCTGATTTTCTGACCAAACAATGTCTGATGGAAATTTGGGAGATTGGTTACAGGCCTTTGAGTGGACTTTCAAAACAGTCATAGCATCTGCCTGTGACAAGCAGAAAAGTCAAGTGTAGGTGGAAGCTGTTTAGTTATTAAGACTGTAATTTTTCCTCAAAATCAAACTTGGACTGCCTTCAAACATACACCCAAATACCTGAAGTTATTTACCTTACAGTAGTAAGGGGACAGTGACACTCTTATCCATGCATTCGGTAAATACCCTGCCAGAAAAATGTGGGTTGAAATCTTGAAGAAGCATTGTTGCTCTCGACTGCATAACTTGGATGAAAACCTAAAGGTTGAGCCGACATATTTGTTGTGGAGGATGAGTGTGTAATCAGCTTTGCATATAACCGACACACAGCCTAGTCTTTGATTTTAAAGTTGCCATCAACAGTGTTTAACCAAAAAACTACCACACAGTGCTCCTCAGATGATTTGGTCCTGTTATTGTCCGCCCAGAGTGGCAACTGTGGTTACTGAGGTCAAGAGAGCAGTTTATGTGGCTGACGATCAAGCTGTGCTGAGAGCACCCTCTGTTGGATGAAATGGTCCACTGCTCCAGGTGCCCTGATGTGCCACTATACTAATTACTTTATACTCAAAAAAGCCTTTATACTTTATACTCCCATATAAGCTGTGAATTCTGAAACATAATAAACAGCATGAAGTGAAAAAGCAAAGTGCAGTTCTCCACCATTCGAGAGTTTAGCAGAAGGTGTAATCTTCTACTGCTCCCCAAACCCTTTCTAACAACATAAACACCAAAGAAAATAGATTTTGAGGACATGTGGAACAACATGATATAAATCACTGATGAACTTGTCAAGGTTGACATGAACAATGTGAGAAGATTCATGGAAAAAGTTGTCTTTGAAAATATGTTGTTTTCAAAAATAGGGAAATCTTGGTTTTTACAACCACCAGTTTTCATGAGGACTTATTTTTACACCCTCTTCAAAGCTTAACCGTCTCCATGTTTGTTCATAAAACACTTTTCTCTCAAAAGATTCAAGTTCAGACAGGAACTCTCTTCTAGGTTTACCGATATACCTCCAGGCAGGGCACCTTGTTATGTTGAATGATTTTTCTGCAGCTTCAGGACAGAGCTACATTTCTCATGACTGACTCTAGGTTGCACTATCCAGATCTTTTGCCAAAATTAAACATAAATCAGGCAGAGCTCCAGCAGACAGCAGGTCAGCTGGAGTCAGTGCTGCTCAGGTCCAGCTCCTCAGATTCTGTCTGAGTCTTTGTCTTATTTCAGCAGACTGGAACACTGATAGCTGTCTTAATACATACATCTGGATGACTGCTGGCAGTGGTGCAGAAATGCAGTGTTTTGGCAGGATGATCAAGTACCCTCCCCGCCCACTGAGCTGGATACTCCAAGTAGATAAAAGTGGGTATGAGCTGGTGTGCATGATAATAACCAGTATTTGCTTTGTTAATATTTCCAGTCTCATGGTGTTGCAAACATTTTAGACAGGTGTAAAAGTGCCTTTAAGTACAAATGTTTTCACAAAAAAAGTTTATTCTTTTATGTTTTTTATCAGTATAAACATTTCCAGTGAATAAACAGAAGAGACAATTTAAGGTCACTTTTAGACCTAAAATTTGGTGGACTTGATTTGGGGGTGAACTTGAAACCTTGTTTCATTTTTGTCTTGGTTTGGTTTGATTTCCCACTGCACCTAAGTGGACCAAAGTAAACTGTTGTGCAGCTTGCCTCATTCCACTTGTCGAGACTGTAGCTTTGGTTTTTTGTTCCTGTCATTGTGTCATCCCATTGAGGTTGCATGAGGTGGCACATGCGTATTAGCTGGAGCGATGTGTAAACATATTCCACAGGGATTTGTAGACTTAAACCTGAGGAGAGGATTGTAGGGCAGCAGTGCTAATGCTAGCCACACTCTGCTTATTTTAACCAATGAATGCTACATTACCTGTTCTGTTGTGATATTTGGCCAAATCCAAGCCACAATTCACTCTGTTTTAGTTTGCTTGACTTGTTTGGTCATTGTCTAGTTTGGATGGCGTTCACAACCATCTCAAGTTGACAAGTGATACAGACAGTGTGACAGTTCCATTGGCAGCAGCTCTTCTTCCGTGAACTCCGTTTCATACAGATATGATCTTGGCACCAAAATAAATGGAATTTCATCATTGCTGTCATAATCACTCATTTTTAATTTCTTACATTGTCACTTACTCACACTGCTAAGAGTCAGAACAAACTAATCATGATTCTGATGAAAGTTACATGAGGCTGCAATCAGTGTCTGAAGTCTCTAGCTTGTTATGTTTACAACAGCTGAGGCAGAGTGATTCAGCGGCTAGCAGCAACACAGCGCAGAGGAATATGTGCAAGAGTCAGTTAGTTTCATATAAACTTCCTTTTTCTGAAAAGTTAATGCATTAGAAAAATCTAAATTGGTACTCTTAAACTGTGGGATTCTTTTTTGATGAGAGTTCTTGTAGGTGGAGAAAATATCCTTTGTTCTACGTATGACACTTCCCTGTTTGAGGCTGGTTCTGCGTAACAGACTCTTACAGTCTGTGGCTTACTGAGGTAGAGGAGAGAACTTCCTACTGCATCTAATGTATTTAGTGGTCATATGGAGCCATGATTTCATGCACAATAAATGAAGCACTTTGTGCTACATTTTATTTGTATGAAAAGTGCTATATAAATAAATTTTGATTGATTGATTGATTGATGTGACCACCCTGTGCCTACACAACAATATCAAGTTTTTTTCAGTAGACATTCACACAGTTCTTGAAGAAACACTTCTGGTGGTTTGTTCCAAGCATCCTTGAGAACTGACCTCAGATCTTTTGTTGATATGTGCTGGCTCTAATGCTCACCACCACAAAAAGGACACTGGCTGTATGTTAATGGTTGTTGTCCTGCTGCAGAAGAAGCTTAGATGCTTGATGGTGTTGATTTATGGACATGTGTTTGCTTGTTTTTCTCTGCATTGAAGGCATCTTCAATCCTGATCAAACTCCAACTCCCTTTGCAGAAATGCAGCTTTCAATATGCAAGGAACCCCTGCAATGCTTCTCTGTTGCTTCAGATACTCATCATTATGCTTGTCCATCCCCAAGGAGACAAACTGCCCCCGATGACAGTCAAATACACTGCACAGGTGTAACATTATAACCTCTGATGTGTGTTTGATGTTGCTGAAACAGAATAAGGTGATTTTTTAACACCGTGAAATCCCAAGAATCTTCCAGGGCATGAACTGAGTGTTAGATCAACAGGCAGAATACATACTGGCATTGGTATCACTTAAATCTTAAATTACTAATCTAATATGAAAAAAAATCAACAGAAAGACTAGAAAAGCACTCTGAGGGTGCAGATCTCTGCCAAGTTGCTCAGTTCCACCCATAAATTGTGATTTCCACTCAACATTATAGTCCTATATTTATTTTATACGCACATTGTAGAATGAAAAATATCAATCTGCAAGAAGTGCTATTTTTGATGATACAAATATCATCCAATACAGTCACCTAGTTGGTAGTGGGTCTTGTAACGTGTTGACTGAACCAATTTGCTGCTGCGTGTACAGATGTTGGTGCTGTGCGCACTGAGGTGCTTCTAGTGGGCGAGTCACCAGGCCAGAGGTTGGAGCAAAACCGCAGATCTTTGGTGTGCGGTGCGTTCACTCTGTGTGGAATATGGGGGTTAGGTTGTTACACAAACACACAGACTTCTGCTATGATTCACTATGTCCATCTTGACATTATCAGCAGCCTTGTTTCAAGTGATTGAAACTGCATCTTTCAGTGCCTTTCAGTGACATGCTGTTCGGCATTCTGTGAGACAGCAGACTGTGTCTCTCTGTTGACCTTTGACTGCTTCTGATGGGATTTTACTGTCAAGAAAATAAGAGAAGTAGAATATAGAGTCATCTGATTGGTTAATTGACTGTGAAAAGTGGCACCTACTCGTTGGGTCAGAATGGGGGTTAGTTAACAAGGCTGCTACATTTTTCATTTTGGATCTACAAAAAGAAAAACTTTTGGGGTAAAAAACACTGCATTTCACTGCTGAACTAAGACTTTCTCAAAGGGATACACTGCATCTTACAGCTCCAGAGACATAAGCAAACATATTATGCATTACTGCTCAGGGACACTGACAGTCCCTTAGAGTTGGGAGGGTTATGATGATGTCTTTATGGGACAATTCTTTAAAACGTGTGAATGATTTTCAAAGATTTCCTCATGTGCTCCCACAGGACTTATCTCCACTTAATTAAAGCTCACTTTGACCTGAAGCTCTCAGATTTATGGGGTGGAGATCCATCAATGTAGGGAGGCTGTGCATGCCTCTCAGAATCACCTCTACAGGGTGGAGCACAGATTGACAGTCACTGGGACAATAGCCAAACGTTTTGCCAAAAACATTTTAGCAGTATAAAAAAAGAGGGGGTGATGCTGTATGCCAGCTAAATACTGTCACTGCTGTTTTTATCTTCTGCACTCATCCCAAAAGTGAATCACAGCAATATTGAAAACAGTGTCTTGACCTTGAATGTTATATTAATTTTATGATACTGATATAAAAAGCAGAACAAAGGGGAAAAAAAATCAAAAACATATTAGCGCAGTAAGGTCCTGAGACAGTGAGGGTCCTGAGATAGAGAAGTGAACTGTGAAGTGTTTTAGTGTCTTGCTTCTCTCCTAAGTCCTTGTCAAGCAAGTAGATACCATTCTTTCGACTGTGTGTCCACTAACAACAAAGAGACAAACAAAGCTTGCCCACTGCTTTAACTTCAGCTCAAACACTGGGAACCAATGGGTAGCGCTAGCCTGCCTCTGCCTTCAGTCATCAGATAAACTCTTCAGCAAATCTAAATGATCATGTGTACTTGTTGTGGCTTATTTTTTTTACCCCTTCTTGTTACGTTATCTTTTACTATCATCATAATTTTTTTCTCAATTCTTTATCAGATCTAATGCTGCTGTAATTATGAAGTGAATTATATACCAAAAGATAAATATGGACTAAGCATTCATTTAGGGTTATAAGTAGGGATGGGACCGATCCGATCCAGTATCGGTATCGGCGTCCGATCCAGGCATAATTCACGGATCGGATCGGTCCGATCCGCGTGCCACGGGGCGCCCGATCCAACACACAACACACAGGAGACATGTGACGCCACTCCTCATTTCAAGAAATCCATTCCACAGTTTGCAGCCAGCCAGTGTGTGCGGAGCATAGTGCCCCTGTGAGTGTGACGCCGTCTATTAGCCACCTGAGCTAACAAGCGCTAACAACAACATATCTGCTGTGTGGAGTAATTCTGTCAGTTCTCCTCAAAATCAAAGCCGAACGGTTTTCGGATATGCCCCTCGAAAATAAGGTACAGAGACTCAATCATCCGCCCTTTCGGTAAACACCCTGCCGAAAACAACACAGCCACATGGGGTAAAACTCTTGACGAGGCTCTGCTGCACTCGGCCGGATGAAAAGCCGTTGGCTGAGCCCGCAAATAAGAGGAGGACGAGTGACTGAACTGTATTTCACAGAACACACAGCCTGGTCTTTGATTTTAAGTTTGCCATCAACGGTGTAGAACCAAAAATACGTCCTCACAGCTCTAATCAGATTTAGTCCGTTCCGTTCAGAGTGGAAACTCTGCACTGAGATCAGCAGAGCAGCGGATGTATCTGAGGGTCAAGCTGCGCTCACAGCGCTCTCTGTTGAAACGGTCCACTGCTCCAGGCGCTCTGATGTGCTGCTACACTCAATATTTTTCATTCAAATATTTATTTACTATTTGGTTACATATATTTATCCCCATATTCGATCAGCTATTCGGGTATCACAGTTAAAGATTAATCAAACATCTGAAAAGGCACCACGTGAGCGAACACCAGGAATATTTTTATTTTATTTTATTATATTTTATTTGGGGAAGGTAGAGATGTTTGCAATTATTTCATATGTCACTTATGAAAGCTGCTGCACTCTACTTGATTTGTGTGCTGTTCAGAAGCACTAGCCCGTATGGTGTTATTATTTTTTTTGGTAGTGTAAATAGTTTAGAACAACAGACACTGTCTTCTTGATACACATTTTATATCAAAAGTGAGACAATTGAAAACAGACCTGCTACAAGACCCATACTCTGCTGTTCATATCAAGCAGCCCTCGTCTCTATGGAGATTGACTGTATCCTTACAGTGTTCTGCACTTCATTCAATAAATGTTGCTATTCAATTTAAAGCCCTTACAGGTGTATGTTTTTTGTTTATCTTCTATGTAAATAACTGTTCTGTGGTTAATTACAGCCTCATAATCAAATTTTACACATAATTTCAACAATATTGATAATATTAATATTCCAGCAATAATAGCCGTGGTATCGGAAAAGTATCGGTATCGGCCGATACCCAAATTCAGGTATCGGATCGGAAGTGAAAAAACCTGGATCGGTGCATCCCTAGTTATAAGGTTGTAAACCTTGAGTAAACTAGTTTAAAAGAGGGGCAGCAGTGAGTAGTGCCCCCAGTGTCAGCAAGGATAGGCTCCAATGGATGGATGAAATTTAATAGAGCAAGCAGCAGGATGGTACAGCAGGTAGTGCACATGCTTCACAGCAAGAAGTTTGCTGATTTTACCCCTGTGCGGATCCGGGGATTTTCTTTGTAAAATTTGCAAGTTCTTCCCGTACATGTGTAGGTTCTCTTCAGGGACTCTGACTCTGACTCTCTCTCCTCCCACAGAACAAAAATATGACCATTTGGTCAATAGGTGACTTGATTGGTTGTCTGTCTGTGTGGCCCTGTGATTTGCTGCCGACTGGTTTAGGGTATACCCCACCTCATGCCAATATCAACTGGGATAGGCTTCAGTTCAAGATAGATGGATGGAATTTAATAGAGGGCAAAATAGGAGAGTCTTATTGGGGGTGAAGATGCTAACCCTTACCTGCATCAGTCACTTACACTTTTTCATTTTCAACAAAAATGTTCTTTTCTTTTAATATCATGTCTATGTAAATGCAATAATAAAGCTCTGCTCCTTATATTCTTCATATGTGGTTAATGGTGAAGCTGTCGAGGCGACAATGTGGTGCATGGAAATGGCTGGTGATGGTATCAGTGGGCTAGACAGTCTTGTTTAGGTTCGGCACATACATCCGTTTTTTGGTCATGGCTTTTAGGTTAAAGAGGACATATCATGCTGATGCATGATTTAATACTTACATATAATATAATAAATTTGAAACCAAGACCTTACACCCCCTTAATTTTAAAAAAATGAGGTATTGTATTTTTTCTGATATCCTAGAACGAGATTTGATGCCTCTGAAAATAGGTCATTGCGAGATATCCACGAGATTTCAAATGTCATGACATCACGAGGTACCTTTCTTTTTATTGGAGTAATCTGATAAAACACTTCCTCCTCTGTGATGTCCGTTAGCCCCAAACCCTCACCGAGGAACACATCCAGCAGCAGTATATAGCTCCCTTGCTAACTCTCCCTCATTACCAGCTCTGGCCTGTAGGGTGACTCAATACGCGGTCGCTGCTTTGAGCCTGCTGGAAAATACAGCAGAAGAAGAAGGACAGGCTGGCTCTACCCCCGATAGAACTGACCAATCAGAGGACAAAGAGCTGTGACATTGCGAGGTAACTTTAGGTCATCCTTGAGACGAAGCGTTTCAACAAGCGCTTCATAATGGCCTAAAATAAGGATATTGAGAACGCTATTGTGGGGCAATGAAGGAACTAAATGACTTGTACTGAGGGCAGAAATGCTTTACAGGCATCCTAGTCTGGCATAGTGAAAAGGAGAAACAAGCATGATATGTCCTCTTTAAGTTTGAACAGCCTCAGCTAATTGGGGTGTTTTTTTATTTATTTTGTAATAAGGTTCAATTCCATCTTGAGAAGATTAATCATATTTCGCTAGAGCAGGAAGTGCCTATTGAGGAGGAAAATGATTTTCAGGTTGGACAAATGCTGAACTATCTTCATCTGGAATTTCTACCATGGGAATTAAAAGCCAATTCCAGTTGAAAACTGTTATTAATTCCATCAAGGAACCAATATCATTTGTACGTTTGCCAAACAATTCCCTGATCAGTTCCTTAATGTTGTCCTGCATTCGTTGTAAATCAAGGACATCACGCTCTCATCAGATTCGGTTAGCAGAAAGGGGAATGAAGAAGTCAAAAAACGTGATCAAGACAGGCTTTTGCTTAATTTTCAACAAAAAGATACTAACTGCACATATTTGCCACTGACATTGTTGCCACTGAAAATCTGTGAAGACCAACTTTTGCACAAAAAAAATCAGTAGGAATTAATAAACAGAATTGTTAAAGAATAACATGATTAATAAGCAGAATCAATAATGACATTTGTATCAA
Organism: Scarus forsteni; assembly: GCA_036419115.1. Lineage (NCBI taxonomy): Eukaryota > Metazoa > Chordata > Actinopteri > Labriformes > Labridae > Scarus > Scarus forsteni. The sequence goes on from JAZDUH010000152.1 coordinate 4,741,139, forward strand.
TAGAATCTGATCAATTTCCAACCCTACTCCCTACTCACACCGCAGATGAGAAGATCGAGGGCCATACTGGGAGTGTGGATGCATATTGCTTCCTCTCCTCTCAAAGCAGTAGTGTGGTTTCTTTACCTCAATTTTAGTGCATAAAAATTTTTTTTTCAGTCCCTGTAGCTGGTTGTTAGCAACAACTTATAAAGAATCACAATAATGCTTTAAAAGTCAGATGCCCTTTATAATGCAAAATGAAATGTTCAAATATGCTTTGCATGTTTCCATCATGGACCTTATTACAAGTATTTATCCACAAAGCTATTGAAAATCCTATCAACTATCAGTCTTGGGAAACAGAGGTGCTAGAGTGCTAACTCACATCCATGTATCTGCATCACACTTTCAACATGTCGACTTTCCTCAGTCCTGCTGACTTGCAGGCACAACCAAAGCAGAGTAAAAGGGAAGTAATAATTCTAAGCCTTTCCTACTCAAATGATGTATTAAGCAGTGGACGTTTTACCATATGGTTCAATATTTTATTGAAAATGCTTCATCCCTTATAAGGGGATTGTAAATCATAAAGGTGATGAATGTTTTGTAACTACTTGGGACTGGTTCTTTTCTGGAACTGGTTCTCATTTCCCATCCCTGATTGCTTCATACACATGCCTGTTGTCCAATCACATTACCTGGCCAAAAATGACTGTTGTAAAATTACCTTCCTCCCAGTGAGCAGTCATAAAATCAAAATGCTGAATGCACTGACTGTCAAATGGTTAATTTGTCAAATTTACACATACATCCAATTAATCCTAAGCACAATGAAACTGTCCGTCATCCTAAAAGAATGTCTCCTTCAGGAGGCCTTATCCTTAAACTTCCTTATTATATAAAGTTCAATCCATCTTGAGGTTTATCTGTTTTGAAAGAGCTTGATGAATGAATCAGACTTGGCTTGGATCTCACATTTTATGATTTGGTTTGAGGCAGATATGCCAGGTATGTGAGGAGGCTTGACAGAGCCTGAAATAGTGAATCCTGCAGTCTGCCATTGTGATTAAAGATGTCTTTTCTCTTTATCGTAGGCAGTAAGGAGGCCGCATTCACCTATGCTATCATCGCTGCCGGGGTCGCCCATGCTGTAACTGCAGCTTGCACACAGGGAAGCCTCAGCGGCTGTGGATGTGACAAGGAGAAACAGGGTTTCTACAACCAGGAGGAGGGCTGGAAATGGGGCGGCTGCTCTGCAGACGTTCACTACGGCCTTAGTTTCTCTAAAGTGTTCGTGGATGCACGGGAGATCAAGCAGAATGCCAGGACGCTCATGAATTTACACAACAATGAAGTAGGACGCAAGGTATGTTTGTTTCAAATACAGTGTGATTTTTTTTGACTGAAAAAGTCAATATCATGTTTGCACAATACGGACAGACCCAGAAGGAGGACATGAGGACAGTATGATTCCTCTTTGAAGCCTGTAACAGTTCCAATACAAGAGCACTAACAGTGAAGAGCAGGACTGTTACACTGGTGTCAGACTGACTATTAAGCTTATAATGTGTGCATGATGACCTGCCAACAAGTATGTCAAGACATTTAGACAACAGATGACCTTGGATCAAAATTGCGCCCTTATACTTTATGGCCAATAAAGTACAGAACTTCTAATGTGGCCCCAATCAACATTAACAAACCTAACAGAATTGTCCCTTCGCCCATTCCATGCTGTCTGTACATAAGCTTTCAGATGCAGACAAACAGAGATGGCCTCTTTCTCCAACTGTGCAGACTAGGGTTCTGTGAAAGCACGGACATAGTTACCGCCATTTTGTTCTGTTGGGTTCAGGACACCTTCGGGAGGCTTGGCTAGTAGCTCCAAAATCCTTCAGCCTGATCTCTAGTTAGCTCTCAGTACTAATTATATGTCGTCACAGCCTCTTTTTGCCTTATTTTTGTGAAGGCCGGTGGTTTCACACACTCTGGCTTGGGACAAATTTTACTAACCCTCCAGTGCAGATGGATCCACCTGTTGTAACGTCAATATTCAGTGGGATTTATCTCGCCAAGTTCCAAAGTACAACGATTGTGCTCAGCCCAAAGCGGCATCCTTTGAAGGAGGAGGTGGTAGCTAGAAACAGGATGATGGCAGGAAGTGACTGCTCACACAGGGATTCTTAACTATGCTTACAGCTTCAGTAGCTGTTTTATAAGATCTGGACAGTCCTTTTTATTAAGTGAAGACACGTTAAAACTCAACAAACTTCTCTATGGAAATAATATTTTTGGTCCACTTCTCACACATTTTGGCGAGAGTTTGAAGGGAACTTTGTAGAACGATCTGATTGGCCTGCAACAAATGTGATTGACAGAGCGATCGTCCAATTACCTGACTGATATGCTACGATTGGACTAGTTTATTTAGCAGTTCATTTGGTGTGTCAGTTTAGTCCACATTCTTGAAGTTTTTAAAAATATATTGTCTCCATGAAAACACATAGATGCAGTATTAACTGTTGTCAGTGGAATGGTACAATGTTCCTGAAGTGAACAGTTACTGCATTTCTTTTGCATAGAGGATTTTTCTTATGTTATTCTAACAATCTCAAGCCTAAACAGTGATATGTAACATGTGACCATTGTAACCAAGCGTTGTTACTGGTGCTTTCAAACTTTTCTTCATTTTGATTATAATCTAAGACATATTTGATTTTCTAGATCAGGTGCTACAATTTAAAAAAGAAAACGAGTTCTTTCATAAGTTTCAAACTTTTGTTGTGATTCAAAAATCACGGACGCTATCAGCCATGGGTCACTCCGGTTATATCAGCAGAGTTCTGTTTGAAGCAGCATCATTCAGTAACTGTGAGTGTAGGTGTAAGCATATTTTAGGTTCAGTTAGCAATTCTGAAACCAGCCAAAGTTTGGCAATATCAGCTAAAGCAGAGCTCCAATGTAAACAGAAATGATAATGTCATGCAATGACATCACATGGAGGAGAAACCAGCACACAGTGTGTTGGTCAATCCCTAAACACTGTTTTTGCACTGCATCAATGAAGACGAAGTCGCTGAAACTCTTCACTGCTGCAGGAGTTAAACAACATGTGCTGTTTGTGTGAGCACTAACGGCCAGAATGCAAAGAAGACTCAGTCACTCAGATCATGTTGTTTACTGTGATGTGATATTTTGGTCATATTTCAGTCCTAACTGCTTTCTACAAGGCCTTTAGCCAGGGACATATGGTACAAAACAAATATGTTATCTGATTTGTCTTTTTAAGTAAACAGTCTACATGTCTGTAACATGAGTTTTTAAAGAAATATGTTTCTTTAGAGCTCTGTCTAACAGGATACTCATGGAGGTAGACCCAGGACAGTGACCAAATTAGAGAGAGCATTTACAGGAATCTGATGTTGTTTACAAGAGAAAAGACAAAGGGAGCTTAATGACTGATCAATAGAAACTGAAGGACTATCCACAGAGCAGCCCCACAAGACAGTAATGTATTGGAAAAGCCACAGCAGGCTCATGATGGATCATAAAGGTCTGGGGTGAACTCATCTACAGACTGCACAGGCCCTAATCACTCAAAGTGAGTGATGGCTTGGATTATAGAAGTCTTTATTTAGAGGCTAGTGGAAATTCATTAGCAGTTTTTTAACCTCAACATTTAATTGTGTAGATCAAGTATAACAACAATTTAAAGTTATAGTTCAGATTTAAGATAATATCTGTTAAGGGAATAAGCATGAACTATTATGGTTAAAATGGAAAAAACTTTGCCATGTCAGATAATTGCTTCATCCTTTTTTTCCCCAAGACATAAGGTTAAAAGGAAGGTTTTATAAAATTCATATCTCTTCTGAATGTGACAAAAAAAAACAGTGTTTTACCTATAATGTGGTGTACTCATACTGAAACAAGTGTAGATGGACAACCCCCATGAAGCACTTCTCTTTGCTTTTACTTTGGAAAAGTCGATAGTTTTGGTAGCCAACTGTGTTCTAACCAGACTGGAAGGAAGATAGTTTTTTAAGCAGTATATACTAACCCCCAAATTCCACTGCACGCAAAAGCGCCGCGGTCTTGCTCCGACAGGCAAGCCCCACTGAAAGCGGCGCACCCAGAAGCGCCGCGGCGCATAGCCCCAGAGGGGGAGGGCTGATCCCCGGAGAGCCACAGGCTCGCATGAGAATAGCAATGTCACATGCTCATAAAAGATGTTGTAGACTGGGTAAAGAAATAAACAACACCTCACTTCGCTTCTCTAAGGTCCCTTTGCTGGTCCCAACCGCACAGCTTCGTGAATTATTCAACTTCTATCCACCTATATCCGCGTAGAAAAGATGTATGGTGTCATGTGTACAATGTTATATATTTCTGTACCTCTGTAATTCACTTTTCTTCATCCGTGGTGCCGTGTTGCCTCTGGGACCCTCTGACCGACTGCTGACCTGATGCTCCTGCCTCCGGTTTTGACGCAATGACAAATAATTGAGGAAAATTACGTGCAAGAGTCCGTGCATTGTGTTTTATTTTGAAACTTCCGGTTACCCCACACGGTGACTTCCTGTCTGGTGCTTTCGTAACGACAGTGAATCTATGAGGTTTGGAAGTGGCCGCAGTGGAATTTGCCAGATAGACTACAATGGGAGCAAAGTGCTCCGCAGTACGTTTCAAGGACGCGGCGCAGTGCGGCACTTTCGCGTCCAGTGGAATTTGGGGGTTAGTGTTAATTAGAAAAGCCCAATTCTACATCTAAAGATCCACATCTCTGAGAAAAAAATCCAAAGAGAACCAAAGCCCTGTTTGCGCCAAACAATGTTACCCCCATAGCTCAGTTGTGTATTTTGAGGTCAAAGTGGAACAATAGTCCAGATAGGAGGAACAAAAACCATAGGTACAGCTGCAGCCAGTGGCAGGTGACAACATGACATAACATATAAGGCTAATGAGCTTTGGTCTGCCTAAGTACAGTGTGAAAGAAAATCAGACCAAATGAACAAATGTTGAAACTTCACCACGACCCAGGCACAGTCCCCCAAAATTATTTGAGCCTGTATTTTGCCTTACAAGCCCGTCCTGTAAAGTTAACTTTTCTTTGCTTTTATTGTTGTCAGAAGGGGCTTGGGGAGTAGAAGAACATGACATCCATTACTAAACTTTAACTCATGGAGAAATGTACTATATCTAGCTCTTTTTATAACTTTACGAGGTCTATGATGTCAAAGCTATACAGCCTCCGCCTACATGTGTGATCTCTGCTCATCACGGGCAATGTCATGACTGTTTCAAAGGTCCGCTCAGTGGCTTCTCCACTTCTCTCCATCAGACATTGTTTAGGGAGCCAATTGGCACAGAGCTCATTATCATGCCCCCTGTAACCTCCCCACCCCCTCAGATCAGGGTGTTTCCAATAGGGAGAGAAGAGTTGCGTCTGATCCTCCACAAAGACAAAATTCATTTAGTGACCTTAAATCAAACTCTTGCTTAGTGACACCCAAGTCCTGATGTAATAGGTCAATCATACCAGGACCTGGGACCTTTGAGGCCTCAACACACTCATCCACACAACAAAGGAGAGTAATATGAAGTCAAACACCAGGACATGGGACCTTTAAATCAGGCTCATGTATTCACTTTTGATTGGCTGCTACAGTATACTCACAATCACTGACGTTCAAAAAAATATCCTACAAAGTAGACAGGAGTGAGCTGTATTCTTTCTGTCTGACACACTCTGTTAGAGCTCCTGCCACTTCAAGGCTCCCTGACTCATGAGGGCCCAGTTGGCACTAATTGATTGACTAATCTAATTTTTAGGGATGTCCCGATCCGATATTGATATCGGTCAAAAAAACAAATATCGGATTATATCGGCCTGCATCCTAAATCTCCGATATCAGCACTCCGATACAAGCAGTCCATTCTAATATATTTATTTTTTATTTTATTCAGTTATAGAATATGCTTATGTTTAAGTTCAACACAGTGGTTATTTTGCTATTGGTGAAATATGTTTTTGTTTGATTTATTGAGGTCACTTATCAGGGTCTTCTAATATTTTTTATTCATGTTGTTTTAATTGTAGTATATTCTTATGTTTAAGGTTAAAATTTATTGAACCTATTGGTTAATAACAAATGGGTCAGTTCTTCCCATACCTACTATTGCTGACTACTGTTCTCTGTTTGAGTAATCTGACCTGATCAAGCCTTTTCTTACAGTCCATACTACAAAATAGGTAATAAAAGTCTGTATGATTCCTGCTGATATCGTATCGGATTGATATCGGTATCGGCCAGTACTCAAGGCTGCAATATCGGTATCGTATCGGAGATGAAATAGTTGTATCGGGACACCCCTACTAATTTTTGGTAATGGTCAGGTCAGCACTGTGCTGTGCCATATTTCCTCATTAATGCTCTAGAGTGGAGTTGCCACCATGACATGTATACTACATAATTTTGGTCACCTCTGGATCTGTGTGCCTGACTGTTTTTGTCAAATTGTTTTTTTAACTCAAAAGCTTTTGGAAAAATATATTAAACAATGTTTTCTTTTTTTGACTGTACATTTGTAGTGAGAAGGCCTTAAAAAGTAGATATTATGATCCATTACTCACACATATGCTTTAGTTCTCAAATGTATATCACTTTGTGCTACAATTTTTTTTAAATGAAAAGTGCTTTAAAAAATAAAGTTGACTGATTGATTGAAAGAGAATCACTAGAATTAACATGAACAGATAATTTGTGTTAATACCACTATCAGTACTCCAGTGGTATTACAGTGGCAGACTGTTTCCTCTGTTGTTTCTCTCTGTAAAGATCCATTATGTGTCCTACTCTCTGTCAGTAAAAACCACACAAAAGTGTTCATCTTAAGTCACTTATCCGTCAGCTTAAGAGAGGAAAATCTTCATAACTGAGGTTTGGCATTATTCAGAAAGTGATCCAGTATGTGTATCTTTTAATAAACACTTACAAAAGTGATACCTCTGTAATTATTGTAGTGAGGCTTTCATGTTAAATCGGAGATGATGTCAGTGTGTGTTTGGAGTGCCAACCTTCAGATTCCTTGAGAAGAATAAACAATAGTGTAAAAGGTGCCACGGGAGGCTTACACGGGTTCTGTTAGACAAACAATAGCAGCTTCGTTGGCATTTCACTTCACTGAACTCCATGAATTAAATGTTTGTCAGGTCTCGGGGGCATGACCACGCTAAGCTGGATGCATCCAAGGCTTTTGACAATTACCCCACGAGACTCCAGAAAGTCTGAGGCCACATCAGAGTGGAATAATTAAAAAGCAGGGTGAGGCTTCTGTAATGCCAGCGAGGGTTCCCACTCAGCCAGGAGGAAGGAGGTTAAGCTGATGTCATTCAGCCGGAGGCACACAGAGAATACCCTGGCTGCTTTTGCCAAACACACCAAAAGGTTCCACTCTCACCCTGAAAAGGCTTTTCACCATCGCCAGTCTGCACGCTGTAAACGCATTAATGTGGTGACAGACCGAGCTGTCTCTTCACTCACAACAGCCTGTAAATCAAACCAGCTTGTCTCAATAGATCTCCTTGACCTGATTTCAGTTTACCACACACAGAGAGGCAAGTTTTAACATTCTGATGTCCAGTAATTAACCCATTTTAGCTACTGAGATTATTTTTTGCATACGTGTAATTTTTGGGGTCATTAATGAATCATTACTTTTGTTTCTTGAATAATTGCTGTGAATATTCTCTTTACTTCTCACAGCATGAATCCATTCTTGACGTCACAAAATATATTTAAACTTCTGTACTCATTTAAGTGAGGACAGACTAGTAGTTTTCATGACTAGATTGCGTGGGAGTATCCTTGCAGTGCAGATGGATCTGCTCGAGTCAATATCTGTAATCAGATTTCTTCAGAGCAGGATAAGGTGGAAGCTACTAACAAGGTGACAACAGGAAGTGACTACTTTCTAGTACAGAGATAAGCATAAATCCCAACATCTTAACTAGAAGTTCCATACTTGTACTTATTTGGAGTCATTTTTTAATGATTACCCATGTTTTTGAATGTCTTATAGTAGTTATAGTAGCAGTTTTCACTAGTAGATTGTTTGGGAGTATCCCCGCGGTGCAGATGGTTCTGCCTGATCCAGTGTCTGTAATCTGACATATCCATTTTGCCAATCTCCAACAGTTGTGACCTTCCCAAAGCGGGACAGCCCAACCAGTCTTTTAAAGCAAGAAGAGGTGGGAGCTTTGAGCAAGTTGACAGCAGGAAGTGATTGCTGGTGAAGAGATTTGCATAAATGCAAACAGCTTCAGTCAGAGTTTTATCAGAGCAGGACCACATTACTTATTAATTTAAAAAGAAATGAAACCACTATCAAATTCTTTAAAGAAGGGATATTTTGCTCCAATTCTGACATGCTTTGCCAAGAGTTTCTTTTACGAAGTGGCCTACATTCTGTCCTTCAAACCATGGCATTAGTATCTAGTGCTTCATTATCTATCCATGATGGGGCGATCAGGCGACCTGGATGCCAAAGTTGAATAAGTTGATCTTTTCAGGTGATATCACATGTCACAGCAACAGCCAATCAGTGCTGTGTGGGTGTGTAACAACACCTATGACAGACTGTTTTTATTCCGACTTACTGAGTTACAATCTAAAGGCTCGATCTACTAAAGGTTTGCGTGTATTAAAACACGCATAAACTTCATAGCGCGCAAATCACAGTGTTACGGATGGAAGGTGGTGATCATCAACCAAATATTTTCCATCAGTGACTGAATTTTTTATGAAAAACAGAAAGACTTGGGGGCTGTCTGTCATTATGAAGGACTGGAAAAAGAAGGACGGTCCAGTGTGCCATGAAGATGCAAAGTAAACCCTCTTTGCTTTGTGTGGAGTAGGCCATTCAATCTATGTAAAAAAACTTCATAGCCATAATCGCTCTGTTTATCACTCAGAGCAGACTGCATCATACTCTTTATGCACTGACGAGTTCAGAGGCTGTCAGTGCGTGGAAAGTGTGATGCAGTCAGTGCGTAAATGGCAACAGTTACCCACGCGGTCTGTGTGTGCGTAACTAAGTAAGTGTGTAAGACTGCTCTTCACATGAGAGGTTATTAATGATGAAGCTCAGAAAGTATGTAAATGCTGCCACTTATATTATGTTTCATTGCAATCAGAAAAGGAAAATTAAAAATGACGGATAGAAATATGATCTTGTCTGTGAAAATGACATGCAACGATAAAAAAAAAGGCAAACACACATGCAGTAAGCATGGCTTCAAACTTCATTTTTCATTTACGGCCTCTCTGCTCTCCCAAACTCTCTATGGTGACAGCACATCCAAAATCCTCCTTTAGAGAGGAGGTCCCCCCCACTTTTGCTCCTGTTATCAATTGTGCACGCAGTGATAGTAGATCACCTGCAACACAACCTGCACAACCCATTAATAACACATGCAATTTGTTAGTTTGCACACGCAATTTAGCAGCTGTTATTTTGGATCTTAGTAGATCAGGCCCTATGTCTTTGTGGAAACATTAGTTAGTGAGGACATTAGTTGCACCAAGACGGACCACAGAGAACTCACCAACGTTGCTGCTGCAGGACTATCAGCTGCAGTGTTTTCTGGTTGGTAGGTGAGATATATGATATTGGATATGATCGCTGTGAAACTTGAGCGGACTGACATCACTAAGTGATGATGGGGGCGACCAAATGAGGTACTTACGGACATGCAACTTCAGTGGGCAACACTATTACGGTTGCGAAGTTGTGTTCAGTGTGAACACAGCTTTAGAGCTCCTGTCACTTTAAGGCCACCTTCCCTCATGGACCCAGTCTGCTTTCATTGTTTGAAAGCTTAGCACCATGTTGTCACAGCTCTGCGAATTGTGTCTTCAGTTTCTTCTCTGCACTGACTGTGCTACCCTGGGCCAATGGGCTTTAACAGCTGACAAAACAATGGTAGGACATCACACTGGCAGGTCTATGGGGCCAAGTGGTTTCACGCAGCTACTGGAGCTGTAAAGACGGAAGAGCGAGGAGCAGATGCCACAGACTGCTCTGTCACTTGGAGGAGATGTACTTAACACTCTAAAGTGTTTATGAAACTCAAAAAAAACCTATGAAGGGGCTCTTTAAGTGGAGATACCCCACTCATCACCTGATCACTAGTGTGGGCAGATGGAGAGTTAGGGCACACTCACACTAGGGCCATTGACCCATGCCGCACTTAAGCCCAGTCAACCCCCTGTTGGCCGGCACTCACAGCTCAAATGCACCCATGGTTTTCTCAAGCATAATGGGGAAACAGCAAACAGACCATTTAGAAAAATGGGAAAAAACAGCAGAACTAAGGTGCCTTGAGGACTGAATTAGATTCATCACAGGACTTTTGTGTGAATCAAGTTAATGTGTTTTTTTATTTAGCTACGGATTCACTTTCACTTTACATATTTTAGACATGGCCCAGTCACATGAGAAAAAATTATTTCTCTTCTTATGGTTAAATTCATAATGATATCAGTGGCAAGTCAAAATCAACTTCTTAAGACTTTCATTACATGACAGCCCATCATAGAAATTCAGGTCATGCAACCTAATGACTAAAAATCCAAACACACTTTTTAAACATGGAAATAGAAAAGTGCAAACCGATGTAAACTGACAAATGAAAGAACATGAACAGCACATTGCTTCACACAACCCACTCACAAATAATAGGAAAATCAGAAGACAGAATATCAGTTTGGCAACTTGAACAATATTTGGACTTTAAATTCTGCTTATGCCAGATTATATCAACATTGCACTGTAGCTGGATCTGCCTGGTTCATTGTAGGTAATTGTGCTGATCCATCTTGTCAAGCTCCCTCCTTCAATGATTATGCTCAAGCCAAATCTGGACAGTATTTCTTTATTAAATGAGAAAAACAAAACAAAAAATGGTGAAAGCATTTCTGGATTTAAAGGAAATTTCATTCCACTAGTTTGTTCTAAGAAGTGTTATTATGTTTACGTTTTGCAGTCTTCAAAATGGTAGTAGTGCCCACCCTCTACGTTGTCTGACTGACTTGTTATGAATGCGGTTGATGGAATGATCATCTAATCACCTACTGGATATACTTTTTGAAAGATTCTGCCCATCCCCAAGCAGTTTTTATGAGCTGTTAGCTTCATGAACTAGTGAAACAGATTGAATGGTGTATGATGTGTCTGTTTAAGGTTATATTTTATTTTTAATTTCCACCTACTGTCCCCTGTATTGCATTGCTTTTAAAACAAAAAGAGTGAACAGAGGTTGATTATAATTCTTGTGAATATAATCATGTATAACATTATTTAAAAAATCATAGTGCATAAACAATTGAGCAACATGTCTTGTAAATCATCACAGTCCTATTTCACATTGATTAATAATAAACAACCTTTTACTCTGTGTTGTACCTAAACACATCAAGTCTCATGTCAGAGTATTCAACCAGATGTGTTCATCAGCAATACTTATTTCTAAGACTGTAAAGAATGTATGCAGCCACAGATATTCATTTCTTTTGTATGAATATTTTCCATGAGTGTGTGACCTTGTAAAGAATCACACACACATGCACAGCTAGTAGCCATAGGGTGACGTACTGCAGCAGCTCTCTGGAATGCTTACATTCATTTGGAATGCCTGAAAACTTTTGTCTCAACCTGTTGGACTATTCATGCAATATGTTAGTATTTCTGTGAACTCTCATTTCCAACCTGCTCATTATGGAGAGACAGGATCAAACAGACTGAGGTTCTGTGTGGTGTAAACCTTCTCTTATGCGTTTTACATGTGGGAAATGTTTGAATGTTTGATCTAGATGATTTATTAGGCTTTCTCTTATAAAGACTTTGTTAGACTAATCTGAAAAGAATAAGAGCTAAGTATGATAGTACCAATGGGCATCAAGAATGGGCAGTGTCCACATATGGCAATGATATTATTGTAGCTTATTACAAATTTAATAGGGTTTATAATAGGGCTAAAAGAATTATCGTTATTGTACATTTATCGAAATATGAACATTCAAGATATTAATATAAAATAGCAACGATATAAACAATATAAATTTCCCCCGCACTCACCATGCATGTACAGCTCTGGGAGTCACAATAAAATTCCTTTTATGATTGCCCTTGTGTGCACCTCTTGACAAACATGCACAGGAGTGGTAACCTGGGTCAGCTGTGATATCACTGGATGAGTTAGTAAACAGTATCATCGCTTTCTGGCAATGGAGCTCGAAAGTTTGGGAGCATTTTACCAAAGCAAAACAGAAGAATGTGCAATGCAATATCCACAAGGCTGAACTTGCCTTCCATGGCAGTACAATGTCAATGCATAAGCATCTGACAGGGAAGCACGTTGTGGTTGATTTAATTTCTGACGAAGAGGGACAGTCATCTCCGTAAGCTAATTGGCGAGTTAGCTTCAAACATTAGCGTCAACAGTATGGTGACCAGACGTCCCCGATTTCAGGTTACAGTCCCTGTTTTGGATGACCTGTCCCCGGTTAAAACTGTCCCCGAAAATGTGCCCGATTCCTGTGTTTTACTATTGTGCATCTACTAGAAAAAAGGTTATTACTATAGTTGTGTAGGAGGCAGACAGTGTGAAGGAGCAGGTTGTGTTGCCAAGTCTGCTCAAGTGACTTTGGGCTTGCTCTTCTACTTTTGTTAACGCCACATGAATGTCACCCAGCTGCCCACTACAAAGCATGATATGAGTGTGTTGGTAGTTTTGTCCTTTCCTCACCCCTGTTTCCTGGTTATCACGCCCGCAGAAATCAACCCAGTACACCCCCAAACTCACTCACACATGTGGCACATGCACAACTACGCTGGAGCAATAGTTGCCAGTTCTGCTCATTATAAGCGATTTGGCCCACCAGCTGCATGCTGGTGCGGTACGCTGCTGTTCATGCATGATGTGACTAGTCAACTAATAGCAAAAATAGTCATTTGTGGCAGCCCTAGTAGTCATATGGTATGGTATGGTATGGTATGATATGGTATGGTATGGTATGGTATGGTATAGTATGGTATCGATATCGATATCGAGATATCTGGCATGAATATTAAGATATGAAATTTTGTCCATATTGTTCAGCCCTATACATTTCAGTTCAAGTTCAAACCTAATGTGATTCTAAGTGTCAACCTCCAGTATTGAAAGATGAAGGCAAAGTAACAAACCTTTACAACGAGGTGGAACTTGTGTGCAATTGTTGATTTAAAAATACAGCTAAATTTGTGGATTGTGCGCCAAAACCTCCTCTTCCCTTGGAAGAACTTCAGTTCCTCAGTGAAGTAAAGGTGAAGATCCTGCCAGTTTCGTTTTCCCTAGAGGCCCTGTGGCCTGTCTTTGACCTCACTGGTCTATTGGATCTTGGTCCTAACTGTAGAAATGGTACCAGGGCTGACACCAAACAATACTGCCACTCTGCATACCATAACACCCATCAGTTGCTGGGATTTTGGCACATTTCAAGGGGCGCTACCCCCACATGCAGTTGTGATACTCATTACATGAATACACAATTATTACAATTTGTACCTTGTTGATTATCAAAATTACATCAAGACATTATATTCTTATAAGGACGAAAAAATTGACAAATAAAATTGTCAAGAGTATATAGAGGCAGCAATCGCTCACTATTCTGGCACAATGAACCGTGCCAAGCTCTCTTGAAATATGTGGTCTCGGCTCTCTTCTAATTGACGCTGGATCCGGTGACAAATTAAGTCATCATAATGCTGTCATAGAATAAGCCAATATAATAATATTTCGGGTCCCATATAATCACTTTTTATGCACACATGGAACATACCAAAGAAATATCAACAGGTTATCATTAACTTACAAAAATAAAGATTATCATCAGACTGGACAACATGGACTGATTCAAAAACTCTACTGTCTACTCTCTACTGATAGTTTCTCTATGAACATGCCTACAGTTATAATGAAGGATGGTCCATGAGGAGTTGGAAAGTTATTTCAAGAGAAGGACATTGAGGTATTTGCTAAAACCTGTAAAAAATAATGTTGTTCGGAGTAAAAATGTGTTTGTTTTCTTAAATCTAAAGTCAGGGTGGAAATACCTGCAACATGCAGAAGCATTCACCTCTGTGCAAAGCACTGAATATTAGGAGTTCCAGTTTTTTTTTTTGCATTTGACACTGAAAACCTGTGCTGCTCACCTTTTTTTACATAAAGAAACATCAGTAGTGATAGACAAGGGAAAGACAAAGAATCAGCTTGATAAATAGAATCAACAAAGGCTTTAGAGTAGATAAAATCATCCAATGTCAAACTCTGTGCCATACTATTATCTTGTGGTTTAATATCCTCTACTGGACAGTTAAAACTGTAAATTTTAAGTCTGAAACTGTTCAACATGATTCAATCTGAGTTTTTTCCTCTTTGGTGTAGGTCCTGGAGAAGGGCATGCGTCTGGAGTGCAAGTGTCACGGAGTGTCGGGATCCTGCACCACCAAGACCTGCTGGACCACGCTCCCCAAGTTCCGTCAGCTGGGATACATGCTCAAGGAAAAGTACAATCACGCTCTGCATGTGGAGCCTGTGAGAGCCAGTCGTAACAAGCGTCCTACTTTCCTTAAAATCAAGAAACCCCATTCCTACCGTAAGCCCATGGACACGGAGCTGGTCTACATCGAGAGGTCGCCCAACTACTGCGAGGCCGACCCTCTGACCGGCAGCATGGGGACGCAGGGCAGACTGTGCAACAAAACAGCTCTGCAGCCCAACAGCTGTGACCTGATGTGCTGCGGCAGAGGATATAACACGCATCAGTATTCCCGCGTTTGGCAGTGTAACTGCAAGTTCCTGTGGTGCTGCTACGTCAAATGCAACACCTGCAGTGAGAGGACAGAGGTGTACACCTGTAAATAGAAATATTTATTGGACAAGTTTGCAGACACACTTCCAGACTGGACTAAGAGTGTGTCCTGTCCATGTACTGAAGAAGGAGGGTTCTCTGTGGCTGAAACACACATGTGGAGTGGTTGATGATATCCTGGCATTAAATGAACAATCCCCGGGACTGCCTCCAGCATGTGTTGATTATCGTGATGCCAATGGACATCTGCTCTGACACTGGACTTCACCTGTGGGCTCACACTGTTTTATAAAGACACTTCATGCCCAGGTCTGACTTCTCTGCAGGCCTGCTGCTCTCTTGGCATGACATACTGCAAACAAAGTTGTTTTACTGAGACTAATAATTTATTCAATGAGGAAACTACTGATCATTTTAAAAACTCATTGATGACTTAATCTGGTGGAGTTTAAGTTGGTTTAGACGGATACTGTGTGCGCACTTAAAGAGTAAAAGAGATTTTCTTTACACACTGGAGCTTAAAACCGAAACGATCAGAAACTAACTCAACTGAATGACTCTAAGGTTTATGTGGATTAAGGCTGGACATATACTTGCTCTTAATACAGGTGCAGTATTTAACAGGTCCTTCAGAATAAGTGAGAGGCAGACACAAGATGCAATACACATCAATCAGGCATAACATTATGAGCCCTGACAGGTGAAGAGACTAAGTCTGATTACTTCTTCATCATGGAACCTGATATAGTAGACAGCAAGTGAACAATTTGTCCTCAAAGTTGATGCAGGTAAAATGGTCAAGGGTAAATATTTGAAGAAGTTTGAGGCCAAATTGTGATGACTACACATCTGGGTCAGAGCATCTCCAAAACTGCAGCTCTTGTGGGGTGCTCCCGGTCTGAAGTGGTCCAAGGAGCAAACAGTGGGGAAGTCATGTGTGGCCAAGGCTTATTGATGACCCCATGTGGTCTAAACCGACAGACAAGCTTCTGTTGCTCAAATTGCTGAAGAAGTTAATACTGGTTCTGATAGAAAGATGTCAGAATACACACAGCATTGTAGTCTGTTTTCATGTGGCTGGATAGCTGTAGACCAGACAAGATGGCAGGTGGTCATAATTAGGGCCTGGCTGATGGATTTTTTATGGCCGATGTAATACCAATATTTGGTAGAAAAAAAATACAGATTACAGATTAATTGGCTGATTGATTAAAAGAAATATAGAAGATGAATTTGAAAAACAGTGCATCTAACACAAAACACAACATCAAATATATGAATTACAGGCAGAACAGGCTCAATGACTTTAGAGTATGCACATCAGGCTATACAACTGATGGCTGTATAAAAAAGGAAATCGAGCTCACAGCAATTTCTCCAATTGTAAGGGATGCAATAATTCAATCAACACATTCAAAATATTTTTTTAGAAAATGTTTTGCTGCAGAGACATTCTTGCATCGAATCATACACCGATAATAAAGCAGTTTCATGTATTTGGTGCAGCAGTGGTAAAAAATAAATCATACTTCTCATTCAATTCAACTATTTTTCACTAACAAAAATTATATATAGCACAAGAGTGCTAATGACACTGATAGACACGGATGCTAGCACAAGTACAAACAGCAAGTATATCTCTGGCCTGTGCCTAGAAAAAATGCCTTTAAACTACTGATCCTGGGCTTGGTATAATGCAATGTTTCCTTTTTGTTTCTGCCCCCTTTCCCTACCAGTTTGCTGCTAGTTGCTTGTTAAAGGGATGAGGTTTGTCACTGAGCAGCCATATTGACTCTTTAAGCTAAGTCGACACCGTTATGAGCCAACATGAGCTTCTGAACATTGCCCTTAAGTTTGGTTGATAGAATATATTTTATGAAAGATTATTTTTATATGATATTTTTTATTTATTTCTGTCTAAATGTAAAATATTTCCCTAAGCATTTCTAACTGTACAGTTACTGACTTTTTTGCCCCTCTGAAACACTGTTAGAAAGATGTGCCTTGTCTCTCAGCTCTATATTATTATGTTACACCGAATGTGCAGTATGGGGATGTTTTTGTACCCCTTTACCAATGTTATCTTCGCTGACCTTGAGAGTCAAAGATGAAAATCAGTGCATTTGAGCAATGCCAAGCTAGCTACTGTCTCATGAATGTTAACCAAACTGATCCACTGGTCTCTGTGGTACAGGGTATTTTTCCTCTGTCTGTCTGAAAATGTTAGATATGTTTCACATTTGCTTTCTGTCTTAACAAACCAAGAGCATACCACAGTTTTTGTCCATATAAAACTCAAAACCATATTTAGCTCGAATTAATTTATGAGGTCTGTTGTAAAATGGCTGTAATCAGAACTACCTGTTACACAAATGTGAGGCTACTTGCATGTCCAAAATAAAATACACAACATGTGACCAGATTTGAGGTCCTGGAACATCTTACTAACCTTACACAGCAGCTGGATCCACCTGGGTGGCTGGAAGAAATGGTAGCTACGAGTGGTGTACGTAGATGCTAACAGCTTCAGTGGCAGATTTCATCAGATCTTGTTCACATTTTTTTATTTAATGAAAAAAAGCAAAAGCACTGAAAGCATTTATCAATGGAAAGAATGTTTTACTTATTGTCTAGCTTGAGTTTGTCCTGTGAAATGGCTTTTATTTTGTTCTTTACACCACAGCGGTAGTATCCTCCTACTTTATTATCTGATTGGCCACTAATATTTGCATTGATGAAATGATCGTCCAATCACCTGCCAGGTATGCTTTCGAATGGTCCTGCCTATTCCCAAACACTTTCTATTGCCAAACAAATTATTAGACGGTCATTGAATCTAAGGTTTATGCCCTAAATTTACAGCATTGGTAATTACCAAAATCCTTTTATATGTTTCTGGAGTGGTTAATACACCAGTATGAAGCAGGTCTTTCATCATTTGGAGCCACACTGTCCTTTCTCAGCTTTGCAAGAATATTTGTGAACCACCATCTTGCAACTACAGACATGTTTGCGATGTAGAGAAGCTGAAACCATCCCATTCTGATTAGGTACCAAAAATAAATACCTAACTAAAGGCAAAAAGTAAATACTTGAATATTGCATACTATCACAAAAAGTTACAGTAGGTGTTAACAGATTCTCTGAGGTAAACAAATATACTCAGAAAAGTCAAGTAGGATAATATGCCTGACAAAAATATCATGAATTAATGCCAACAGATTGTGTTACCCAAAAGATGTGAGTTTAAAAACAGCATTTATTTAAACTCAAACTTACGTGATATGATAATATCATATTGTATTCTGTTCAGCTTCTTCATATATTAATTTATTGAAATCTTGTGGACATTGAGGGTGGTGGCAGCAACTCATGCCTTTTTTGAAGAATTAAACCCTCTAACAGGGAAAAGCTCAACACAGAGAAGTCCAGTTTCCTTTGACCAGTCAGTTTATAACAAGATGAAAACATAATGCCTTCAGCCTTGACTAGCGAGGCAGCACATGCTAACTTGTC
Organism: Scarus forsteni; assembly: GCA_036419115.1. NCBI lineage: Eukaryota > Metazoa > Chordata > Actinopteri > Labriformes > Labridae > Scarus > Scarus forsteni. Next base: position 4,759,555 of record JAZDUH010000152.1, read on the forward strand.
CTGACATTTGTATGTGGTAGGTGGTTTTGAGTTCAGCCAATGGTTCTGTTGAAAGCATAACAACTTGATGAATGTATTAGCTTGCAACAGAGCATTCCTGTTTTTTTCCATATTTGTTTTACATCCAACCACAAACTTTACTCTTTGAACTTTTACTGAGTTCTTTGCTGATTCTCAGCACAGATATGAAACAGTGAGAATGAAAATGACCATTAAATAAACCCAAAAATCATTGAACAGACACCACAAATCTTAACAAAATCTCAATTCAACCTTTTATTGTTGACAATATAACAAGGAGTCTGGTTCTTCTGGTGTTATCAGACAGTACTCGATCATTTTAAATTAGGGCTGTCAGCATCAATGCACTAAGAAAGAGAGGAACACGATCTAAGGTCAATGGATTGAATATGTTAATTTCACTGCACGCAAGTTTTTACTGTTCAGGCAAAGTTTTCAAGTCCTTGTAGTAAAGCAGCTGCTAGATCCTACTTACTTTAGCATCTGAGATCTTTTTGTGCTGTTTGGAGATGTCATTGCTGCTCCTTTAAATGTCTTATTTCAGTGTCAACTTACATACTACTTAATAATACTGTATATCAAACGACCGTGAATTCTTCTGATTTTACAAAATTTATTTTGTTTGTCATTTCATTCAGCTTCAATAATACAATTAATTATATCTGTAGAAAGTTCTTTTCTATCATAAATATGTTTACCAAACAAAAGTTTCACTTTTTTCTTGTCAAAATAAAAGTAATTTTTTAATCTTTTCAGTAAGTAACACAATCTTGGCCAAAGACAGTTCAAATTAAAAATAAATAGCAGAGAAGAGTTTTTGATCAAATGCATCATCTTAGTTGTTGCCCATATTCTGGACACTTATTCTGGAAAATACAACAAAACTTTTTTCATGTTGTAACATTTTTAAGCCCAGTGTTATAATTTCACCCAGTTACTTGTTTTTTCTGACTTGGATGGAATTTTGCATCCAGCAAAACCACATCTGGCCTAAAAAGACACTTGTTGGCTCTAATGTCACAGCCAAAACAACTGAATAACAGATTGTTTGACTTTGTTTGTCTTACAACACACCTCTTTATTTGGCAAAAGTCTGAAAATTATTTAATTTCAAATATCGAATGGAGAAAGATAGCACCTAGGAGTTCTTCTTTCAATAATCTGATAGTAGCATGAGCCCCAGATCATTGCAACTGGAACTTTTGTCCACTTTCACATCAGCAATTTTAAAAGGTGTGCTGTACAAAATTTGTTCATACAATTGCCTCAGTCCTAATGTGAATGAAAGGGTGTGTAAAAAAATCACCTGTGGTGTGTAAAGGCCTTGAATACAACTTTATTTAGATTTTGTAGTCAAGGTACGAGCTTCTTGCTGTTTGGTATTAGTCCTTGCTGTATGGTTTTGTAGTTTAATGGAATAATGCAACAAAATGTTGGAGGGCCACAGGACAACCTCAGCAATAGCCCCAGCTAGTGGTTAATGGTAATGTAACACAACATCTGACTGACTTTGTTAAAGCCTGGTTCTGCAGTATGCAGGTTTAAAGAGCCAACATAAAACAACAATGCTGTGAGTTTTCCACTGACTGTAGAAAGAATTGGACGAAGCCATGTGGCATCTGTTTTTCTCTAATCAGAAGAGGCTTTGTTAGTTTTTGTGGCAAATTTTTGAACACTTGCCTCCTCAACCTCACTTTGGATCAACCTACTGACAGACACAGAGGCAAATTTGAGGCAGGACTCACATTTGTCTGACTAGTTGTGACACCATATGGGCTTATAACACTATCAGCCATGACCCTACCTATCCGAAAATCCTCAGCAACATCAAAAGGAGTGTAATATAAGAAAAACAGCCCCCATACAGTGAGAAACTTTCGATGGATTACTGAATTTTGTTGGCCAAATTATTGAACTAGGCTGTGAATTTATTTATTCATGCAGCAAAAAAGTCACCACACAAAACCATGGAAGTTCCTGGTGTCCAGCAGCCAGCATTAACTGTGCTCTTCGGGGAACCAAAGCTTTTGGCACTTCCACTTCTCAGTTCCTCAGGCTGACTCTTGAATTGTACCCAAAAACAAAGTCTACCAAACCTATAAGTAAAAGCAACTTTAATTATCTCAACTGATGTTAAGATTGTAAATCTAAAGGCCACAATTTAAATTCACATTGGTTTGTATTAATTTGATCCCAAACAAGAGACCGACAAATTTGCTTAATGCTGTCAGTATGGACTTGAACAATAAGAATAAATGAAATGAAATCTTAAAACAAATGAAAACCATGGTTTTGTGTATATGTGAAAAAACATCAGTGATTGTAATTAAACATCTAATAGTTGACAGCCCAAATTTAAACCATCATAACACCTTAATACAAAAAGTCTTGGGTGCCTTTTCTATGAAATATAAGCAGAAACCAGTGGTCTATTTTGCATTTATGCTTTCAAGCAGCCTATCATGTTTTATCAAACAGTTATTACAGTTTTTGTTTTATGGCATGGCTATAAAAAAAACCCAGTCTTTGTGGTCCTAATTTGGTTTTTGTAAAGACAGTTTCCGGCAAAGTTTCTCAGCTTGGCAGTAAAGAACTGCATTTATGAAATCATTGAGTTGTCAACCAACTTCATGTTAAACCACATTGCCTTCTTGTTTGTCTTTGGTTAATAAATGTTGTCAGAGAATGTACAGAGGCTGCTTCTTTTTTATTTATGCACATTTTCCAGGTCTTATCGCAAGGATGGATGTATGCATAGAGGGTTGATTGAGGGTTTTGGTGCAGAGGGTGTCACAGTGAGGCACACACTGAGCTGTGGGAGTGTGAAGCTGCTGGCTGATGGATTACTCTGACATCTGCTTCATTCACTCCTCAACAACGTTGCTACAACAACCACACTGTGCCCCCCAAAAATGTTCCTCGTCTCACAGAGAGGCCAGACTGCCCATTAACAAAATGGTAACCATGCAAAACCCAGATAAAATTTGGATGCTATTTATTTTGTGGAAATGGCAAATGGGAACGAGAGCGACGAGGGGGCTTTACAATTGGAAGGGGATGATGTCAAGAAGGATTTCAATCCGAATGAAAGGAAAGGTCTTAACTCCGAGAATAATCAGGACAAAACATTCCTGGGCAACACTTTGCCTCAATAGAGTGACGTTCTCAAAAGGCAGCTGGCCAAACAGCCTTGGTTAGAGTAACACCGACGCTCTGTCACCAAGAACTCAACAACATGATCGGAGTGTCTCACAGAGAACAGGATTGTTTTATGCTTCACCTTTCTATTCACATCTCGAAAGCTTCCAACACATTCTGGCAACATGGAGCAAACAGTAAACAGTGAGCTGGTGCCTGAACCTGCTTTTAACTAATTGGCATCAGTGGCAATTAATTGTGTGTTAAATATAATAAGGGGCTTTAATATGATGGTGCTTCAGTATTATGTTGTGAAATTTAAAGATGTGGAATAGTCAAACCCATTACAGGTGTTAAATAACTGTTGATCTTCGTTTCCAATCTTAAAAGTTTAAATATTTATTTATTTATTTTTGAAGTGGGGAGGCTAGTGGGGATTCCTACAGTGTTTAAGTCTTCCTCAGCAGAGCCCCCCGTGTTAAGAACTATGCAGCTCCCTCATTGGACCAGGTCAGAGAGCTGCAGCAGGATCAGGTAGAGCTCTCTGGAGCACAAACTGATGTAAATCAGTTAACTTAGCTTGTTGACTAAACCAACTCTATGTAGTTTTTCCACTCTAACATAATGTTTCTAGAATCATTGTGATGATACATCACTTTACTACAGGTTGAACACCTCTGTCATGGTCTGAGGGGGTGTCTACACTTCCATGCTAAAAACTACATGTTTTTACTGCTTTGACTGCTTTACAGCATAAACAGCTAAACATTGGGAAAAAGAGAATATAAAGCAGTTTTTGAATTTTTAAAACAGATTTAATTAACAGAATTTAGTTAAAGGTAACTTGCACTTATTTTCCTGATGGAAATAGGGACATCTGGCTCAAACTCCTGCATAGTGGGTGGCAGTAATGCTCTTCTGAAGCTGGATGCCACCAGTCATTAAACAAGAAGAAGAGGAAAGCTAAATGTAGAGTTGTTATCATGGCGGAAGCAGCAAAAACACCTGAAGAAAAGAAAAGTTTTATAGGAGGAGATGGAAAAAAGAAAACAAGAGAGTAACAAGTTAAAAAGCCCAGACAGGGATAGACATTGGCCTGTTGTTCACTCACTGGCGTGAGCTGACAGAGGAGGAGGGATGTCCAACAGATGCTGATTTAGCCCTGTTATTGTTGGACTTGTAAACACATGATGATTTAAGCCAACAAAAAAACATGATCAGACTGTCATCAGTCCACATGGTTTATTTGTCTCTTGGGATGTCCTGTTGGCATCTCCTCCCTCTGTATGTCAACAAATGCATGTTGGTGTATGACAGTGCAGTTACACTCAACAACTATAGAGGCCCCTAGAGAGCTGAAAGCTGGAATCTTACTTACTACTGCTTTAAATACGGACCTCAGGACTCACCCCTCTGCAGCAACAATGCATTTAGTTTGAAGTTCCCATTTTATGGATCAGGACTATGTCACACGACTGTAGTTTGAAGGCTCCACAAAGTTAAAGAGCTCCGATGAAATGTCCAGGGAAAGCTGTGTTACCAGTAACACTTGTGACAGTCAATACCCTCTGAGTTTGCAGACATGGGTTCACAGTTAGCACACCACTGATGGTGATGTAATGGTGCGTAGAATGTTCGCCCAGCAGACATCTGCCCCTTGTTACCAATTTGGCCTTCAACATAATTAAACATAAGAGTTCAATGTACTTCAGTGGCCTCTACAGTCACCAGATCTCAATTAAATAGAGGATCTTTCAAGAAATTAGTGCCTTGCACCATTAATTTGAATCCAACAAATCTGCAGTGACTGTGTAATGCTATCACATCGATATGGACAAAAATCTCTGAGGAATGTTTCCAACACCTCTTTGTATCTATGCCACTGAGGATAAAGACAGAGCTGGAGGCAACAGAGCGTCCAACCTAGAATTGGCAAAGTGTTCCTAATAAAGTGGCCTACTTGATGTCTGCGAAAGCTTGAAATAAGAAACTGCAAGAGTAAATACCTTGCTTGTTGCTGAGTGGGACCCCTTTTAGAAGACAATGAAAAAGGACTGAAGACGAGGGGTTGTCGTTGAGGTTGCGCCCTCTGTTAACACAAAAATGGTGCCCAGAGTGCCTGAATCCACAAACTTTTGAAACCAGGGTCCAGAGTGACAAGTTTTGGAAACATTTTGGCATCCATCTCTGTGTAAACAGGAATCAGCATTTTCAGGGAAAACAATCACTCGTGGCACATGTGCAGTACTCTTTCAGATGAGGGTTGCGTGGGCACCCTGGAACAACAACAGCTTCAGCCGTCTACCACGCAACATGTGTGCTGCCTACTGTGCTCAGTTTGTTTCCAGACAAAAATATCCAGATACATTTGTGTCAAGACAAGAAACTCCTGTGTCTTTATGTGTCCACCAGTGGCGATTGCTCTAAGACTGCAAGGGAAGCTCAGCTTCCCCTAAAATATCACCAAATAAAGTGGTGATATGTACTGCTGTGTGTACATTTCATTGACTAAATATGAGCTAGAATACCTTCATCTTTTGTTCAGAATCAGCTACTTATCACAGGTAACTGGCACGACTTCTTTCTCATTCATCCCCGCAGCGTCTCAGCGTTTTAACACAGTCGGACGCTGAACGTCTTCAGACTTCAACAGGAAAACTTAGAGCGGGTTGTTCCACTGTGGAAACTGGACGGTCATTGGATAAACACTGGGCTTTGTCCTGCGCATCGGACGCTCAGCGTCTCTGTGAGTCAATGAGGCAGTGGGCTGGCCTGGACGCTCAGCTTCTGCGTAATGATTGAATGATCTGTCTGAGGCCGAATCCCTTTTTGATTGACAGTGAAATGAGCCAATCAGCGATCTTGAAGTATCACCCTTTACTGCAGCATCTTTTAAGTTTTACATTCAGTTGTTCTGGACTGATCCGGAGGCTTTATCGATCTCCAGTGACTTTATCTTTCTCAAAAACGACTAGCGTTGTGTTTGAAGACTCTCTCCTGCCACTTTTCTTTTCACCAACGAGCAGATGGGGATCTTCTCTCCCTTTCACTCACACTCACAGCCAGTCAATAGTCTCACGTAGCTGCTCCAGCTGCTAGCAAGCTGCACATCATGGCAGATAGTATGAATGTTGTAGACCAGATTTTGGCGAAGCCATTCGATAGTTTTCCTTTCAAAGAGAAAATTAGAGTAAAACAGCAGGGCAGATCAACTCCTAAGATTGATTTAGTGCAAAAGGTGGGGAAAAGTATCAGGTCTTTTCAGCATTCAGCACTCAAAAGTGAGTTTTGGGGAATAAAATCCCTGGAAAAGACACCAAACAGGGTCACAGATCATTTAGATAAATAAACAAAATTATGATGTAGGCCGGAAAAAAAATGAGCTTCCCCTCCTTGACTGACCAGCAGCCGCCACTGGTGTCCACTCACCATTGTTGTTTGCGAAAAGTTTGTCTTCAAATTGGGAAGTGTGCGTATGGTTTCACTACAGACCTACACAGCCAATTACTGGCCTGGCATGCACACTACCTCATTTTCAGTCGTTCTCATAGATCTATGTAGATGTGCAATGTTTTCACATCATCTCCTTATGAACATCCGTATAATGGTAGCACGTAGGGCATACAGCGCCGCTCCTAAAACTGCATTTATCGTCCAAAAACTCATTAGTTTCCCCAATATTCCATCATGGTCCGTTCGGGCTTCTCCTCCATTACAGTCTGTGTCACTCCAGACATGTTGTATGACTGTGCTGACCTCTGAACTGAAGAAGAAGAGCACTTGCTCCGCACATGCGCAGTACGGCTCATTGTTTCAGCGGAAGACAGTCGGCTACACAACGACTGTCTTCTTCCAGTTTTGTGCAAAATGGACGAAAATTTATCGGGTGAAGATGTTGTGGAGGAGAACTTTGAATATGATGGGTGTCCTTACAGTTTCGAGCCAGAGTTTACCAATGAGGAGCTCATCGAAAGGAGGACACGGAGGCAGGGTACCAGAGAGTCCTGCTCAGGCGCGGAGGCAAGCATTCTTCTTCTTCAGTTCAGAGGTCAGTACAATTACAAAGACATGTCTAGGGCGACACAGACTGTCGTGGAGGAGTAGCCCGAACGGACCATGATGGAATATTGGGGAAACTAATGAGTTTTTGGACAATTAATGCAGTTTTAGGAGCGGCGATCTATGCCCTATGTGCTACCATTATACGGATGTCCGCCGCTTGATTTTGGATCTAAATATCTCCCGAAGCACTGTTTGGGTCAGGAAAGCCTTCTGGGTGAGTTTATTGTTCTACTTCATTCTATAAACAATGTGAAAGCTGTAGAAGCCGAACTTTTCCTTTAAATCTGTCATCTTTTGGATGAAGACTGATCCAGAAGACTGATTCAACTCCAAACCCTCGGCACAACGTGTTTGTTTTCCACTACACCAAGTCATGTCCCAGTCAGCAGCAACAAAACACCAAAACATTATCATGGTAAGGTAAAAAAACAAACAAACAAACAAACACGGAAAGTTAGTTAGTGCTCATAGCTGATGGTAGTCCCTCTGCCATTCCCCACATAGCTGTCAAGAGAACATCCACCTGCAGTAGCCTGGGTGGCAGCTGTCGCGAGATTAGAACCAACCAAACAAACTTAGAAAAACAGAGAGTTTGTTTTAGATTTCTTGTACATCTGTCTTTAAATGTGAGGGATACTGGAGCTTGGTTGGGGTTGTGGGACAGCTCGTAGCGGGCTTCTCTTATTTTCAAAGACAAAACTTGAAAGGTAAGCATTCTCCCGCGGAGTCTGATCCCTCTGAGGTCGACTACACGCACCGAGTCTGTGCACACCGGGAAAATGTACGCTCAGCATGCGGCAGAATGGCGACGGGATTTGATTGGTTTAAAAGCAGTGGTTACAGCATGATTATTGGTTGGTGTTTTCCCTGTTTTACTCCTGCTGTAAATAGCGAATATTTTTTGCTCTGTTTAAAGAACACATTATGAGTTGATTGCCATCGGGTCATAAAGACCATTTTAACCAGTATTACGTAAAGTGTATCTAAATCAGATTGCCAGCCTTAGCTTTAAGGTCAGTGCCAGGTTTAAGAAAGACTAAACCTGGCTTCAGAGAAACTCTCCATTTGTGAGTCAAACATTAGCACAGACTTGTCTCCTGCAGGCCTCGCTCTGTTAGAAACCACACACCAAAGAGAAATGGTTTCAGCGCTAATGAACTGCTCAGTAGTATTATTCCTATAAACATACTGCATCTCTGCCAAGTTCTCAGAGTCTAATTCCTTTTCTTGCTTCAGGGGTCTGAAACTGCTGGTGCTAGCATTGTTGGGACCATCTGCGTGTGGTGCACCTGTGAACACCTGCATGGAGGCAGTAGTCCAGATTTATGACTCTATGCATGTATGCCAGTCTTCCACATGAACAGGCTGCTAATAGTGCCACGACCTCAGTCTTTATATATTCTTAGTGCTGCATTCATACCACCCAGACTCTTCTGCTTATAGAGTAAGTATGTTGTTTCTGTATAGCTTATTTCTTAATGAAGAAGTTTCCAGATCAGCTCTCTTAGCATGAAAAGCTGACAGTTCGGTGCTCCACTGCAAACAGGAGTGGAAGCTGTCATGCTTGAGGAGAGACTATCTGACAGAGCGTTGATTATTTAAGACAGGGGCTGCTTAATAACTATCATTACAGCAGCACCTTGAGAGTGTGGGCCAATCAGGGTCCAAACAGAAATCTCCTCTGCCAGCAATGACGCTGAAGCAGAGGAATGAGCCAGGAACAAGGTACACATAATTTTGGCATACCAAAGGGCTTTAGAAGATTTTAATTGAAGAGTGCATAAATCAAACATTTCATATCACCTTCACTGCACGAACAATAAATCATCATTTGGCTCCGGAGTATAATGAATAATGAATGATGTGTTATTTGTTTTTTTAAATAAGCCCCGGTGACGGCACGCCAGGTAATGATAAATCAATGGCCTTAAGCTAAACTTCTGCAGCTGTAAAATGTTTTAGGCTCCAAAATGTGAATGCAGATGCAATAAAGATGTTTGTCAAGAGTCAAATTGCAATAAACATTTCTGCAGGGATCTCTTTTGGAAATTCTTTTTATAATTAGAGAAATCAAAAAACTTTGAGTCTAAACTGTTTACATCACAGCATTTTTTGTTGCTAACAAGCATAAAAAAGTACAATTAGAGGAATCTTTTTTCTGGCTTTCTTTTAATTTGTCCAACCGAAGGACTAGCTGGTTCAGAATACCATCCATCCAGACATCCATCCATCCAGCTTTCCATCCATCCATATATCCATACATACATACATACACACATACATGCATTCATCCATACATCCATGCATACATACATATACACACGTACTTTTCAAATATGTAGACTTGCTGCACATGCAGGATGTCTGTTTTTTGTCTGTTGTTTTTGGTTTGTGCATGTTTCTTTTCTATTTTTGTTTGTTTTTGTTCTGCTTGTGTGAAATGACCCATCATTCATTCATTCATAGATCCATACATCTATATATCCATCCATTCATACATACTTGCATACATTGTTCACTTGATCATCAATAACCCAGGTACAACTGTCCACTCAAAGCTACTGGCAATTTGGAGTCACCAATTGACCTAACCAGCATGTCAGGTGGACTGCCTGATTCTAAAATCCTGCATGTGCATCTTGCCAACCTCCATTGTCCAATGACTTCACTTGGCTAAATGCTTAACAGCTCAATCAGAGAAGAGAGGCAGGAGCTTTGAATATGACCACACCGGAGAGTGACTGCATGTTTGAGAACAATGGCGTCTTCTGAAGCATTCTCAATATGTGCTGTTTTTGTCAGAGATGGACTCATTTTACTTGTTGAAAGAGTAGCAAAAAACGTAACTTGGAGCTTTTCTCAGGATAAATAATGTTTTTGCTCTTCTCCTGACCGGGGATCAATGATGGGAAACAGGGAGGGAACGTGAAAATCCTCCATGGACATGCCGGCTAGTCTATGGTCGTCATGGTTACTCAGTGATACTCAGCGAAATCTGCTCTTCTCTGAAGTTTACCAGGAAAACTTGATAGGATTGGCTTTGACAAGGCTCATGTCACATAAGTGTTGTCTGTGTGGTATAATTTAATGTAAGACAATAGTCTAAGGTAGTTTAAGCTAACAACTGTTGTTAGCTGTTAGCTATATGCCACGTCATACGTAGCAGTGTGGCTTGAAATGGACTGGTCTGTGATAAGTGTGATGAGCCGAATTGGTTGTCCAATCACAGGCTGCAGTTGTTTTGAAGGTTCTGCCTCTAAAAGCATTGTCGGACAGCTCTTTCCCAGATGAGAAGTGAAATAATTCAGTATGATAGGGGTTTAGGAAACCAGATAGCCAGGAAAGAACCTATGTATGCATGATAAGAACATGCAGGCTCCTCATACGGGTCCTGACTGACATGGGAAGTCAAACCTTTTTGCTCTGAGGCACATGCACTACATGCTACACCACTGTGGTGCCCCAGAACCTTTACATTTAAGTATTAATGTTTGCTGAACAAGAAATTAACTGAATATTTGATGCATTGATATATCTCTGAAGGGTGTAAATAACCTTGCAGTGCAGCTGGATCTGCCTTGATCAGTGACAGATCCATCTTCCAAGCTTCAAACTGGAACAATTGAGCTCCATCTGCAAAGAACACTGACTAATCAGTGTCCTTTGCAGAAAAGAGGCGGATGATGGCATGATCCTGATGACAGTGAGATGAGACTGCTAGCTTAAAGAGATACCTTTTCAGGGGTCAGGACACGCCACATACCCTGCAGCAAATCGCCCCCAGTCTCTTCAATCAGTCAGTTTCCACAGCCTGCTCCTGGATCCATCTGCTGAGCATGGCAGTTCAGTGGAAATACTTTATGTGGAGAGTCTATTTTCAGTGGGAGATGCTTCGGCTCTGAGTCCATTTTTTCTTCACAGTTTGTCCCAAAACAGAAAAAAGGTGCTCAAAGTGTCTTTAAAAAAACAAAACACTGTGGAAGTAGTGGAAATAATATTGATGCAGTATCCAACTGCAGCCAGGAGACTGGCCCTCTGACTGCCACAGCCTTCTGGTGTCCAGAAGCTTTAACTATGATTGATGCCACTCCAGCAGTGATCTTTCAGAAACTGCAAATTAGTCCAGGAAGAAAAATAAAGATTTTTACACCTCCATGTTTGATCCATGTTTTGGTTTTAACATCCACACACTGATTACTGAACCCTCAACAACACCTCCAGCATGCAGCCAGGAGCCAGTGTACAAAGAGGACTCCCCAGGCCTGCACCTGGATGCCACTTGGAGCTTCAGTTCTCTTTTATCATTTAGTTGGATCTCCATTAGCTTTCACGAAGGCAGCAGCTACAGCCAGTGCAATAACATGGCTGTGCAGCAAGGCACAAGGCACCGGTCACCACCGGTCACCCGGATGTCACTCATGCAGACAGTAAATCAACATCAGGTGGGAAAGGCTGTAAAATTCAGCACTGCAGAGCTACATTTGATCAGTCAGCTTTCTTAAAAGTTATGAACTCATTACCAACAGAAATAAAACTCTGAACCTTTACCTTTACCAAACATGAGGTGCTGCTTAAAAGAAAACAAAGCTGTTATAGTTATAGATTGTTGTGTTTTTTTTTCATTGATTATTGATAATAGTATATGAAATTCATGTATTGTCATTTTTGGTGCATTTATTTTATTTTCTTGTGCAGTGCTTTATTTTTAAAAGTCAGTTGTTATATTTTAAACATTCAAAACAAACTAGAGCCAAGAATTGTAATTATTAACAGCTATAAACTCATTGTGCAACACATCTGCTTCATGTCTTGTGCTGAAACTGTTAATCTGCACCAAAGAGAATTAACACAACTGTTGTTTACATGTTTATTATTTACAAAAACAAATTCCACCCTCTGTAACCTACCTCTGTACCTCTGTTTGTCAGCTGTATACCTGGTGGACGTACATCACTGCCAAATATCTTACCTTAGTAAAGGTGTCATCTTTTGGCCTCAGTGCTTTCATGATATCTGTGACAAAACCACATTTTTTAATACTGAACTGAACCCCCTATTTAAAGGATTAAACTGGTTTCCAAAGGTGTGCTCATACCAACTTTAGCTCCCTCTGACTCAGTCCAAACAGTGCGTAGAGCAGGTCCAGATCTCCTGCCACCAGCACTGAGGCCTCATGTAGCTGAATGTGGTTCGAGACATGAAGCCATGCAGGAGGTCCCGTCCCTCTTTGTTTCCTGCACTGACTGACAGGCAGCTTAATCCCGGAGAAGCCAAAGGAAATAACACCGAGATGCACTTAATTACACTTTTTTTCTCCTGCAGGCCTTTCTACCACATGTGTGGCGTGTATCTGAAATTACACTCCAGGCATGAAGAGGATTAGAAACCATTTCTGTGCTTGTGTTAGCTTGCCGTTCATTCCAATTTGTGGAGTATATATGAGTGTATGATGCTGTTATTAGAGCATAGAGAGCAGTGAGGTTAAATTATGTGTTGTCCCTACAAAGGTTTACATCAGACGCTACACCCCTCTGCTGCTCCGACTGTAAAAATGTGTGAAGAATGCAGTAATGACACATGGCGTGCACTGCATGAACCGTAGTACTGACAGCACATGGGAGGTATGTCCCTGTGGCCATGCAGACATGAAAACCAAATAAGCAAGCATCAGCTACACAAACGACTTCCTGCTTTACGCCCAGCATGCTATAATTTCTGCACAAATAAAAGGATGTTCAAGTTTCTTGAGGTTTATCGAGCCATTAAAAGCTGAAGCGTTGTGGTGTTGCTGAGTTAAACCAACCAGATACGAATCCACTGTCCTGTCAGAGTTTGTGCTTAAAACTCCACTCTTACAGAGAGCAGGTATGCTTTCAGAGACTCATAAATTCCTGCGTAGATGCTGTTTGTTCTTGATGGTTTCATCACCTCGAACCATTCACAGATGATTTAGGCTGAGAAATGTGGAAGATGATCCGGCTGCGGTGCAAGCAGCTGGGGGAACCTGAAAACAATTGTGACAGTCGTGCTAAAATAAGTCTGGGTAATGAACAGCCTGATGACAGATCGGTGCCATATCAATATATACCAACCTGAGCAGCTTTCTCTTTGAGAGTTTTGAACCATGAATCAGAAAAATGCATCAGCCCTTGTTGAATATGTCATAAACAAACAAATACTTCCAATTGTCTGCACTTATTGCTGCTGCTGCTGCTTCTACTGATGTGCAGTTTTAGATTGCGGACACCATAAAATATTAGGGAGGATGTACTTTCACCAACCTGTATAATTATTAACTTGACTGATAAAAAATGACTGCAACTGCATCCATCAAATTTATCAACCCTCTGATCCTTTGTAATCAAAATGTGCTCATAAACTATCAAGCAGGAAAATGTTAGATAATATAATATTATTATTTATTTTATTTTTAAACCAACATTAGTCCTAATCATACATATCAAATCATGTATGTATTTTTACAAGTTTTATCCTTAAATCTCAAGTTGCTGTCATGATGCAAATCCATTTTATGGTGTAATAATAATAAATGAAAACAGGGTTTTTTATGGTTTTATTATTGCAGCCTGGTATATACAAGAGATTCACAGCATTTGTTTAAATGCATCGTAATTTGTGTGCGGTGTCATATTTCAATAATTGCTTACGTTACAGGGATAGTTCAGTTTTTTTTTAAAGTGGGGTTATATGAGCTCCATGTGGCCACTAAGGACATTAGATACAGTAGAAAGTTCTCTCCTCTCCCTCAGTAAGCCACAGACTGTAAGAGTCTGTGATGGAGATATAGACGCTAACAGTAAAGTACTGTACCAAATACAAAGGGTATTTTCTCCACTTACAAGAACTTAAATCAAAATGCAACACCACAGTTTAAGAGTACGCTTCATATGAGTGTTTTTAAGTGCTTTATCCGGACCTAAGCCAACTCACATCACGTGTGTCCCTTCGCTAAATCACTCTGCTGTAGTTAGCTAGTGGCTTCAGACGCCTGTTGTAGACTAATTGAAAGCACATTATATTACAAATATTTTGTAGTGATTTTGCGGAGGGATACATGACCTTTCTGAAAGGTTAAGGCCCTTAAAAACACTCATATGTAGCATACTCTTAAACTGTGGTATTACTTTTTCATTTGAGTTCTTGTAGACGAAGAAAATACCCTTTATATTTGGTACGGTACTTCCTGTTAGCGTCTATAGCTTCGTCACAGACTCTTACAGTCCGTGGCTTACTGAGCAAAAGGAGAGAACTTTCTACTGTATCCAATGCACTTGGTGGCCATATGGAGCTCATACAACCCCACTTCAAAAAAACTGAACTATCCCTTTAAGATCCCTTCCCACAAAAATGTAATCATAAAAAAATCAAGATACATGGACTATTTTTTTCCCTCAATTTTTAAACCAACACTGGTCCTGATCATAAATATCAAACATTCATTTATTATAACCATTTAAATTGCTAAGTTTTTGACATGGTGCAACACCCTTTTATTGTCCAGAATACACACTATATGCTTTATTTTTAATAAACTTCATGCAAACTTGATTATTTGTTGTTTGATTATTGCAGCTTGGTATATGTGAATGATTGGCAGCAGCATTTATTTATTTGCATTATTATTTTGCAGTTTCATGTGCCCTCTTAAAGGATAAGTTTGGTTTCTACAGCTTTTACATTGTTTCTAGAATGCAGTAGAACAATATACTCACCCAGAAGGCTTTCCTGATCCAAACAGTGCTTCAGGAGATATTTAGATCCAAAATCGAGCAGCGGACATCCGTATAATGGTAGCAGACCAGGCATGCACAGTGCCGCTCCTAAAACTGCATTAATCATCCAAAAACTCATTAGTTTTACCAATATTTCATCATGGTCTGCTCACGCTACTCCTCCAAGACAGTCCAGGGTCGCTCCACCAATGTTTTCGTGACTGTGCTGACCTCTGAACTGGAAACTTTCTTTACGGCTGCCGTGCATGCGCAGTACGGCTCATTGTTTCAGGGGCAACCGCCGGCTACTCAACAACTTTCTTCTTCCAGTTTTGTGCAAAACGGACGAATATCTATTGGATGAAGATGTTGTGGACGAGAACTTTGAATATGATGGGTGTCCTTACAGTTTCGAGCCAGAGTTTACAGATGAGGAGCTCATCGAAAGGAGTTTTAGAGTTTGTTTGCATCTGCTTAATTTCCACTACTGAATATATAATTCTGCACTATTTAGAACACGGCACAGCCTGCGTGTCCTTCTGCCAGCAGTGTAAGGATCAAACTACGGTTGGATTTTTCAAAATGCGAAAATAACACATCTTACCAGATACAGATAAACAAAATACACAAATGTTTGATTAACCCTCTGATCAAGCATAGTCATTTTGATAGACTGTTTATTAATTTTGACAGCTCAGTTTACTCACAGAAAGCATACTGTGTGCCATCATCAAGAACACTTATCATTGAAACTGTGGCTCCTGTCTTTACAAAATAAACTATCACTTTAAGCTGAATACTTCAGGTGAACTTTCCTTCAGCTCCTCTGTCTGGCCCTTGGAGTTTGTAAAACAGTGAATCTGGTCCGTCCAATTATAAAGATTCATTAGAACAAACATATAAAAGCCATGTCTCCTCTGATCCTGAATATCCTGAAACATCCAGAGGTGGTTTTTATTAGTCACACTCTTATTTAACCCAGTATGACAACTTGAGGGACCCAAGGGACCCTTACATTAAGTGACCTTTGAAAACTTTGTGCTAAGTGTATAATCCATGTTTCAATAAACATACCCAGGGTTGCCCAGATCAAGGACCAAAGCTAGACAATATTATTTCAGATCGAGATAGCAAATCGAAAAAAGGGAGAGCAGGGGGTGATTAACCAGAAAAACCTGGCCAGATGTTCAAGCCGGAGGCAGACCAAGTTGAGAGTGCCAGAATCATATTATAGTGGTGACACTTAAAAGTTTGGAAGCTGATTTACTAGACACAGAATTAGAACATGACTAACAGGTTTAGTTGATGTCAAATATTGTAAATAAAACATGTCACATCCCTTTGAAGCATAGACAACAATACAAAGATTAGAGTTGTGACATCCTTGAGCCTTATGGTGTAATGAAAGCATATTTAAAGACTTACACCTGAAACTTTACTTCGTAACCCCTTTAAAGTGAAGGCTTTTTGCTCTTATGTGGAGAGTAAAGCTCAAATATTCATTATGTCATCTTTAATAAATCATCAACTCTTTAAAAAATGTAATTTTCAAGACCTTTCAGACCTCAGTGATCACCTCTGTACTGTCTCGCCCTGAGAATCAGCAGCAGACAGGAAACCTGATCTGTGTTTTCCTCTTGTTTCTGGGTGTGCTTACACTACCTGTTCAGGACCTGACCGCATCTTATCTTTACGTCAAATCAGCTGTCTGTGTTCTCGTATGCATAGCTCCAGTTAGGAAACCATCCTGCTCACATTCATCAAGCACGTATCTTTATGAGCTTCATGAGGAATTACCGAGATAAGACACGCTCGTATTGTAAACGTGCATGACTCTGGAGTTTGCTCTAAAACTGAAGCTTCAACAGACTCAGCGATAGAGCTCTTAATCGCACTGAAGGGGAGGTTTCTTTTCTCCACACTGAACAAAGCAGAGACAGACCTTTCTTTTTTTACTCCAGGGACCTGCAGACAAAGATATGTTGAATTGTCACCGTGGAGGTTCACGATAAGGTCATAATGATGGCTCGGTCAGGGAAACTGTGGAAACTTCAAGATAAGTGTAATAATGATGACAGGCTTTGTCATTCAGCTGGCAACATTAGCCCAGGATGAGTGTGTGAGATCTCCACTGAGCTGCTCTAAAACAACAAGTTTAAACATGAGTCGAGCTTTGTGCTCCGAATGAGAAAGACTTAATCTCTCTGCGGTGCCAAATGTCAGGCTGCAGGAGCAGAATCAGCTTTGACGACCGCTCGTCTGTGAACATCACGCACAGCCTTTGTGGGTCTCAGTGACATATGAAAAGGCAGATTACATGTCAGCTGTCAGGGTAATGATACTGCAGAGAAAACAATAGCTACAACAACACAACGTTACCTGTGGGTTTGGTGACCTTTCATCACGCTGCAGCCTCTGATGTTCAGACAAAGTCTGGCACAGGTAGAAAGAGGAGCGGAGATCAAAACCTGCCAAGGAACTGTGATACAATTATAGTCTTTTTTTCAGGTTAGAGCTCCCCCTGAAAGTCTCTGTCCTTACAACCTGCCCTCGTGCCCTTGTACTTGGGGGATGGGTGTGCTTGTTTTTGTCTAAAGAGCAATAACATAAATCTCTTAAGTGGAACAGGAAGCTGAGTCACTCTCACTTAACTCAATAACTGGATATTTTTGTATCCCCAGAAATGAATCAGCTTTCATGCCTCAAAATAAATTTGGAATGGGTGGGAGAGGGCAGTGAGAGACATGAAGCAACCTCACATCATGTCGCAACTAAACACAAGCATCAAATGTATCGCAACACGCTCCACTGCACACCTGCAGTCCAACTGAAACCGTTTAAAAACTAATTTCATGCCCCATATGTTCCCTTGTATACTAGTGAATTCGGTTAATTTACTGTACAGCTGGAGGAAAGGTCAAAAGGTGCTCTTCCTCCATGTTGAAAGTGAAAGTAAATCATTTTGCTCGCCCAAATACTTGAATGCTCAACTCTCATGATAAACAGATGATTAGAGCTGGGCAAAAAATCGTTTAAACGATTAATTCAAATTGTTTTCTGCAGAAGATTTAAAAAATTACAAATCGAGATTTTTTTTTTCTTGCCTTAAGTAGTTGCAATTTTTGAATAAAAAGTGCAATTTTCATGATGCTCGGCCTTGTAGGGTTTGCACAAGCACTTTTATAGGCTTGTATTTGTTCTTTAAGTAGATTAAATATTGATCAGAGAGTTTCATGCTAACACTGTAAAAATACCTCAGCCTGTTAGTGTTTATGTAGACAAACCTGCCTACCTTTATACTACATAATCAACCTTTTATGACCCAGACTTTGACTTTAAGAGGGAAACATTTAGACAACATAAAGGCATTTTTATGTCACTGGGAGTTTTGTTTCTTTTAGGGAGGAAAAAAACAATTAAAATCGTAAATTGAGTGTTGTGGAAAAAAATCTGGGATTTTATTTCTAGGCCATATCGCCCAGTCCTACAGATAATCCAGCTCTTCTGAATAAGCAAGCCCAGAGAAAACGGCAAAAATCTCCCACTTCACCTGGTCGAAAGAATTCTTCCCCTTCTCCATGTTTGTGATAGTGTGGTCTACTGATGGGAAAAATAGAAACGGTCCATTAAATCGCATTGCATTGTTGAGTCAGTTAGAACACTTCTTTTTGATTCGATGTATTTAGCCTGATTTAAAGCTGATGTTTGTAATACCCCTTTCCTACTAGCCAAAAGCCCCATTTAAACACAATGGGCTCCTGTCGGTGGGGCTGATCAGATAAAGTAGTAGGCAGGCACTACTGCCACAATGTAAACATGCACTGCTACTTTAAATTTTACAATCTTGTCAGTCTCTGTATGAGTAGTCCCTTCCTGATGTTGTCTCGCTCAGAGCGCTCACCTCGTCCTACTCTGAAGCTTTATTTCAATCAAATATCAAACATATCAGAAGCTTTCCACACTGGTTGAGAGCAGCTGTTTGGGCTGTGATCTGCTGCCATGTCTCCTCGTGAAAATTGAGTGAAAATGAATTTTAAAAACTGGTCATACAACCCTAAAGTTGATCCAGAATTGCAGCAGTTGCCCAGCTGAAAGATAATATATCACTGTTTTTGATGCTTCAATTGCACAAACAGTCTCTGTTGTACTTTTAAATCACGATTATAACCTCATATAGCTTTTACATTGTTTGTACAAGTGTGTAAATGTGAATGAATGGGTGAAATTGCACCTGGTAAACTTAAAAAAGTTGCACTAACACACATGGGATCCAAGCACATATTTCCGAGAATAAGAAAAATAAAGGCTATTTCTTCTTCTCCTCCCTGAGATGTGCATTCAGCTTTCCCATGGCTGCCTCATGTTGCTTGTTGCTGTCCCCCCACCATCATTGTTTAGACAGCTTGAGGCCTCCTCAAGAAGGGAAAGTTGATATTTATGTTGAGGCTTTTCAAACTGACCATAAGCTGGAGGAAGCTCTGCCAGGACCCAGGCAGCCTGCCACTGATACAAACTTTTATTCATAGCACTTTGGGAAAAACTGAGACCACGACAGTGACTTTTGGACAGGTGAGGTCTCCTCCGTCGTAACACTGAAGCAATGACAGGCAGCGTCGCAAAACACTACGCTTACACAGACTTTCCACTGAACTCCTTGTGATTCTCCTCTTTTTCATTCTAATGTGGAAAAAAAAAGTCCATCTCCATTTGGTGCCTGAGTGTGTTCCAGTGATAGCTAACTGCAGGAGTGGATCCCCGCTGCTGTGTGATTGGCTGAAAGTTCAGTTCAGCTTGAGGTCAGAGGTGTCTGACAGTGTCGTCCTCAGCCCAGAAAAACACAGCTGGCCTGTGCAGTGATGTCAGACGGTGGATAATAATTAAATAACTGATGCTGGCCCTGCTGATTGACATGGAGCTCATATGGTGTGAGGACACAGAGGACAAGGATGAAGATATTAGGAGTGCTCTGACTCTGTGATACAGTTAGTTGTCTATAAATCAGTGGTCTGGAGTTTGGCTCCTGCACTCCACATGCTGTCATGTCCTTGGGCAAGAGACAGGACCTCAAATTGCTCCCAGGAGGCAGAGGCAGCAGTGTTTGAACTTGTTTGAATAACTGTTCTTTCATCAGAAAAAGAAAAATAAGATGATGCCTATTTTTGGCTTTACATGAGGCACCATAAGTCAAATTGTCATCCTTCAGTTTTCAAAGTGTTAAACTCAGTGGCGGCTCCTGAAAAAATTCTCAGGGGGGGCAACAGTTGTGGTAATGGCTACGATTGATCGTTCAATGGGTAAATTGATAATTTAAAAAAAGTCAGATGACTTACTTTACAGTGTTACATTGCATTGTCTAATTTGTTTTTCCTGTTGATGGCAACACCAGACATAACATGTACATATCAAGTTCATGTCAAAAATACATTTGGTTCCACAGTAAAACACTTACTCATAGGGTGTTCCCAAATAATTATTTAAATACTGTAATTATAACAGGTTACCTGGTCATGCATCGCAAGGGCCAAAATGTGAAAAAATAGTTTTTCCATGTAAGTCTATGAGAGTGCCTGTGGCGATTTTCAGTCTGGCTGAATTCGCCCAAAGGGGGCGGGGCTGCTGGTTAGACAGTGGCATAGCAGCGATATTTGGGCTGCTGATTAAACAGTAATATGAAGACTTAGACAGGAACAATCAGGGCACAATAAACTCTTTTCTCTCTTTTTTCACGTGGCTTAAGGAGGGTGATGTACTACCGCCCACGATGGACCAACCGCCTGTGGTTAAACGATAGAATCACAGTTGTACTCGCAACCAATGGGAACACACAGTTTCACAGCTCACCTTGATTACTTACACCTTGCTTCTCTGTAACAAAGGACTTCTCAATCAAACCAGTGGTTCACAGGGTTTATTTACTAAAAATTAGGCATTTGCAATCAATCAAGTCTAATTTTCAATCATTACAAATGTCGCCTGCCACATTGGCGGTTACAGTGCATTACTAAAGGGTTGGCCTGAGAGCATTCGGATCGACCTCATTATTTTTTTTTCTTTTCCATTTTTCATGATCACCACATTTTTATTTAATTGTGCTGTAGACATACCTTTACTAATCATCTTAACAATGTGCAAAATGGCAGTTTGTCCCTCCCCTCAATAATCTATTGCTGTAAAATGAACTTTTAAATCCATTTCAACATATTCACATCTGCATTAACACGGAAATACTTAAAGCCGGCTGCTTCAGAAGAGACATTTTTTTGTTTCTGTTTCACCCTTCCAACTCAACAGGATCGATAGCAACCCCAAACACTAAAACTCATATTGTTTACTTATCTGGGGAAAACTGTGTTTGGAAGTCAAATATTTCGATATCTCAAAAGTTTTTAATCCTGCCATGAAGTGCATTTTTTTAAAAAAAAGAACCAACATTATATTTCTGAATCCATCGTGATTAGTTGTTAATTGGTTGTTTTATCACATTTTCTCATCATGTCATTTGACTTAGATTTTGACAGTAGAAGAAAGTGCCAATCTCCTGTCATTCTACAAACCAATCAAATGCTCTCAACTTCTACTTTTCTTGTTATGTTTTTTTTGGTCAAATAAAATCTGTCTACAGTTTGATGAAAACAAACAATGATGCCACTGCAGGTCGACTATTAAAAATATTCAGATAAAGCAGGATCTCAGGCAGAAGTAATGTCATTGGTCTGAGTCTGTGGCCAATAAACACTCAGAAAATTAATTTATAATGTAAAACAGGAGTTAAACATCAGGATCTTGCAGATATTTACCACTTTGTATTTGGATTTAATGAAACAGTATTTATTTATTAAAAAAAAAAAAGATCATAGGTTGTTATTAAAGTCCAGCAATAATATCTACGTAAAAGTTCAACAACAAAACAACAAAGCAATAATTCACAAATTTATTCAGGTACATGTAAACATAGAAAAAAAAAAAATCAAACACATTTTAAAAGCTATATCTGTATGATTGTTAAACACAATAACACATACTTTCATAAACCACGGTGGAAATGTTTTCCTGGGTAGATAAATAAATATATTTTACTTATTTATTTTGACAGTGATAATAAGAATTATAAATTTTATACATTTCAAATAATTAGTATATTTTCGTTAAGTCTTACTATCTTTGTATCGCTCTGTTTAACACGTCACAACATTTGCAATCTTTATCTCCTACAAAATTCTGAATCACAGTGATTTAATATAAAAGTATTATTTTAAAATCATAAGTCTTAATAAAGAGATAACACTTTATCCTCTAGTTTCTTAAAAATAATAAATATTTACATTGTGATTTTACACACATGGCAGAGGAAGGTACTTAAAAACACAGCATGATAAACATTTATGGTCTTGCTAAAGTATTTTCAAATAATTTAGATAAATCATTAACTGAGTTTTTAACTGAGAACTGCCTTCCATTCACAAGTTGAACCTGTTTTATGGATACATTTTCCTTCACTGTCTGGAAAACATTATTTCCCCTTAACTTAAGTCTGGGTGGGACCGAGTTGGGTGGACTGAGCTCAACCTTGCCCCTAGCTTTAACAATCATTTTCCTAACCATGGCCTGAAGCACATTCCTTTATCTGTGATAATGTGTGTTTTTATTTTTTTGCAGTGTATAGTAAATTATGATGTATCCCTGTTATCTTTACCTTCACTGTCCAGTACCCATCAAACAGGAGCTAGATCATGTTACAAGGCTAATCGAGGTTACTGTGCAGGTTTGGAAAAATAACATTGAAACAGTGAGACAGTAACCTCACTGTCCACCCAATTCAAGAATCTGATCAAAACCTGCTATTTACAAACTGCCCTTAATTTCTGAGCCACCTGATAGGCCAACAGAGCAGAAACACAATGGCCATTCCTCCCACTGGAATTATGCGGTCCTTCTCAGGAATGCTTAGCAGGTTCCTGGAGGCCATTCCCCATTCAGCAAACAATCACTGCCCGGTAATAAAAGAAGCATTTGTGTGATATGTCAGCAGTGTGAGAGGCTTAAAAGCAGAGCGATGGTGTGGCAAGATTACATTCACTTTTCCTCCCACAGGGGAAAGCTACACCATTATTACCAGCAGCCATTGACACGGCTACAGTAGGTCTTTGAGATGAAATGTGGCAGAGGCTCCGTCAGACGATACTTGTGCGATCACAGACGCCATAAATTGCAGTTCATGAGGTCCAGTGATTCTCTGGTTACAGATGGGAATACAACAATGAGCAGTGGGAGGCTTTCATCGATCACAAAAGAAGAAAATAATAAGCAGAGATATGACAGCGATTAAACTTGAACTTGTGATGCTCTATAATTACAGACCCCTTTGCAATTTGACTTTTCTACCCTTTTTAAAGGGAAAGGTGGGTTCTTTTGAAGCAGGATTGCTAAAGGTCAAAGGCAAAGTAAATGTTTGCGACCAAAGGAACTTAAGGCTTTTTCCTAATGGAAGATATCCATGGATGGATGCTAGCTGATAGCTTATGTAACAGTACCTCTGAAAGCAAAACACCACCACAAAACAACACTGGCTTAACTAGAGGCTACAGTAAGATTCTTTACAGTGTTTAAGTTTTCCTCGACAAAGCCCCTGTGTCTAGAACTTTCGTAGGAGTCAAGTTGCCCTCTACCATATGCTGATCGGGTCGTCAGAAGAAACACCTACTTCACCAAAACTGAAATAAAAATGAGTGATTTTATCTTGAGTTATGATGACATGCTATCAGTTGTGGACATGAGAAGACGTCTTAATGAACCAGGGTACACAGAAGAACTTTTGCAGACTGAGCCATAAAGAGAGATGAGAAACTGTTGTGTAAACTGAGGAGCAAGACAGATTAAAAGTTTCCTGGTTGTGCAGATGCATGAACCCTGAGCCCATTCCAATGAGCCCAGAGGCCCACTGCTGTTACTATTGGGCCCAGTTTACACGACAATGCTGTCACCAGAAACTTAAAGGTTTGTCCTTTGCATTTTTAAAAGTGCTCTGTGTTCACACGGAGTTGATGTGAAAACAATGCGCATTCACACTGTTACAAGACAACGACTGAAAGCATGCATGCTAGGCCAGAAGTTGGCAATATAGGTGGGGAAATGGCAGTGTCACAACACATGCATGCTGTCCAGTGGTGACAAACTTTTCACAAACAATGGCGAGTGGACTCACTAAGATCCAGGAGTTTTTTTTCCTCTGGATAACAAAACTGACTGACTGTTTTTGTCTGGTTAACAAAATCAAGCACAGTAAGCGGTAGATAGCCAAAGCTGTTGTTGTTCCTAGGTGTGCGCACAACCTTTATCTGAAGAAGTTCTGTGCATGTGCCACACATTATTGTTTTCCCTAAAAACGCTGTTTCGTGTTCCACGAAGATGGATACTACAAACCCAAAACCAGTGAAGTTGGCACGTTGTGTAAATCGTAAATACAAACAGAATACAATGATTCGCAAATCCTTTTCAACTTATATTCAAATGAATACACAGCAAAGACAAGATATTTAATGTTTGAATGAAGAAACTTTATTTTCTTTTGCAAATAATCATCAACTTAGAATTTAATGGCAGCAACACATTGCAAAAAAGTTGGCACAGGGGCATTTTTACCACTGTGTTACATCGCCTTTCCTTTTAACAACTCTCAATAAACGTTTGGGAACTGAGGAGACCAATTTTTGAAGCTTTCTGGGTGGAATTCTTTCCCATTCCTGCCTGATGTACAGCTTAAGTTGTTCAATAGTCCGGGGTCTCTGTTGTTGTATGTTACGCTTCATAATACGCCACACATTTTCAATGGGGGACAGGTCTGGACTACAGGCAGGCCAGTCCAGTACCCACACTCTTTTACTACGAAGCCACGCCGTTGTAACGTGCAGAATGTGGCTTGGCGTTGTCTTGCTGAAATAAGCCGGGGCGTCCATGAAAAAGACGTTGCTTGGATGGCAACATATGTTGCTCCAAAACCTGTATGTACCTTTCAGCATTAATGGTGCCTTCACAGATGTGCAAGTTACCCATGCCTTGGGCAATAATACACCCCCATACCATCACAGATGCTGGCTTTTAAACTTCGCGCCTATAACAGTCCGGATGGTTCCTTTCCTCTTTGGTCTGGAGGACACGACAACCACAGTTTCCAAAAACAATTGTAAATGTGGACTGGTCAGACCACAGAACACTTTTCCACTTTGCATCAGTCCATCTTAGATGAGCTCGGGCCCAGCGAAGCCGGCAGCGTTTCTGGGTGTTGTTGATAAATGGCTTTGGCTTTGCATAGTAGAGTTTTAACTTGCACTTACAGATGTAGACGAACTGTAGTTACTGACAGTGGTTTTCTGAAGTGTTCCTGAGCCCATGTGGTGATATCCTTTACACAGTGATGCCGGTTTTTGATGCAGTACCGCCTGAGGGACCAAAGGTCAATGTTGGTTTTCAGCCTTGCTGCTTTTGTGCAGTAATTTCTCCAGATTCTCTGAACCTTTTGATGATATTACGGACCGTAGATGATGATATCCCTAAATTCTTTGCAATAGCTGGTTGAGAAATGTTGTTCTTAAACTGTTGGACAATTTGCTCATGCATTTGTTCACAAAGTGGTGACCCTCGCCCCATCCTTGTTTGTGAATGACTGAGCATATCAGGGAAGCTGCTTTTATACCCAATCATGGCACCCACCTGTTCCCAATTAGCCTGTCCACCTGTGGGATGTTCCAAATAAGTGTTTGATGAGCCTTCCTCAACTTTCTCAGTCTTTTTTTTCACTTGTGCCAGCTTTTTTGAAACATGTTGCAGGCATCAAATTCCAAATGAGCTAATATTTGCAAAAAAAAAACAAAGCTTACCAATTTGAACATTAAGTATCTTGCCTTTGCTGTGTATTCAATTGAATATAGGTTGAAAGGGATTTGCAGATCATTGTATTCTGTTTTTATTTATGATTTACACAACGTGCCAACTTCACTGGTTTTGGGTTTGTAAAATGTTTTCAAAGCTTTTCTCTCTGGACCCAAAAGTTTGGAGATTTAGGCATCCAAACAAACAAAATCTCCCTGTTGTTGTTGTTGGTGGTGTGTAAATGGCACCTTAGTAACACCATATCTTCTGGATCTTTCATCAGTGTTCTTGTGTTCTGTTAACCCGATTAAACTGTTTTATGTGTCATGGTCATGATCGGTAAAATGGGCACTGCAAACATGACTTTCTGCTGCTGCAGAGAGGTGAGTCCTGATGTTAATATTCCAGACAAGCCAAAGGTAATAAGGACTATACCATCTTTATGCAGGCAGTTAAATTGATATCAATCTGTGCTTTAGTGACCTCTACCAGACCCCACTGCAGCAATCTGAACTTTACATCACCTGACCTAAACACAGGGGATTTATTCAGGGGAAGGGAAATGCAGTAAAAAAAAATCTTACTGTAGCGTCCAGTCTTGCTTTTTCTTTCAGTAGTTTGAACCTAAAGAGGGTTACAAGCATCTGTTGGCACCATGTACAGCTTTCTGTTGGCTAACTCCTTTCCCCGGATATCTGCCCTCAGGGACAAAGCTCGCAACTTTTGTTAATGGCACACACATTAACAAATTCCAAATAATCTTTTAATTACCCTGAAATTAAAAGCGGGTTAAAGGGTTACTTCAGGGTTTTTTAAGTGGGGATGATAGAGTCCTATTGTTGTTATTTCTGCTGCTGTGACCAATCTGTCATGTCTCCTCTTATGGAGCTAAATCCAGGCCTAAAGAGTTGTAACTTGAAAATATAAAATAATTGAAAAAATATCATTAGAGACTGAAGTTTTAATGCTTATTCTTGAATGAAAAAAACACTAAAATGAATAAAACATATTTGTTTGAGAATTATTTTTCTTTTTTCTTTTTTTTTTTACTTTTGATTGAGCTCTGTAATTGTTTAAACAAAATATTTTATTTTCATTTCTTAAAAGATGAGACCTGAATTAAAGATCGGAAGGTGAAAAACTAGAAATCTGAAATGGCAAAAATGAGGAAAAATCTGAAAATATTAATCCTGCAAATGAAAAAAAATGACACAACATTTTATTATATATATTTCAGAGTAAAAAAAATATATATTAAAATAATCACACAGCTGAATCAAATGTATATTCAAACTGAAAAAAAAAATCTCTTACACCTACTTTTATTTAGCCTACATTTAGAATTATTTGTTTCTATAAATTTAAGAACATTTGCCTTGGCAGTATATAATATTATTAGGGCTGTCACTTTAGTGCATTAATTAGATTAATTAATTACAACACAAATTAATGCATTATAAAAATTAATCGCAGGATTAAATATACCACATGAACATTTTAATACTGTCCAGTTGAAGGACCCGTACATGGCAGTGGCATGTCACTTCACACATGCGTCG
Organism: Scarus forsteni; assembly: GCA_036419115.1. NCBI lineage: Eukaryota > Metazoa > Chordata > Actinopteri > Labriformes > Labridae > Scarus > Scarus forsteni. The sequence continues at coordinate 4,786,934 of JAZDUH010000152.1, forward strand.
CTAGTCAAACCAAACAAAGCCCAGGTGACAACAGGAATGGCCTAATTGAGACTCCGCTTTATTTTATTTATGAATTAATTTAGCTATATTTGTACTACATTCTTTAATAATGCATCAGGCCTAATTGTTTTGCTGGATGTCCTCGACCTTTTTCTTTTTTTTAAATTTGATTTATGAAACACACTTAAAGTGTAATTTGAGTTGCCTGATTGAGCTTAGAATTTTCTGGACAAGTTGCCCTGACTTTGGTTTTATTCAATCACCAATAAAAATGTGGATTTACAATCTTCTCTTTTTAGTGTATTCATTTGATGAATCATCCACTACAATTTTGTAATGTCCTAGAATTCAAATTCTTTATGTGGGGACTATAAGCAGATATGAGATTAAAATGTGATTAATTAGATTAATTAATTACAAATCCTGTAATTAATTAGATTATTTTTTTTAATCGCCTGACAGCACTAATTAGTATGTGTTGTATCAGAAATGCTCTCGTCTGTGATGTGTTGTGTGAGTGTTTGAGAGTCAGGAGAATTGATTTCGATGGTTTATATTTGGAGACCAAGAGTGACCTTCTCCTCTTTTTTTCCCTTTAAATAGGTTTTGTATTTCCTCTTAGACAGGTGTGTAGCAGTATTGAAATTTGAGTTGTAATTTTTTTTAAAACTTATTTTCAAATTACATCAACACTTTTGGCCTGGTATTAGCCCCATATCCTCGGCACTGATCTTACTGGATATGCAGTTTGTGTCTGCATCGAGTTCATTCTGGACAGTGTGCACTTCTGACATGCATATCTCCAGCTTTATAAGGCCTATGCACCACTATGACCACACCCCTGCTCCAATGAGCCACGCTCCCTTTGGCATGTGACCTCACCCCTCTTAGAGGTCAGGCACCACTCTTTTAGAAACACTGATTTAAAATGAGGTGCTGCTGTCAGTGACAAATGATTCTTTATACAGGAGTCAACTGCTAAAGCTCAGCAACAATCCTTCATCTTCATTAACATGCAAATTTTTCAGTGTCAGACTTCAGATCCGTCATTGGCGAACAGACAGACTGCCATGGAGCCATGAATCTCGTCTGCACATGTGTGTTTCCTGCATGCTCCTTAAAACACATGGACACACACGCAGGTTTGTTTTGTCTCCTCTGCCTGTGGTGCAACCGTGAGCTACAGACTTATTAAAGACATTCATCATCTCACCCACTGCAGACTGTCACAACAGAGGAGTAGGTGAAGGGAAACACCAACACGGTATGTGGTTTAGAACAATCAGTGTGTGTTGGTATTTCCATGTAGTTTCTCTTGAGTTTAGTTTACTTATAAAGTCATTATACTCCATGACCTTTGCTCTTACCTGACCTTTATTGCACTAATAGTAGTAGTGGTATTGAGTAATGAGTTTAGTAGTAACCAGCTAGTAACCATATCATATTATTATCTTTATTTAAAGTTTGTATTATTTTATGTTATTTGGTTTGCAGTACATGTACAACATAAACATCAGCTACACTAACAGGCATCAGCTCTGCATCTGTTCAGGAAGTATCAGCAGAGAAGATAAAGCTTTATGTTATGGGGATACAACATGTGCAACATGTGTGTTGGTGGGCATGCCTCACAGCAAGAAGTTTGCTGGTTCAACTCCCTGTGTCAACAAGGAGTTTACATGTTCTCTCTGTGCCTGCATGGATTTTCTTCCACACTCTAGTTTCTCTCATCAAAAAAAAAAAAAAAAGAAGCTTTTTAGGTTAATTGGTGACTCTCAATGGTCAGAGGATATAATTGAGTGGACAAATGGCTGTATGGTTCTGTGTGTGTCCCCGAAAGGGATAAGATAATGAATGGATGGATCAATATGTGTTTGTACGCCATGCTCCCCTGTGACTATATTGTCCTGAATAAAACTGGGCTGGGTGGCATGGCTGCTGGTCAACAGTATTTGATCTCAAACCATGATCAGCATGTATCAAAATATGTGAAAACATAGTGATAAGCACAAACAAGTTTCATGCCTAAAATTGATTTGAATTCGCTGTGGAAACAGAGCCTTAACAAATGACCACTTACGGCAAAGTTATGATCAACAACGGCTAATATAACCCTCAAATAAAGTTTGAAAATCTTATTTCAGTCAATTATTTCTCCACTTTAATAATACTAGGTGGTCTTTGATTTAACATAGTCTCCTTCACGGTGAGTACAGCTTGTAAGAATCTTGCATTTGTGGAATAAGCAACACAGCTAAACGTGCAGGTAGCGCCCAAAAGAATGTGCCAAAATCACCTCTTCCCCTAAGAAAGCCTACAGTCTTTAGTGCTGAAAGTGGAGGAAAACAGACTTTTGTGTTATTCCCTTCCTGTGATGCCCACTTTGCAGTCTTGGTCATAAGTCTGGGAGTACAGTAGCAGGGGGGATTTAACACATTTTTTGGGATACTACCTTTATGTTTAGTTGTGTCGCTCATACGTAAATGCATGGTCCTCATCAGGCTTTCCGGTGATACAAATAAAACACCAATTGGAATTATTAAAGGGCAAAAATGACTGACTAAAACAAATGTTTCCACGCTTTTGTTGAGGAGAATATTTCTAGTTTTAACCTAGTCAGCTTTTGGAAATGAAGAAGCCTTTCTGAGAAGAGGTTAACTGACTCAGTTGTATCATGGATAAAGACCTGAATGACCAGTTATAACATTTTATTTTATTTTGCCAAACAAACTGGATTTTTTTTTAGATAATATAGCTAAAACTACTTCAATTCTACTTCAGTACTATTTAAGAAAATTCTTTAAACCATATTTTTAATTCTAAAATCTTGATTTCTAAAACCCTTTGTTGTATTAATAACAAATACACAACACCTAGTGTCCCTTTACAAATACAAAATCCTCTTAATTATAACAGCCAGTGGTAGTAAACAGCAGTTTTGGGTTATAAGGCAGGTATCACACATCATATGAGTACTTTTCCTCTTGCATTACACAGATGTACAAGAGAATCTCACATCTGGACTGGAGCTCACTGAGATTTGATTAATGACCTCACCATTATGTCATGATAATTAGCCTACATCTTTGCCAGATTAACGGGCACGCAGTCTCCCTATGAAAAACAGACTCATGCTTTCATTCATAATTGAACCAGACAATGATGTTCGGGTTATTTAAACTGATGTCAGTGGAATAAATCCATAGCCCCTTAAAAAAAACTGCTCTTATCTTGTGATGCTCAGGACTGGTCTGACACTTTCAAATGTCAAATAAATCAAACAACGTTGATGATAAAATAATTTATTAATACTGTTGTGGTTGCAGTTCAGTCTGTAATGGTCTGAGCCCTAATCTGGAGAGTTGCTGGCTCATCATGGGATATGACCACACTTGGAAATCAGAAGTCAATTCCCCTCTTGAACACAGCCAAAATGCAAGGTACATATACAACTCCGTTAGCCCATTCTTGTGCAGCTCCACTCTCTTTTATTCTTTTACTCTTTGAGCTCCATTAACACAAATGAATTAATCAAAAAGAATCAACTTTTAAGTTTGGATTGTTGGTTGGTTTTTGTGCAGGTACCTCCTCAATAAAACTATTTTATGGAAAATGGACTTTGGCTTATAGAGCGCTTTTCTAGTCTTTTGACTACTCAAAGCTGCTTTAGCTGCAGGTCACACCTACCCATTCATACCCATTCACACCCATTCGCACTCACATTCACTCACTGATGTTTCAGAGTATCTATGTTAGTTATCCATCAGTATCTCTAACACATTCACGCCCTTTCATGCCCATTCACACACCACTGACGCAGCAGTGGGAGCAATTTGGGGTTAAGTGTCTTGCCCAAGGACACATCGCCATGTGTCGCCTGGAGCTGGGCTTGAACCTGCAACCTCCTGATCACTGACCAAGCGCACTATCCAACTGCGCCACCGACGCAGTGAAAAAGTAAAAGTATATTCATACAAGTTCACACTTGTATGAATATGAAACTTTATTTATGTAGCGCTTTAAAAACTCAATTACAAAGTGCTTTAAAGATAAATAAAGTAAAAAAAAATACAAAAGTAAATAATGAAGTCCGAATGAGATGAAAACAGTCAGACACAAACAAGCTAAAACAAGCAAGCAAGACATTAAAGAGACAGTTTGGGGTTTGAAATGTCTTGTATGGACTATATGGCATTGGCCTGAACATTAGCCAGAGTGACAGAGATCACCTCTGCATCTGTACAGAAAGAGTCAGCATGAAAGTGAGGGCTATGTATTGCATATTGAGCCGTGAATGCTGTGAAATTAAAAGAGTTCAAGGTGAAAGCCATAGAAAGAGAGCAGACTGATTACATAATACATTTGGGACATTTACTTATTTGTGCAATATAAACTGGTGCAATAATATTCAGTGCAATAGGGATTTGTGCAATATGAACTGGGTCTGTGTAATATAAATCTGTGCAATTTCATTCAGTGCAATAGGGGTTGGTGCAATAGAAGTTGCATTTGCTAAATGCTTGATGGACTCTGTGTGATGGGAGGATGTGCAATATATATGTTTCTGTTTCTTTTTTACTTGTCTACTGTCCTCGGGTTTGTCCCACTGTATTTAGTGTCTTGTATGTATATGTTACCATCAACCTGCCAGGGGGTCTGCAGATGGAAAATAGCCCAAGGCTATAATCTGGCATATTTACATTTGTAAAAATGTTCATTAATATGCAATGTTCCCTCTTCAAAATCAATCAATAAATAAGTAAATAAATTTATACCAACTTACTTTTTCACTAGCATGCTGCTTTGTCTTGGTTCTACATCAGTTAACAGCACAACCAACATCTCCTTCCACCAGGACCAATCATAATATGATCTGACTTTAATTTTGCTGAGAGTACTGCTTTTACTGTGCCACCACACTCAAAGAACACACAGAACACTGCATAATGTGTTTATTCTCAGAATGAAGTGTGTTTTCGCACCGAAGCATCCAGAACATTAGAAACAATTCAAAATGTAGAAAACTTCACTTAAATAAACCACATTAATAAAAGTTAAATCTAAAACCAATAGGATTGAACTTTTCATGTTTATGATAGACCTATTACCTGCACATCAAATAACCGTTGGCTTGAAGCAAATTATTTTCTGATTTCCTTGCAGGAATCATTGGATCTATTCTCTGTTGCATGCACTATTACATACATATACCATCTCTCAGCTCTCTTTATGAACTTGAAACAGAGTTTTCCATCAATAGATCTGATATTTAATGGTAGAGATATGCTTTATCTTTTTGGACACATAATACATCCCAAAGAAGTAGAAACACAGACTTTACACTTTAGACCAGGTAAAAAGTTGTTTAAATTATATTAAGTTTGCACCGGTCATAAAACAGGGCCCTGTAAATTGCGATGGTTGGCCCCTATCTGCAGCAATATATTGCTCTAGCTTCCATGCTAGCTCTTCACATACAGACTCAGAGCTGATTTCTGTCTCTGCGGCAGTGTTCATTTTGTTGACTAGTTTTTGTCAACAACTTTTTTCCCCTGACAAAAACTAGACAGTAAGTAATATGTACAAGTGCACATAGACAAAAACTAAAACTAAATTAACTGACCTTATCCTCAACAAACTAAACTGTCTGACAGAGACTTAATCCAATCAGACCTAATTTCATCATGTAGAAAGTAGAGATGAGTTAGGAATAGATATATATGTGTAAAGGTTTAATGAGATAAGAGGGACATCCAATCACATCTGCCTTAGCTTCATGGTGGCAGGATAAGTTGGGGAGTGATCCAATCAGAGCTACTCTCTTTATGAATTGATATATTCATGTAGAGCAGGTTCACTTATTGTTGTCACTGGTACTGTAACTGAGATGCTCTGCCAGGTAGCCCAAATAAAGGTGATTGCATTTCACATGAAGATTAAAATAGTTTTTTCAACGAATACAAAGAAGTTCGCGATTTACCAGTCGATATTCCTTCCTATCCTCAGCTACGGGCACAAGCTGTGGGTCGTGACCAAAAAAACAAGATCATGAGTACAAGCGGCTGAAATGAATTTCCTTCCCAGGGTGGCCAACTTTACCTTAGAGAAAGGGTGAGAAGTTCGGTCCTCCAGGAAGGGTCTCGGAGTAGAGCTGCTGCTCCTTCGCGTTGAGAGGAGCCAGATGAGGTGGCTTGGACATCTGGTTAGGATGCCTCCTGGACGCCTCCCGGTGAGGTGTTCAGGGAACGTCCCACCGGCAGGCGGCCCAGGGGAAGACCCAGGACACACTGGAGAGACTATGTCTATCAGCTGGCCAGGGAACACCTCAGAATCTCCCAGGAAGAGCTGGAAAAGGTGGTCAGAGAGAGGGAGGTCTGGGCTTCCCTGCTTAGGTAGCTGCTCCCTGACCACGGATAATGGGAGGAAGACAGTACGGTAAATTTACAGTAGATTTCATAGACTAAAACTTGACTAAAATTAAAACAATTTCGATGACTAAATTATGACCCAAACTAAAAGTCATTTTAGACAAAAGCCTAATAGTAAAACTAAATCAAAAAATCCTGTCAATATTTACACTGCTCTGAGGTAAATTTGTGTCACACAAAACCCCACATTGAAAAATCCTGAACTACTCCTTTAAGGCATGTTACAGAAATGCCAGCCCTCTGCAGTCGATAGAGTAAGATGCCAGGATCTACGCTCATAAAAAGCTGCTGTGAGATCAAGAAGGAGCACAATCACCTTTCTCTGCTTGCAGAAGAAAATCATTCATAATCCTGCTATCTCAAAGTTAGTTTAAATGAACAAATTGAATATTTGAAAACAAATGTGCATTTGTTTCAGCCACTGTGTGAGTAGAATATCTTCTCAACAAACTGAAAACAATTTAATACCTAATGCATATTTTCTCCTGATCCCCAGAATTACTAATTAAAGTGTTTGCAGTTGGTACCATAAACTATCTCTCTTTCTCTGGCTGATGTTAAACTTCTTATTCCACAGTTTATACTTAGATGACTGTATTGTTCTGACTGCTCCTCAGTTCCATTAAATCTAAGACAGTGACATGGGGCCCCTTAATGTTGCTATCAGGAGCACTGTCATGGTTGTGGAGCTGCTAAACAGCCTTGTGTGTTGGGTTAGGCCCCCAAACAGAGGAGTAAGCCTTGAAAGAGACAATATTTTTTCAGATTGTTCGCCTGGTGAGCAATGATAGAGCTGCCTGTCACATTTTTCTCCCTGACTACAGGGGCTCCCTTTCACTGGGGCTCTCAGGCCCTCCGATCTGACACACAAGCACCCTTCCGGCCTTGTTTGCATTCAAATGTGATCAAACTAAGAGGTGACTTTCCCCCACTGCTGGGCAGAAAACGGATTAGGTCAAAGTGACAGGTTTCTTGGGGATTCTGCCTCAGCAAGTAGTCACACTAAGGAAGAAAAAGAGGCCTCACTAAGCTCGGCTTTGGAAGCCAATTGAGGGGCTTTGCTATCCCTTTCACACTTCTAGTGTTCCCAATGGCAGCTAGCCAGCCATGGTGACCCGCTCACAGACAGGGTTAGTCATTCAGCACAGCCTCCTCTTAATGCCACGCTGCAAACCAGCCGCAGCTTTGAAACTGGACAAAATACAGGACCACGACTGTGAGAAGTCAAACATACCTCTGTGTCTTAAAACAAGAAACAGTGAATAAAGCTATTCTTAATATTTTTTGCCATGTAAAATCATCATCACAGGAATGTTACACGCAGAGGAAAAGGCCACTGCTGATAGGAATAAGGTGATTAAAGGAAATCCTTCAGAGTAGTTAGATAACCAGAGCTGTCCTAATCTTCATTTATACTGGTGGCAACAATCACCTGGGAGTATACATACAGTATAATATATATGTATATATATTCACTTTTGGCGATATTGTATTGTATTTTATCAAAGTAAGGCAACACGTTCACAAAGGCTTGTTTACATGGATACAAAAAAACTAAAAACGAAGCGTTTTCAAGCATTTTTGCCTCCCATTTACACAAGAACGTTGCTGAAGTGCAGTGTTTTAAAGCCACAGTCCTGAATGGAAAGTTTTGAAAATGGATTCATATCCGACTCCATATAGACCAGATTCAGCGTTTCAGGGTGAAATGCTGACGTCATCACATGCCCAGAACTCTTTCACATGAAGGTTGTGTGCACTTAACCAGAAAAAACGACAGCAGCTTCAACTGTCTAATGAGCAACGTGTGCTGCATACTGTGCTCAGTTTGTTATCCCAGATACAAATATCAAGACACATTTGTTGTCCAGACAAGCAATGTTGTTTGTGAAAAGTTTGTCTTCCCTGGAAAGTGTACATGTGTTTCACACCACTGTTTCACTACAAACCGGCATTGCCATCTACTGGCCTGGCATGCATGCTACAGTGTTTTCAGTAATTTTCACTTATCAGTGTGAAATAGGGGTGTAACGAAATGGTCAACTCACGAAATGATACGAAATACGAAACAGGGCCCACGATACGAAATACTCATGATACAAATAAAGATTATAGAAAATCCCCAACAGTAGGAAGTTGTGTAAAAATCTAATTTTCTTCATTTTCTTCCTAATGCAGACATACAAAAACTATTGCTGCATCAGAACAAAACAAATTCTTTTTGAAAAAAAAAAAGGTTTTTCCCCTTATTTAGACTACAGTGCAAATACAAACATAAAATCTCAATAAAAAGTGCTTTGTTGTTGTAACAATCAGGATAACTACATTCTTGAATGAAAAGGAGAACAAATAGCAGTCCTCAGAGCTGCAGTTTAGACCTATAAATGTCTGAACTGTGAACTATAATATTTAGCCTATAACGTGCATATACTTCTGATCTTCAAGTTTGATCAAATTCTGTCAACTCAACAGTCGATGTAAAAATCAAATATTGTTTTTTTATGCAGATTTACACAAACATACAGTTGCTGCCTGTCACCAGTTCAAAGTAGCTGGTAGTTGTACGTGCCGAAGTATACGGCAAACTGTAGCATCATATTTTGCAAACTGTTGTTGTTTTGTCTGCAACCTTCTCACCGATCTCTGTTTTCTTTACATGTGAAACCACAATAGGTCCACACAACCGATTTATTTGTCGAAGGAGCGTCAGCTAGTTCCTTGACCTCGTCTGCCTTCTTTTTGAAGCGAGGGTTTTGCTATGGTAGGCAAGGAGGGTAAAAAAATCTCCTGCGCCCCTTCGTGTTTTTTATTTCGAGCTTTTATTTTGTGTGTCTGAATTTTATTTCGTCATTTTTTTATTCTGTGAAATTTCGTGGCACAAAATTTCGTTACACTCCTAGTGTGAAAGTGGAGTGCTTTCGAAAACACAAAGGAAAAACCTTTTTCGTTTGTTGTGTAAACCGGGCCTAAATTAGGATGTCTTAAGTGCCCTTCATCGCGTTACACTGCCCCCTACAGGAGATACCAGTATACTGCAAAGCTTACCTGACCGAAAGGCTGCTGAACTGGGTGCTGTATCAAAACATTACAATCGTTCTAAAATCAATCGTGATGCAGTACATAAATTCTAATAATTTGTGAACTGTTGCAAAAGAAGTGGTAGTTAAAGAGGTTTATTCAGATTAAGAAAAATGTATTCTAATAACTTCAAAGTCACTTTGCACCAGGTGTATGAGTAAGCATTAACTCCTTATTTTTCTGACTCCTTTCTGTCTAATGTCATCCTTTCTTGCCATTTTTACTGGGAGCTTTTCTTTCTGACTCCTATTGTCTGATTACTTTTTTAATGACTTCTAATACAGCCTGTCTGATGCCCTTTGTTCTGACAACACTTCTTTTTGACTTCTTTCTTCTGACTCCTTTTAGTACGACTCATTTGCAGACGGCTCTTTAGCTGGGCTTCTTTTTGTCTGACTCATTCTTCTGACACTTTTTGCCTGATGCCATGCTTTCTGATTCCTCTTGTTTATTTCTGATGCCTTTGGGTTTTCAGAGGACTTTTTGTACAAAGTTTGTCAAGCATTTAGTAACTGATTTGGCTTTCATGAACTCAAACCTTACTTGATTTAAAACAATGATTCATATGTAAATTTTAAAATAAAGATATCAGTGCTCACATGTCCAGATCTCTGAGTGTTTCCTATTATTAGAAATCCTTTTTTGGGCACTAGAAGACTGTTTATTATTAGACATGTTTTTCTCCTTAATGTACGCCATGCTGCCTCAAGTGTTTATTTTCCAGCAGACCCCCACACTCTCTGCTTGTTGGCCCCAGATTACAGCTGGTTTACTGTCCCTAAAGCACAGTTTGTTTAAAGCTCAGCTCTCTGTTGACTTTGGCTTAATCTGCTGCAAGACACAGGATGCTTCAATTAGAAAACAAGCACACACAGCTCCTTTAACATGCTACAGGATACAAGTTCACATAGGCACATGGATATGATTTATTGTTTTAATCATCAGAGTGCACACATGATGATACAATAATGTGACAGATTATTTCCTACCGAAGTAAGTAATGATGATCTCAATACAAAAAATTGTTTAATGGTTTTCAGCTGAATTTATGTTGTATCTAGAAACAAAAAGCGGGCAAATTAGGATCATGCTGCTTTGGATTCAACATCAGAGGAAGGCAGGTTTAATACTGTCCAACAATCAGAGAGTGTATGAGCATAAAGTCACTTCAAAACATAGTCTGACCACGAGGGGGCAAAAAATCTGAGGGTCTGAAGCTTAAAGTCATTTTTAAGGGAGTTTCCTTGTCAACATGAAATCAGAAACAGGGGACACAAAAATCAAACTACATTTTTCTTCACTTTAACCCTTGCAGCTCCAGGCCAATGTTCCGCTAATTTCTGGATCTTTATAATAATTAAGCATGCAACCCCAACCCTGACAGCCAGAATCAAGTGAGAGACACCATTTTTCTACCTGAGCTATCAGAATATTTATATCATTATAATGTCAGTTTTATTTATCAAACGTGATATGATCATTGAGATAAAGCAAAAATCCCAAAATATATTTAAAGGGACTGTGAGGAGAATCTATTACCGGCGACACAAAGACTCTGCTACCCATGAGCACGCGCGGCGACTGTCGTAATGCTGCGTTCCAGTAACCTCGGAACTGGGAGTGACATCATCTCCGACTTATCAGCATTCCAGTTGAAGTCTGAAAAAACATGCTGATCTACCAGGCTATTGTTAGCTGTTGTTAGCACACCCTGCGTGTTGTTCACTAATATGACATGAAGAATGTGATCATCACTATGGGAGCATTTTTGTAAATATAAGTCTAACAATACTATGTATACAGCTGATCTAGAGCGACACACCCCAGTCAGAACTGCAAATAAACTGATTATTACAGGAGCTAAATAACTGTTCACACTGGGGGCATCCATCTTCAATTGTCAACTCTGGGTGGCGAGGTTTCACCGAGTTCCCAGTAGGAAATTCAGACTTCGGGGGTCGTTACAGCTGCAGTTTCCTATTCGGAACTTGGAAATTCCTTCTTCTGACTACAACTGGAACGCACCACAACACAACCGAAGCCAAAGCGTGTGCTTGTTGTGTTGTAGCTCGGACCTTCCTCCGAACTCTGCATTGATTTGCAGCTTCTTTTTTCAACCACTTACAGGATGCAAAGCGACGAGGTAATGTATCTCTTTCTAGTTACATAGCGGTAGTTTTTGATGTGTGACAACAAGCAAGTTTTGAAAAACTTTGTATCCTAGTTTTGTAGCCGGCTATATATTGCTACTTACAGCCCGGTGCTCTAAGACGTGACAGAATAATTTAAATTTGCTCTGGTTTTAATTGTCTTGTTCCCGAAGTTGAGTATCCAGTCCAGTCCAGCCCTGTCCTGTCCGACCCAACCAAGAAGCTAAGGAATAGCATTTATAGATAACCTATTTTGATGCTATGAAACTCATCTTAAAGTGCGTATTTTGATCAGGCATGTATTTAAAAGTGAGACTTTTTTGCAATTACTTAGAAACTCCTCACAGTCCATTTAAGGCCCCATTTACATGATAACATTGTCAACTGAAATGGAAAGTATTTTCATTTGCATATCAAAAGCGCACACGTTCACAAGGAGAAGATATGAAAATGATGATGTAGGTTTGTAGAGAGAAACCATGGTGTTTCAACCTGTGCATGCTTTCTGTTGACGAAAAACCCTTTCCATACAACAATGGTGAGTAAACACACAAAGACGCAGCAATTTCTTGTCTGAACAGCAAATCCGTCTGGATATTTTGTCTGGATAACAAACCAAGCACAGTAAGCAGCACACGTTGCCTGGTAGACAGCCAAAGCTATTAAGTTATTGTTTTCCTATGAGCACACTCAACCTTTATCTGAAAGAGTACCGCACATGCATTGCACATAGATACCTGTTTACAGGAAGATGGATATTAAAGCATTTTCAAAACATATCACTCTGGACACAGGTTTCAAACGTTTTTGGATTCAGGCACTGCTCTTGTGTGAATGGAAGACAAAAATACAACAAAAGCACCCTGTTTTCGATGTCATGTCAACGGGGCCTTAATCTCAAACTGCTTTCTATGGATCACACACATAGAGCAATGATGAATAAGCCTTTACACATCTAAGGTTCTGTCAGGCCTCAGCTATTAGAGGAGCAACATTTAAGGTTGCAAAGAAACTGGCATCATCACACCCTGTTGTTAGCCATTAGCTTAAACTACGTTTCAGTCCTTAGACTATTGTCATACATTAAAGTATACCACACAGATGTATCATTTACCACCAATGTATGATATGAACGTTGCCAAGGAAAAAATCACCAAGTTTTCCAGCTAAACTCATGAGGAGGGCAGATTTCCCCAGGTATTGCTGAAAAACCATGACCACCATTGACTTAAGGCATCATTGGCTAAGGATTTCCACATACTCTCCCAGTTTCCCAGCAGCAATCACCAGCTTCCTGGCTTCACTGATTTGATCATCCATGAGGGCAACCAGTAGAGACACATTTATCACAGTGGGGTTCGGAGTCCTTCCCATCTTTTTCACAACCAGAGGAGCCAGTTGGCCGTTCAAACTCTTACCAAAGAAGAAGTGCAAAAGAAACAAAGAAGAAGGGCACACATAACCAAATAAGAGGGGCACACTGTTTCCTGTATGCATAGATTTTAGTGGTGTTCTGTGCTCCCCTTTCAAAGATGAAATTGAGTAGATTTCTGATAAAACTGCAGATATTGCTGCATGCTTGGAGACCGCTTCAGAAGCTGCCATTGTTTCAAACATGCAGTCACTTCCCACTGCCATCATGTCTTCAGTTTCCGCCTCTCTTCCCGGATTTGGCTGTCCAGTTTTACCCGTGAAGTGGGAGGTGTTTGAAGCTTTGCAAGATGGATCTGCGTGGTTTAAGACAATGAAACAGGCAAGTCCATCTGCACTGCAAGGTTAGCTCCAGTCCCCTGTGACCCCAAGATGATACCTGGTATAGAAAATGGATGGATGGAACATGGTACCATGAGCTTGTATTTGTACAAAAATAAAAGTATTTGATTTTTGCCATTCAGATGGAAAGGTGTGCACCGAGAAAGGGACTTGGACTAAATATCTGTGAAATATTAGATTTAGTTGATTTAAAGGTGCTATGAGGAGAATCTATTCCGGCAACATAAAGACTCTGCTACCCATGAACATGCGCGGCGACTGTCGTAAAGACGTGACCCAAGCCACCCAAGCCCGATCCAAAGTTGTTGTGATGCTAATAAATGCAGCTCGGACCTTCCTCAGAACTCTGCATTGCTTTACTACTTTACTTTACTGTACTACTTATTTTTTTCAACAACTTACAGGATGCAAAGCGACGAGGTAATGTATCTCTCTCTAATTATGTAGCGGTAGTTTTTGATGTGTGAAAACAAGCAATTTTTGGAAAACTTAGTATCGTAGTTGTAGCCTGCTATATATTGTTACTTACAGCCCGGTGCTCTAAGACGTGTCCCAATAATATAAATTTGCTCTAGTTTTAATTGTCTTGTTCCCGAAGTTGAGTATCCAGACCAGTCCAGCCCTGTCCGACCCGACCGCGAAGCTAAGGAATAGCATTTATAGATAACCTATTTTGATGCTATAAAACTCATCTTAAAGTGTGTATTTTGATCAGGCATATATCTTAAAGTGAGACTTTTTTGTAATTACTTAGAAACTTCTCATAGCATCTTTAAATAAACATTTTTAGGTCAAAAACAACTTGGTTATGCGAGGCTTTTTTATGTGGAGTTTGCTATTCTCCTGTGCAGGGCCGGCCTGTGGCCTAGGCAGCATAGGCAAATGCTAGGGGCGCCATCATTCATAGGGGTCTAGTGGCGCCCCCTAAGATTGCTGATGCAGATTATAAGATCAGTGGATGGTAACAAGAAAAAGAAGAAAAATGTGTTCAATGAGTTAATATTATCTTTTATACGTATATAATATAATTTCCATGTTTTTATTCAGTAATGTTACAAAAGAATCCAATAAAACATCAACAACACCACTCCTCTTTACCTGCTCATCTGTGGGCAAGATTGACAGGCAATTTATCAGGCATAAATGATACAGAGTAGGGCCCCACGATCCATGGGGGTCCCATTTTACCCAAGGGGACACATTCTCCACTGTCTGATGCAGCCACGATCTGCTCAGGGGACTACAGGCCTGATATTTTTCAATTAAAGTGTGGCTGCTAGCATTGTTGTCTGTCAGTTAAGTCTTTTGCAGTGCAGTCGATGTACATGTGAACATTTGATCTAAATCCCCCCTGAATCACTCAATGTCTCCTCCGCGTGCCGGTGAGCGTAAAGACACAGACAGACGTGCATCACAGGGACAGCGAGGGATCATCAGTCACTTTGTGTGTTTTTTAAGAAGTCAAACGGTGTCTTAATCGCTCATGTGCATGGTTCAAGTGATCACAAATACTTTAGAAATGATTAGTCAGCCTTTTGATGAATCTAAACTCAACATTTGAGTTTTGATTAATCAAAACTTAGCTGCTTTCACTCACTCACTGTTTTCTAAATGATATATTTATCCTGAGACATCCTGCATCACTTATTCTCCATGTTGTAGGAACAGTCTTAGGGATCATGCTCCAAATACAATCTGCTAGTGCAGCAGTTCTCAACCTGTGGATGGAGGCCCATAAGTGTGTCTCAGAGCTGTTTTCAGTGGACGGAGTATAAATCAAGGTATGTGCCAAAAAATGTCTTCTGTGTGGAGGCCCTAAGGGAACAAACATATATCAGAGTATGTCAGAGTATATCCACTAGAATAAACCAGACTGCACCTCTGGAAGGTGGGCGTGTATGTTTTTGAAATAAAAAGGAAAAGCTTTGTAGCGTAAACACCCCACCTGCTAGCCTGCAGTCGTGAGACAGAGGAGAAGATAATTCTGTCAGGATGTTGACTGGAGATAAATACCCCTGTCATTTTTTGAGTGTCTTTTTACTGCATCTACATTCATGTCTGTTGAAAAAGGAGTGGTTAATAACTGACCAGTTGGTGATCGTATGCTGGGCCAGGTTTGTAGCAGGCATGTTGGATCAACTTGGGGGGTAATTTGGCCAGGGACGGCCCTGCTCCTGTGCATGTGTGAGTCCTCTCCAAGCCTAGCAGCTTCTTCTTACTGCCCAAAAAACTTTCTCGCTGGTGACTCTGAGTTGTATGGTATGGACTTGGATAGGCTTCAATCCTGTGTCCATGCTGGGTAGTGTTGTGCTGAAGACCACTCTATCCAAGACCAAGACTTGCCGGAGACCAGAATGTACCAAGACCAAGACAAGACCAAGACTTTTGGGAGTCGAAACCAAGACTGAGACAAGCTGAGACTGAGACAAGACCAAGACCATCAAAATCACTTTTAAAAACCATGACAAGGGGGCATCCCTCAGTCACAACATCAGGAAAGTTGCAGTCATTGCAGGGGGAAATAACGCATGAATTTGTTGTTTTACCATGTGTTCCTCCTTATTCACATTAATGAAGTTGAAGAACATCAGATCAGTGCTGGTTTTGATCTGTCTTGATGGAAAATCCCAAGTCTGGCCAGTCTAAGACCGAGACAAGACCTTCAAAATGTGGTGTCGAGACCAAGACTGGTCTTGAGTAACACACTATGCTTGAGATAAGCAATAAAGATGACAGATTGATGAAGATGTAAAATCAATGCAGTTCAGTGAATTCATCTTTCAATAAAAGTACTTGATGAGAACTGGGACTTCAAATATTGAGTTAAATGTGATTTATCATCAGTTGTCTGATCCTCCAGCTCGTTTCCCTTCTTGCCGTGATCTCTGCTCAGTCACGCTACCAATACTGAAGACTGCCAAACAGGTGGCACTGAACCAGACGGTGTGATCACAGTGACGATATTTACCAACCCTCCAGTTTAGTGTAGTTTGATGTGTGTTTATTGTCGGAGAGGATAATATCTGGTGTTTAATGACAAGCTGTGAGGGCGTTTCATGAGCTGCAGCCCTTTGAAGAGCTGCAGACGACATATCTGAGAGCAGATATCACCTCAAAGCTCAAGTGTGAAACCACCAACTAACAGCTGTGTGTATCGTGTGTCATCACTCACACATTACCTGTCCACACCTTAACCACACACACAGACTGGTGCTGAGACGCACACACACACATTCACACTTCCACACAGACACATGCAAACACTAACACTTCTGCAAGGCAAATTTAGCTTCTACCATCCAACAAGTTATTTAGAATATATAACATTTAATTGATTAAAAAATAAAAATCAGATTACCCCAAGACAAGTTTTTTCATGTTAACTACTTAGGAAATTGTAACTGACTTGTAAATACTTTTATCCTTCCATCAATTGCAACTTTTTTTTTCAAGTGGTAGGGGTTTAACTAGAAGCAACAATCCTTTAAGCTGTGGTCAAAACAAACATGTATTTTCACTTTCTTGCACATTGGAAGTAAATTGGATGTAACTGGGATGGCACATCATTGCTGCATGAAATAAGTGATTTTTTCGCCCATTTGACAACTTCAGTGGCATTTGTACCCGAAGTCATGGCACAGCAGAAAATGAGCATCGTTAGTGAACGGTAACAAAAATGACATCACATACAGAGGAGGAAGTAAATATTGTACTTTTAAATATTGTACGAATACTTTTAGAATAGGCGTAAATGTTGTTGCTCATCTGCGTTGGAGCCAGAGTTGTCAGATCTGCTTATTTTAAATGACTGTGGGCCTCTTTTATTTTTGAAAGTTGCTTGTAGATATTGGTAGTTCGGGTTGTGTTTTTCTTGGCTTCTTTCAAAACTGCAGTTGCTCATTTTGGCTTGTTGTGCCCCCAAAACCCAGGAGGGATCTGATCCCACTCTACTACCAATATAACCTCAATTCAGAAGTTACACAAACTATTTTCTCCCACGCCAAACACAAATGCAATTTTCTTTCTTTAGGAAGTGTGTGTAGCCGGCTGTCTTCCCCTGAAACAATGAGCCGTACCGCGCATGTGCAGAGCAAGCGCTCTTCTTCTTCAGTTCAGAGGTCAGCACAGTCACACAACATGTCTAGGGGGACACAGACTGTCGTGGAGGAGTAGCGCGAGCGGACCATGATGGAATATTTGTGAAACGAATGAGTTTTCGGACGATTAATGCAGTTTTAGGAGTGACGCCCTATGTGCTACCATTATACGGATGTCCGCTGCTCAATTTTGGATCTAAATATCTCCCGAAGAACTGTTTGGATCAGGAAAGCCTTCTAGGTGAGTATATTGTTCTACTTCATTCTATAAACAATGTGAAAGCTGTAGAAACCGAACTTATCCTTTAACTCATAGCAGTTAATTACATGGATGCAAAGCACTTGGCCACCGGCTCTGCAATATGATACTACCGACACAGGCCCCAGTGCAGTCTCAAACACAATTTCTACAAGCACACAGCCCAATTCCCAGTGCGTTTACACAAAAATGCCACAAGGTGGTTATGTTTTATTTACATGTCAAGACATTCACATCAATAGGAATCTTATTTATTGCATTTTAAAGAACAAGGAAAGTTTCTCCACAGACACAGCAATTTGCAGCTTTAACTCGGAAAACCCAGAAAAGAAGAGTTATTGGATGGTGTATATCTTTTCAGTGACATATTCTATCTTTTACTGAGGACAAACACCAGCTGGATTAAAATGAATATGACTCTCTATGTGTAACTTTCCGTCTATTTTGTCGAGCATCCCATTCTTGACATTTTTGGTACAGAAGACGAGCAGAGATGCACAGTCAATGCCTAAAGATTTGGTCCAGCACGGTCATTTGTTAGAAGTATGAAAAGTTGTACCAGTTGTCTTGTTCTACATCAGCCAGCTTTCATCCTTTCAGAGTTTTCAGGTCTGAAAGTAATACGTAAGGGGAAATACAAATAATGCAAGTCCTGGCTTGCTTTAATCTCCGGGGCTATAACATCATCCTGCATAGCAAAAGATTAGCATGAATACCCTCTGCCTTTCCAGTATGAAGGCGCAAACATGCTACAACACCCTGAGCAATAAGCATGAGGGAAAACATGCTGACATTTAACAAATATTGAAAAAAAAAAATCAGAAACAATTCTCAATCAAATAAAGCTAAGAAAAACACTGAATACATTTCCAGCGGTCCATTCTTCGAGTTTATGTCATGTAGAAGGGGTCTGGAGACCTGGAGAAGTTTAGAGTCACAAATATGTCTTTGGACTCTTTGGGAGGAGGCCTGAGTATGGTCATCAGAAACATCCAGCTTATTTTATTTTAGGGTTTTATAGTGGATACAATTGGTACTATCCAGTCTCCATAAATTGCATTACCTGTATATTCACAACATTTTCTAGACATTTTGTGGGAACATCATTATTTTATCAGTCAAACAGCCTCTCAGAAGTTTAGTTATTTTATTGATCAAGCCTCCCAACAAGCTATTATCTTCCCATCGCAAATTAAGGAAGCATAAGCAATGCAGCATTCTCTTACAGTCCAAAAGCACACTTTAGGGGTAAAAAAAAAATGCACAAGGACTTTAGCAGACTGATGAATTGTAGCCTGATATTTACAGCCTCTGTTCAGCCTGCTGCTGAACGACCCAGCTAGCAGGCAGACTAGTGTGAGCACAACTACTAAACACACAAACAGGTGCCCCCACACACAAAGGCAGGGACGCTCACTCCTGTCTCCCACTGCGTCTTAGTGCCTTTTTCTCTCTAAAATCACACTTCTACTACTACCTACCTTGTTATCCCAACTCCACCTCCAGGATGTCAGTGTCACAGAGTTAAATATTATGCTATGAAACGACAGTATGAATTCGGGTAGTGATTATTCTGCTGTACAGGGTCACTTGGGTTGTGTTTTTGTGTCTTTGTTGTCAGTATAAGGACTGGTTATTATCATATTGTTTATATATAAAACATTACTCTGGAAGTCATTTCAGCAGATTAAGATTGGCAAACGTGATAGACGGTAAATGGACTTAAGTTTATTAACAATATTGTATGTAATATTTACAATAATACATTTGGCAGCCACTTTTGTCGAAGTCATGTTCTTCTGTAAGCAAGAAAAACACAAGCTATAATTTAAACCAGAAGGAAACAACAATAGTGAGGGCAACAAACTGCTTCAGTGTGATTTGGCACAGGTGCTTACATGTTGTGCACTTTTTTTCTTACCAACGGTTGACAAGAAACTTTGACGAGTCACCATTATAATGTCCACATGTCGCTGTCACTGTTGTAACCTTGACTTAATAATGCACGCACACTTGGTCACAGTTCACAGTATTTTAGTGACAAACTTAAGGCATGTTACAGCAGCAACGACTACAGCATTCAGAGGGTTGAGGTCCGACAACTTAACAGGTCCCACTAAAACATTTGTTCCTCTCCAAAGGTTCCGGGGCGCTGCCTAATGCCGTAGTATTAAACTGCATCTATAACAGACACCAACATCATATTATGTCAACAACATCCATACACTCAATGCTGTTGGCAAAGAGGTATGTCTAAAACCCTCCTAACTCATTCTGAGGATACTTTCTGTAGAAGTAGATAGGGACTCAGAGTTTGAACTTGTATTTCACAACTTGGGAACAACAAGGGAATCCTTGGCCCAAAACCACAACTTTCCGATTACTGGTAGAGCCCACTACCAGACTGAGTCACCGACTCCAACTGAAATAAGGCTGTTAATTTTTTTTTTTTTTGAGGGGTGCTGGTTTGTTGGAGTGGATAGCAACCAGGCACGTCCCATATACACACTTCGGTATGTGTATATGGTATGGGTTTGAATCCAGCCCGTGGCCAGTTTGCAGAACATTTTCCTCTACTCCCTTTCACTCCCTTGCACAAGTCTATCCAATGTCATTCTCTCCTATCAATAAAGGCACAAAGTGACCCCAAAAAAGACATTAAAAAATGTTTGTTTTTTAATTCCATTATCATGTGGAAATGTGTTAATTTCAGTAGTAAATAACAACAATATTATTAAAATAAATGAAAAGAACATAAACAGTAACTAAATGTGGAAACAATGTTCTTTCCATTGGTTATTTTTAAAGCCAGATATCATTTTGTGTTATGTGTTTACGTGTGTTTTAAAATGTGCAACCTTTTTCTCCAAATTAAATTTATACAGGCCGTAAATCTCAACTTTGTTTAGCCATTGTGCAACATACAAATAAAAAAATTGTATTAGAAAATTTTGTGCTTACGATGTGACTCAGTAGCCTGTAACACACATTTAAATCAAAACTATATTGTCTTTGACCCCGATTCTCGATTTCAATTTTTGATTAAGAACTGCTCAATCATCTAAAGCAACCAAGTTTGTTTGGGGAAAAAAAAAGCTTTAAACTTCTCTGTGACTGCTTGAAGCTCGCTCAACCAGTTTTCTGTTTCAACACAAAAATGTTTGGCAGACCCTTGAGGGTCCACATTCATTTGTGAGAGGCACTGGGGATGTTCAGGAGCTCACACAGCAGCAGATAAATACCACAAATCTTTACAGTTTAAAACATGCCCTCACTCAAAAGGTGTCAAAAAGGGAAGCTTGGTCTTCAGCCCTAAATACCAGAACATGATTATTGTTCCAGTCTGGTATGTAGCTCATAAGTTACAGCCTGTGACCCACACTTTATCGTAATGGAAGCAATATGAAAAATTATGCTGAAAGAGTGTTTATTTAGATTGTAAAAATCTGATGTGAAACTACAGAAAATGAGCCTGATAAATGTAAAACAGTAGATGCTATCATTACATCAGCCTACCTGATAATGATATTGCACTTGGTGAGTGGTATTGTGACATGGAAATAATCATGACTTTAATAAAAAATATTTATAATGTAGCATGTTTAAGTATTTCTAAGACAAGCTGGCCTCACTGCTGTCTGGCATAAAGGGGCAGGTAGAAATGATGGTGGGGGGACTGGTAAATTTCTGCTATTTAGTCGTGAATAGTAAATAAATACATTTATTTTTCTTGAACTTTTACTTTTGCTTCTATAATTTAGGAACAAAAAAGAAATTGCTTAACCTTATTTATTTAAATTAAAGGGTCTTGTTATTTATTACTATATATGGCCCACCTTACATTTTTGGACTTTTATAAGCCTTTTAGTGTACTGTGCATGTATCTTCTGCGTGACAAAAGGGCACAGGTCTGCAGCATCATGAGTTCTCCCCCTCTACAGTATCAGTTGCTGCCTAAAAAACATGTCCACCTTGCCCACCCAAATAGATCTACTGCTGTGATGTTCTACTTTTGTTTCATCAGCAGATTCAAGCCCTTGCAGGACATAGACCTAAACTGAAGCTGCTGCCATTGTGGTGTTTACCTGACCAATTACCACAAAGCAGATCAGTCAACCAATCAGACTAGACTAGATCCAGAAGGGAAAGAGGGCCTTGCAGGAGTAGTAGCTTCAGGTGTCTCAAGGTGAATTTACACCAGATGCATTTGACGCAGCCTGGACAACCGTTTTCAACGCAAAGTCAATAAACAGCTGTGATGGGGCACCACTGCCCTCACACAATGCGACAGACACAACCTGGGTGACTTGCTTGGGCTATTGGGTCACCTTAGACGTGCGACCAGGTCTTGTCGCTCGGTCGCCAAAGTTGAAAAATTTGAATTTTTCAGGTGATATTGCGTGTGGCTGTGCTGTGATGGCCGTTCAGAAAAGGGTTTGCGGTATGTATGTATATGAGGGGAAAACAAGAAGAAGGGGGGAAGAAGCAGATCAGCGGGAGGGCCAGTCAAAAAGCTGTTGCGTTACCTCGCTTACTTTGTACTGGAGACACAGACGACACCCATGACAGTAAACAACTGCGTCGGTGGCGCAGTTGGATAGTGCGCTAGGTCAGTGATCAGAAGTTTGCAGATTCAAGCCCAGCTCCGGGCGACACATGGCGATGTGTCCTTGGGCAAGACACTTAACCCCAAGTTGCTCCCACTGCTGCGTCAGTGGCGTGTAAATGGGCATGAAAGGGCGTGAATGTGTTAGAAATACTGATGGATAACTAACATAGAAACTCTGAACCATCAGTGAGTGAATGTGAGAGCGAATGGGTGTGAATGGGTAGGTGTGACCTGCGGTGTAAAGCAGCTTTGAGTAGTCAATGACTAGAAAAGCGCTGTATAAGCTCAAGTCCATTTACCATTTACCATTACAACTCATATTAGAGTGATAGACTATGTCTTTGTGGGGACTTTAGTTAATGATTATAACATTATTCAACAGGAGTGGCGGTTCTCTGCTGACCTGTCCTTCCTTGACCCGTTTATTAGCCCGTGGGAGACAATCGGCAACAAGTCTCTGGGGTCAAGGAAGACGGGAATGCAGAGAATTCCCTAGTTGAGGTGCAGCTGACAAAGGATGCTGAGGCAGCAGCAGAGACAGCAGAGCCATCAGCTGCAGTGTTTTATGGTTAGTAGATAAGTGAAAAGGACAAAGTTGAAATAATGTCAGCTAAACCTATACATACAAATATATGATATATGATATGATATGATATAATCACGGAGAAACTTGAGAGGGTGTGACATCACTAAGCTGCACAACGGTGGCAAAATGAGCTATTTATTGACATGCAATGCAACTTCAGTGCGTTCTCTCGGTCGCCAAATCGTGTTTGGTGTTAATGCACCTTTAGACAGATCGAGAATAGAGGTGGATCAGGTGTACTTAGTACGTAAAGACTAGAAGTTCATTTGAACATTAATGACTGCAAACATACTTTAGTGCTCATTGTAATCAAATATGCTAAAAAAAACAGGAAACGTCATTTCACTTTGTTGTTTCTCCCCTTTGTTAATGCTTTTAGATGTTAATGCTGTTATTTTATATTGTTTGAATGCCTGATTAGTCACGTTATCAATGAGCTGCAACTATTAAGGTTTGTACTTTTATGTAACTCACAACAGAGCTAAGCGCCTGGGCAGTGCCCCAACATATTGTAAGAACTTAAGGCCGGCTACATACCAGACAATTGGACTCGAGTCATAGGGACTCTGACTCGAGGCGACTTGAGCTGCTAATGAGACGACTTGCAACTCGACTCAGACTTGAGAGGTAAAAACTCGAGACTCGACTGCGACTCGGGAGAAAATGTCTCCAGACTCGACCTGACTTGAGACATCATGATTTGGAAAATTGCACGCACTCAGACTTTATATGAACAGCCAGACAGGAGATATACACCGCTCTTTCCTTTTAGGTTCACTTTACTGATGCTCCATTCACAGTACACTTGTCTGTCACCTGTTATTGTCCCGTACACGACACAGTACTACACACATATGTTCCTATCACACACCTGCTTCTGCTACAGTGATGATCAGTGGGCAGGGTGTGTGGGATACAGGTTTGAAAATGGGAACAGTTTTCGAATTGTAAACTATTTTAACAACAGAAAAATGTCAGTTTCAAAAGATGATGACATTTTAATCCTCCTGATTGACATATTGTGAGACCACACACCTTCTGTTTTTAGAAACCATTTTTCAATACGAATTCACCAAACGTGATTACTTTCAGAGACTCACTTTTTCAAACATGACTCAAGAAAAAAAACAATATGCTTTAGGCTGGCTTAAGTTCATCATTGTTTTTCATGAGACATCATCAAGGTATCTGAGATGTCCAATAACAAAAAGGTAGACCTGCTTTGTGATGGGACAGAGTACAGCAGTGTTTGAGGTTGCTGCCCTGTCTCTGAGCTGTAAAAGTATTTTACATCCAAGTTGGTGACACCCCCAGCCTGCCAGCTCGTATTGAACGTCGCAGAGTGTTTTGGGCCGCCTGATCTTGAGTTACAAATATCAAATATGCTTTTACCTGTAGCAAGCAGAAGACAGGGACAAGAGGTTAAATGAATCAGGACAATGTTACTGACTACAGCTGTTCTTGCAGCTGGCAGCGAACTGTTATGAGAGAGCAAGGTTACAGTTCACAATGCACCTGGTAGCCCTAATGACAAAAAATATGTGAATTACAGGGCAAATGTTTTGTCTCTTCTATCATCACCTGCATATTAAAAGTAAGGGTGGAAATAAATGTCTTTAAACTGAATGTGATGAGGGAAGCAGCCTTGCAGGTGAACACTTACAAAAGAGGGCCATGCTGAAGAAAAGTTTCCACTCTTCTAATCAACAACAATGAGATGTGTCTGCATTTCAAAGAAAAGCCTCTTCACTTTAAAAGTGAGACATCTGTGGTGAGTGTTACAGTCTTAACCAGGACTCACACTTGTTCTGACGGAGATGAAGCTGATTATGTCTTCAAGTACTCTGATGACTCAGACAGCAGGAAAATTACCGAGCTGTCCCCATACCTCAAAAAGCCTGGCTCAGGAGGGGGGAATATTACATCTCTGGAAACTGAGATGGATGTAAAGCAGAGGCCCTCCTAAAGTTTCCTGTCAAGTCTGATGAAAGAAGTGCCACTTTCCTGGAGCTTCTGGGAGCACCATGGCTGAGACATGTGTTAACAAAGACAACTTCAAAGTTTTATAAGGTGCAATTGTACCGAACATTGTGGCTGCTCAGCAAAAGGACCATTATTGTCCAAATAAAGTACTCTATCAGCCTCATTATGGAGCCAATGAGCTCACAACATAAAGCCTTTCCCCATGCAGATAATAAAAAAAAATAAAAAATTAAAGTACTGATTAAGCTTGCAAAATCAGGGCAAATTTGTCCTGTTCCTGGTGGTTTGTTTGTTCAGACTGACTGCATTTAATCAGCTTTGACTATACTAACAATTATTCACACTTGCATTGGCATTAATCAGCTCCTGCTTGGTTTATTCATAGTTCAAGTAAAGAAAGTGCTGTACAAACCTATAGCATAGTTATGTGTTATGATACCAGTTGCCATTCTGCTAACCTGACACACCAAATAGACACCTCAATGTACACTATACAGGATATTTTTCACTGATCTATTGAAGAAACAGCAACAGCACATAGTAAAGCTCTCCAAAACCTTAGGTCAGAAATGTCTTTTCCAGTGGGAAATGTTATTCTTTTTCTTTATTTAATGAAGAAAAGCTGCCTGAAGCAGGTAACATCTATGCTAATCATTGTACAAGCAGCCATTGTTTACCAGCTTGGAGCTGCTTCCTTTAGTTGTCACGGCTGCAGCTCCTGCCTTTTGTTTCTCAAATGATGCCAACTTGGCAGTGCTCAGTCTATCTTGCAAAGCCTTTGTTGTATGCTGAGCTTGTCATATTTTTTTTTTTCATCCCTAAGAAGATGTGTGCGTCACACGGAATTGCAACCAGTATCACAGCTTAAAGAACTTAATATGTCCATCTCTAGGCCTAATGATGTTTTTTTTTTGCATTGTCTCCAGTGTCTTACACTGGTTGGCATCTTCCTCATGTGGTCACTATCCCATTGAGCTCAGGGTCAAAACCAGTGAGGAGTCAAAAACTTAAGTCCTACGTGACATAAATTTATTATTGCTGTTCAGCCATCGCCTATTGGTAAAATGTGATATAACACATTTGTTTGTATGTAGCATCAAGAAAAATAATATTTAGGTTGTTTCAAACAAATGTGGTCACTTTAGCTGTGTAGTTTAGAAATACGTTTGTTCCTCCAACTATATATACAATTTTTAAAGTGCGATGTTTCTTTCCACAAAAATAAAATAGTGTTACAGTGGTATTGGCCAAGCATTCAGTTTATAAATAGAACTGATGCAGGCGTTTGTGTCAGTACTTATTTACTGACAGTAATTAATATGACTTTTTAACATTTCTATTAATTCTAATAAAAGCAATTACTAAAATGTGAATTCATTTGAAAGATTAAGCAATACTATTTTAAATTTGTAATTAAGTAAATAAGACCTTAACTTGAAAGTGAAAAAGAGTAGCTTTAATGTGACTAAGACTAATTAATGTTTATGTCATGAGACGTAGAGTACATTAGACTGTCTGCCAAAGTTCACACAAAGCTGGTCTCAATCAGACGTTCTGAGGCGTGATGTAGTGCAAACATGAAATCAAACTACAGGAAGACAGACGAGTCGTAATAATTAAGAATATGTGCTGGCATGACATCAAGCAGTGGTTTACCACAATAAAGAACAGAATATTCAACAGGTGTGTTGGAGCTGAGACATACTGAGTAACAACACTGTTGCTGTCAACATGAGATGCTGTTAAAAGAAAAAGTACATGAGCCAATAGAATGGGCTGCCTTGATTTTAGAGGTCCTGCTGTATGTAAAGAATGTATTCACAGTGGCCATATTGCATGAACCATCCATAACCTCTAATGTTAATAAAACCAGCCAACGCACTCCTGATCTTCCTCTATACTCACTCATTCTGAGTAACTCTGTTTGAGCTCCTGTTACTTTGAGGACCTCCCTCCCTCACCTCACCCATATGAATCTGATTGGTTGACAGATTTACTCTGTGGTAACTGGACATTTAACAACATGCTCCGAACTGCACAGCAGTCTATCTATGGTCTACACTCTAGACTAAGCTGGCCATCCTGGGCCAAAAAGGCTTAACACACAATAAAAGTAGGATGTCACAGTGGTGTAGGTAGAATTCCCTGTTTCAGGCAACTATTGACACTGTTTACAGGAGGAGAGGGAGAAATCCTGATGGCACAGACTTTTTTGTGGTGCACACATAAGTACTCATGGTCACCCATAAGGAGTGATAAGGGGTAAAGTTTTTTGAGGCCCAGGGTTATACACTGATTAACAGAGGATAAGCAAAGAAAAGGTCTATTCTGATTTCAGTCAGCAACAAAGTTTAGCTTTTATTACCAAATCAAGAAATATAAATGTAATGTATAAAATTTTTTTTAATTGTTCTTGTTTAAAAAACAAAAGTAACCTATTTGTATATGGTTTGAGCCTTTGTTAATGTACCATTCGTGCTGTTGGTGGGCCAACAAAATCAAATTCAGGCCACTATTGGTGCCAAAGAGTAACCCATACATCTCATAACACCCAGGCAGTGGTATTTCAGAGTCAACAAATGAATAGTAGGGACATTGACAAGATGCTCACTGGTGCTGATGTCACACTTGTGTGCCCTCTTAAGTAATGAAAACTCAAAAACCTGGCTTATATGACCCAGCTGGATAGAAGTTAACTTCCGAGCCAGAACTGACCATGTGTATGGACATGCTAAAACCAATCTGGGGGTCTTTTATGGGTTCTCTCTAGGCCCCAGCCATCGCTGTGGGCAGCCCAGAAAGTACTCTATCATTATGGAAAAAAGAGTTATACACTCAAGAGGATCTAAAACTCCAAAATCATAATATAACCTGTTTAATAAGTAGTAAAAACAATCAAATTTACTAAACATCCGTTTGCTGTCTTTGTTTAGCTAACCAGACTGGGGTTGTTTGCAGTGTCTGTGGACTGTGAGATTAGTTTCAGGTATTTTATTATAGGCTTATAAAACCATTTGGAAACACTCTAAATTAAAAATAGGATGTTTGTTTACTTTTTTGCCCAAAAAATATGAACTCCCTCTTAATGAGGTACACCTGTCTAGTACTGGGTTGGACCCTTCTTGCCTTTAGACCTTTTTTAATTCTTTGTGTCATGGATGGAAAACATTGTTGTAACTGTTCCTCAGAGATTTGGGTCCATGTTGATATGATAGCAGCTCTCAGTTGGTGCAGATTTTTTAGCTGCACAGTCAGTACAAATCTCTAATTGCCCACACACCAAAGATGCTTGACTGGATTGAGATTTGGTGACTGTGGAACAGTGATCTGATTATCCAGTTCAAGAAACCAGTTTGAGATGATGGAGCTTTGTGACGTGGAGTGTTATCCTGCAGAAAGTGAAGACTGGTACAATATGGAACACATTACACCACCACCGGCCTAAGCTGTTGATACAAGACAAGACGGATGTTTGCTTTCATTAAGTTTAATTAAAATTTTGACCCCATCATCTGGCCATTGCAGCAGAAACTGAGTTACTTGCCTGACTTATCAGAACAGGTAACATTTTCCAGTATTCTATCGTACAATTATAGTGAGCCCATATGACTTGCAGCCAAAGATCCCTGTTTGTAGCTGACAGGAGTGGCACCTGTGTGTGTTTCTGCTGTCTAAAGCCTTTCTATAACACCAGATTATATGACTACCAAGTGACACTTCTGAGGAAGGTGTAAATTTCCACCGAAACATGCCAAGGTATGTGAAAAATATACATGTCTGAGATAAAAGAAAAAAGGAAAACTATTTCTAAGAAACTGAAGACATAATGAAGAGTAATCAAGTAAGATTCAGCATGTTGTGTCTTCAGAAATAGCTTGGGCGTGGATACTTTACTTACTATTGCCTCTTTGTCATGCTTGAACTGCCGTTCACCTCTTACCTCTGTCCCAGTAGATCAGCAGTTTCAGAAATAATCAGACCAGTTTCATTTTTCTTTTCCACTCTGATGCCAGGTTTGAAGATCAGTTGGTCCTTATGATCATGTCTACATACTCAAGTGCATTGAGTTGCTGTCATTTGATTTGCTGATTAGTTTGCAGTAAAGGACGGTTAAAGAGTCATTCTTATAAAGTGGCCAGAGAGGGCAGTATTTATGGATTAAAGGAGACATATCATGCTTGTTTCTCCTCTTCACTATGCCAGACTAGGATGCCTGTAAAGCATTTCTGCCCTCAGTACAAGTCATTTAGTTCCTTCATTGCCCCACAATAGCGTTCTCAAAATCCTCATTTTAGGCCATTATCAAGCTCTCGTTGAAACGCTCGGTTCTCAGGCTGACCTACAGTAACCTCGCAACATCACAGCCCTTTGCGCTCTGATTGGTCAGTTCTATCGGGGGTAAAGCCAGCCTGTCCTTCTTCTTGTATTGTATTTTCCGGCAGGCTCAAAGCAGCAACCGTGTATTGAGTTCCCCTACAGGCCAGAGCTGGTAATGAGTGAGTGTGAGCTAGGGAGCTATATACTGCCGCTGGTGGATGTATTCCTGACTGATGGTTGTGGGGCTAATGGACATCACAGAGGAGGAAGTGTTTTATCAGATTACTCCAATAAAAAGAAATGTACCTCGTGTCGTCACGACGATTTAAATCTTGCGGTCATCTCTAAATGACCTATTTTCAGAGGCATCAAATCTCGTTCTAGGATATCAGAAAAAATACAACATTTCATTTTTTGAAAATTAAGGGTGTGTAAGGTCTTGTTTTCAAATTTATTATTTTATATGTAAGTATTAAATCATGCATCAGCATGCTATGTCTCCTTTAAACTGTATTTTTATTGAATCAACATTTTTAAGTAAAAGTATACATTAGGCTATAAATGATGAGCTTCATTCTTTAATATTCCCATCTCAAATTATTTTACTGAAGACATCTACTTGCATCATAAAGTAGGTGTCTGAAGCCTCAGTCTAAACATCAGTTTTGGCTGAACAGAGTTAACCTAGAGCAGGTATTCATGGGTAATGACAGGGAGGGTGACAGCCCTTTCACAAGCTCGCTGAATATCTGTATTCAGGAAGTTCAACACCTGGTCCATGCCGTTCATTGTTGCAGTGAGAGCACACGTCTCCTCAAATTATCATGTCTTCATATGCGTCCCCTCACTGATCCTACCTCCACATTAAGTCATTAAGTTCTCAACCTCTCCCATGCAGGTTATTAATAGACATAATTTGGACTTAATTACAGGTTTATAACTCTGCAGTAATGATAGGAAGCAGTGAGCTCCTCTTTGAAGTCAGATCCCAATCTTTTGGAAGATGGATGAGGAGCAGTCCTGAGATCAGGCTGATATCTTCATGTCAACAGCCCCGGGGTTAAAAAGGGGAACATTTCATAATTTGTTAAACACAATTTTGCTTCAATTAGAAAATGACAAGCAGCCCTTTTTTCTGTGCGCTTTAGTGGAATTTAAAGAAATTCAAAGCTAATGCTGTTTGCTTGAGTGTCTGCTTCTTTTGTGTACATTCAGAGGGGTCATTAGTTGAGGAATTTCAAGCCGTCGGCGTGTTTGGCCTTTTTGAAAAATTTCTGTGATGGATTACCTATTTTCAGATTTTCCCTGCATGTTTCAGAGGGACAAACATTGACGCTTCAAGGCTTTTTTTTGCTAACTCAGACAGGAAAGCTCATATCAAATGGACACTTACTATCACCAGTAAACACAGATACACATGTGAGGTGGCCTATTTTAAACAATGTTCCCTTTATGTGTCCCCTGCAGTGATTGTTCATCAGCTCCCACACCCTCCCTCCCACCTTTGGGTTTTTGGTTTTCCCAGCAGTCAGACAGCCCCAGATCAGTCTGTCAGGTAGGTTTTACCTGCACCTGAACTCTGCACCACCTCCTGCTGTAGCCGACAGCACCGGCAGCGCTCTCTTATCCACTAAACAAACGGTGAATTCCAGGTTCATGCCCTCGGGCTGTGATACTTCCACCACATATGAGCCTAATATGTTTTAACATGGAGCTGCTTAGAAAGAAGAGATTTGTTCATTTGCTGCTGCTCCTATCTGAGAGATGATCATGTAGCAGGTTGTTCAACATTTTTCATACTTACATTACATATTGTGTTACTAAGAATAATGCATTCTGCCTCCAAAAAAAAAAGAAAAGAAAAAAAATGGACTCAACTGTTACCGCGCTTCAGATCCCTAATTTACTGACGGGTTAGTTCATACTCAGTTCTCGGTCGGATGTCAAAAATAATGCCACTCAGCATAAAGGTTAATGGACGGCTAAGCTAAATAAATATAAATGTACTCTGTGAACTTTAACCTACATATCAAACCATAGTTATTTGCTGACACGTTGTGAACTATTCTGCCAAAGCTTGAAAGGGGTAGTTCTTTATTTTTGAAGGTTTGTGTTGACAATAGACAGTTTAGTGGCTTTAAGTGCCCCAAACAGGCATGCCTATTCCTCGAAAACAACCTGAGACCATCAGAGAGGTACAGTTTTCTTAGTGCAGTTGTGTGAGTTTTACATAATATTGGGCCACACACTGGGTGGAATGTAAATGGGTGTGTGTTCCCCAGCAGGTTAGGACAATCTGTTAAAGTCTAAACTAAGCATTAGATGAGGAACAAAGTACATTTAACTGGCTTTGAATGGGGCATGGTTGTGCCAAACAGGCTTGTCTGAGTATTTCAGAAAATACTGGTCTACTAGGATTTTTTATGAACATCCATCTCCACAGAGAATGGTCTAAAAAAAGAGAAAATATCCATTGAGTGACTGGTTCAAGTTTACAACAATTGAACAACTGAAGATTGGACAATGTTGTCTGGTTTCAATCAATCAATCAATCAATCTTTATTTGTATAGCGCCAATTCATAACAAGTGTTATCTCAAGACACTTTACAATAGAGCAAGAACTCTTCATTTTGTGGATACACATATATGCGTAGATACATATATACATATAAAGATACACATATACATATATATACAAATATATACATCCAACACCCAACATGAATCCATATAGCCAATCATGAATCCCTCCATCATGGCGGCAAGAAAAAACCTTCTGTTAAGCAGCAGGAAATCTTGAATGTGGATCCCAGTCTCATGATGAACAGCAAATCCACACGATGCTGTGATGGGTGTGAGGGCAAAGGAAGGGAGGTAAGAGGAGACAAGTGGACTAGAATCAGAACTAAAGTTAGGGACTGGTTCATGAACTACAGACCTGTCATCTGATTTATTAGAGGTTAGCCTCTTGAGACGCTACATCTCATTTTCAGAAGGGTCCTCATGTCTGAATGGTTGTGGTGATCATTTTATAGAAGTATAATCTTAGATATTCTTACTGAAAATAAGAATTTATGGTAGTGACGAACTCATGGATGCCCAGACCACAAGTGCATCCCAACCATATTTGTCTCCATTAAGTATAAATGTGTTAAAGGCCTCTTGAGATGTGACATCCCATTTTCAAGAGGGACCTCATGCCTATGTGGTAGTAAAATATAGATACTGTAGATGTATTGATCATGGATATGGAGATCATGCTAGTATCTGTATAAATAGCTATAATGATAATGGGAATGGAGTGTTCCTAATAAAATGGTCAACTATGTGTCATGTCTATAATTGTAGTTTTTGAGGCTTCGTGACGCCACAGCAGCAGGAAGTCTCCACCAAGGATCACAGGCCACCTACAAGACAAGAGCCAGAAATGAGTACAGGAGCAAACAAAAGGGGCAAAAGCAGATGTGGAGAGAGAGAGAGAGAGAGAGAGAGAGAGAGAGAGAGAGAGAGAGAGAGAGAGAGAGAGAGAGAGAGCCCAATGTGCCAGATCCCCCCTGGCAGTCTAGGCCGGTTTGGATCCATCTGTCTTTGCGTCATCGTTTCAGGCTGCTGGTGGGAAATGTGTTTGACTTCAGACCCCTCCCCCTCAGCTGACATGGTGTAAAGGCCACAGCCTCCCTGAGTATTGTGACTGATTATGATCATCTCTCCATAACCATCTTCTGATGGCCACTTCAAGCAGGATAAAGCTCCAATCATCCTACACTGCTTTCTTGAACATGACATCGATTTCACTGTATAGTTCCCTCCACAGTCACTTGATCTCAATCAAATAGAGCACATTTGGGATGTGGTGAAACAGGAGATCATGGGTGTGTTGCTGACTAAGCTGCACCAACTGGGTAATGCTATTAAGTCAAGTAAGTGTCAAAGCCAGACGTGATGAATGAAATGGGAAGAACTGATAAGTGTTTTCACTTTCTCATTTGATTTGTAGGTCATAATTTTCAGTCATTGTTTTCAGTTTGATTTAAAACAGCAACAAAATCATGAAGGGGCATCAGGGGATTGTAATTGTGTTTTTTGCTCTAATGCAATCATCCTTATAATTTATCATGTAACTAAATGTTTGCACTTTAGTTCTCTGGGTAAAAGGTACGTAGGTCACTAAGATTCACAACAATCTGAATAAAAGGACCCTTACCAATATATGTTTAACACTAAACTATTTTTCTTAATCTGTTTCAAAAGCCTAACCATAAGAAAAAAAAATCTATAATCAAAATCCCTGATTGATAAGAAATACTAATAGACAGGAGAAGTAGTGAGTACTCCCTTTAAACTTAAAGGGACTGTGAGGAGCTTCTAAGTAATTACAAAAAAGTCTCACTTTTAGATATATGCCTGATCGAAATACACACTTTAAGATGAGTTTTATAGCATCAAAATAGTTCATCTATAAAGGCTATTCCTTAGCCTTCCGGTCGGGTCGTACAGGGCTGGACTGGCCTGGATACTCAACTTCAGGAACAAGACAAATAAAATTAGAGCAAATTTATATTATTGGGACACGTCTTACTGGGGGATTCCACTGGATGTGTATCCGGTCCTTCTCTGCTCCGTCATCTGACGCGCGTCAACTCCCACTGGATCCGTCTGCGGTATGAAGCATTGCGGCTCCGCCTTGCAGTGGATCAACGAGCTCATAAAGGATTTTGTGGTTTTGCACCTCCAAAATCAAAAGCTCCTCATCCATGGTGAAGTGAGGTGAGCCTGAACTTTTGACACCAGTCTGTCTCCGCCCTAAATGACATTTTCCGGGTACAGTACTTTTCCGTTGTCGACATGGTTTATTTTATTTTGAAACATCTACGGATGTTTTTTTTTGTGTTTGTCCTCAACGTCCTGTCCCACACGATATTCTGTGTGCTAAATTGCTGCGCCGTGGTCCGGCATCCGGCAAAAATAGAAGCTCTGCATATCTGCTGGCCGGCGGAGCAGTTACGCAGCCGTGCCGGAGCCGTGCCGCAGCTGGTGGAAGTACACGCATTGCTTATAATGGAAACGGATCGGCTCTGCTGCCGCAGCGGAGCGGAGACGGACCGGATATGTATGCAGTGGAATTTGGGCTTTAGAGCACCGGGCTGTAAGTATCGATATATAGCCGGCTACAAAACTATGATTCTAAGTTTTCCAAAAACTGCTTGTTGTCACACATCAAAAACTACCGCTATGTAACTAGAAAGAGATACATTACCTCGTCGCTTTTTATCCTGTAAGTTGTTGAAAAAAGAAGTTCTAAAGCAATGCAGAGTTCTGAGGAAGGTCTGAGCTGCATTTTTATTAGCATCACAAGACACACACGCTTTGGCTTTCAAGTGGTGCGTTCAAGTTGTAGTCAGAAGTAGGAATTTCTGAGTTCCGAGTAGGAAACTAAAACTGGAACGTCCCGAAGTCTGAATTTCCTACTGGGAACTCGGTGAAACTTCGCCACCCCTGAGTTGACAATCGAAGATTGATACCCCCAGTGTGAACAGTTATTTAGCTCCTGTAATAATCAGTTTATTTGCACTTCTGACTGGGGTGTGTCGCTCTAGATCAGCTGTATACATAGTATTGTTAGACTTATATTTACAAAAATGCTGCCATAGTGATAATCGCATTCTTCATACAACAACGCAGGGCGTGCTAACAACAGCTAACAATAGTCTGGTAGCTCGGCATGTTTTTTCCGAATTCAACTGGAACGCCGATAAGTTGGAGATGATGTCACTCCCAGTTCCGAGGTTACTGGAAAGCAGCATTATGAAAGTCGCCATGCGTGCTCATGGGTAGCAGAGTCTTAATGTCGCTGGAAACAGATTCTCCTCACAGTCCCTTTAAACAGTTGCACAGAGTTTTAATTATTAGTTTATGTGTCTGGCAGTTTTCAAACTACTGAAGCAGTTCATAGTACAAGAAATTACACAGACACAAAATGTGTAAACCACTCTAACATCTCTATTTTTACCTCACTGTATGATAACCCAATACGCTCTAAGAGCACGAGATACTTTGACACCAAGGTTTTCTACTTGGCACACGTTCAGATATTCATCGCCAAAGGAACAAAACATCAGGTTACAAGCAGCAGTAAGAAAACAAGACAGGATTCTGGAAGCTCCTGCCAACTCCAAGGACCATGAACCTGGTGTAACCTGACATTATTTGATTGAGATTAAGAAGAGGAATGTCTGCTCCTCATCAGAGAAACATCTACATATATTTGTTCACTGAAGTACCACTAATGCCCCTGCATGCCTATAGGTTTTATTGTGCAGTATTTTAGGGAAATGATATATCAGTGCCTGTCTGTTTGTTTGTTTGATATACATGCAGATGCTAAAGTCTTTTACTACATTTCTTCAATGCTGATATTTGCATCAATCAAAACATTTGGTGGATGCTGCTTTTAGCTTTTAAGCTCCAAAACTTTAAAAACAAATTTCCAGAGAATCTGAGGTGAGCTAAGAATGTAGAGATCTTCAAAAATCTGAAAAAGTCATATATTCAGTGGGGCTCTTATGTAATACTTTAGAATTTTTATGACTTTTATGATCAAAATTAACAGATTATTCTGTCAAACACATTCATTACTGACTGACAGAAAATGCACAAGGCAAAAACTGTGTTCAATATTTAACCAAGATAACTGAATAGAGTAGAGTTGTGTCAGGATGAACCCATGTAACTTTGTGGTAAAGCCCCTTAAGTCGATCGCAGTCACTTTCTGCTGTGTTCTCTCTTATAACTTCCTCTTCTACCTGCTCAAACGGACATTGATAGGGTCATGTCTTTTTTCACCACTCACAGGTGTTGTAGATTTGAGCCTGACAAGGTGGATCTGCCTGAATACAGATATTAGGCTCTAATTCCGTAGACCAGGCGCAAGCGCAGGCCTTCGCCGTGCGCACAGGGTGTGACCGGCGCACTTTGCAAGTTTCCTGCAGTGCCAAGAGAGGCGCACTCAAGGCGCAGAGGAGCGCAGAGGAGTGCATCCACGCCCACGTCTCTGCCCCTCGGTGC
Source organism: Scarus forsteni (assembly GCA_036419115.1). Classification (NCBI taxonomy): domain Eukaryota; kingdom Metazoa; phylum Chordata; class Actinopteri; order Labriformes; family Labridae; genus Scarus; species Scarus forsteni. The sequence goes on from JAZDUH010000152.1 coordinate 4,823,280, forward strand.
AAATGCCAGAGTAGGAGGAGAAAAGCCGTGAGTGGGTTTAACACAGCCGAGCACTGTCTTAACCAATCAAATGACCGCCTCTCCTTGCCTTTAAATGCGCTGCGGGCGAGGCACAGCGTCTGATTGGTCTGAATGATCCCCGCTGCTCTGACCGTCTTCGGGGAGAATGATCTCCCGCGGAGACGGTCAGAGCTGCTGTCCCCTCAGCAACTGGGAGAACGGACTGGCCATCGAGGCGCGCATCTGAGGCCATTCACTGTGTGGGCCAGCTCCCGGGACAGATGTAATCTGTTCCTTTGTCATTATAGGAGTACAAAATTAAGAGACAGTTACACAGCAGCTGGTTTATCCATTCAGAATACTTTTGATCCACCTGCACTCCTGGTTTGTTGTCGCCAAATAGCAGAGCTTTTAGTGATATACTGTATACTATCCCAGTGTCTCTGCCTCATCCTCCTTACAATAATGTACTCCATCAAGTTAAAAATAAAGACTAAAATAGAGGAATATGGGAAATCACAGGTAAATCTTGAGTGACATACATTTATTTTATCTCCCTTTTCTTCGTCTTTTTTTCTCCCTCTTTTCTTTGAATTTAATGAAATGAGAGAAGCCAGATATATACTCAGTATCAGATGTTAAGGCTGTTTATTGTTGACTTGTAAGATGTGCATCAAACTTCCAGATGCCGTCAGGTTAAGTTTCCATTATGACAAACAGCTTTAATCCGACATCAGATGTGACGGGACAGTTGATGTAGATACAAATGTATATGCTGGATCAGACTGTTACATTAAATAGTGATTGCTGTGATTGTTTATTGGTTTAAAATGTGCCTGACGCTCTGGAAACCTGCCTCTGAGGCTTTGTTGACATGTGCACACATGTGCGCCTGTCACCAAATTACAGCTGCGGAGGGCGCGCTTCGCCTGCGCTGAGAATAGACCAGGTTGGAGCAGGCGAGCTTTCAGCGCACTTTCTGCACTGTTTTTGGCACCAAATTGTCACTGCGCCAACCTGAATCTGCAGACACCTCCCCCTGGTGCGCCGTCACACCCATCTCTGCGCAGACGGTCTACCAAATTGTCAAATTGGCAGCGCACGGCAGTGCGCCGGATGAAATTAACACTGCGCGGGGTGCGCCATGAAATTAGAGCCCATTGAATCAAGCTGATCAACCTGCAGTGCAAGGTTACAGGTTTGACTGTGTTTTCCAACCCCATTGAAGACCATCCTTAATTTTGCCGTATTGTTTTTGTTCATTTAATCATTTGTCTCTGCAAGTAAACATCTCAAGATTGAACATATTCTGGCTAACATGGCAGCAGAAAGTTCACTTATACCTGAAATAATTTACTCAAGTCATTTAGAGAGACATGAATGAACAACACTGAGGTTCAGTATTCACTTTAGAAATATAATCCTACTTCAAGTTCTGACCTTCAGGAACAACTTTTCATAATCATTCGGCTGAATCATCAACACTGAATCATCAAACTGTCTGCTGAGCATCCAGATTCTTACAAACAACCTCAGTTTGAGAGCAGCACGGTGTTCTGTCTTGTCCTGATTTATTAGGGATATGTTCATAAGGCAGGTAGGGGAAAAAGAAGACTCGTACTCTGCAGACTCCTACCACAGACAATTAAACACATGGCTGTTTGGAATAGAGCCCACAAGCAGGTTTTACTAGTGAGGACAGGACTCTGCTGGAATTCCTGAGGTGTGCACTAAGTCGGCAGTAAAAACACTCCATGTATCTCTCCTGGACTCCCACACACAGGCAGCCCAGTGTAAAGTGGTCATGCATCCCGACGGATCTGTCACCAGATGCTTAGTATGTCCCACAGTCGCTGACGGCCCGGCCCGGCTCTTTGTCTGCCTGACTGCTGCACAACAGAGCGCATTCACATTCCCCACATCCACAGGCAGCACTCGGCAACGCTCAGTGGGACAATACTTTATGATGGCATGACACACATTTTGTCTCCTCAATTTGTCATCCAGTGAAAGCATGTTCATTAGCTGTGGATGGGATCAATTTTCAATCTGAGGAGCAGAGAGCTTGTGGCCTTTGAGGGAACAGAAAGTTTAGCACTCAGGCTGCAGGTCAGGCTACATTTAGCCTACAGTACCTGCTCATTTAGGGGTTTATCTGCTGGAAGTCACTGAGGTGTAAACCACAGTGAACCTTCAGTGAGCACAGTGAGTTTGATCTCCTCAAGCTAAAGATTCAACTTCAAGAAGAAAAAAAGAGTCCCCTGCAGAAAATTAAATTCTTCAGAAACATTGTCTCCTTCGATGCAAAGAAGGACTCTTCATCATCTTGAAGCTCTGTCCATTACTCGACTTTGAGTAATGTATTAGCCCTGAATCCATTTGCAAGAGACAACATGCATTCCTGAGCTGATTTGTTACTCGAAGCAACAACAACTCGCTGGGAAGAGCAGAGAAATGCCCAGCTGAGAGAGAGATAAGCATAAAAACACAGATAGAGAGAGCAGATTGAACTCAAAGGTGATTTTCACAGAATATTTTAAGGTTTGTTTTAAGGTCACAGTTATCACCATTAACCACAGTCCACCATAGAGACAGCTGATCAGGGCTGTTGCTTTTACCAGTAATCAACTTTAAATGGATTTTGAACATAACATACTTTTGTTTGTATATAATTTTGCTGGCTTGTCCTCCATACAGAGGTGCAGGGATGATGCATTTTTGTAGTCCAACATGGAAGTTAGCAACACACGTTCCCTCAACCGCAAGCCTACTTCTTAAAAAGCCTGGGATTTTTCACTCTGTTATGGATTATTGTCAATAATAAGCTCTGTAGTCAACAAAACATTGTGAAACTGATGCATTATATTCTTTGTGATTATCTGAACAAACATCCTTCTTTTAACAACTTTTTTTTTTAGCTTAAACCCAATCAGTGTGAGTAAAAAACTATTACTTAGCTACCACGGAATTACAACATTGCTGTTTTGCATAGAAGCAACAACAATATTTCCAATGTTCAACATCTGATTGTGACGTTGACCTCTTGTTTAACATGTCTTCTGAACCCATTGACCTGATCAAGTCGGTCCTTACCCCTGTGGCAGTAGTACATGATTTATTGATTATAAAAACTACGATCAGAAACACCAGGTATTTTTGGAGTGTTGTTACCAGTTTGTAAGCAGCAAACATTTTAAACACAAAACAGTTTATTATTCAAAATGAGGCACCATCAGATGAGTTCTAATATGTCTTATCAAACATTCAAATCTCATGTGCTCGTGTTCATCGAAAAACTTTATTTCAGGCATTTATCCCAAACCACTTTTCGAAACCCCATATACTTTCTAGCTTGAGAACCAGGAAGTGTTAAATGCTGAGTCACTTCAGCATTTTTTGGACTCATTACTTCACCAATCATTTTTTTTCAAATTGTACCTCAGTCTTTGTTTTCTGAGGTCAAGAGGGCATCATTAGTGCATGAACAGTGAGGTAACGCTGAGAGTGCACTCTGTTAGATCAAACACTTGACTGCTCCAGGTGCCCTGATGCACTTCTGCACTGTTGAAGTTCAAACAGTTACTAACAGATAGAGTGTGAATGTTATCTCTGAGTTTGGATAAATCTTTGATTATCAGATATAAAGTGACAGCTCTAGAGCTTATTTCTACATTTCCTCACTGGCCACTTAACCATGTGCATGTTTCTAGAACAAAATTTGACCCCTCTGGCCTTCAGAACTGCCTCAAATCTCTGGACCATAGATTCATCAAGATTCAGAAAACAACAGATTTTGGTCCATGGTGACATGATAGTATCACACAGTTGCTGCGGATTTGCCTGCTGCACATACATGATGCAAAACCCCCTTTCCCCACACCAAAGGTGTTTTACTGAATTGAGATCTGGTGGCTGTGGTGGCCACTGGAGTACAGAGTATTCATTGTCATGTCCAGAAAGGAGATTGAGGATGGATCCACATTTTAAAGTTTATCTCCTTTTCTGACCCAACCATCTGAGTGTAGAAGTAGAAACCCAGACTTAATAGATCAGACAACAGGTCTCCATCTTCTCGTTTTCTGTCTTTTTCTGACCACTATCTGAGATGACTGTGTGAAAATCCCAGAAAAATGAACAGTTTTTGAAGCACTCAGACCAGCATGTCTGGCACCAACTGCTAAAGTACATTTAAAGTCACCCAGATCATGTTTCTTTCCGCATTCTGATGCTCAGGTGGAACTTTGCATGTTTTGACCATGTCTGCATGCCTAAATGCATTGAGTTGCTTTCATGTAATGAGTTGACAAGCTATTTGCATCAATAATAAGTAAATCCAACAGTGAGTGCACATCCCCATGAACTTAGATTTTAGACACCATGAATGCATTTTTCCACTAGCTTTGTCAAAATATACTGAAGTACTGAAAACAGGACCTTGCACTTAATTTAGTCAACATTGAAGAACATAATTACAGCATGTCTTACATTTCCTGAATGTACTCAAGAACTTGTTTTATGTAATGCAGGCCCTGGTGACTCCAAGGGCCATTACACAAAATCCTTTCACGAATCAGTGACTAATCCCTCTGATATTTCTATACTGTGATTCAAATAACAAAAAAATGCACTCTGGGACGGTGAGCAACGCTGCTTGTCATTGCTTGCAGCTTTTCTTTTTTTAGTCTAAACCCTGTTAGCATGATTCACCATCCAGAGAAGTCTGGTGGAAGTCTTTCACCTGAAACAAAATAAATCACCTTGAAACTGAGCTGATCTTGGCAGAGCCCAACAAGTACCTTTGATTGAAGCCCACAGCAATGGCCCAGCCTGTGTGTGTTTGAGTGTGTGTAGGTGTATGTGTGTGTGTGGGTTGTGAGCGTGTCGCAGCAGTAGCACAGGAGCAGACTGCATGCCACACAGTGAGACAGCGGTGGGATCCGTCATCAGAACCATTATCCTTTGTTGTAGCCAGACCCACCAACGTCAGGCGATGAAAGTTCAGGTTAAAGTGCACTTGGCTGAGGAAGGCTCTATGCTCTCTGCTTTCTCAAGACCCAAATTAATTTGGCTTGATAGGATGGAAATGTTTGCACCCATTACACAGATGAGTGAATTCCCATGAAAGAACTGCCAAAGAGATGTCTAAATATTCTTTAGAACAAGAGAGCAAAAGGTCTTTAATTATTAACCACTCTGAAAAAGACTCTTGGTTGTCCTCAGGAGAGTTTTGGCAGGCAAGAAGACTCAGAAAGGCAGAACAGGGCTTCGCTCAACAGTTTCAGCAGTGACCCAAATTGCTGGACATGCTCTTTACTGGCCATACCATTAGGTACACACATGCTTACAAACTCAAATAGCTAATCAGCAGCTAATTGCATTAATGTGTGACCTACTGAAGTTCAAACATCAGGATGCCAAACAAAAGGGAAATCAAGTGACTTTGAATGTGCACCTCCCTAACTTTTTTCTTCTTTTTGTGTCTTGCCTCAGTCCTGACTCCATGGCAAGCAGATAGACACCATTCTTTAGACTGTGCATGCAGTAACTAGGAAGAGACACGAAGAGCTTACCAACTGATAATTAGCTCAGCTCAAACACTGGGAGTCAATGGGAAATGTTAGCCTGCCTCTGCCTACACTCGTCAGATAAAGTCTTCAGCACTAAACTGTCCGTTGTGCTTGTTGTGACTCTTTTCTTTTTTTTTTTTACCATGTTATGTTATTCCATTGACTCTCAGTGTTTGAGCTACGTTAATTAGCAATGACTGACCGTTGTCCCCCTCTTAACTGTCCACATACCAGAAATACCTGAATAATTATACCTGAATTACTTTTTAGTGTTTGTAGTCTTATGACAGGATCCTTTGATTAATATGATGTATTTATTAACTTCTTTACTAATTTTTATTTTATATTATGACATTATTAATTTTACACTTTAACCGAACCTTCATTATTTACTAATTTCAAAACTTTAAGATGGTGTTTCCTCAGTGCGTACTGGTACAACAATGTTCCTATTCTACTGTTGTATTTTATTTTTGATGCTTTTCACCAGGATTGTGTATAGATAGCAGAGGTAGGTGGGTTTGAGGGGTGGGTGGATTGGGGTTGGGTCATACTTCCTTGTATCTTATTTTAATGTATGAGTCTGTAAAGGACTTTGAGCTAAACCTTTGCATGGAAAGTGCTATATATTACTGATTGATTGAATGATTGAAGAATGGTGTCTATCTAAAAAGAAGTTAGCATGTCCCATGAAAAAGTGAACGTATCCAGTGAATGGATCTCGGGGTAGGCTACATTAACCTACCTGATGTCTTCATCAAAGTTATTTCTGCATAGTGCTGAATTTTGAAACTTTTTATTACTTTTAAAACTGACAAAAGTAATAAAAAGTATGCATTTCCTTAAAATCTATAAACAAAAATCAGACATTGTTTTTGAATTGTGGTTCAACAGGATTTTTTTTTTTTAAATAATGAAACTGGTTCAGTCAGTTCTGATGATGAAGCTTCACTGAAACATCTACTGGGGTTGTTTTGGTGCTGCTTTGGTATGATTTTACCTTTATATTAATATGCACATGTAAAACAAATCATCAACTTTTTCAATAATACATGAAAACTCAATTTATGTAACTGTATGCTGCATTATTTCTTTAGTTTTGCAAAATTCAGCTGGTCTTTTTATGTACAGCATTTAAAAGCTGAAATGTGGGATTATTGATTGAGTGCACAGAATGACACCACTCAGGATTAATATTCTCACAAGACAACAGTTAATTCCCCCTGAGCCTCACAGCCAAACCACAACACACAGGAGAGGCCACCCACAAAAATATTTCTCATAACAGCTCCAATCTGTGCCGATAAGCCAAGAGCCAAGATAAATAAGAACACGCTCCTCTGCCAGCCTCCTAGTTTACACTGTAAATACTGCTGGAGTGCATGAGGCACTTGGTCAACATTTCCTCTTTTAAGTCAGCCACACCCAAGTGGGTCCTCCAACGTGGGCTTGTCACAGCCAGAGGTAAGACTAGTGCCGGGACTTCTCAGAGACCTGGTCCAAGAAGCAGCTGAAACACCTCCAGTGTAGTAGCCTGCTTCTTACACTGAGGCAATGTTTGTTTGGGTTTTATGAACACTACCAGCACAGCCACTAATCAAATGCACATTTAATACACAGGAAAAATGTATCTACAGTGGGACTTTAAAGCTTTAAACTGTTAAATATCATTATTTACAATGACTGCTCTCAGATTTGCAGTAAACTATTTTATTGGCTTTGTTTAATATTGGTTGAATTCTTGAAACAGACCTTTGAGCCTGTTTTTGTTTATCAAACACAGAGTCTGGTCAAACATCTCACACTTCAGAAGTGAACAAAAAGCGTCTGGCCCTTCTAGAAGGGGGAATTAACAGGAAACACAAAGTCGCGTGTCGAAAGACGACTGATGGATCGGAAGCAGAGCTGTCCTTTGTTGGCCGGTCAGGTGTCGTCTCTCCTCTGACCCCAGAGTAAACCAGAGCCCTCAGACAGCACACAAACACCTTCAGTGAGGGAGGGCTGGAGAAGTTCAGGTATCTGACCCTAAACCTGGACGTGAGCAGGTGTTCGCTGCGACTCTGTTTAAACTTTGTCAAAACAAAAATCCAATTACATGAAACCAAAAATGGTTATTTCTAGACTTTTAAGGGCAAATCTTACCACAACAGAACTTTTTGATGGAGTGGACATGGGGTTTAAGACTTAATATGGACATGATGATTAACATCATCACTCCAGCTAAGTCCATTCAGTCATTGTACTCTGGCTACTGGCATAAATATTCTTACTTCGTGAATATGGTGCCACTTTACCTGCCTGACCAGCGAACTGACAGTTTAGTATAGGTGTCATGTTCTTCTGTTCCTAAAGCCCCAGTCACACATTCCCGTTTCTCATGGAGATTGTGCGCAATGGTCATAATCCTGATAAAACGTGCTTTGGTCGTGGTGCATGCGCTACTTGGACTGGATCAGTGTTGTATAGTCGTGGTTGAACAGCGGGGAACATGGAAGGGTCCCGACAGTTTTGAACTGTTTAAAACTGTCGTGGAGATCGCCGCTCTCAGTGTAGCAGGGTGGAAGCCTAATGCAGTCCTAAAGTGAACGGTATTAGCGTGGCATGTACGGAGCTTACTCAGGCTGAATGTGGCTCAATCCTGAAAGCTTTACGAGGATGACGGACAAGGATGTATCTTTTTGTGCCCCGACTGTGTCCCGTTCAAGACGGCACAAGCGACAGGGCTCAGTCCGGGCTTACGTGACGTGAACTGAGCTTGAGTGGGGCTGACGTCGTGTCAGCAGGATGAAAATTCGAGGAATCCTCATCATATCGCTGTATTGACCGAAGTGGAGCGGGACGAACGCCCCTGAAGCGCTGTAGAAGCGCTACTGACGGTGTATTTACAGGGTGTGTCCAGGAGTGAGACAGTCATTTCATCCTGTATCATAGCGATCACACCAGCCTCGTTAATCGTGTACAGTCGTGCACAGTCGCCATGAGAAATGTGAATATGTGACTTAGGCATATTCCTCTTCTTACAACCTTAAAAGCAAAGAAAAAAGATTTTGCAAGACATAAGGCTTTTAAAGAATAATTCTGATTCTCATGATCTTCATAATTTTTTTGTTATCTTCAAGAAACAAAGCTGATTAATCATTCTGGTATGTTAATTTGTCATGACTTTTTCAAAAAAACAACTAAAATGTACATATGATCATAGACAACTTATCATGGCATGGAGCAAATCACACAATCGAAGAATGTTTTGAATCTTTTTGGACATTTTTAGGGTTAAAGGACCTGTCTGCATGACATTATGCTGTGTATCCTGTGTATTGTGGTCAGACATGGCCCCATGTGGGATGTCTCCAAGTCTCCCTACCTCAAATCTTTACGACTGTTCTCTGCCTCTTTCAACATAACAGCCTGATCAGACACAAATATTAAGGAAGTGCTTACATATTAACTTTGGTTGGTACTTGATTCTTCAGGTCATAAAAAAGCTTTGGGTGCAGGAAGTTTCTACAGACTAAATCAGAAACAAACCACAAGAACCTATACCGTGCAGAACATTTTTGATGGATCTTTGTCTGCACCTCAAATATTTCTGTGAATCCCACAGTCTTTCACTGTCACTCATGTTTGTCTTTGGTGTCTGTGTTTTTCCCCTCGATGAGCTGAGCTTCATATGACTGCTGATCATCACACCTTCTGAAAAATGCAGGATCAGACAAACATGACATGACCAGCAGCCTGAGGTTTGGAAAGTGGGAATTCCCTGTAAAACTGCTGCTGCTGGCACAAAAGCTTTTTCCACTGATTTATGACTGCTGTTAGCTAATTTACTTATAAAAGCAAAAGGCTCTGACTAAAGATTATTACCTGCACACCTTGGTGATGAGATGTTTCCAACATAAAATGAGCTATTAGAGGCTGAAGATCTGTTGTTTCCCCACAGCTGTTTGATTATTTTGAGATATGTCCCCAAAACCATTTGTGCAAACAGACTGTACAAGAATCCTTGTTCATTATTTAGCACCAGTATGTTGTGATAAGGGTGGCACAGTTGGACAGTCGGTATGCACGCCTTCCATGTGGCTTGACTCCCCTGCTGGCCATGACCTTTCTGTGGAGAGTTTGATTGTTCTACATTGCCTTTGTGTTTTCATTCAGGCACTCAGGTTCTCTTACCCCAAGAGCAGCTGGATCCTCCCGATTCAATGTCTTTATTCATGCCTCAGTCACACATTCCCGTTTCTCATAGCGATTGTGCACGACTGTACACAATTGGCAAGGCTGGTGTGATCGCTATGACTGTGACTGTCTCACCCCTGGACACACCCTGTAAATACATAAACAGCAGCGCTTCGTCCTGCTCAAGTTAGGTTAATACAAAGATATGATGAGGATTGCATGAAATTCCATCCTTCTGACACGACTTCAGCCCCTCTGGAGCTCAGTTCGCATCACGTAAGCCCCGACTGAGCCCCGTTGCTTGCGCCGTCTTGAACAGGACACAGTCGGGGCACAAATGGATACATCTTTGTCAGTAGTCCTCAGAAAGCTTTCAGAATTGAGCCACGATCAGCCCTATTGAGCTCCGTACATGCCACGCTAATACCGCTCACCTTAGGACTGCATTAGGCTTCCACCCCGCTATACTGAGAGCGGCGATTCTCCACAACAGTTTTGAACTGTTCAAAACTGTTGAGACCCTTCCACATTCCCCGCCGGTCAATCACGACTATACAACGGTGACCCAGACCAAGCAGTGCATGCATACGATCAAAACACGTTCTATCAGGATTATGACAATTGTGCACAATCTCCATGAGAAACAGGAATGTGTGACTGGGGCTTCAGCAAGATCCATCTTGACATGCTCCAATGTACAATGAATGTGAGTGGTCCAAAGTAGGATGGCCCAATCAGTGTACTGTAGAGCAGAAAGACGAGATAACAGCAGGAAGTGACTGCACGCACAGGGATTAGCAAATTTACAAAAGGGCTCACATGTCCTTTACACCATAGCACAAGTACCCGCCTGTTACATTATCTGACCAGCCTGTAATTTATTGAAGGAACAATCCCCCAATGTTTTTGTACTGGAAAAATGAAAAGTTTGCTGTTGTCCTCAAAGTCTACCAATAATGGTAAAAATACAAAATTGAAGGTTTGATCCAGTTTAGAGGGAGCCTCCATAATCAAACAATGTAAAAAAAAAGTATTTAATTGCTAAGGGGAAAAAAAATCGAAAAAAATACTAAAAACACTGTATAAGAAAGGATGAAATGTTTCTTAAATTACTGATGGATTATATTATTGCCTCCGTGGTTACTACAAAATAATCCATCTACAGATGAAGCTGCCTCAGTTTTCCCGGCCCAGCTGAATGCCTGCAGAGTTCCAGACAATTACCAGCCAACATCCAGCCAAAGGGAAAGTTCAACTCAAATATGCTTATTCTATGAAGCTTCCCTCACAAGAACACATCCAATTGGCTTGTCCTTATTGGAGGACTGTTTGTAAGAACCAGTTGCTTCCTTTCTGTTGTGTAATCTCACTGCAGTCATGACAGTGGGCAGGTCCCAGCATGTTGCAGTCAGGACCAGTCAAAACTCAATCATGGGAGGTGGGTAACATTTTAGTGGCTCCATCTGTATTTGCCATGGAAAAATTGTGCAATTATGAATAAAAATGTTATAAGGAACAAGTTTGAAGCGTGTTCTGCAGATTGGACAATTAAATGGTAAGGTAGATCTTAAAGGTGTAGTCAGCGATCTTTTAATCTTCTAATCTAATGCAGTATTTGTCAAATTCACCGTATTTCTCCTCTCCATCCACAAGATGTCCCCACTGACAGCATGTTGAAAAAAAAAAGTCCGGTTTTAATACACAGCCTTGGCTCTGAATTTCAGCAGGTAAATACTGTGGCTCGGGCCGAGTTACAAAAACAGGGTACACCCCCCCACATCCAGGGGGCGATCATACTCATGCAAAGATCAGACCTACGGGGGAGGGGGAGTAGAAGGTTGCGTAGCGTGCGCGGTCAGCATAAGAGAGAGATACAATAGGTGCAGTAGCAATGGCTGAAAAACAGCCCAAAAGAAAAAGGTCAGAGGAGTGAAAAGTGAAAAAGAAGGGCTAAGACCATGAAAGGGCGAAAACCCGGGTCAACATTGGTGTTGCTTTCCGACGGTGGAGGGAACTCCGCCAATTGAAAGACCTGAAAACGGACGCGGATGTCGCTGTCTATCTGCTGGATAGGTAAGCAGCATTAGCTTTGTGGTGCTTCACATAACAGTAACAGCCGTCGGGCATTCATCTTATTGTCTAATCTGCCAAAATGTACTGTTGTTGTGATGTTATCAATAACAGAAGTCGAGTTGTCTGACGAATCGGGGTTACCTTAGCTACGTTGGTCAGCTACGCAGTTTCTACGGCCGTTTCCATGACGATGCACGTCCATCAGCTTTCAGAGGTGGGTCTAAATTCGTTTATAAACAACCTCTCCACTCGTTTTCTCCAACATCGCTGACTACACCTTTAATACAGAATGCGTCCAAAAATCATGGATGTCATGGGTTTTCTTACATTTTTTTTAATATGACTTATGACTACCCCTGTATTTTTAATACCATGAATACTTTGATTCAAATTTTCTGTTTTCATTAAAGTTTAAAAAGCCACATTCATGAGAAGTAAATGGATTAAATCTAAATATAGCTTTAAGATAAGTGGAAAATCAAATAGACAGTTTCTTAGCCGACACAGATGCTTGGCCCTCACAAAGTGAAACATGTCTTCCTTAGTGCAGCTTTGAGCTCCATAATCACAGCTCTGGAGTGACCTGTGAGTGATTCAGCTGACCCGAGGATCAAAGCGGCACGGCGTACCTGTGCGAGCGTCTCTTGTTAAGTACAAAGAGCCGTGCTGTCAAACCAAGCCTCCGTGTGGCTGACCTGACTGAGACAAGAACCCACCCAGCCTGATCGAACACACTGCTGGACCACTTCAAACAAAGCTCTCCGCTCTCAACCTCATTACCTCACATGAAAGACAGAAGAAGATTCAGTTTAAATTTAGTCCGGACGTCTCTTTTGATGCAATGCACTGAACTATACGGGTACAGTGCAGGTTTGAGTCTTGAATATCAGGCTGTGGTCTGTAACACGTGAAGAGAACAATATCTGATCTCTGTGACCCTTGAAATAATGTAGCTCTTACAAAATCATTTGACCAAAGCAATATCCTGATCACACACCACTTAAAAAGATGAAGGGGGGCTCACTTCCTCATTTTTCTCCTGCAGCAGATCATTCAAGGCAGTTATTTTTTCAGTGAACCTGAAGCAAAACATGTCAGAGGAGGTCATTTTTCATCCTCAGCAAAGAGACGTGGCTCTGGGTGGTGTGAAGTAGAATGGGAGTTTTAAATTACCTGTCATGGGATGAGAATTCGTCCAATAAATTAAGTGTCCAAAGCCTCAACTTGAAGTATGTGACCCATACGTACATTAAATAATCAAGGGGCCTCTGACTGGTAAATTTAATGTTTTCTCTTAATTTGGTGTCAGATCTGTGATTCTTGGCTTGTTGAAGTGTGTCTAGAATACAACAAACACTGCTCAATCAATCAGTCTGTTTTTGTGACTGCAGCACAAATTCATAGCAAATATTATCTCAATACTCTACAGCAGACAAGGTAATACAGCAATAATAATACAGCAGGTAATACAGACTATTCAGCATAAGTGCAGTTTCAAGCAAAAAACTCTCATCTTGAACAGAACTCATTTAGCTCAGCTGAAGATGAAGTTTTGTCTGCAGTGAATAAGATGCAGAGGTAAAGGGCAGCCAGCAGACACAAAGGAGATAAAAATCAAAAAGTTTTGATTACTATAAAGCCAGCGCTACCCAGACCATAAAGCTGATCGTATCAAAGCCCTCCCCATGGCAGGGGTGTCCAAACTTTTTCATTGAGGGCCATCATAAGAAAAACACGAAGATGGCTGGGCATGTTGAAAACATGAAGCATTGAACTGACCCTTTGCTAAGCCCCGCCCCCCTTGGTTACTGTTGCTACACCTATCAAGCCTTCCCAAACAGAATGAGAAATATAGAGTGTTTATAAGTGATATCCCAAAGGAAATATCTGCACATTTCTGGACATATTCTTCAGAGATATCAGCTTTGGAGATTCATTTATTCACTGGATTACGATTCTGTACACTGCTCCTTCAGCTATTGTCACCACCAACGGACTAACCTCACAGAGCTTCACGCTGCATAGAGGGACGAGGCAGGGATGCGCACTCTCTCCTTCACTATTCACCATCTTTATAGAGCCTTTGGCAGCAGCTATACGCCAGAATGTTCGCATCAAGGGAATTCAAACGTCCCAAATTCAACATAAGATTAGTTTGTATGCTGACGACATTTTACTGTTTCTACAAGACCCTCAATCGTCTCTACAGGAAACAGTGAATCTCATTGAATCATTCTCCAAGATTTCAGATTACTCAGTAAACTGGAACAAATCCTCTATTCTTCCATTACTCAACACCAGATGGGATGCAGCATGTCATATATCACCTATCCCCTTGTGTTCAGGCCACATCACATATCTGGGCATTAATATTTCCTCCAGGCTGTCAGAGCTGATCGGACTAAATTTCACTCCTTTACTTAAAAAAAGCACTGGATGAACTTACCACTTTCCATATTAGGAAGAATAGCAACCATTAAAATGACAGTACTTCCAAAAATAAACCATCTTTTTTCAATGATTCCAATTCATCCAACTCTTACTTGGTTCAAGGCTTTAGATTCGGTGTTCACTAATTTTTTTTTTAGATATATCAGAAAGAAGCAGACAGAAAGATCTCCAGTATGCTTTTGAGAGATACATTCACCAAATCAGATGTTGCAGTGCAAACAAGGAGGACATTAAAATAGGGGGGAAAGTGCAAAGATCTCACTGTAAACGTTATCCACCACGTGTGTTGATACTTCACATTAAAACAATCACATACAAGAACAAGAAAACAAATCTTCTCGTACAGCAGTGTAAGTTGATTTATTGTTCAAATAAAAATTTATGTTGTTAGCTTTCATTAACGTTGTGTTTGCCCATAGTCAGGCATCCATTCACAAAATGCTGAAAGATATCAGTATATCAGAACTTATCTCTATCTGTCACTTGTATTTCTTTTGCTTAAATATTAGCCTGTGGCTCAAGGTTTAACAGAAGTAACCTACTACTTAGACGTCTTTGTTTGCTAATGTTATCTTACCGACCACACAGAGCTATGGTTAGCTAATGTTAATTAGCACCTTACTTTAGAACAAATGTAGGTGTTTTCATTCTTTATCCACATCCGGCATCTTTCTCCTTGCGTCTTGGGCTTGAAGAAAGCAAAAAAAATCAACACCAACCTCCAAACTTCTCGTATATCAACTGTCAGACTTGCTAGTTCTGTATGCACACCGCTAAGGCATATTGTTTTCTGCCGAAGCTTGACAGGCCTCTTGAGAATAATTACAGTTGCTAATGTCGAACTGAGTAGCAGCCATTTGTGGGAGGGACTTAGGGAGGGGTCAATTGACCAAATCCCACAGCTGTAAAGTAACTGGAGCACTAACAGTGTATCTCAGACAGACTGAGGTTCTGTCCACATGAAGATGTTCTCTGTAGAGACAGCATTGTTTCAGTAAATTAATCTGTCCATATAAAAACACTGACAATGCTGCTATGCCAGGTGCTGTAATGCTGCTGCAGACAGACTACAAAACTAGAGGGGATGGTTTTGGATGGTTGCATGCGCTTACATCCCGAGAAATGTCAACAAACGCTGGCATATGCTGTTCTCTGTGTCCTCTTGTTGCTCACAGTGGTCATAGAGGAGCAGATTAAGCTCAGGAGCTTCAGGAGTGTGAATGTGACACTGTAGCCCACTTTTTAATTCTGTTGTCATTGGGGTTCACACATGCTGTTTAAGGTAGAGGTAAAACTATGCCT
The DNA here is from genome assembly GCA_036419115.1 of Scarus forsteni. Classification (NCBI taxonomy): domain Eukaryota; kingdom Metazoa; phylum Chordata; class Actinopteri; order Labriformes; family Labridae; genus Scarus; species Scarus forsteni. The sequence continues at coordinate 4,838,849 of JAZDUH010000152.1, forward strand.
TCTTTATTTCTGAAGCTATCCGTATTTATTATCCATATGAAAACACTCTGCTGGTTTCTAATTTATCTCCTCTAGGACCCATTTTTGAAAATGTGCATTTCAAGCACAGTCATGGGGATGAAATAGATGCAATTAAAAACCTGATCCACCTGAGGACAGACCCTGAACATACAAATGGACCAGGGGAAGTGTTTCAACCTTTTAAAAATCATCTAGTGGAAAACTAAAGCTGTAATCCTAAAGTTTTAAAATGAGTATTTAAAAAAATGCACGTAATTTGCATTTAGGGATGAGCTGGTAAGAAGGTCAACAACACAAAGCCTTTGTTTAGGAGTAGAAGTTGGAGTATCCCTTAAATAGTGAAAACAGCTTATTTATCATCAATATTAGATGATGAATAATATGTTATGTGCTTTTTATCATTAATTTCCTTACTGTTGTCTATAAACAAATTGTCTGTTAACATAGTGAACATCGCACTGAAGCTTTATTTAAAGAAAATCATTAATTGAATTGAAATAGCAATTTTTGCTAGAAAAGTTGCAACTAGATCTCTTTCTAAAATCGCTCAGCCCTAGTTCATAATATTTTGACTAAATGAAAGTATGCCTGAACCAAAAGTAAAAGGAGTTGCAACTTTTTCTTAACTGTAACCAAAAGCTTTAGGACACTCAAGGCCAAAATAACAATAAAAAAACAACTACGCTCTACCTTAGTTATACAATAAATCCTAACTGTATTTTCATCCCTAACTGTCCACTACACAGAGGCAAAAGTTAAAGCCATGAAACAAAATCTTGAAAGTTTGTAACTACATTAAATGCTCTGCCTGATCACCAGTTTGAAGACAAATAAGATAGTGAAGTGTGCTCCAGTCAGTTGTAGTGAAAATACATGTATGATACTGTCCTCAAAGTCGATATTACAAAATGTACAATATACAAGGCTTGAATCAGTTTACAAGGGGCCACATAACAGCTACTGGATCAGATGTGGTCAGAACACCACATGTTCTCGGTAAGAAAACAGTTTTTCTTTTAGCTTCAATCAAATGTAAGAATTCTTTGTCATTTCTTGTTGCTGAATGTCCAGTGTGGTCATCTACAGAACTGAAGTAAATTCATGTTTCATTTTTGGTGCATAAGAAGTGTTTAGCTTTTCAACAGAAACTGTTGTCACCTCACACAAACTCCACAAAGTCAAGTAAAATACATTAATATTTAAATAACAGCTTTATGTAGAATTGAAACAAAATAATGAACTTTTACCAGAATTAAGTTGATTTACACAAGATTTTATGCAACTTATTAAACAGAATATTTAAATTATAGACACATACCAAACCCATCAGGCAGCTTCATCTGTTCACTTTCTTAGACATGATATAAGCATAAAAGTTCTCTAGCAATTATCATATTTATGCAGCCCTGTTCGTGTAAAACACATGAAACTGAACCAAACAATGATAAGCTACCTGTCAGCCAGACTCCCTGAAGGCCGGAAACAGGAATGTTAACGAATGATTAAGTGAGCTTTCAAGTCTTTTCCCTCTTTTTATTGTCAGCGCCTCAGGAAAAGTCAGAGCGTGGTATTTTAGGGAGTCTGTCTTTTCCTCAGGTCATAGATCTATGAACATAACGCATTAGCTCTCATTCCTCCTCGTTCACGTGAAACCAAGTCAGTTAACTGACAGGGTTTTACATGTTTAACTTGTTTCAGCTTGTTAATGTTGTGTTTTGAAAGTATGCACAGTAGTTTTAGTAATAATGTATTACAGATGTACATCAATAGAGGCTTTGCATGCTTTTGCTGGTAATCTTAATTGTAGTAGTTTTCTTACTTCTGCTGATGAGAGCTTAAAATGAAAGCATAATTAAAACAGTTTTGAGCAAGACTTTCCCAGTTCCCTCATTTTACATCTTGCTTCACACTTCCCCAAGACTTTTGTAGACACCACACACAGAAGGTTGTAAAAATCAAATGCATGGAGCAAACCAACTTCTCATGGCAGTGTGATGGTGTGTACGTGTTATATTTTGGTGAGCATTAAATCAGATCTCCCTGACTGTTTTCAAGCTGCATGTCTCATGCACATCTCACAATGCAATACTAAGAATAGAAGCTTTGTCTTCTTTTACAACAAGCTGTGCCCAAATCTAGATCAAAACAGATAGAAAATTAAAGAACTATGTTTACCATGTTTCAGCAAACATGTATGTCCGTATCGGTTGAATAGACATGAAAGTCACAAGTCAGTACTATCTCCTATTGGTTTGTCATTTTTGCGTTGAAATGTCCTTTGTTGAAGCAAAACACTTGCAATGGACCAGGTCACATAAGGGGTGATTTATTATTTTATTAATACCCTTTCCATTGAACACTTTATTGAGGTAATATTTATAAAGGGAGATATGGCAGAGGAAATGGGGAACTGCAGGACAGCCTGATCTGAAAGTCGTGGCACCGCAAGCTGAAGCCACACCAACCACATCCTGTTGGTGCGGCAGCTTTGCCTCAGCTAAGACATGTCCCAGTCCAATAGAAGCATATTTTAAGTAGTGCCCTGCTGATTGCAGTACCTAGCAGCTTATAACACAAAATTTCAACATCGTCAGAGAGGAAAAACCTCATGAGGAAACTGTAACATCAAAAGAAACAGGAACAGCAACACATAACACGTTTTGGTGCCTTCCAGGCGCTATCTGTATCAAGTTTGACATGACCTGGAAATCCTGATTCAATTTTTTCTGTTTTTGATCAATTTGCTTTGCAGAGGTTGATGCAGGGTGGATGTTGCTCTCTCCTTAAATATAAACTGACTATGACTATGTTCACAGTTCAGGTGCTCAATTCTGATTTTTTTTGTTAAATTCTGAATTTTTTGTGTGTGCTTGTTCATGGTATAATCTCAATGATACCACCATCAGACTTCAGTATGAACTTTCTACAGCCCTAGAGTGACCCGCATGCATTTGTGTGTATCCGGTTTGGTTTTTTTTAAGTTGTTGTGCAATCAGAGTTAACAAAGTTATGACAAAGTGATAGGAAGAAGAGGAAATTGAGAAGGTCTGTGTGGATGTGTGAGTCTAAGCCAGGAGTGATGGGATTGTGACACGAGGAGCCTCACTGACTCTGAGTTTGTCCATGTTGTTAGTAAAGTATTTGCACTGGATCCAACCCCATTCTGCATCCTCAGGTACAGATTTGTGTTGCTGTCTCACTTCAATAAAGTAAAATGAAATGATGAAATGTGGTATGACTGTTCAGAGTCACTTAAGAGAGAAACATCAGATTTGAATCTGATCTAGGACCACATATGACAATGGTCTGAGTTTGATTTTAAAGAATTCAATTATGTCATAAAAAATGAAATATGGGACACATATGTGCGAAAAGTCAGATTTCAGCCACTTTGCCTGCAGTATGAATGTTGCATATATGGTTAAAGTAAACCAATGTGGAGCTGCACTGATGTCTGATCAAGGTGCAAGACTTAGAAACAAACTGATTAATGAGATTAGATTTGCTGTCTTTTTGCCACTCAAAAAATCACATCAATCCACTGGAGCCATATAAACTCCAGTTTCCACATTGTCCACCTGTGTGGTGTTCTGCACATGCTGCACACTCCACAGCAAATCTGATCTAAAACCAGTGTTAACAATTATAATGACAGATGGCAGTTTCTGTGCCAGTGAGAATGCCACTGCCAATGTGAGATTGTTTTTGTCTTCGAACATGGGACACGTTTGGATTAAAAAAGGATTCAGACCTTATCTTCTTAATTAAAAAGAGCATCAGAATCAGCTATGATGAAAATGAGTGAGATTTTCTGATACAGGCAGTCCAAGAGAAATACACCATCACCTGAAAGAGTATTTCATCAAGATTGCGGTCATGATAAAAAGACTTGATCTAAGAAGAGGCGCTGCATGTCACATCAAGGAACAGCACCCAGGGAGGAAAAATGATATCTGAAAATATTAAAATGAGGCTCTTGTGGAAGCAGCAGATCATTGACTCTGCTGTTTTGTTACTGGCGCACAAGATTATAAACAGATATCTTAAAGGGAATTAAAGGCCGTCATATTGGTGATAAAGAAAGTAAACTAGAAAAGGGCCTGATCTACTAAAGGTTTGCATGTATAACAACATGTGCAAACTTGATAGCGTGTGCAAATAAAAACAACATGCAGGGTGCACAGAGGACTGTCTGTCAAATGAGCAAAATAGCACGCGCAGACCATCTAGCATGTTTGCCTTCATGAATGTGCAGAATACATGCAGATCATGATAACGTGCAAAATACTGGGAGGAGGAGATGAGATGTGATCATGTATAACCCGCAATGTGATTTATCAAACCTGCAACTGATTAGGTGTTGTTTTTGTGTCTAAATTTGCTCATTTGACATGCAGGTGCAAAACAGTTACAGCATTACGCACAGAGGGCTGCGATCATCGTGGCAAACAGAGGTCACATTTACACAATATTTTCTGTCACTGTCTTGTTTTTTTGATGGATGACAGAAAGATTTAGAGGCTGTTTGTCATTAAGAAGGACTGGAAAAAGAGGGATGACCCAGTGTGCCATGTAGACACACGGGTAAAGTAAACTCTCTGTTTTGCGCTTTACATTGCTGCGGAGGTCATTAAACCTGTTAAAAAAAAAAAAAACTTTACTGCCATAATCACTCTGTGTGTCAATCAGAGCCTGCTTCACACCCTCCATGCACAGACAGTGAGTTCAGGAGCTGTCAGTGCGCAAAAGGCAAGAGTACTTGTGCAGTTTGTGTGTGCATAACTGTTGATCTGCTTTTCACATGAGAGGTTATTGCTGATGGAGCTGTGTAACTATGTGAATGCTGTCATTTTGATTATGTTTATCTGGAATCAAAAAAGGTAAATTATGGATTAAAACATGGCATGAGGGAAAAGTGATGACCTTTTTCATCAAAGTGACAGACAGCAAATAAAGGTTACTGCAAGTGTGTTAATTTGCTTCTAGCTCCATGGCTTCAAACTTCATTTTTCATTTTTCATTTGCGGTCACTCTGCTCTCACAAACACTCCTTGGTGACAGGCAACGCAAAATCTTCCTTTAAAAGGGGCTGTTCACAGTACTTTTGAGCATGTTATGAACTGCACATGATAGTAGATCAACAACACGCCCACTTATTGCACGTGCAATTTTTTTGTTTGCACACACAATTTAGCACTCGTGGATCTTAGTAGATCAGGCCCCAAGAGCACAGACTTTTGCCAAGTAGTTCTGTTCCACCCATAAATTGTGATTTCCACCTAAAATTAAAGTCCGATACTTATTTTATATGTACATTGTGGAATGAAAAATATCAATCAGCAAGAAGTGTGGATATTATTGATATAAATGTAATCTAATAGAGAAACCTAGTTAGCAGTGGGTCTTGTAGTTTGTTGACTGAACCAGTTTGCTGCTGCTTGTACAGATGTTGGTGTTGTGCTCACTGCAGTGCTTCCAGTGGATGATGTCACCAACCTGTAGGTTTGGGGATTAGGTTTTTACACTGACACACAGACACAGAGACTTCTGCTATGATGAACTATTTCCATATTGACATTATCAACACCTTGTTTTAAGTGATTAACAGGCACAGCTGGTGGGACTGCAAGTGAGCAGAGCTGGCATGTTTCTATAACGCTAATGACTGGAGTGTGTATAATTTTTTTTTTGAAAAGTCTGCAGCATTAATGTATTGTAGAAACCGTGGCTCCAGGAACAGTGCTGGGCTTTCTCTATTGGCAAAACTTCCTCCTCTCTGTTATGTCTGTGAGCAGAACTCTGCATGCACAACTTTCACTGCTGATTGGCTGTTCACTGTGCCGTGGCTCTGCATGTAACCAGAGAATGTAACCAATCAAATGGTGCTGTAGGTGGGACAAATACACCCCACTGTTAAGTTATGGGATTTCACTATTAACTTCAATGTGTTTAGTGACGTCAATCTGGATCAGATCATTACAAAGTTCAAAGGCCTCTTCCTTGGACCAAACCACACCTCTGGTAAAACTTTGATATAAATCCATCCAGTGGTTTTTGCTTAATCTTGCCAACAGACAAACAAACAAACAAAAACACAGACAGGCCCTGGTGAAAACATAACCTCCTTGGTGGAGGTAAATATAGATGTATGACAATTCAATTAAAACTACCATATAGATTGAGCCTCTCTGGCAATCCTGTGCTGCTGAAAGAGAGGGAGTTCACTGTTTTGGCGGAAACTCATCACATCTGTCCATGGAAAAGCTGACTCATGATTTCACACAGATATCATCCTCCAATAATGTGCACTGACACTTTATTACAATAGGAATATGATTGAACACAGCAGTTAAATGGAAATAGAGGTGTGTTGATGAGGGAGCCCCTGGGAGAAGGAAGAGAGAGTTTGCTCCCACATGTGCTGGAATGGAAAATGTAGGCATGCGTTTGATGAGCAGACGGGTTACGCAAGTGTATTGTGCAAGTTAACATTCTTCTGACAACATGCTGTGGCTGGGACTGGTTCAGTCTGCTGCCCTCTACTGTCAGTGTCCAGTCATCTTAAATGAGGTTGATGTGTCTTGGATCAGGACCGCCACAGACCACACCTCAATCAGCTGATAATCCTGCTTAAACTCGACCATCCCTCATTACTCAATTGGTCTGCAACTCTTCAACCCACTCTCCCACCCTTTCTCCTCCATCATTTCTTCTTCATCTTTTTCCTTTTAGCTCTATGCCTTCGCCATTCAAGGTGTGGGGTAGAGTTCAGTTTGTGCAAGTTAACCCTGAGGCAGAATCCCCATCCTGAGTCTCCCTCTGCAAAGCCTGACGGCATCCTTCCAGACAGCATCAAACGCTCACCACTCTCATCCTACACACTCCTAAATCTTCACTGAAGGATCAAACACATACTTTTTTTTTGGTGTACTCCAAACTAGTGAAATTTTTGAGCAGGAAAGTGTAACATCATGCTGAAAATCATGTATAAATTTAATTTTCTAATGTCTTTTTCTCAAGGGAACCACTATATCACTGTGCCATTTAATTTTATGCTAACTTGTGCAGGTGAAACTCTTATGAGCAGCTATACTTCATGTAAAAGTATGAACCTTTGTTCAAAAAGAAGCATATATACATGCATGTGAAGCAGTGAAGACACACAAATACTTGCATCTCAACTTGGCTGTTAAGGACTGTCGAATTAAATATATCTTTTCCCCAGCATCATTTCCCACCCCTACTCGTTCAAGGCCTGAAGATCAACAGGAAATGCTGGACACAGCTCAGCTTATTTTATGTTCCTCCTTAGGTTGAAGCAGTTGATAACCCTTAAGGAAATTGATAAACAGAATCAGACTGTCTTTAAATACATTTAAAATTAATTGCCTCATTAATGCCCATTTTATATAAATTGTTAAACTAGTTATTTAAATCTTTCAAAGTTAAGTTCCCCAGCCAACCCAATGGTGGGTCTGGGTAAATACTGTCATTTGTCTAAATGATAATGTATTTATAGCATTTTGGAAAAGACCTCTTCAATATATGTATATATATATATATATATATATATATATATATATATATATATATATATATATATATATATATATATATATATATATATATATATATATATATACATATATATGTGTATGTGTGTGTGCGTGTGTGTGTGTGTGTGCGTGTGCATACAGCTTGCAAAATCAGTAGATTTTAAACAGCTTTAAATTTAAATAATTACACCCACTCAATTTAATTCATGCTTAATGCTTAAATATTTAAACTAACTCATAATATTAACTCAAACGTATGCATTTTAACTAATATGAAACTACTTAAATGTATACAGACTTGATATTTTAAAAAATAGGCTATATTCAAATCAAATCTTAATCCAAACAGATGATACGTATCAATCAATCAATCAATCAATCTTTATTTGTATAGCGCCAATTCATAACAAGTGTTATCTCAAGACACTTTACAATAGAGCATAAAGCTCTTCATTTTATGGATACACATATATGCATAGATACATATATAAAATACACATATACATATATATACAAATATATACATCCAACACTCAACATGAATCCAAATAGCCAATCATGAATCCCTCCATCATGGCGGCAAGAAAAACCTTCTGTTAAGCAGCAGGAAATCTTGAATGTGGATCCCAGTCTCATGATGAACAGCAAATCCACACGATGCTGTGTCGGGTGTGAGGGCAAAAGAAGGGAGGTAAGAGGAGACAAGTGGACTAAAGACATATCAGTTTAGATAATGAAAGGGAAGCAAAGATAAAGCCACCAATGTCACTATGTTAATAATTAACACTATATTTTAAATGCACAATAAAGACAAACATATCTCAGTCACTTTTTGAAGCATACCAAGTACATCAAGTACACTAAGAAAACACAATGGAGTGAAATCACCAAATAGACTCGAACCACAGACACATTGCACATTTTCAGTCATATCAACTTGTATAATAAATACTTGTTCATTTAAATTTGTTTTCTTCTGATTGAAATTACAGTTGTTCAATTCTTCAATGTGAATGTCAAATTAAAATTATAATTTAAAACTTCTCACCACTGGCATCTTTGAAGTCTTCATGCAGAGATACCGACAAACAGTCTGTCTATGTGACAAAAGGGTGACGCACCTCTTTCTGAGCCTGCTTTTGATCCTGCAGTCACTCTCTAGTGGAAAAAAAATGTTTCTGCAAGACACTAAAGCCACCAATGTCACTATGTTAATAATTAACACTATATTTTAAATGCACAATAAAGACAAACATATCTCAGTCACTTTTTGAAGCATACCAAGTACATCAAGTACACTAAGAAAACACAATGGAGTGAAATCACCAGATAGACTCGAACCACGGACACATTGCACATTTTCAGTCATATTAACTTGTATAATAAATACTTGTTCATTTAAATTTGTTCTCTTCTGATTGAAATTACAGTTGTTCAATTCTTCAATGTGAATGTCAAATTAAAATTATAATTTAAAACTTCTCACCACTGGCATCTTTGAAGTCTTCATGCAGAGATACCGACAAACAGTCTGTCTATGTGACAAAAGGGTGACGCACCTCTTTCTGAGCCTGCTTTTGATCCTGCAGTCACTCTCTAGTGGAAAAAAAATGTTTCTGCCAAATAAATTAAACCAAAAGGCTGAAGGTATGTAGATTGTCTTAACAAGGATTTTGGGGCACTCTTATGCAAACTTAAACACCATATAGATAAGAATAACACATTCTTCAAACTAAGATAATGATACTCAAAGGAAAAGTTCAGAAAATCTGAAGTGTCGCTGCGTAAGGGAACATACAGATGCAGCCACTAAGAACTGACAGGGTCCTGGCTGGTCCCTGACAGATCCATGACAAGGCCTGCCCACCCTGACAGTCATAGGTTGTAAACTCTGGTCCATTTTTTGGTGAAATTTTGGTGTCAAGTTTGCCCTTGGTTGATTTAGCAGCTGATTTTCCAACTAAAGAAAAGATAGAGCTGTGTCATCTTGTGAGGAAAGCACCATCTGATGGAGACGCCCTGCAAATGCATGAATGAATGTGTTTGTCAATGGACTTTAGGCACGACCTCCGAGAGGTGGTTGGAAGTTGACTGGAAACTGTCAGTAAGACGACAGAGAGCAGAAAACTGAAGCAGCTGGATCTTTAGCACCAACCTAAACAAAAGTTAAAGGGACAGAGATCAGTGCTGTTTCTGTACAGAAAAAGTCGGCACAGAAAACCTACTGTTTGTAACACTCCACATCGGGCCAACATTGCAGCTTAATTTAAAGAATTTTGGATGAAAATAAACCACAAACACAGTATAGAACTATTGCACACTATATCTAATTTATTTACATCCAACTTTAACACTACAAAGTCACTTTGTTTGGCACGACTTTGGTACATGGCACAGCTTATGAATTCTTTTTCAAAAATGGTACACATCAAATTGACAGAGTTGAAATTTAGTGGTATCTAAATATCCAAATGCCAAAAGTAATACAGATTTATGTATGAATGTGCAATATCATAAAGATAAAACATGATTTAAAATAACAAACTTATTATAAGTTATAATACCATGTAAATTACAAAAACAATACAATCACTGCTCAAAAGTGTCTGGGTTTGGTACATTATGTTTTAAAATACCAATACTTTTGCCATTGTTCATTTTGGGCATGAAAACAATAATAATCTTGTAATGATGATGACAATGCTGTAAATATAAATCAAGTCAGGCATATTGACTATAAAAGTGATGAAAATATTTTTTTTAAATATAGTAATAAAATAATCTGATTGTCCAATAATGTTGTTAAAATATAAATACAAATAAATTGTTGGTCAATTTTGATGCTTTGCGTGCTCATCTGCTGCTTTGTATGGTTTTGAAAGGTGCACTAATGAAAAATAAAGTCCTGAGCTTGCATGAGGGCTCAGCATAACCCTATTTTGGAGTCCAAGAATCTGGTTGCCCTAAATAAAACATGAAAAAACTTGTGAATTGATTACAAACATTATTTTAGGTATTTACCCATAACTGAAAATCTTGTACCATGTACTTTGAACCAGGAAGGGCTAAATGTGTGCACTTCTTTGGCTCTTTCCAGCACTCCCTACTGACTGGAAATGACAGGTGATACCTGTATGAGCCTCACATCAGCTCTGCATTAGTCATTGAACCACCAGACTGTGAACGAACAAGACCTCACCCTGCTCCAGTTAGCTGATGGTGACTACCTGCTGTTTAACTAACTTCCTCAGTAACTGTCCTCAGCTGAAGCCTGTGAGGTGGTGTTAACTATTAATGATTTATTAAAAAACAAATGAAAAAATAAATCTGCAGGCTGTCTGAAGTGAATCAGCTGTATTTTGCTGCTGAATTGAAGCTCAGATCATCCTCATCATGTCTGAGTAAAAGTCTTGCTATGCTCTCGCTCATACCTCCTCTCCGGATCAAAGCTGGTCGGCCCTCAGCGCTCATGTCAGGGTCACTGATCACTTTCATTTCACTGCCTGTGATCTGATGTGCTTTCTAAGACATTTACTAATTCTGGACCCTCTGACTGCTGTTACAGAACTGCCCACATTTCTACAGATTATTCATCTTTTTTATAATCTCATTTCTAACAGCAGCCAGATCTTCTCAGTCCACATTCATAAGATCTTATATTTTCATGAGCAGTCTGACATATTACGGTAAAACCCTTCAGCAAAACAAGTTCAGTACGGCAGATACTCTAGACTTTTAACTTAAATTATCAACAAAAAAACATTAAAATCAACCAGTTATGAGCTACATGAGCTCTATGTGGCTGCCTATGATTGTACAGGAAATCCATCAAATATTTAGATCACATAACCTGGCATCTTGATGCACCCAAACGTATCATAATGATGGGCCATATCACGCTTTTTCAAATCAAAACAACACTGATACTATTTGCTATATTATATTTAATACCAACTTTTAAACCTTTACTAATATCTCCTTCAGATAACATGTAATGTTTAAGAATTTGATGTGTTTCATTGACCAAAGGCACATAAAGGAAACATCAAGTCTAGATTTTAGCCCAAACTTGTCAAACTCTAGGCCCGTGACACAGATTAGGCCCAGGATATGATGTGCAAGATACTTTCATATGTTTATTATCAATGTCCCTCTGTTAAAGCCCCACCATGTAAGATTCCAGTTTTCTGCTCTCTAGTGGCCTCTGTGGACGTTGAGTGTAACTGCATTGTTGTAAAACAGAGCTCATCACACCATCGTGCATTTGTTGACATACAGAGGGAGGAGAAGCGAGCCGACAGGAGGTCCCGAGAGACAGATAAACCATGTGAACTGCTAAGGTACAGCCTGATCATGTTTCTTTTCCAATAAATCACTTTTCAAGCGTCCGCTCTCAGTTGTTAGCAACATGTAGCCTATTTAGAAGTTCAACAATAACAGGGCCAGATTAGCATTGGTCAGACATCCCTCCTCAGTCTTTCAGCTCATGCCAGCGAGTGAACGGTGTATATCATCTGGGCATTCAGCTCTTTTTTTTCGTCTACTCTGAGAAAACTGTTCTTTTCTTCTGGTTCTTCACTGCTTCCACCATAACAGCTCACATTTAGCTTTTGTCTTCGTCTCATTCTTCTTCTGTAATGATGGTTGGCATCTGTCTCTGTTGTGCATAACCACCACCATCTTTACATGAATCAGGAAGGAAGGGGATGTGACATATGCAGCAAATCAGTTGAAGCAGTAATAATTTTTAGTTTTTTAATGTGGCAGTGTTCCTATCATCCACCTCGAAGTTAAATAGTGCCAGTGAAGGTGATACAGACCCCCTCAGATCATGACCTTGGGGTCATTCAACAATCTGAGGTGTGTGATGAGTGAATTTGTCCTGATAATTGGCTTCAACAGGGGTCGGGGCCAACAATCCTAAATATTAAACTTGTTCAATATTTTATGACCAAAATTCTTCATATGCATGGGGAGTCATGACTCTGTTAATTGTGACATGGAACAACTGTCGCCATTCAAGAAGACTGAGGAACAAGGAAGCAGGTGTAAATAAAAACAAGCATGACTGACCTGAAACATAAAGTTCAGTGGACCTCAGAAACTGAGGACCAGCTCATGAGTTCATGCTGTCTCCAGGACTTTTTCTGCAGTCTTTTGTCTTTTCAAATTTTGTGATATCTCCATCAAAAATAGTCCCAAGACCACCATCATTGCCTCTTCTCATATGCCCTCTTCCATATTGCATGTTTTGTTTTCCTGTTGTTGCAGTGTTTCTTGTTCTTCGTTATAGTTGGATTTATGGCATGGAGGACTAGATTCTAGATCAGTGGTGGGGCAGAATCGTTATGTGTGTAGAGTGCAGAAGGTCCTGCAGATGCCTATCACCAAGAAGGTTTGTAGTTTAAGCCCTGCATAGGTCGGGGCCTTTCTGTGTGGAGGTGGCATATTCTCCATGTGCATATGTGAGTTCCCTCCCAGCACTCTGACTTCTTCCCACAAACTAAAATCATGCACAATAGGTTGACTGTTGATTCCAAATTGCTCTTGGTATGAGTGTGAGGTTGTCCATCCCTCCATGTGGCAACTGGTTAAAGGTGTACCCCACTCTCCACAGAATGTCGGGTGGAAGAAGCTCCAGTCCCCCAGGACCCAGGAGAAGCAGAATCAGTAATGGATGGACAAATCAAAACTCACTTAACCCAAGTCCGCCCATGACATCAGCAGACATGGTACAAACTGGTTTCAGCATAAATGTCCTGTCAGCACCCAGACACACCTTCTGCCTCCAACCAGGAAGTTTCCCTCCCTCAACACCCAGGCAAAGAGAACAGAATTGATAACAGAAATAAACTCTGTGGCCAATCCTGCACAGCTCAGTGCTGTTTTGTGTAATGACTCTTCCTTCTATGTTCTACCCTCAGCACAGAGCCAGTGGGGTTGAACTACTGATAAGACAGTAGCAGGATGTGACAGTGGTAGGTCTAGTTGGTAGGGCTGGGGAGTGGGTCGTTTCATGCAGGGACTGAAGCTGTCTACTTAAATAGAGGGAGAGGTATAAGCAGAGTAGAAGTACTCTGTGATATGAGACACAGCCTACTGTGTAAAACACTTTTAAAACTCAAAATGCACAAGATGTCTTAGAACAAGTAAAGAAATTTGTATCAACTTTATTTGAATAAAAAGTCCCCAAAATTATTTTCAAGTTACATTTAGACATTCAAAAACTAACATTGGGACCTTAAAAAAATTTAATTTGTATTTGTCCTTCACTGGACACCCAAACATTTACTATGTTATGTTAGAGAGCTGTCAGAGTGATGGTGTGCTGCCTTCAGATAAGCAGTTAGGACTGTGGTGCCTTGCTCAAGAGCAACTTGTCAGTACTAAGGAAGTAGAACAGCACCAATTTTATGGTAGCATTGGGAGACTTTATCATGTGTATTTAGTGATAACACTTGAGTTGAGAGATAATCAGAGATCACACCCTAAAATGTGTGGGATGTGTTTGGGTCTCAGCAGAGAGGTGGAGGCCCTGAGCTGACCACTGTCACAGCTTTTTAAAGTTAAACTCCTTAAATGAAACAGTTGATCATAGAGAACAAAACTTAACTTTTTAGACGGACTGTTCTTTAGGAATTTCTATTTTAATATTTGTCCAAATGATGCCTCAAAGGTGCAGTGTGTAGAAAATTGCATTTTAGTGACATCTAGTGTTCAGATTTTGGAATGAGCCCATCCGTTACTAAGTCATCAAACCACTAAGTGAAGAGACCAGGTGAAGACAAAAAGGATGGTGAACAGGGCATCATTTACAACAGTCTGGAGGTGAGGGTTTTTTTCATTAAAATGTGTTACTATTATTTTATTTTAGATTGTAGGTTAGTTTAGATGATGATTATAGGTTTTGTAAGCCTTTGAAGAGGCTTATTAAAAATCATGTTTCGCTCTTTTCGTCCCCAAAACGGTTATGTCAGCCTCCACAGAGGGGAGAGCCATGGTATATCAATATAGAAAGCTTTTTCTAACTTTATAAAAAGAAAAAAAAGTTTGATAGGGATGTTTGTACAACTATTTTGACGAACTATACACACAAATAACAACATCACATTCTTTATTCACCGATTCTGTTTGGCAAAAGCTACCAACTTCTAACACAACGCTTTTAATTATGAAAACACTTTCCATTTATATCTAGTTCTTCTGTTTGCATTTCCATGTCTTTATTATATATCAACATCTGTAAAGCATGTTTTGGTAACATTTCCATGAAGCCATCCATTATAATGCATTACTATATAAGCATGTTTATAATCCATCATTATGTGTGTGTTACAGTGCCCTTATAATGCTCTATAATCATGGGCATAGGCACTTGTGATGCTCTATATTGTTTCATAATATCAATAATAAGTGGCTGTAATGCAAGTGTTTTAAAGAATTAAAATCAAATTGATAATGTGTTATATGTTACAAAAACATCTGAAACAAAAATATTAATTATGCTTTATAACAAAGATCTCTGGCACACTGTAAAGCATTTAATTATATTATAATTATTAATGAGGTGTTAATGCTTCATGTTAGCTGGTACTGACTCTTTTACAAAGATCTTTATTTTTGAAGTAGATTGTAATCAATTGCTAACACAATACAAAAATTGTTACAATGAATGTCTGAATGTAAGTCTGTATAAGCAATCATAGTGCATGCATTAAAGGTGTAGTCAGCGATGTGGGAGAAAACGACCGGAGAAGTTGTTGTAACCCCGACTTGTCAGACAACTCAACTTCTGTTATTGATAACATCACAACAACAGTACATTTTGGCATTTTGGTGAAGCACCACAAAGCTAATGTTGCTAACCTATCCAGCAGAAAGACGGCGACATCCGCGTCCGTTTTCAGGCCTTTCAGTTCACGGAGTTCCCTCCACCATCGGAAAGCAACACCAATGTTGACCCGGGTCTTCGCTCTTTCATGGTCATAGCCCTTCTTTTTCACTTTTCACTCCTCTGACCTTTTTCTTTTGGGCTGTTTTTCAGCCATTGCTGCTGCACCTATTGTATCTCTCTCTTATGCTGACTGCGCACGCTACGCAACATACTACTCCCCCTCCCCCGTCTGTCTGATCTGCTCATGAGTATGATCGCCCCCCTGGATGTGGGGGGGTGTACCCTGTTTTGGTAACTCAGCCCGAGCCACAGTATTTACCTGCTGAAATTCAGAGCCAAGGCTGTGTATTAAAACCTGACTTTTTTTCAACATGCTGTCAGTGGTGACAGCTTGTGGATGGAGAGGAGAAATACAGTGATTTTGACAAATAGTGCATTAGATTAGAAGATCGCTGACTACACCTTTAAGTGAAGGAAAAAAAAAATCATATATTTTTTAAAATCTTTTGTAGCATTTTAATTCTGTTTTATTCACTTTATTTTGAATTTTTAGAGGTTGATTTCTATATGTTGTATTGATTAATTATTGATTTCCATGGCATTTTCAGAGTCCATTTCTGAACTTATTGAAAAGCTATTGATACTGATGGATTATTACAGATCTCTCTACTCCTGTTCTGCATCCCCTGTGAGGTGTGACAGAGAGACGAGCTGATTGGACAGTGTTCACTCCTGATCTGCCTTCACAGGTACTGACTTTGTGTAACAAGAGTAACTTCCTAATGTGTACTGTATGGAGCAGACAATGTGCACATGTTCCCATTTTAAACTCCTCAGACTTAATATCAGTCACATTGAGGTCTATTTATATGGCGACCTGTGAGAGATTTCCCCTCCCTACTTTCCATTAGAGAGTTTATCTGAGGGACTGTATTAATAGGCGGAGGTAGAAAAGTACACACACTTTCCGGGTGGGAATGTAGGAGGGTGTTACACTCACTAAATGTTCCTTGTGGAGCAGTGGAATAAGTGATAATAGCTGATAAGATAACAGACTTCTCACATCAACAAGGAAAAAGCTCATTTCTAAAAATACTTCCATGTTCAAATACTGTTTCACAGACAAAGACATGACAGTAGTATGCTCTTCTGATCTGAAGATGTCACTGCATGTTGACTTGCCTAGCCTCTGAGGATTTGGTGCAGATAGTCGTGCCGACCTCTGACGTGATTCCACCAGCAGAGGGCGATGTTTACTTACTGTTTATCCAAATTGAAGTGAACCCTGGGCACCAGCAGCCTGCATTGATTTAACTGCCTTCTGCCACTGATGTGGAAAAACTGACCCTGTCACTCCTCTGTTTGATTTACACTCTAACAAAGCTGATGACGATATTTTGATCCTCATTTATTGATTGGTTTGCAGATCAGTTATCATGTGGCAGCTGAAACTGTGCGGTCTGTGTAAATCCAGACTGGAGTTACAACAGCAGGCTGATCTGCAAACCTTATGTTGGCCAAGGTAAACAAAATGAAATTTACCCAACGATAAATGCTGCACTGTCACATAGGAACATATTTTCAGTTATATCTGGAAAAATATTAAAACAAACACATATTTGTGCTTTCATAATTGAAACGTTTGATTAAGAAAATTCAAATTTGAAGAAGAAGTGTTAAAAAAGATATGTTTTATTCAAATTATTACACACTTTTAAATTAAATACAGTTTAAATAGGCCACCAACCAACTTGTTTTGGAGGAAAAAATGCCAGAAAAAACACCAAGTAAAATCAGTAAAAAAAATGCTTTGACTGGTTGTCAGTGGAACACTTGGACAAAACTTCAGTAAAAATGTCGATATTTCAGGATGAATGCCATGACTAAACAAGATATAAAATGCAGTTTTATAAAATAAAGTCTGAAAATGACATGAGAGCAGATGTAATTTAACGAGGTGGAAATTGCAAATTTTGGCAATCATGGTAAAATACATAAATACAAAATCATAAGAGCAGGTAACCCAAAGCACCAAAATGAGGAAGAACAAATGATTGTGGGAATGAAGCATCATTTAGGATCTTACATTTTGTCACCGTTGTGCCAAAACTTTGTATCTTCGTTTGTCACCTTTCTATTTTCCTTATGTATGAACACATCCAACAAAAAGAAATGGCCATTTTTGATTTTCAAGGTTGTTGCCTGTCAGGTTTTAGTATTTTTTTCCCAGTATTCCGGTACACGAATGTTGTTCATTGACAGAGTTTGATGGTTTTAGCTGAACTATCAGACTAACAGTTACCTGATGTACGAGCAATGGATGACACTAAGTCCAAATACAGTTTTATCTGTAATATGGCATGTTCTATTCTTAACTTTATTTTCTCCAAATTATAACATAACCCTTTAATGCCTGAAAACACAAATAATAGACAGAAAATTTGAATTTTTTGGAGCTGAAGTGTTCATTTCACTTTATACTGAAATCCAAAAAAAAAAAAAAAAGAAAAGATTACATAAAATGTAATATTTTTTTGTATTGCATTTGATACATTAGGTGTTTTGGGCAAGTGATAATCCATTTGAGGACATTTTTATCCTTCATCTGATAGTATTTGGATGGATTTTTTTGTAGTTTTTGATCATATTGATTAGATAGCGGTATCATAAAATTATGTATTGGATATGATACAAAAGGCATTACAGGGTTAGACATGGTTAAAGATTGTGAACACTGAAACCAAATTAAGACAAAACATCCTCTCCTCTTAAAAAATAAAATAAAATTTAAAAAAAAAACTTTAGTTTTTACATACTGAATACCACAGATCCCTCTCTATTCCCACTTTGTCTTAAGCTGGAAACACACTACACAACTTTTACAGTCTGTACAGATTTTGTAAAGGAGGTCACACTAACAGACTGGTGTCAGCAGTGTTTGAAAACTGACTGGGGATCACAGCCCAGTTCTCTCTCTGTTCAGAAATCTTGGGAAAGATGCTAAGGCTATGCATTGATGTGCATGATGCCAAGCATATTGCCTACCTAAAAGAATTGTGGGATAAAATATGTCCCATAAAGTGTGGGGCCATCAGCTGGTTTTTAAAAAAACTTGAATGCTATATGATTTTTAGTGATTGAGAGCATTCCCTCAATATCATCAAAATTGACAATATGAACCTGATTTAAGGCAAAATATGGACTCTTTAATGGCTTTGCAACACAACGCCAGTGGGATTAAACGACTCGTCTTCAGCACTTAAGTACTATGTCTCAAGGAGGAGACATGCAAAACACGGTAAAGGGCATAGAAAAATGAAACTGAAGAGAATGTGAAGGTCTTAAATTATCAAAACTTAACTTTTCTCATGTAGCCTTTGCACTCAATCATACCTAACAAACATTCAATTTCATTTTGATACTTGGACTGAAGGGATAATTTGCCAGATTTGTGCCTCCATTGTTAACAATGTCCCTCATTTCTAATTACAGAAGAATTGTTCAGACTTTTATGATTCTGTAAATTAGACCTTATCTTCCCCATGACAAGCAGCATTGCTTCTGGCTGTATGAAATTAACATTTGTTACTATAATATCTAATGAAGTGTTAAGATGAAATACTTCGGTGCATACGAACAAGAGGCAGGTAAGAAAATAGGATTGCTTTGCAGAAAAATGCAAAAAAAAAAATTGAAAAAGAGCTATTCAGCAACATTTACAACGATTCCTGAACAAAGCATGATTGTGGGGAGTTATTGTAAAAACATGTCTGCACAAACAAAGAGGGAAAAAATAGCACCATTTGAAATTTCCAGTCCATCTCTGTGTTTTTCTCTTTGGCGTTACATGGCACTGGATGTGATGAAGACATAAATCTTAGCAAGGAACGAGGTGAGCGAGCCCTGCCTCAGCAACTTCATCTCCACGTCGATCAGAAAGTTTTGGGGTTTGCGGACTTGTCTCTGCAGGTAGACAGCACCTGTGATACTGTTCAGCTTCCTGGTGCTGAAGTAGCCCTCCTCGTTACCCTTCAAAATGCTGATGGTGATGTGATCCCCAGAGTAAGCAGGGGATGGTCCAATCCTGAAGATCTGGGCGGGGATGATGATATTTGTCTGGAAGCTGAGCTGGTAGTAGGTGATGCGGACTGGGGAGTTCTGACAGTCCAGGGAGTTGACCGGACAGCTGATCCGCTCACAGCGTCTGTGGAAAAGTGGAGAGAGTTAATCAAACAGATAGCATTTTTAATGTGCACAGATGGCCTACACCAGTGGTTCCCAAACTTTTCACAGCCCGTACCCCTTCCAACACTTGACCTCCAGCCATGTACCCCCAACTCTCATGCGCTTATAACACAGAGAAAAATAAATGTTTAAGCCAGCTGCACTCCGACCTCCCACATTTTACATGCATAACATACAAATTAAACCTATTAAAGTGAATTATTTCTAACTAAATAGATTGATTTACCAGCAATGTCAGTGGGCAACACCAGTCCACTTTTGAAAAAGAAATGTACATTTCTGAAACATTTTCATTAATGAACTTAAAGCTTTAATTAAAAGGCTGTCTGACTGAACTTACTGTATGTTACTTTAAGAATCTTAGATAATTTAGGACAGATTTCCCTCTCCAAGATGCCTCAGCCTCTCTGCCAACACTTCAGGCCTTTATCAAAGCTCACAATACAAACATTTATCAGTTTGAACTTGAACTACTGAAACAACTGTTTAGACCTGACAGTTTTTCACGTACCTCCTACATCACTTCGCGTACCCCTGGAGGTACACGTACCCCAGTTTGGGAACCACTGGTCTACACATTACTGTAATGGTTTGTGAGCCTATTTCACTGTTATTGAACAATGGTATCAAAACTAGGGTATCATTGATTAGGTAGAGCTTGGAATTACAACAAGGTGCTCTGGCTTTGGTGTGGCAGTGGCGCAGTCTGATAGTGCGCTTGGCAAGTAATCAGAAGGTTGCAGTTTCAAACCCAACCCTAAGTTGCTCCCACTGCTGCGTCAGTGGCATGTAAATGGATATGAAAGAGTTAGTTGATACTGATGGACAACTGACATAGAAACTCTAACCATCTGTGCCTTAATGTGAGCGCAAATATGTTTGTAAATGGGTGGTTGTGACCTGTGGTGTGAAGCTGCTTTGAGTAGTTAAAGAGACAAGAAAATATAAGCCCAACTCCATTAAACATCTACCACTTCTTGGACCACATGCTCAGCAGTATGTGCAATGTGAGCCGGACAACTGCTTTACTGTAGCTACAACTATTCCAAGGACATTACTCAACAAGTGTAGGACTTCAAGAGAATCAAGAGTCATTTCTGGAGATGCTTTAGTGTCTATTTCAAAGAAATACCATGATATGTTTGACATGATCAAGTAGAAAACAATGATGAACAACTGGCAGTCTTGGATCACATTGTTGCAGGGCTCTCAAGTCTCATGCATTCATCGTGTGACACGCATTTCCATACTCTCACATGCCAAACCTCACACATAAAAATTTAGTATGTAGCGCCCACTGAATTACAGCTCTGTATGTGCACTGGAACATGTAGCAAGACGCTCTCGGCATTGTAAAGCACAACAGCAGTTTTACGCTTACCAGTCAATAAGATCAAATATTTATCAGACAATCAAAAATAACATACAACTAACAATCAGAAAATAGCACCGTTGTATCCAGGTAAGATATGGCTGATATGACTGCAGAGGAGGATGTATACTGCATGCACACAAGGGGCCTTATCACAGAAGTACAGTAAGTTAACTCATCATTTGATTTTGTAGCCCACTGATTAATGAAATTACTTATAGTAAAAAAGGAAAACAACAAGAGGTTACTCTTAAGTATTCCTCCACATCTGCTATTCAACAGTAAAGCAACATCTAATCACATCAACAAACTGTGGTTATCAGGCATCATATTAAAACAAAATCATCAGTGTGAAGTCAGTTAAGGTGATAGTTGTACTTAGAACATGAGAAATGTTTGGTCATAATTAAAGTCAAAATTGTTTATTTTTAGTTTGAAAAAGCACGATCAAATATCAGAGGTAAATAATTTTGTAGATAGAACAATAACAATTTGTAGTATAATTATGTTGCTTCATTACTTAATATAATAGGCCTATACTAACATCAGCAAGTAATATTAAGACCCATTAGGCAATGGTGGGGGCAAAAAACACTTGACTTCTAATTGGTTAATGACTTTTTTGGAACTTGAATCCTTTATAAACTGTCATAGCCAAAGGCCTGCATCCCCACACCAAACCTGAGATCACAAATTCAGGGCCTTGTTGTTGTTATCCTTGTTAGCATGTGTTGTTAACATGGCACCATACACCGCTAACAGTGTATGCACATGACATCACGGCCACCGCAAGTAGGTGGAATGTCACTCACTTAGTGGCACCCAGCAAAGACTGACAACAGAGGGGAAGGAGTAACCTGTCAAATCATGTCAACTTAAAAGTCTTGTTGTAATTTGATTGTATTAAGATCCTCAGCTGATGTCACTGAAATCTTTGGAGCTGTAACATCAGGGTTATAATGAAGGCTAGGCTGTAATGCAACAGCAACTGGTGTAACCAAGCGTACATTCAGTTAGGTAATGATGAATATGAATCTCACTTTGTTGTTTTTATTCATAAAATCAAACATCAGTTTCTTAAATTATTTGGCACTGAGGACATTTGATCATGTTCTCATACTTGTATCATAACACTCAGAGAACTATGATTACAATGACAGGTTCGACCATAACTTTTAAAAAAGTTAAGTTTGCAGATTTAGCACAAAATGATTAAATAACAACATTCATATGACTACTATCTGGCTATTTGTTGATGTTTTTTTGTGTGAAATCCGACCTGTTAGTGTGTCAAATTAAAAATTAACCTGATGTTAAACATGTATATCCAGAGAAAACCTGGCTACATCAATCTCACTTTGGATAAAACACAAAATCACCCTGATACAGGGCTTCATCCTTTAACTGCATCTAAGTCAAAACTGTATGGTCTTTTATTTAGATATCCTTGAACATAAATCAGTCCAGAATCTACATGTTCCTTAACTAACATTATCAAACATAATAGAACTGGTAAAAAAGTCAAAGAACACAGCACTTTTCCACCTTTAACAGTCACTTCCCACCATACTATTTTCCCCAACGTTGTTCTCTGCCAATCACTGAGCTGCTTAACATCTTTAATTGAAAATATGAGCAAAGGTACACTCTCATTATTTGTGGAGTAAGATAATAAAGTGGCTGTAACTACAAGTCTTTCAGAGGAATCATAAAAGTATGCTAGTGTTAGCTTCTGTTGTCTAAAAGTAGCATAAAGATTTGTCAATTTCAGCTTATTTCTGTAAGCAGTGGGGTTACCAGGACACTTAGTTTGAAGGGTCAAAGAAGAAAGTATACGCTTTTGAGGTTTGTGCAAAAAGAAATATCCAGAGACCTGCTGCTATTGGATATTTTCTCTTATCTGATCATTCAATGTAAACTCTAGAGGTGGTGATGTGTGAATCAAGAACAGTTTCTAAATTGCTCAGCTCGTCTTGCACCAACAACCATGCCACATTCAAAGTCACCTTAATCACCTTTGTTCTACATTCTGATTCTAACTTAAACTTCAGCAGGTCGTTTTGTCCCTGTCGAGATGCCTGAATGCATTAAGTCACTGCCACATGGTTCGCTGGTTTGCTATTTGCATTATCCAGCAGTTTAATGTGTACTTTAAAAGTGCCCAGTAGGTTTATCGCCCTTTCTGTCATGCTGGTCCTCTTTATATGGAAGAACAGCTAAACTCCATCAATGTGGCTTATGTTTACACTTTTTTTATACAATCCCACTTCAAAAATCCTGAGAATCCCTCAGTCTTTAGACACTTTCACACCTAAAATTTGGCAGACTAAGTTTAATTCTATTTGTTTGGTTTTCTTTCACATTGCATGTAGTGAGGCAGACCAAAGCCTGTCAAATGTGTAATCTAGCCTCCTGCCACCGGTTGGAGCTGTAACTGCTGTCTCTGTTCCTGCCAAACGACTTATGATGCATCACTGAGCCAGAAATACAGAACAGGCCTCAAGTAATGCTGTGCCATCAAATAAAGGTCACCCTTGTGAAAGAGGTCTTGACCTTTTGCCTGGTTAAATAAAGGTTAAATAATAAATAAAGATAGAGCTGCACTGAAGCAGAATTGGGTGGATCTTGCAAATTGACTGGACTGATACTCCTCATGGATTCATACATGTTAACCTGTTAACTGGAGAGGATGCTGATGGTGCTAGCAATGCTAATGCTAGCAGCACTCTGCCTTATATTGTCAGCCAATGCATTAGTTTTTCTGTTGTGCTATTCAGCCAAATCCAAGTCATGATATACTCCCTTTCTGTTCACTTGGCTTGTTTGGTCTTTGTTTGGTCTTTCATTCCCACTGTAAACCAAACTCTGGTCTGCTTGGAAGACAGATGGCAGATCAAAGTTTGGACCTTTTGCCCGTACCACAGTTTCTGTGAGCTTTTACACCAGCCCAGTTGAAGCACACTTAAAAAAAAGGCCAACAAGAGTAGGTCTGTACAGGACCAAACACATCAACTGTGGCAGCACCTTTAGTCCCTGAGTACTAAAGGTGCTGAGTTAGGATAAGGAAAGAGGATGGAGTGTGACCCTCTTTTGTGGCTGTTGTTATACTGCAAAATCAAACACCAGACATAACACAACATATTTTCGTTTAATCTAATTCATTTTCTGTGATGACTGGTGTAGATTCATTGTAAGTCCAACATTTACCCTGAAGTTTCTTCACTAAATTAATTTAGCCCTGCAGAGCCCCAAAGGGCCATTGTACCGACTTCAGGATTCACAGCAATAACCAGACTTGGCAACTGCACACAGGACCGTCCCGGTCTGTTTAATCATTCAGATGCTTTCGCACTGGTTATCCATCAAAACATCAGATTGATTGAGTAAAGTTTGATTTAATGCCCCAGAAACTTTGCAGAGCTCTTGCCAAAACCCGAGTGTTTCAGCCCCAGCTCTCTGACTCACAGGGTGGCACTCAAGGCTGACCAGCAAGGACATTTTAATCTCAGCTTCTGTCTGCTGCTGCCAAGTCTTGTCTTGAATGAAAGATGTCTTTCCATGCCAGGCCAGGCCTTGTCACACTTAAGTTAACAAGGTGTCTCTTGATAACACTGATAGGAAATCTTCTCTGGGCTGAACGCAGGGTGTGTGTGTTGTTTCAGTCCACTGGAGCGCAGAGAGAGGAGAGCTGCAGAGACAGACCCGGAGAGCAGTGGCTGATCGAAGCCTTTTACTTCATCCTCAGGCTCTATAGGATATGTGTTCAATTACCAGGCTGCAACTACAGCCAGATCATGGCTAACAAGGTCCCTAACAAGGTCCCTAACAAGGCCCGTATGTGCAGAACACTTCACTGCATGGACATGGATGTGTGGTTTGGGTCATTAAAGAGCATGAGCTGAGAAGAACTGAGGGGAAACCTTCTGGACAATCTCACTGCTGCAGATCAATATTCTTATCCAACTAAAACAGAACAAGAAAAGGGACTGACCAGAGACTACAGAAGAGAAGACATTTTTTTCTGTAAACTTCTTGATTTAGATATAGGACTCTTCTCTTAAAAATCAACAGGATCAGCTGTATTTTAGTTTGTGACTCATTCATAAAGTCATATTATTTTTCTTTTTGTAAGAGTCACTGACTTTTCTTAACAGCTTGCATGAAATACAAAACTAAGCGCTGACAAGCACAACTAAAGATGGCTTATCAAGTATACAGTATATACTCCTCAAAATAAGTTTGGAAATGTTATCTCAGTGATTATTCTTTTCATTTAATGATACCAATTGTTATTTTAGTTTATATCATTGGATAGCCAGACTAGTCACCTTTACAATGATGCACAGGCCGTAGGGATTCTCATATATGTGTGCCCATCTCCCCAATATGTCCTTAATATAACTCCATCACATTTCCCTGCAGACTTTAGACTTCAGACCAGGTTTAAGACACTTTAAGGTATAATCACTCCTTCAGATAGGAATTCTCCAGCTTTGAGCCTGAGCACTCCTTAGTTTTAGACAACAGCTCCATGAAACAAACAAGGCGTATGTTCATTTGTTGATTTAACAATACTTATACCCGTGTAAAAGTGAAAACTATGTCAGGAGGAAAATATGAAAGACACCTGTGCTGCATTCCAAAATGTTTTGCATTGGACATAAAAATGCAGCTGCTTCACTTTTCTCCTTCCAACCAATTGCCTGCTGAATGTTTGCTGAGTTTCAGCATTTACCAGCCAACTTCCATCCACGGGAAGTCTTCTCCACCCCTTGAAAAGTGACTGAATTACACCATAGGAACACCCATTTATGCAATTAAGGGATGTCCCCCTTGAGATGCGTTCCTCACTAGAGCATATTCAGTGGGCTTCAACTTTTGACTGTATTCAAATAGCATTAGCCACTGTGTTTGTATACAAGTATGTTGTAAATAACTTTGATGAAGACAAAACAGGCACTGCAGAGGCGATACGGTCCTTATTTTAGCTTCTGAGGATAAATAAATCCTTGTGGACACGAGCATAGCAAAATAAATATTTCCCAGTAGAGATCTTATGACTGGGGATCTCACTAAAGCCAAGATGGTGACGAGGTTGTAGCGTGTTCCACAAATACACACAATCTGTATTTAAATCCTTTAAAAAATACTTGGGGCTGTGCACGTGTTACTGTAGTCATTTTGTTTATAACTGAAAAAGAACTACTTTCATTTTTTTTTTTAAATGACATTATATATTTTAGAAGAATGCTCTTCAATTTTACAGCTCTAACCGCATCAGCATTTAGACAGGGAAGAAACTTAAGAAGTCCCTTTCACAGATAAAATTTGGAAATAAACAGCATCAGTGGAACAAGAACCTTCAGGAAAACCATGACTTACGTGTCTGAGACCTTCTTGTAGTTATGAGGACAGTTGAAGGACAGACACCTGAAGCTTCCCTGAAGGTTGAAGCAGGTTTGTGTGATGGAGCAGTTATGGGTGCCTGTCGAGCATTCATCAACATCTGCAAAATAACAGAACAACAAAACAGAATTACAACAGCAGGCGTCAGGTTAAGTCATTGTGGACAGAAAAACATTTTAGTAAGAAAAAATGGTGAAAAACCTCACTGAATGGATAACACCTGAAGTAATACATTTTCTGAAATATACAAAATGGGTACCTCAATTTTAAATTCTGTTTCAAACAAACTGTTTAAAAAAAAAAAAAAAAGGTGAAAAAATGGTAAAGTATAAAACTCTTGAGTAACTTCTCACCTCTGCAGGTGTGTCCATTTGCAGACATGGTGTATCCATGTGGAGGACAGGCACACTTGTAGCTGCCGGGTACATTTACACACTGGAAGGCACAAAGATTCCCAATGCTCTGAGAGCACTCATCAATGTCTGTAAAAAAAGAAAACATCTCATTAGTCTAATGACAGACCTGACAGGAGACTTAGGACAGATCCAGACCGCTGCAGACCCTCCAGTCTTTGTCATAATATCCTTTGCTGAACACAATGAGAACACAGTTAAATATTGACCAGGTCGATATTACTGAAAACACGTAGGGTTTATGATGACTGCGGAAACTTGTCTCAGTGCCCTGCCCATAACTCTACATCCATACTTTCTCCTTAGTTGTCTTCATGGGTGCACACAGTAGGGGGCGCCAAAGTCTGACACTTTGAATTTTCAAATCAGAGACTCTTGTCAACTCTCATTCTTTCATTTTGGGGACATTTGATAATAACTACTCTATCAAGCAGAGGTGTGGACTCGAGCCATGTGACTTAGACTGAAGTCAGACTCGAGTCACAATTTTGATGACTTTGAACTCGACTGGACAATATCATCAAAGACTTGCAACTCGACTTGGACTTTGACATTAATGACTCGGGACTTGACTGACTTTAGTCTGATGACTTGAAAATACTTGAAATTTTCAGTAAGACTGTTGAATAAAATGTGCTCCCATTCAAAGTATTAGGCTAAGTGACTGATTTTTGTCATTTATAGCAAGACAATATGTTTTCCCACAGGATCTGCCCCATTGAATGCATCTATTAACATCCAATCGGGATTTAAAAATAAACAAAGAGGGTTTGAATAACACAGCTACTTCCCTGAGAGCAAGACTGCAGGAGTGCGGGAACAACCTAGAAATGCAGAACCATGCTACTGAGGATAATTTCATTTGCATTCACAAACTACGATGTCATAAACAAAAAACAAATTGCCGTTTGCAAAACCTGCAGCGTGAGAATAACAGACAAAGAGGCGACGACATCGAACTTTGTTCAGCACCTGAAGCTGCACAAAGAAAGGTAAGTTGGTCTGGTACCTGTTGTGAGATCCTTTTGGGTAACTCTAGTTTAGCATCCATTATATGCAACAACTGTATATGTTCGCTCGTAAACTCACCGTGGCTAAAAACTGAGACTGACGTTAGCTGAAAATAATTGTAAAGTTCAGGCCCAGGGTGACCAAGTGTCCTGTTTTCCCATGACATGCCCTGGTTCATGTCTTGCCCTGACTGTCCTGGTTGTTTTTTATAAAGTGACGAAACTGTCCTGGTTTTTATCGTTTTTTTATTTAGTCAATGGTGCTTATGACTTGGAAGGACTTGAAAATTTTAAGCCCATGACTTCAGACTTGACATGACTTGTCTTTACTTGAGACTCGACTCGAGACTTGGGTTGAAAGACTTGAGACTTGCAAAACAGTGACTTTCTCCCACCTCTGCTATCAAGTATTTATATTACATTATCAAGTATTTAACTCATCATTCATGAGGTATTTTTTAACTATTTTATGTATCTTCAGTTAAAGCTCAGTAATAAATGTTTTACTGATGCATAGGAGCAGGATTAGGGTGAGGAAAGGATAATCTGTGTAAATAAAGCAACATTTACATAAGATGATTAACTTAACTGTAAACTTACTGGTTACAACGCCTTACTGCAGTTACACACTGGATAGGTGTAGTTAACATGCTATCTCTGAAGACACTACAGCATTCAAACCTACACAGCAAGTTTTTAGTAAATTTTAAGTGTTATTTGTTGCTTGTCAACCATCGATGCCATATGATTAACTGTGCAACAGCAATGACGTCATAGGTGTCATAGAAGATGTCTATATAAGCAGTAAGTGCATCAGATAGACTTCTACATTCTCTACAGAGAAACAGAGAGTAGAGAATGAGTGTGATTTCACATACAAACACAGTCCAGCTCAAGCCTTGTCTAAAATACAACCTCCATTAAACCACACAGTCAATAAAACCCTCCTTGACGATGTCAGTTAAAATGTTTATCACCATTGTTTCTTCATCAGGCAGAGTTTGTGGCTGAGATGTTTTATTCAAATATATTTTACTACAGCACCTGTGTGTCTCTGACGGATTACTGCTCGATCATTTGCTGCTGTTAAACTTTAAATCATCTTTAGAGTCTTTCTTCATGGCGCAGGACCAGAGTCTTGAACACTCATTTGTTTTAATCAGTGTCTCCTCCCTGGGTGCAAACATCAGTTTAATGCATATTAAGCTGTATAAATGCTACTGCAAATGTTGGATCAGAAATGCCATTTACACTTACTCCATTCATTAAGTACTTGTTTTCATACCTTCACAGGTGTGTCCGTCCTCTTTCAGGTAGTATCCCTGGCGACAGTAGCACTGATATGAGCCGTGAATGTTG
The DNA here is from genome assembly GCA_036419115.1 of Scarus forsteni. NCBI lineage: Eukaryota > Metazoa > Chordata > Actinopteri > Labriformes > Labridae > Scarus > Scarus forsteni. The sequence continues at coordinate 4,868,125 of JAZDUH010000152.1, forward strand.
GCACACTCCTGACTGCAGGGGTTTTTGTCACATTCATTGATATCTAAACACCAAAAGAAGAAGAGACAGGAAAAGACTTGTTTCTCTTTCACAGTTTCATGAAGGCTCTTTTCTCATTCTAGAAAGAATTAAAAACACTAATTGCTCGTACTCTTATTGGTACTCTGTCTCAATACTGTCAATTTTGACCTTTACTTTATCAGTTCATTGTAGTTTTTAACTCTTAAGAAGACTACAAAGAAAATGCAACTCATCCGCAATCTCAAAGAAAACTTACTTAAAGGTGCTATGAGGAGAATCTATTACCGGTGAAATAAAGACTCTGCTACCCATGAGCACGGGCGGCGACCGTTGTAATGCTGCGTTCCAGTAACCTCGGAACTGGGAGTGACATCATCTCCAACTTATCGGCGTTCCAGCTGAAGTCGGAAAAAAACATGCTGATCTACCAGGCTATTGTTAGCTGTTGTTAGCACGCCCTGCGTTGTTGTTCACAAATATCACATGAAGAATGTGATTATCACTATGGCAGCATTTTTGTAAATATAAGTCTAACAATACTATGTATACAGCTGATCTAGAGCAATGCACCCCAGTCAGAAATGCAAATAAATTGATTATTACAGGAGCTAAATAACTGTTCACACTGTGGGCATCCATCTTCGATTGTCAACTCGGGTGTGGCGAGGTTTCACCGAGTTTCCAGTAGGAAATTCCGACTTTGGGGGTCGTTCCAGTTGCAGTTTCCTACTTGGAACCCGGAAATTCCTACTTCTGACTACAACTGGAACGCACCAAAGACGTGACTGAAGCCAAAGCATGTGTTTGTTGTAATGCTAATGAATGAAGCTCGGACCTTCCTCAGAACTCTGCATTGCTTTACAACTTCTTTTTTCAACAACTTACAGGATGCAAAGCGACGAGGTAATGTATCTCTTTCTAGTTACGTAGCGGTAGTTTTTGATGTGTGACAAAAAGCAATTTTTGGAAAACTTAGAATCGTAGTTTTGTAGCCGGCTATATATCGCTACTTACAGCCCGGTGCGCTAAGATGTGTAATATAAATAATAAAATAATATAAATTTGCTCTAGTTTTAATTGTCTTGTTCCCAAAGTTGAGTATCCAGGCCAGTCCAGCCCTGTCCGACCCGACCGGAAGGCTAAGGAATAGCATTTATAGATAACCTATTTTGATGCTATAAAACTCATCTTAAAGTTTGTATTTCGATCAGGCATATATCTAAAAGTGAGACTTTTTTGTAATTACTTAGAAACTCCTCACAGTCCCTTTAAAGGGAAGTTTTACATTTTTACATGATGACATGTGAAACTGTACTAGCATACTGTTAAAGAGATAGTTCAGTATTGTTGAAGTTGTTTTGCATTAATGAATTGACTGGCATGGCAATAGTCAATGAAGTGGCTGAAAGGTCCTCCAGCTGTGCTGCCCCTTTAAGAACAATCTGAGACCACCAGTAACTGGTACACTGCTGCTAACAGTTACACTTACTCCAGGTATTAGCAAGAGTTTTAACAAAGCCATTATCTCTCAATGAAGCAAGAGTGAATAGCCCATCTTCACAGCAAAAACTCAGATGGTAAGTGTGTTTGTCTATTTTCAGGTCAAAAATATCCAAAACACTTATTCTAATCTACATTCACTTAACCAGTCAAGATAAATAATTTACTCTGAGGAATAAAAGGCAAAAATAAATCACTGAATTGCTTGTAATGAAGAGAAAATATATGCCGATGAAACAAGGAGAGTCTGACTCAATGAGGGTCTTAAATTAATGTTTAATATCTGCGAAGGAAAATTTGTCTTATTGGCAAATTGTTACCTCCACCAAGGAGATTATGTTTTCTCCAGGGTCTGTTTGTCTGTCTGTTGCCTGTCAGCAAGATAACGCAACAACTACTGGATGGATTTACATGAAAATTTTACCAGAAGTGTGGTTTGGTCCAAAGAAGAAGCCATTCAATTTTGGTGGTGATCCACTTATTTGTCTCTATGCAAAAAAATCCCACAATTGGCAAACAAATCCATGAACTTAACATTGGGATGTATATTTAAAAAATCATACCTCTGACATCTCTTGATGAATTAACTTCAACATAACTCTATCACCACAGCCAATTTAATCTGGGTATGATTCAGACTGATGTCACAAAACACACTGAAAGGGAAATCCCATTCATTTGTCCTCGGCTGCTCTGAGGGTTCTGCCCCCTTTATGTCATTATTATGAGTATTGTAGTTTATTGGCAAGCTCACATCAACTTTTCCAAACCTTTGTCACTGCATTACCCAGTTTCACCTTTCACATCCAGAAGGAGATTTCTTCACATAGACAGACATGAGCAGAGACTCATACGTCATTTCGGAGTGCATAGTGATCCACTAACTTGGTGGGAGGCTGCGCTCTCTGAGTGGTCTTCTAGATTTACTTATTATTATAAGCAACTCAGGCCTTATTTTTTGTTTTGATAAGTTCACATTAGATCTAAATACAGAAATGCAATGAATTTGTGGATTGGAATAAGTCTAGAGATATTTTTTTGACTAGAAATTGGACAAATGAAGCTTTGCAAAAGTTTCGTCAGGAAGACTATCCCTTTGCGCATGCCCTCTGAGTAACAAACAATTTACCGCAACTCTCACACTCCACTACTCATCATCCTTCTCATCAAATCACAATCTGCCACCCTCTCTCTCTTAACCAATTAGTGATCAGCTGTCAAATTTAAAAGTGTCCTCCCTCTCTGCTGTCATTTAGCCGGAGAAGTTTGTCTAGTCCACCTCCAACTGGTTACAGGGCTGACCCTAAATAATGCGGCCACAGTCCATCAGGACACCAGCTTCCAGTTGCAGGAGATTTTGACGCATTTTTCAGGCACCACCTACCTATTTTGATGTGCTGCTCATTCAACGAATGCGCCAGTCTTTCTGTAAATTTGATTTATCAGGCTTTCCAACAATACAAAATACAATAACAATTAGTGTTTTTAAAGGGGATGAATAACCAACTGATGTAGTCTTTCTAAAGTTTTTTTTTTGCTTCTGAGGAGTAAAGTTGTTTGTGCTACTCCTAGCAGTTCTCACTGTTGAAAATCTGCAAGAATTGGTAAAAAGAATTGTGAAAGAACTTGGATCGATTATCAGAATTGCTAATGGCACTGGTATCAAGAATTCTTATGAATTTCCAACCCTACTTACAGTGACTCAGATGCACGGACACAGCAAAAGAGAATATAGCAACATGTGTCTATATACAAAGCAGACTTGAAGTAGTAGTTAGAGCCAAATTGTTATTGTTAATTATAAGCTAAATTCTTTATGAAATGCTCTGCGTTTCCAGCTTCTAAAAGCTCACTGTTTTGCCATGGGTGGTCTTTGTCTTTGCAGCCTGTGAGGGTCCACAAAATTGACATTACTGGACGTGGATGTGTGAGTTGCTCTGGTTTAGACAGAAGTATCCCCTTACAAAATTAAATTTATTCAAGCACATTTGATTCACAGAGGTATGTAGTAGCAGTGAACTCTGTATGAAACTATGTAAAAAAAATAAATCAAAGCATATATGAATTGGACCTACTGGCAGGCAGTACTGGTTCATGAGAGGTCAGACCTTGTCATGAGATTGGTGAAAATACTACATTTCTTAAAATGAAATACAAAATGCCATCAGACAAACCTAACCAGCTCATCAGACCGTAAAATAATCAGTTAAAAATATCAGGTACATATCATAGTTGTGATGATTTTGCCTTCTAAAATTACAAAAGTCTTATGATGTGACATTTATTTTTCTTCACAAAGAAAAACCTGCAACAAGTGTCTGGGAAAATTAATTGGAAAGGCACTAAGAAATCTTATTATATTACTCTGAAAAGTGTTTATTAAAATTATGACAGATGAAAATGTTTCAGGCAAACAGAAAACAAAAGTTAACTTCCCATCATCGAGTGCTGTCACGAAGACAAAAGTTAGAATTCGGCTCTAATACCAAATTCAGGATCGGGATAGTGAAATACCCTAGAAACTGAAATGAGACTGGTTTGATACTGTTATGCCTAAGAAATGCTTTAGAATTGAATTGATCAACACCAAGTGGAAATAGATGAAAGCCTTTTTTTGTGAGAGAAATGACAAGATACATGTAACTAGGATGGACACAGGCAGAAGAAAAAAGAAAATATCAATCAAGATATCCGAAAAAAACTGTCAAAATAAATAAAAGGAAAAACAAACTTCTCATCTTATGTGTGAGAAATATTATACTGTATATTATACTTTATATGACAGTGTGCAGAATGCAGTAATGCCTAAAAACTGTGCTGCTAATCATTGACCCATCCCAGCATGTAATAATCAAAAACAACAACAAAAAAATCTACTTTACATGTTGTTTATTGAAAATAGTCACTTTCTCTTTTAGTTTCAGGTATCATGACAAAAACTTTGCGTTTCAAGGGTTAAAATCTTTAAAAATAATTTAAGAAAAGAAAAAGAACAGATTCTTCATGTATGCCTCATGGGAAAATTCACTTCTATAGACTCAGTTGGTAAAACATGCTACACACATGTGTGACTGAAATACTCACACACATGCAAAGCAGGTTCTATAATCAGGTACAAATGGAGGGATGTCAGAGATGGCTTGCTGCTACTGACAAGCCCTAACAAGAAGTTTTGGAGTAAGTGCCTTGCCCAAGGAAGACAGGTGGCAGCTAACTTCCAAACATCATTCAGTCAGGACTGGTAAAGCACGACAGGCCACCTTTCTTTTTTCCCAACCCATGTCCTGCCAGACTGTGTTACTGCTGCCTCTAATTAGCATGTGGTATGAATATATTAGTCAGATAAAGGTAAAAAAAATAGCTATTAAAGTGATATTCCGGGATTGAACAAGTTGGGTCCTATCACAAGGTTAAGAGCAGAAATGACCCCTACAGCAGTGTTTCTGTGTCACAGAAGCCCATGTTGCTGCGAGCACACACCCCCTTCGTCCTCCCGTTCTGCTCCTCTGCTGATTTGGCTGGACTCACACGGGGCCATATTTTCCTTGATCAAAAACACAAATAAACGGACTCCCACGAAAAAGTCTGATATCGGTCTGCATTCACGCTTTATTTAGAGAATTTTCAGCGTTACTTTCACACAAAAACACGCTAAATAAGGGTCTAGTTCTCGTGGCGCCGTGAAAGCGATAGCGGAAGACTCAGCTGTGGCTGCAGAGCCAGAGCTGCAGCTCTGGCTCCTCCGCATTGGCCGTTTCGCGCTACGAGAACTAGGTCCTAGTGCCCTGGGTTTCTTCTCCACATAAACACTGCTGTAGAGGTAATTTCTGCCCTAACTGTGATGGGACTAACTCATGAATATCACTAATAAAAAAAAAAATAATTTTATCACAATTTTGATGTGTTTTATAATTAATGAGTGTGACTATGATTGGAACCATCTCCAAGGACTAAATGGGCCCTTTAATGCAGAGCATGTCTTCAACATATAGCTGAAAAACCAGATCCCCTCATACTGAATGTAAAATACCTCTCCATATAATTATGTTTATCAGATTCTTCAAGAATTACATCAAACTAGCACAGACTGACTGAACAATATGTTTATGTTAGAGAACTGTCAGTCTCACCTTCACAGTTCTTGCCATCGAATGCCAGGGAGAATCCAGCTGTGCATGAGCAATGGTACGAGCCTGGGGTGTTTTCACAGGTCTGGGCACACAGCCGGCCGGGATAGCGCCAGCACTCATTTACATCTGTCAGTGCAAAGGAAAGAGCCATTAGACAGCAAGAAGGAACCTCGGGGCCTCTGGGGACTCATTGCCAGCTCTCATCAGGACACACAGCCAGTGATGTGGACAGAGACTCCTACACAGTATGGGATGATTATTCTTATCAAGCTAATTTAGTAAATGGGATATACAATCAGCTAACAGGGGAGATCAAACGATAGGCACAAGAGGACATCGACTCTTACAGGGACGGGGACAGGCAGCTGCACAGGTGGAAAACATGCGTGTATTAAAACGCGTGCAAACCAACAACACAGCTACACACATTAGAACTGAAGCTTGTTAGGTTGCAGGTATTACTTGTATTTGAAGAGACCTTTAAAGAGGATCAATTGTTTTTGTCATGCTTTTGAATAAAAGGCATCAGCTCTCTGATGTTTCTGGGAAAGAAATTAGTTTTAAAGTATTTACTGGCATTGCTTGTTCATAAATGAAAACAGCAAAAATGCAAAAACGGACAGGCAAGAGTTCATTTCCAGCTTTACAATGTTTAAGGTAATTTTCAGTTTTACGTTCATAATATGCTGTCTTCAATACCGTCTTGCTCGACCTCAACAGGAGGAGATTTATATTGAAATGCACATTTTCTTAAGACTAAAAACAAATTTCATGAATGGAGTGGTGAACTAATAAGTCCTAAAACTTAACATGTCACTTCTGTTCCCCACGTCTCAAAGTCTGTGGGATTTTAGGAGAGATTTACCCGAATAAGCTCTACGATGATCTATATATAAATGAGATTTAACAATTTATTTTAAAACATAAACTACAAAAATGGCCATGGACCATACTGCAGTCATTGCAGATCATTTTAAATGCATATACCACTGCCACAGCCATGGGCACCAATAATATCAGGTCAATTCATTAAAAAGAAATTCTACAAACAAAAAAGATGTTATTACATGTTGTAGCCTTGTTGCTGCTTTTAAGTTGAACTGCCAGTTGTAGTTCCATGATAGCTTTATAAGCTTAAGTAACGCAGAACTCAGTGAGAACATCCCACAGGCTTTTAGTCGAGAGAACCAGAAATTTCCTGTTAGGCCTAACATTGTAACACATCTATGAACTCTAACTGGAAGAGAGATTTTACACTATTCTTTTTAATGGAGTATTTATTGGGGATTAGTTTTGGAAATGCCATGTTGCCATTGGTCAGATAGCCTTTAGTTTCACCTCGAGTGCTTTTCTTTCTATGTGTAGACAGAGCATGTGCAGAACAACAGGAAAGTATCAATATCTCTCCAAAGACTCTTCATCCAGCTCTTTACAATCTGTGGGCAAAACCTCAGTTTTTAAAAACACCAACCTTTATGCTGACATAGCCTAAGATTTGATGTTCAAGCACCTCTATCACTGCTAGAGAAAATGTCAAAATTAAAATATGTCAAACACATGTAATGCCACATTAGTATGCATTATTAAAGCTATAAAAAATATTGTTTCCTTGCATACAGTCATTAAGATGTTAGGTTTCTGCAACCAGCCCCAAGTGGACACTTGGAGTACTACAGCTTTTGACACTTCATTTATAGTCCCAGAGGTTGTCACCTGGTTTTGTCCTTGTCTATTTGGCATTTTAAGTCACAAAAGCATTGTGAAAAACTTCAGCCAAGGTAAAGATTTTTGAAAAAGCTGCTTTGGGAATTTCGATGTAGACAAGGAAAAGATCCTTTTTTGGGCCTGTGACCCAGGGCAGTTTGCTCAGTGGTTAGTCTGGTTATGACAGCTCTAGAACCAACAGGAGTACCCATGACATGGTTTAATCACTGGATTTGGTAAAGATTATCTGTCAAATTCAAATGAGTAAAAAGAATATAAACTCAACACACCTTCCACCATCAGTTAATATCGCCACAAAAAATAGGTGCATCTCGAGGACATAGTTGCAAGGTAATGACACTGTTGTGTGTTTGTGTATGAGTGGGGTATTTTTAAAAAAAAACCTGTGTGAACAGAGCCTTTGCCCCTGTCGTACTCATTCTCTCAATTTGTTCAATTTCTATGCAAATTATCATTAAATTTGATTAGAAAATCTCAAAATGTTACTCTAAATGTGATTTCATTCATTAACAGGTGCATGATATTTAAAGGCCCTGGGAACTTACCCACTTTCTCTAATTTTAGTGAGTGTCAAGGGTTAATGAGCCATTCAGCATCCTTGAAAATTTGAGAGAGAAAAAACATCTCTAAGTGTGAGAAAATCTTTTTTTTTTTAAGAACACTTTGTTTCACCGTCTAGATGATTTTTAGTACTGTGAGGGTATGGTTGGTATTACTTTGACTGTTCTTATGAATAGTTCTGACATCTGTCAGAGTCCAACATGGTGCCACACAAAGTGAGATTCACTGTCCTCCTCTACATGTTGGAGCGGGTAACAGAAGTGCTTGGAATTCAACACTTTTAGATCAGTGCTAAGATGTTCAGATGGTTGAAAGTATTTAAATATGATAATAAATATCTTATGTGGAAAAGTTTTTGTTGATTTTAGTTCCCATGGCCTTCAAGGTGGACAGATGATTCAGCACTGGAAACATGACATGAGCTTCCTACAGGAAATCTCTCTTTCTCCCACTTACTGTCCAAGATGATCATTTTTTCTCTCACATTTTTTTAGAACGTACACTATAATGCCAGTGATGACTGTGGTCCTCTTAATGACAGAAGTCTGTTTATTCTGACCTTTATTGTTTGATTTTTGTTCTCCTTTAAGATATGTTTTCACTTTGTTTTTCTATCCCCTCATAGCTGTGGAGCCCTTCAGAGCGTGTTTAGACATTAATCCTTTAAATCCCCTCGTCATCATCCCTTAGACCTGACGCAGCCACACATACCGTTGCAGGTTTTGTGGAGTGCGTCATACTGGTATCCGGTCTGACAGTCACAGCGGTAGCTGCCAGGCAGGTTGTGACAGATCTGTCCCACTCCACAGCGGTGCGTCCCCATCTGACACTCATCAACGTCTAGACAGGCAGAGAGAAAGATAGAGCACCTCAGCACTGACCCAGAGTGCACCTGGCTGAAGGTGGCTGACACTCAGCCAAACTCCACATCCACAAACACGGCATGAAAACAAACACTCCGGCACTCACAGTTCTCTCTTAATTAAACTTTTTCCTGTCACCTACAGAGCCATGATAAATCTATCCACCCATCCAGAATCTATACTGCTTATTTATTTTGGGGTCGCATGGGGGCTGGAGCCTACTGCAGCTGATACTGTGTGAGAGGCGGAGCACACCCTGAACCCACCGGCAGCAGGGCCACAAAGAGAAACGGACAAACATTCACGCTCACACTCACAACGAGGGGCAGTTTGAAGTCACAATTGACCTAATGTGCATTCTTTTTATTTGGTCTGTGAGAAAGACCCACGAAAGAACCCACCAGAAGAACATGTTGCCTCCACACAGTGAGGCCCTGCCATACCTGGGAATCTAACCAGCAATCTTCTTGCTGTGAGGCATGTGCACGACCTGCTGCACCACCGTGCCACCCTGCCTTGATAAATATTACTTTTAATTATTTTAATTATAATCTTGATAACTGCAGTGCACTGAGTAGACTTAACAAACTTAGATCACAAATGATTTACTTATGAGAATACTTATGGACAAATCAAAAGCTGATATTTGTGGTCATCTAAACAGCTAAACCACTGAACAGGTCATCGCTCTTCCTTTGTCAATATTCCTCTTCTTTATCAGTGTTTTATGAGCACACCAGTACAGTGATGACTCTTGTAGTATTGGGCCCTAATTTCGTGGCGCAGCGCAGGGGGCGCAAGCCTGGCGCACCCCACGCAGTGTTAATTTCGTCCGGCGCACCGCCGTGCGCTGCCAATTTGACAATTTGGTAGACCGTCTGCGCAAAGATGGGTGTGACGGCGCACCAGGGGGAGGTGCCGACGGATTCAGGTTGGCGCAGTGACAACCTGGTCTATTCTCGGCGCAGGGTGAAGCGCACCCTCTGCAGCTGTAATTTGGTGACAGGCGCACATGTGCGCACACATCAACAAAGCCTCAGAGGCAGGTATCCAGAGTGTCAGGCACATATTAATGCAATAAGCAGTCACATCAATCACTATTTAATGTAACCGTCTGAACCAGCATATACATTTGTATCTAAATTAACTGTCCCGTCACATCTGATGTCGGATTAAAGCCGTTTGTCATAATGGAAACTTAACTTGACGGCAGCTGGAAGTTTGATGCACATCTTACAAGTCAACAATAAACACCCTTAACAGCTGATACTGAGTAAATATCTGGCTTCTCTCATTTCATTAAAATCAAAGAAAAGAGGGAGGAAAAAAAAAGAGAAAATAAATGTATGTCACTAAGGATTTAACTGTGATTCCCCATATTCCTCTGTTTTAGTCTTTATTTTTAATGTGATCTAAAAAAATTGAGTACATTATTGTAAGGAGGATGAGGCGGAGACACTAGGAGAGTATACAGTATATCATCAACGGTTCTGCTATTTGGCGATGACAAACCAGGAGTGCAGGTGAACACAGCATTATGAATGGATAAGCTAGCTGCTGTGTAACTGTCTCTTAATTTTTTACTCCTATTAATGACAAAGGAACAGATTACATCTGTCCCGGGAGCTGGCCCATGGTGACACGCTTCGTGGCCTCCGATGCGCGCCCCGCTGTCCATTCTCCTGCTGAAGGGACAGCGGCTCTGACCGTCTCCGCTACCAGGTCTTTCCAGCACACTTTTTCCACGGTGACGGGGATCATTCAGACCAATTAGATGCTGTGCCTCGGCCGCAGGGCATTTAAAGGCAAGAAGAGGCAGTTATTTGATAGGTGAAGACAACACTCGGCTGTGTTAAACCCACTCACGCCTTTTCTCCTCCCTCTCTGCCACTTGCGTTGAGGGGCAGGGACGGAGGCGTGGATGCGCCTCTCTGCTCCTCTCTGCTCCTGGAGTGCGCCTCTCTTGGAGCTGCAGGAAACTTGCAAAGTGCGCTGGTCACACCAGGGCAGGTGCGCCTGCGCTTGCGCCTGGTCTACGAAATTAGAGCCCATTGTATGTTGTGTTACGTATGTCATGCATCTATCTAACTGTGCTGGGAGGTTCGCTTTAGTGATCTTGGTATGAAAGTAAATGTCTCTATATATGTAACATCTAGCACTTGTTAATTTTCTAATAACATTTTTATTGAATTTAAATTGACAATTATCAAAAAACAACTTAAATAGGTTTAACACTTTAAATGTTTGAAAATCATGATAAGTCCAGAACTAATTTCAACTTAGGACGTATTCAAAATACTTCAATTAGTTTAAGGGAATGTGAATGTAATTGAAGTAAATTAAATTAAGGAAGTTATTTTCAGTAAATGTATTTTTATTTAGTTTAACTTTTAGTGAAGGTAAATTAAATTGAATAACACTTTAGTTTACATAAATTTAATTAAGTTGAAAACAAGAGTTAAATCTCTAAAGCAATTTAAAGGAGATAAAACAATTCAATTAAATAAACAGGTTCAACTTATGAATAAACAATTAAAAAAAAAGGTTTGTTTGTTTAAAGTGTGCCCGCCCTTGTCAACCTCTGGCTCAACAACTTTGAGCTCCAGCAGGCTAAATGCTGCTAACAGGGGGCAAAAGCCCTTTTAAAATGGCAAAGGGACATCACCACAATATGGAGGAATTCTCCAAAGATGCAGCTTGCCCTGTCTGCTTTTTGTTTTTGCAGCTTGTAATCAGGTTGCTAGCCAATCTCAAAGTGTCATAGAGAGAAGAGCAACCATTCATCTCAAATTCATAACAAAGGGCAATTTGAAGTCACCAGTCAACCAAATGAGCTTATTTTTGGTCTTCATTCACATCTTTTCATGCCCTCTCTGTCCCCATACCTATCCTCTGTCACAGCAGTGAGGGTGAATCCAAATTGTGCCCCTTAGCCCTTCCCCTTCGCCTTAGCCCTTTCCCTTGACCTTATGGAGAATTGGGATACCTCTTCACAAGAGGTGAACACATAAAACCAAGGGGTAAGGGGTAAGACAAGGGCTGAGGGGTAGAATTGGGTCAGACCCTAAGTCTCTCACCAACACACTTCGCTCCATCAGGGCTGGCTTGGTAGCCGTGGCTGCACATTATGATCTTCTTCTGGCAGGTGTATGAGCCCACTGTGTTGATGCAGTTAGAGCCGGAGCTGCACGGTTCGCTCAGACTGCTGCACTCATTGATGTCTGCAGAAACAGAGAAAGGAGAGAAAATGAACCCTGGTGAAAAAGGGAGAACGGCAGACCCACAGGGGAGGGATTGTAAGGTATCTAATCCTGAATGACAGGCACAACTAAAACTGGAACAATTACGCTGTGGCTCCTGTGGAATTCCTACATTCTAAACATAGACATTAGTTTATGGTTTTACTTCATAAAAGTGTTGTTGGATCAGAATCTGAATAAAGACTTAACCTGTGCATGAATACAGGGAAGCGGTGAGAAGGGTTAAAATACAGAATACTTTGAAAAACAAAAAGAACATCAAGGATGAGCTTGGACTTTTCTTCATTTGGATCATGTGTTCATGCTATAGCTTCAGCTAAATTAGTGTTACATATACCTTTTTCAATTTTATTTCAACTCAATCACAAAAGTTTTACACTGTCTGAAGGTATATAAATATATTGTGAACATGTCACTGGTAGGAAGAGCAGCTGTGGTGATTTTCAAAGACACACACTGATTCTGTCTTACCGATACAGTTTCCATGTGAGTCCTGTGTGAAGCCACTCATGCACTTCTGCTTGGAATTACACAGGAAAGAGCCCATGGTGTTCTTACACGAGAAGCCCGATCCACAGTTATGGGTGCGCAGGACACATTCATCAATGTCTACAAGAGGAGAGGAAAAACAAACATCGAACAGATCAGACAGAAAAGGCAAAATGATCTCCTCTTTTTTAAAAGTTGTTCAGAATTCACAGCTGTTGTCTTCCGTCTCAGTTTATTGTGAGCTCTCACTTTGCTAACAGGACAGTAGGTGGCACTGTGGATCAAGCACAGAACACAACCTGCACCTTACTCGAATTCTCAAACTTTCTCTTCGACAGTGTTAACTTGAGGAAAAATCCTTCTTTTTCAAAAACATCATTTGTTCCAAATATGCAATTAACATAGGTTGAGCAGAAGTCCTTAAATGACAGGTATTAGATCTGCAAGTGATGGAGATAGTTCAAATGAACCATTTGTCCTTTTAACCAGGAAATACTTTTTTTGGGAGTTCACACATTATAAAGTCCTTGGAGGCTCGTCCGGTTGGCAAAAAATCAGGGGTCTTTATTTGTTTTTTCTTTAGCAGTCATCATCAGAGAAATGCATTTCCAATGCTACATCAGCGATCTGTCTTCTTTTTCAAGCAGCTAATTAGTTTTCCCCTGTTAGATGGTCAACTGAATGTTACCTTCATTATCTCGCCACATTGATTAGTCCAGCCTGCTGCCAAGTGGCTGTGGCACAAGCCACAGAGCCACAGCGTGCTCCCCCACCCGCACAATGCTGCCTCTCTGGGTGATTACATTGTCACATATTGAACCTGGGAAACTACTCAAGCAAAAACATCATGAGTGGGGCCAACAGTAAGTAAAGCAGGGACATTAAACAAAGTCTTGCTGAGTAAGCACAGTAAAGGTCAGGAGTGGACAACAAGGGGCCATATGCTGCCCCCTCCTCATTCAGTCCTTGAGTGTCTTTCAAATATAAATTAATTGAAAACATGATAAAAAAAAAGGGCTTAATTTGAGTTTGAAATAAAATATAAATAATAAAACCGTAAGACCACAAGAGCTTTAGAGCAGGGTACTTCAACCACAGAGCTGCAGAATGGTACTTGACCATGGATCATCTGGGACTAAGCTGAACAGATAGATAATATATAACTTCTTTTTTAAGTTTTATAGGAACAGAATGTGCAAGACATTGTGTTTTGAAAAGTTACCAGATTATCTCAAACAGGGGTGTCCATACTTTGGCCAACTGCAGCCCACAGTCGTCTTTAAGTGGCCACATGATGCTTGAGGTTGATTATCAAATAAAGGCAGACATATACAGACATATGTATTTTTCCTTGCATTCAATCAATCAATCAATCAATCTGTGTTTGTATAGCGCCATTTCACAACAGGTGTTATCTCAAGGCTATTCACAATGGAGCAGCCCAATGACATACGCTGCTGGATATAGACTCAATCAATCTTTATTTATTTAGCTCTTTATTTGTTGAATATAAATTTATTAAAGATAAGCCTCTTGAGATGTGGCACCACATCTTGAAGAGGATCTTCATGTCTATATGGCTGTAAAAAAATAGTTACCTTGGATGTAAAATCAGTACAACCATTGATAGAGTGATTAATTGTATACGAACATCAGTACCTATAGTGAATATAATCTGGAGAGGAATGATGCTGGTTAAGACAGCAGCATCAAGCTGAACTACATTTAAAATGGGTTTAACTGGTCTAAAAACAGCACTTTGTGTTACATAAGTTGTAGGAAAGGTGCTATATAAAAAAGCTGATTGAACGTTTGATTGATAAATATGTATTTATGTTAAATGATGTAATTTCTGCTGATGGTTGATGCAGGATAGAGCACATGGGGTTGAGCAGGTCCACAGCAGCAGGTCATCCATGATTGTTTGTCACAGTCACACTAATATACTGTATGTGTGCTATCTGCAGGAGCTACAATGTATTTAATTGTGTTGATCTCTCTAAAATTAACATTAGAAAATGTAATGATAATGGAATAGGAGGGTTTCAGTCACGTGATTATTATGACGTATGAAGAGGGCGTGGTTTCAGATGGAGGGCAGGAAGTAAACATGGAGTCTATGAAGAAGACCGGCGAAAGTTCGTATTGTGCTGATCTAGATCCAGTTTCAAGAAATAGATATAAGCAGTTAATCAACAGATACGGTGGGCGTGATCCATATCTCATGAAGATGAGCGAGTTTTCGGCAGAGACAAAAGATTTACCGGCAATTGAGGCTATCGACATCGCAAACTATCTGGTTCTTCAAACGTCGTACTACACCAAACAGCAGATGAAAGCCTACAAAAGTATGGAGGCATACAACTTTTTCATCAGCGGGTGGGTCCACAACCTCGGTACCAAACTACTACAGGATGGTTCTTGTTTGGTCTTCGCAAGGGTGAGTCTTTCTTCTTTTTTATGTGTCAAGGTGCTAGCAGCTAGCAGTCGCGGCTATGATGTACACAAACCATGGAAACAAACACGCAACAAATCTGAACGGTGACGTTAGCCCAACAGTCAAAGAACACAAGGACGTTAATTTGTGATATACTTAAAGCACCCGTAAACAACACAAAACATTGGCATCTTGATTGCTTATCACCGCAAGTTCTAACGTTACTTTACCTCCTGCCCTCCATCTGAATTGCACGCTGTCGCTATGCGACAATGTGACGTCACGTGAAACCCAGCTATTGGGTTAAATAAAGGGCATTGTTGTTTATATACTTGCCTGTCAGTGGAAAAAGACCTCAGACTGTTGTGCTGAAATTTAACTGCACAAGTTAAAGTTAAGGTAACAAAATAAACACCAACAAACAATGTCATCATTATATACTTGCTGACACCTGATGACCAGTAGTCCGACCAGACCATCGACATCTTCTGCCTTCCGATTCTATATTTTCATCTGTGAATCATCATAATTGTCTTGGTGTATGGGTGTTATGAGTAAGTCTGTTGACTGATGACTTGCGACCAACTGTGTTGATAGATTAAGTCGAAGTAGATGATGTTCCCTTCAATGATTCACTGTGAAGTGCTTAATTCATCACTGTATCAAAGAATTAATTATTAATTTATATTTGAGAAATAAAGCAAAATAAACTAAGCTAATACAAAGACATATACAAAATCAACCACAGTGCCAACTCCAAGTCACCTGTTTACTCTGTCACCAGTTAAATACACAGAACTGTTTTCCTCGTTTCAGCTTCTAAAGGAGAATTAATCTGTCATCAGCTGGATGAACTGTCATGTTTGTGTCTGTACGGTCTCACACATTATTCAAATGTTGATGATTGTGGTCTTGGTTTATCGGTTCTTCTCAAAATCTTTATGTTGTAGTTGTTTCTGCTGCTGTGATTGATCTGTCGTCTCCTCTCCACTGATCCCTCTGGTGAAGTGTGGCCTCCAGCCTCGTCTGTGCTGTGTTAACTCTGGACGACGTTCACAACTGTTGCAGTGAATCGATGCAGGGGGTGCATGGCAGCTTCATATTCTTCTTTTAATCATATAAAGTTATAACAGTCTAGTTTAGAGGATGCTACATTTCACTATAAAACAGCTATCTTGGTAAGAGACATCCCCCATGACCAGGGGGCCAAAATGAGTCTATGATGGCAAATATCCATTCTGTCCATCTCTCTGAGGATTTAAGTAGATTTTTTTGTCATTTATGCTGATTGTTTTCATCTAAACTTGGAAAGTAGCAGAAAATGAACCACATAAATGCATCCCTTTTTGCTGAAGAGCCTCTTTGAAGACAACTGTCTGCTATCAATAAAGCTGGGACATTTTAATACCCTTAACGCCTCTTAATGATGCGCTACACTGCAGCCAGGCATTCAGGGATTTGTTAGAGCACTCAAGGCCCTTTAAGGACAACTTATTTTAGGATTTTGGGCTCAATTAGACAGAGGGATACAGAGGATGTGGTGACTAACTTGCAGGTTCTATTACCCTGTCCTAAAGTTTGAGCCATGGGTATTGGACAAATGTGTTCCAGTTCCTGGATCCTCTCTAAATTACCAGGAACACTGAGTTGCTCCAACTCTGAAAGCAGGCTGGAAAAAACACTAATGACTTTCATGAGGAAGAAATTTTTTTCTTCCTGACATGCAGAAAAATATGAAAGCCAAAATGGGACCACTAAACCTACACGGCAGAATGAATCCACTCTTTGTTTATGGGTCACAAAACATGTACACGAGTTTAACTCAGCAGTGCTTATTAACATGTGGCCTGTTAAACCAGCTGAGACTCTGAGAGGTGAAGCCTTTGGAAACAAAAGTCTTATGTCTTCGTACTTTTTATGGAATAAACTAAACCTTTTCATGTTCGTACACAGTGATGATGCCATTTGTGGCCATTTAACTGATGAACAGAGAAACAGACTGTGTTAGCTTGTGTTCAGTTCTTACAGAAAGTTTTGAACAATGCCAATTATTCTATGTGCTGTTTGTAGAAGAGGACAGAATGTCTGATTCTAACCAAGGGGGTGAGGTTTCCTGCAGATGTCTTACTCCATATACTTTCCTCTCTGGCCATGCATAAGATGTTATAGGATGTTATATATTGAGATTTGTTACATAGTTTTGTGTATAAAGGTCTCACATACTGCTTTACCTGTGACAAGAGCACAAAAATAACTGTAACCAAAGTGCTATTAAGAACAATTTCAAGGTCTCATTTCCTGTAAAACTTTTTTTTTTTTTTTTTTTTGCTTTAAATGTTGCTAGAAGGGGCTTATGCTACGTTCACACCGCAAGTGACCCAGCTACCAAAATCGGGTCGCCCACTGACGTATCATCGCGCATCCATAAATACCTCATTTTGGTCACCGTTGCCGTCGGCCGTCGCTCACTCGTCGCTCGTCGCACAGTGGTCTGGCAATAGGTTTGTGTTTTGTGTTACTGTGCTGTCTCTCAAATCTTACTCTCCCACAGCAGAAAAAATTGAATATATTCTTGTTTGGTAATGAAGACATCATCAGCATTCGTGCTTTAATGACTCTGCAGATAACTGCTGAGTAAATTGTCTTCAATCAATCAATCAATCAAACTTTATTTCTGTAACACTTTTCATACAACATACATGTATGTAGCTCAAAGTGCTTGCTTAATGAAACACATCAGTTCTAATGAACTCACCCTCACAAACATTGTTCCTTAGCTGATATCCCTTTGGACAAGTGACCACCCGCTCGCATACAAATGATCCCATTGTGTTCACGCAGCGCTGGTCAGGACGGCAACTGTGGGTTCCGGTCACACACTCATCCACATCTGCAGGAGAGAAACAAAGGTAAGGGTGAAAAATGACAGAGGGGAGAGGAGCAGAGATGGAGAGAGGGTAAGACCATGGTGAGGAGCCGAAGCTGACTCTCAGAGGGTTTTGATGGACAGGACCTGAATGTCATTCTCCCTCTGCTGACTGTCCCTGACACTGTCACCATGATGAAGCTCTATGAGTCAGCAGCACATTGACGTCAGCAGAATAATCCTAAAGAAACTAACAAAGGAAGTCATTATAGGAGTTTGTGGAAAACCAGAAAATTATATACTTTGCTTTTGCCAGCATGATAATCACTGGCTGAGAGGCTTTCATAAAAGTCAGGCTGAGGCTTATGCTTTCAAATTCAACTGAAGGGACAAGTCATTCAAAGTGTTTTTCAGACTCATTGTTTATATTTACATTACTGTGAAAGAGGAATTTGAGGAGCATCGTGTTTGTCTTTCTCGCCTCAAAACCCTTTAGAGTGCTGGTCAGGTGGAGTTTAGAGGTAAGTGAATAACTGATAAATGAGGCTGCACTGTTAATAACAATTTCAAGAACAGGCAAAATTTCCTGCTAAAAAAACAAATCACATTTTCTTTCTTAACAAAATGAAATACAAAGCCAAGTTTACCTAAACACAACAGTCGGAATATAGTGGTGCACGGATTACATATTTGTATAGTCAGTAATTAGCATTGCACTGGTTCCCCTCAACTGCAAGTCCTTTTTTTTTTTAAGAAATTTAAATTTTCCGTTTTTTGTGATTATCCTCACTAAAAATATTTTTAAAATTTTTCAAGCTGAAACATGATCATCACAAGTGCAATTATGCACTGGTAGCAGCTTCAATACTTGCAATGCATGATGTCTTTTGTAGGGATGTAACGGTTACCGGTAAAATGATAAACTGCAGTAAAATTTTTGATGGTTAGTATTACCGTTTCCTATTTTAATTACCTGTAAAACATGCTTGATGACCACACTGTGTCAATAACTCACAATGAGGCTGCAAATTGCCTGGAAAAGCCAGAACTATGTGTCTGTACCTTAGCAAAGCAGCTGCCTCAGACAGAGGCGCACATGCACAGTTTGCATTGCTTGGCCTCAGAGAATCAAAGTTCAAACAAAGCACAGACACTATAGCATATAGTTTTCCCCTCCGAAACGGACAAAGTCTGAAGGCTAGTTGATTTTTTGGATTTTAAAGGATGCTGAGGGGAAACTGAAAATGGTCAGCCTATCTAAAACACAAAGCTACGGTGAAAGAAAACAACGTAGGTGATTAAAACTATTGTAACTCCTCGAGTAAGTGAGCTGACTGAGCAGGAGAGAGGGAGAAGATTCAGCGAGCCATACATGAGTGAATTATAGGTGGCTTGCCAGTATTTTCTGTGTAAATAATGTATAAATGTTGTAAAATAACAGCATTAATATCGTTCTGGAAAGTGTTCTTGCCGTTCATTTGCTGTGTTTTCGCCATATTTCATAAATGATCGTTTTTTTCCTTCATAGTTTGTGTTTAATGGATTTCATCTGTCGTAATTTGGAAATATTGGAGGAGAAGATGTGGAGGAGATCTGCCAGGGAGAGGTGGGACCAGTGAAAATGATGAAGGGGGCTAACTGGACAGGAACTGCCTCAGGGTCTATTTCAGTTAAAGAAACGTCTGGACATGGTCGAATACAACAAGCTGCAGCATGGGCACTGATGCTGTAGGCAAACTGAAATGTGTGAGTGTATGTATAACAGGTTAAGTTTATTTTGGGGAATCTCAAAACTTTGAACATGTCCATTTACATCTATTTGTAACGCAAATCCTGTTTAAAGATCAAACCTTTTTTCATTTTTATTTTTTAGTCAAACACTGTTTAAGCATTTATAACATAATACTGAGAAATACTTGCCAAAATTGTTTTCTTCTATTTCTCATGAAAAAGGCTGAAAAAAAAATTAAGGACATTTCCTGACCCATGTATTGACAAAATTAAAAAAAAAAAAAAAAAAAAAAAAACTGTTTTAGTTGGAATTTTAAAATGGGCTAAATGATTTCAGGTGTGTGTAAAAGTTATTTTTGAACACTTTGAGCAAACTGCAACAATACCGTGATAATAATGATGACCGTGATCATTTTGGTCACAATAACAGCTATGTGAAAGATTCATACCATTACATTCCTAGTCTTGTTGTGACCTCTTGTTTGAGAATTTCATTTTAATTGATTGACCTGATCAAGTTGTTCTTCCTGTGGCAATAGTGAATGAATTATGGATTACTGAAAAAATAAATAAAGCTTGTAGTTGCCAGCCATTTTTGTAACCCTTATTAGCAGTTCATCAACCACTGTTGTTTTAAACACACAACAGTGGAAGATCAAAACCAGGCAGCATCAGATACTTTATATTATTTCTTATTAAAATTAAAGTCTCATGTACATGTGTTCATGATGAACTTTATTTCAGGCATTTATCAAAAAGTGCTGCTCTAAATCCTCAAAAATGTGTGCCTTGGGAACCAGGAAGTACTAAATGCTAACTCAATTCCACACCTTTTTTACACACTCCTGTAGAGAAAGAAAAAGCTAATTTGGAAATAATTCCATTCTGATTTGGTGGGTAGGGTTATGCACAGTGTTAATTTTGCCTACTAATTACCTCCACAATAGTTTTTGTCAACATCCTTTCTTTCCCATGACCAAAAGTAGACTGTAACTAAAAAAAAAAGTGTACATTGACAAAAATGAAACATAAATTAACTGATATTTTCATCAAAAAGTAAAAAGTAGACTAAAATGTTTGACAGGGAATCCAATCAGACCTGGTTAGGTCATGTAGAGAGTACAGACAAGTTCTGAATCACAGCTGCTTGGTTGTGTGGTTGAGTCAAGAGGGACATCCAGTCACAATTAGATTCGTGGTAGCAGAATCCAAGTTTAAAACGTGACATCAGAAATTTAAGGAAACATAAAAGATGCCCTACACTTACACTTCATATTTTAGTCTACGATATTTCTCTGACTAAAATGTGGTGAAATTTCCTCAACTAAAACTAGACTAAAATCAAAGGAATTTCGATGACTAAAGCTAAAAGATATTTTGAGCAAAAGACTATAGCTCAAACAAAATTAAAAAGTGCTGTCAAAATTAACACTGGTCAGGAAGATCCTACTTTACAGTCTGCTTTGTCTTTGTCAACTATTTTCTCTGCCCTTTTGTCTTTTAAACTGCAGTGTTTTAGTTTCTTTAAAGACAGCAGGTGGAAAATGCCTACAGACCACGATTTGGGTTCATTTTGAATAAGAAAACAGCGAGAGTCATAGATGATTAACCTTGCTCAGCAGCTGAATCTGCCTCATTCAATGTCTGTAATCAAACAGATCCATCTTGTCAAGCTCCAATCACCAATGATCGTGAGTGGCCCAAAGTGGCACAGCCAGAGTCCTCCAGAGCAAGAAGAGGTAAGAGAGACAAGTGGGACAACAGCAGCAAATTACTGCACTTACAAAGATTAGCATGGATGCTAACAGCTTCAGTAGCAGTTTTATCAGATCTGGATGACAAGCATTTCTCTGTAGGAAGCTTATTTTCTCTCCACTTCTGATTCTTCAGCTCATGCAGAACAATGTTCATGATGGTGGCACACAAGCCACCCCTCAATCACTCAAAGGGGAAATCTGTCATTCAATCCAACAGTATGTCTGCATTGGCTTCTTTAAACTCTGTTTCACAGTGTCAGAAGGGTTAAGTGTTCATTTAAGTGAGAAAGGTTTTTTGCAGCCCCTGAAAGGCTTCATAATAGAATAAAATGTGCTCTGTGCTGTGAGAGGGGATGCTTGTGTAGTTTCCTGAGGTGAGTAACCTCACAGGGAAAGAGCTGCAGGATGTTTCTCACACACCAGGTGCAGGATAAAAACCTCAGATCAGTGTTTTTCCTCCTGCCGCTCCCAGTTGAAGGTTTTGTAAAGACGCACAGTTCATTCAAATTCCCTGTAGCAAAAGCTTTGAAAGATGAGAATGGGATTCCAGCGAGGGACTGCCAACAGATACAAAAGCGACACAGGAGAATATGTTCCCCTCTTGTTCCTGCCTTTTGTTCTTCAGCTTTGGCTCCTTCATGCAGATTTGTGTGAGACCTTTTCGCCTGGATCTCAGTGGAATATATTTTGGGGGTGATCTTCAAACCTGGAAGACTGCCACGCTCCTGCATTCACACAGACTCTCAATCCCAGTCTAACCATATCAGTGCATCCAGCTAATCGGCCAAGCGCCATGATGCATGATAACGGTATGCGGCAGTTTGATAAAGACGAGCCACAGCGGAGAGACGATCCACTGTCTCGGCATGAGCACACCAGTGTCATAAATCAACAGGGCCTGTTTACTGGCTGCAGAGCTGTTTGGCTGATAAAGATTTAAAGGTTTGTGACTGTGAAGTTTATTTCACACAAACAAGCATCACAAGCAAAACACCTCTTAGCCTCTGCCAAGACCTGATATTTTAAATTTGACTGGGGATTTGCAAAGCAGTCATGTCAGATGTTGATATAAGGGCCTGGCGAACAGCACTGCATGATGCATTCTGGGAGGGGTGATGTGGGCACTGTGAGTTGTTGCAAAGACAAATCTTCATTTGGTCTTACTCAAGTTAAATGGCCTGTGTAATTTCATGCAAACAAATATATTCATGCCACCTTTAAGAAATGTTTCCTCTGCTCTTTGCAGGACAAACCATTAAGACAACAGGAAGATCCATATATCTGCAAAGTATATCTTAATGGAACCAGCTGTCAGTGCTGCTGATATATTCATGGCAGAAATATGTGGCCAGGCTAATTAGTTTTAATCATATCAACATAAAATTGTACTCACGTTGCCTTTAATATCTCTAACTGGCAGGAAAGCTGACTGAGAAGAAACATGTGAGACCACAGAGCTTTTAACCTCAAACATTTTATCATCTCAGTGCAGTCTCATTAAAGATGAGTTAAATAGAGATCAAGAAAAAGCAAGCTAAGCTACAGTTAACCAATCAGCTCAAATGATGCAGTTACCATGAGTTCCTCTAAAAAAATGTGTATATCAATACTATGTCAGTCTCTGTTTGGACAAAATACTCAAAAAAGATGCAGAGAGAGCCTCAGAGACTATTTTTTTCAGTTTATTTTGCTATTATACCAACATATCACCAATTAATGATTTTTTTTATGAATGCATTTTCACTTTGGGACATTTTGTGCCTTTATTGATATGAGAGAATGACGGTGGATATGCTTGTGAAAGGGGGTGCGAGAGTAGGGGAAGACACTCTGCAAACTTTGGTTACACATGTTGTAGGAAATGTGCTATATAAATAAAGTCTGATTGATTGATTAAAACGTGGGACATGCCTGGTTGCTAACCACTCCGCCAAATCAGCACGCCCTGAAGTGCATTTTTAAGAGCCACAGCCACGTCTCACTCCTAAAAACCAGCCTATGCTTTTACAAACAATACATGTCTTTGTAAAGCCCTCAGAGAAGTTTTTCTAGTTTCTGACTCTGTTGTAGTTATGATGGAGCTTAACATATCAAAGCCAATGAGTGAGTTCGCAGAGCTTTGGTGTTTTTTGTACGTTCTTTGGACCGTGCTGGGCTTCAACAAGTGAGGCTTCAGTTTAAACTTACATCCAAGATGTCTTAACAGGGATACAGTGACTGCAGCCCCAGTCCAAGCCAATCCACGTCAATATAATCCAGCACATAGTTCTTGTCAAAGCATTTACTGGACAACAACACTCTGTAGATTGAACACAGACTTATTTACATCCATTAGACTCAGAGGAGGGAACATAATGCAAACAACAGTCAGATAAATCCCTCCGCTGTGCTGCTTTAATCTGTACATCTTCTTGACGATTGGGCTGCCCACCTACTCTCAGCTCACGATGATTATTGTAGTTTTTAATGAAAATGGTTATCATCCATACTGGTATATTGTGATAGCTCAAGTTACAACAAAGATAACCTGTCAACCAATCAGTGCAGGCCTGGTTTCAGCGGATCTTAATGCACACTATTTGTTTGAAAGCTTTGGGTCAAATATATTCCTGAAAGATTTTTTTCAAAATCCATCCATGAAGTGCAGTGTGTTTTCCATTTTTTTTATTTGTGGATCCACAGTGATAAATCTGTAATTGGTGATTTTCTTTAAATCTCATATTATGTGTAAATGTTGCAGTGATGTTTTAAGACCTTAGTTTTGACCCCTAGAGAAAGTGACACCTTGTCTAACCACAGACCTTTTGTTGGCCGAAAGCCAACAAGTGACAAGGGTTATCCTTTTTTCCAAAAAATAACCAAAGAGAAATATGAAGTAATGGTCTAGCATTATATTATTTGGCCTATTTTATATTTGATACAAAAGTGCTTTTGCAAATAACTAAATGGAGCAAAATAAGTACAGAGGAAAATAAATAATATATATATGTAAATGTATTCCTACCATTAAAAATGGGTTTCTGAACATACTTAAAGGTGGTTCTGTAAAAGCAGAGGCTTCACAGACTCATATTCATTTGCAGAAAGGCTTGTTCACCACTGAATGTGTCTGTTATGTTAAAATTTAATTACGTTTTATTATTCTCATTTTGTTTGGTTTCTGTGGGCATATAATTACCACTGCCAAGGAGGTTTTATTTTACTGGCATCACTTTGTTTGTTTGTTTATGTGTGTGTTTGTTTGTTGGCAAAATTAGGCAAGAACTAATGCGTGGATTTGCTGAAATTTTCAGGAGATGTTGGCAATGGCCCAATTTAGATATGATTGGATTTTGGTAGTGATCCAGATAACTACCATTAGTGAATGATTGTTTTTTTCTCAATAACTGTCTAATTAATAATGATACCAGCTCTGAGGGAAAGAATCATACTATGATGGTAACTTTATCATGGAACTATTTATTTAACATATAACAGCAATTTGTGAGCTAGATTGGTGGAGGTTTGTGCTCTCTAAGTGCATTTGAGTTTATGATACACCAGTCTGATATTTACTTTGATTATCCTGATGGCCCAGGTTGTCCTGAAAAAATACAATACAAATCCAGATGGTCTGAATTATAAATTTCTCAGACGGAGCGTGAATGAAGGTGGATCAAGGGTATCAAATGTTTTCTGAACATCATATCTGATTCATTCTGTTATTGATTAATAGATGTTGTTGTCTGCTCATCTTCACTTGAACAGCACAATGTTGTTCCACATTTTCATTTAAATAGTCCCTACACCAGATCATGGATTCAAAGATTCAAATGATGTTAAATTACCATCTATTAGAGAAATGTGCATCCTTCTGCATAGGCAGTGCAGTGGAGCGTTCTGGGCCTGCCTTTGTGAATCGCCTGTTTGTTCCCTGACTGAGAGGCATCTGCTGTCTTCATTGTGGGGAGCGTATATCCAGGGGCAAAGCAAACTGAGCGCTGTATCTACCTCCTCTGGGTCCAGCTCCCTGTCAGGCTCAGGGATGGATGGGACTGGGTCCAGTGTTTGTGTATTGCCAGTCTTGCAGAAAGTCGCCTTCTCCTTCCACTCTGGTGGCCAGAGTTATTTCAAGTGCGTCATTCAAAGAGCCAAAAAAGGAAAATAAAAGCAAAAAGGGGCCTATTGCCTCATGGTTCCTTTCCCCCAGAGGCACCAACATCACACAGCGGAGAGGAGGGAAGTGATCCAATACAAGGTGGAAACAAGGACTCCATTTTTTGAAGAATTTGAATGCTTCATCAAACGCAGAGGGGAGAGCGACTTGCAGCCTTAGAGGAGTTCCATCAAAAGACCAGAGGAGGCTGAAGATGGGGAGAGATGTCTGAGAGGCAGAACGATTAGGCACAGAAGTAAACACAGACCCTGTTGTTCTTTCACACCGGAGCAAGCAGACTGTGAGGTTTTTGGAAGGTTCAAGCAGAGGTAGTGAAGTCAGCCTTGGCTTATTTGCAGATTTAGCTCTAAACAAGAGGTTCAGGATCACACAGGACTTTGAGGTTGGCAAGTTGAGTGCATGGTTTCTGAATCTTTATTGTGGGATAAAGTCAAGAAGATGTGTAATAAAATGATTAACTGGTTTGATCGTTTAGGAAGATGCATCTTTTATGTTATCCTCTGTATTAATAGGATGTGTGGCACCCAGAGTAGACATCACTGCCTAATTTTTCATGATTTATGACAAATTTGAAGAACACAATTTTTTCATTAATGCAATCTGACCTGATGGCTCATTAACATATTCTCATCTTGAGTAATTTTTTTTTTTACATGAATTGCATTGCTTTACACCACATATAAAAAAACAAGACACCTTTCCCCCTCAAAGGAGTAGTTTCAAAGTTGAACTAAATGTATAAGGACTTTCAGCTGAGAGAATGACATCATCCAACTCTCACAAAGTGCCCCAATCACCTGCATGTAGCACTATGTAAGTTAAGCAACAGACCACACTTGTATCAAAGAAGAACATACTACTGTACTGGGCAAGACTAGTTTGCTGAATTCAATACTGTGATTCACAAAAAAGACAAAAGATAAGACAAAAGAGAGTGGTGATGGATGAGGCAGTAATTCAGACCACGAGCTGGCTATGTTGTCATTGGACTAAAAGGTAGAGTTTTGTTTTAAGCTGCACCTGCCCTGTGCTGCACCATGCCAACAGGAAGTGCCCAGGGTATTTTGCAATTTTCCAGCGCAGCGAGGCACACCCAAATCTCTGTCCCTCCCACCAGCGCAAGTGCAGAGAGGGAGGAGAGAAGGCACGAGTGAGTGTAACACAGCCGAGTGTAATCCGGATGACTCCAGCAGCAGCAACAGCAGCTCCAGGCAGCCAAACTTCTTCAAGGAAGAAACTGATGTGCTGGTCTGGGAGGTCCAAGCTTGCAGTACTGGAATATATGGTAATGCGAGCAGACCTCCAAGGGCTGATGATGCAAGAACAGCCTGGGAGGAAGTTACTAATATTGTCAGTCAAATTTGTCCAGATATTCTGAGAACTGCTGCCCAAAAAAATGGTTCAATGATATAAGGAGAAGGGCAAAAAGAAAGCTGTCCTATCAAAGATAGCACTCAGTGGCAGTGGCGGCTGCTGGTCAGTCAAGGAGGGGAAGCTCATTTTTTTTCCGGCCTACATCATAATTTTGTTTATTTATCTAAATGATCTGTGACCCTGTTTGGTGTCTTTTCCAGGGATTTTATTCCCCAAAACTCACTTTTGACCAGACAACACATTTTGTGACAGCACTTCCAATGAGCCAGCTCACCTTGTCATACCAGGAATGCTGAAAAGACCTGTTTCTTTTCCCCACCTTTTGCACTAAATCAATCTTAGGAGTTGATCTGCCCTGCTGTTTTACTCTAATTTTCTCTTTGTAAGGAAGACTATCAAATGGCTTCGCCAAAATCTGGTCTACAACATTCATACTATCTGCCATGATGTGCAGCTTGCTAGCAACTGGAGCAGCTACATGAGACTATTGACTGGCTGTGAGTGTGAGTGAAAGGGAGAGAAGATCCGCATCTGCTAGCTGGTGAAAAGAAAAGTGGCAGGAGAGAGTCTTCAAACACAACGCTAGTCGTTTTTAAGAAAGATAAAGTCACTGGAGATCGATAAAGCCTCCGGATCAGTCCAGAACAACTGAATGTAAAACTTAGAAGATGCTGCAGTAAAGGGTGATACTTCAAGATCGCTGATTGGCTCATTTCACTGTCAATCAAAAAGGGATTCGGCCTCAGACAGATCATCCAATCATCACGCAGAAGCTCAGCGTCCAGGCCAGCCCACTGCCTCATTGACTCCCAGAGACGCTGAGCGTCCGATGGGCGGGACAAAGCCCAGCGTTTATCCAATGACCGTCCAGTTTCCACAGTGGAACAACCCACTCTAAGTTTTCCTGTTGAAGTCTGAAGACGCTCAGCGTCCGACTGGGTTAAAGCGCCGAGATGCTGCGGGGATGAATGAGAAGGAAGTCGTGCCAGTTACCTGTGATAAGTAGCTGATTCTGAACAAAAGATGAAGGTATTCTAGCTCATATTTAGTCAATGAAATGTACACACAGCAGTACATATCACCACTTTTTTGGGGATATTTTAGGGGAAGCTGAGCTTCCCTTTAGAGCAATCGCCACTGCTCAGTGGCCACCGGGGATGGCCCCTCCACCAGCTTCACGATGAGCTCAGTGGAGGACATCACGTCCCTAAACCTATGCCTTGATAAGCATTGAGGGCTTTAGTGGGACTGAAGTTGGGATAAAGGGTAAGGCAAAAATATTTTTCTACCATTTAAGACACTCACATTTAGTAAATTATATTTAAACTTTACATAATAAAGATGAGTGGTGTGGACAGATCAGAGCATTAACAAATTATGACAAACGCCTTTGATTTGACATCAGATGTGACGGGAAAATTAACATAAATACAAATGTATATGCTGGTTCAGACAGATACATTAAAAAGTGGTTGCTGTGATTGTTTATTGCATTGAAATGTGCCTGGCACTCTGAATACCTGCCTGCGAGATTTTGGTGACGTATGTGCACTGCGCGCCTGTCGGACAAATTACCACTGCACCAGGTGTGCTTCATTTGCACCGAGAATAGACCAGGTTGGAGCTGGCGAGCTTCCTGCTCACCTTCAGCGCACTTTCTGCACAGATTTTTGGCATGAAATTGTCACTGCATCAAGCTGAATCTGTCAACACCTCCCATAAATTGTCAAAACAGGCAGATGGTGGACGGAGTGCGCCACGCTGCACCACCCTGCACCTCGCCAGGAAATTTGGGCCCAGTAAGTTCCAAAAATGTATCAAGCCAATATGATGAGGGAACACTGTAATTATAAAATATCATCCCAATAGCATCACTTTGGTCACACAGTAAAAAACAAGAATAATGAGATGTGTGAATGATGCCAAAATACCAAGATGATGTGGTGTAATATATACAACCTCCAAAAAGGCAAAATAGTGTTTGACATTTTAACACCAGATTTGTAATCCAGGCATCATTTAAAGCTTAAGCATAATTACACGGGGTGGTTTTCATGATGAATACGCTCACTTAAGAATCACTGGTCAGAACTTTGCTGAATTTGGCTGAGTCATGGTCAGAATTGGAACTAATTTTGGAGCTGTCCTTCACCACTACACTAAGTCAAATGATCTGGATCACTCTAAGAGCTGGTCTTAAACCTCTGCACACCCCGGGTCCACATGCACGTATTTAATTGATTACTCGACTTGAGTGTTGACAGATGTTTCCTACAGTCTCCTATTACTCTTGCCTCATCTTTTAAGAGTTATAAATAAGAACTTTATCATTTTCAAGGCACTCACTAGATCCTGTTAACGTCAGTCCCACCTGACTAATAATTGCCTCAATTATCAAAAATTAGAGAGGGGTCTGTCTGCATAGAGTGAGGGGAGCGTCATGTAAAAGACAGCACAATCTCTGGCTGAAAAGACCCACAAGATGGAGAGTTGTTAGCAGAGAGATGCTAAATCATCTTCAGTCTGTCGTAGGAAAAATCCTGGGTAAACACACTCACTTTATCAGGTATATCTTGCTAATGCTGGTTAAGACCCCCTTTTGCCTTCAGAACCATCTTAATTCTATTCCAAGATGACCTCTATCCTGCATTTAACCACAAGGCTTTTCCTAACTTGGCTGGGTAGTATCTCTGGTCCAAAATGATGCTGACACTCAGCAGTAATATTGTCCATAAGGTTTGGTGGGGTAGTAGAAAAAAAAATCTCAAGGATTCCCACCGTACAAACCCCACAAACATTATGTTAGAATGTGACCACAGAGATGATAACGCTGTCAGCCTTGACAACTATTTAGCGCAAGGTCTCATCCATGTAAGAGCCCTCAGGGCTGCTCTCCATGCTCTGCTTAACACAGCTGTCTTGGAAAAACAAATCCTACCCTGCTGTCAAACAGCCTGTTTATACAGAGGAGCTGAATTTCATTAATGGACAATAATGGAGAATTCAAACTTGAAATGCTGTAATGTCTGAATTTGGACATCTATGTGTGCTTTGCTGCATGATGGCAAATCAAAATACGATCTTACTTCAGCTGTCATTGGGTGACAGGCGGGGTACACCCTGAACCGGTCCCCAGCCACACAGAGAGACTGACAACCATTCACAGATTCGCCCACACCTAAGGCAAATTTAGAGTCAACAACTAACCAAACAAGCATGTTTTTGGCCTGAGGGGGGAAGTGGTCAGAAAGAACCAAAGCATGCACCGGGGAATATGTAAATTCCACACAGAAAGGCCCCGCACCAACAGGGGGGTTGTACCAGCAGTCTTGTTGCTGTGAGGCAAGCACACTACCTGCTGTGCCGCTGTGCCACCAGTTTGTGAACAGGATGACTCAAAAAGTTGATAAAAATATTTTGATGACATTTTCAGGAAAAGTTTATCATGTTACAAGGTAGTTGTAGTGATCTGAATCTGGATGCTGATCCAGCATTTTTAATGACTATGTTAATACTGTGTGATAGGGCAATTTTCAGCATTTTCACGAATAACTGAATGACTTTTTGACTGGATTTTAATGACATTTTCAGGATTTGGTCATGGCACTAAGAATGAGAGATTACAGCCTAGTTGTGATCAAAACTCAGATGAAGATCCAGGAATTTTTGAAGGACTTATATACCATGCAATACAGAAGTTTTACACATTCTTGACAACAACTTGTCAACTTTATCATCAGGAAAAGTTGACAATAATTAATAGCTCTACAATGTTGGAAATGGCTTGATGGAGGTTTATTTTTAGAAAACTTTTAGTTTCCAGTGTAACACATAAATATCCTCCTACATGCACAAACATCTCCACTAAACCACTAAAACGTGTGCATGAATTCAGGTCAGGTGTGGGAGCACATGCCGGGTCACCACTCCGCCATTCATCATTTCTGATGACACTTCTTTACCACTTGCAATGTTAAACCTACTTTAGTCATAGATGTTTACATGCTATGAATTCAAAAGAAGCAGGGGGGCAAATCCTACTCTCTGAGGCTCTGGAGGAAAGGGACACAACCAGGAGGTCTTGGTTCAATGGGGGCTTTAACAGACCCCTCTCTGGTCCCTTGCCGAAGTCCTTACAGACTGACCTAACTCAGTATACTTACGAAGTATATTAATTGATACATATGCAAATGATGTTCACAGTTTTTTCTAATAACAATGCCAGAACAAATGGCTTACATTTGCCAAACGCATCTGATCACCCTTCTGCAGACACCCAAGGTGTTAATTACTCAGTGTTTTCACAGTATGTCTGATAAATCCACAACAACACACACTCCACAGTTTACTTCACAGTCTACTTCCAGATCCATCAAATCTTCTAATAACTACAGTCACACTCACATCTGCTGTGAGCTTCGTTTCATTCCAGTCCAGAGTGAAAGTTGCCCACCCACGTTTTCACATGTGGAAACACTTTGAGAGAGGGTTCCTGCTCTCCTCTCTGAATGAGGTGATATGAGGGAAACACTAACTCTCGTGTAGTACTTGTTTATGCAGCAGTTTTATCCCACTGATGGACTGACAGAGGCTTTAAATAAACTCAGTTGGGAGTTGCACTTCAACTGTTAAAATCAGCTGTCAAAATTAAAGGGAGTCAGTTTTACACAGCAGGCATTTGGTGATTAAGAGGAAGGTGTTTAATTAATGCATACATAAAAGAAAACTTCTTTAAATATATGCCTGTGATTACTCATTCACTTGTCTACAATTTGGTTATTAAATTGTGAATAAATAAGAGAACATGTGCCATGAGGAGGATCTGAACCAGCAACAGTTGTTGGGTTGGTGTGTGTTGGATTACAGATTTGGACCATAAATCATCATATTCACAAAGGGCTGCGGACGGCAGCCATGTTCTCATCTTGTTGCAAATCTGCAGGTCAATCCACAGGATGAATACTCACTGTCCATTTCATTAGGTACACTGTGCTAGCGTCCGGTTGGGCAGCTCTTTGTCTTTAGAACTGCCTTCATTCCTCGTGGCATAGATCCATCAAGATGCCGGAAACAAATGTCTTAGATGCTGGCCCATATTGCCATGATATTGCACATTTGCTGCAGATGAATGGGCTGCACACATAATGCCAGTGCCATTCCATCACATTTCACAGGAGCTCTACCAGACTGAGATCTGGTTACTGAACTCATCATGTTCAAGAAAATAGTTTGAGATGATGTGAGATTTGTGACATAGCACATTGTCAGCTCAGAGGTAGCCGTCAGATGGTGGGTGAATTGGTTATGAAGGGATGGACATGGTCAGCAACAATACTAAAGTCACAGCAGAGAACAGAACTCATCACATCATATAGCTCCAGCTGCTATGGTCCATCTGCCTCAAGACTGAATGAGTTGTGCATTCAGAAATGGTCCTCTGCATAACTTGTTGCAATAACTGGATGTTTTAGTTACTGTTGTGTTTCTATCATCTTGAACCACTCTGGCTATCCTCACCCTACCATGCAAAGCCAAAGCCATTGATAAACATTACCCATAAACAGTGCCAGCTTCTCTGGGCCTGAGCTCTGAGATGGACTGATGCAAAGTGGGGAAATGTGCTGTGGTCTGACGAGTCCACATTTCATGATATTTTTGGAGATCACGGACATCGTATTCTCTGAGCCAAAGAGGAAAAGGACCATTCAGAATGTTATCAACTAAAGTTCAAAAGCTAGCATCTGTAATAGTATGGGGGTGTATTGGTGCCCATGGCATGGGTATCTTACACATCAGGGAAGTCCCCATTAATGCTGCAAGCATACTACAGGTATGGGAGCAACACATGCTGCCATCCTCCCATCCTTTTTCAGGGATGTCCCTGATCATTTCAGAAGGACAATTCCAAACAACATTCTGCATGTGTAAATGCAGAGTGCAAGTACTAGAACTGCCTACTGTCCAGACCTGTCTCCCACTGAAAAGGTGTGGTGCATTCTGAAGTGAATATATGACAATGGAGATCCCCGACCGTTGAGCCACTGAAGCTTTGCACCAAGCAAGAATGGGAAATAATTCCTGCAAAACTTTAACAATTATCATCGTCAATCCTCAAACAATTGCTGAGTGTTTTTAAAAATGTTTATAAACCCTGTTCCTGCTTTTTTGAAATGTGTTTCAGGTATCAAATTCAAATTGAGAATAGATTTGAAAACAGTAAAAACAGCAAAGTTCTTAATTATACTTAGGTCAAATGGATTTGTAAATCATTGCATTTGGGTTTTATTTACATATTAAACAAAATCCTACATGCATCGGTATTAGTTTTTTGAGACTCAACATGAGACTGTTTCTTTTGAGAGATCTTTGCACTGTTACTTGTATCTAAACAGGGTTTAAAAGTGGTGTTCATTTACTGTAAAAAAAAAAACAAAAAAAAAACAAGCCCACTTGTATCTGAAAAACTCTCCCAAATGATCGAAGGCAGAAAACCACCAGAGAGTGATCAACAGTTAAGAACTGTGGGTAAAAGCTGGTGTAAAGATGTTTCCAGGAACAAAAACTGGCTTAAAAACAAACAAACAGGATCATAGGTAGGGGAGTACAGAGCAACAAACCAACTGCTAATAATGCATTAATATTTTTCAATATATTGTGCTGTGAGCAAGATGATCTATTGCCCCTCTATTACACAGCCTGCCACCTTGACTTGTTTCCAATGTCTTCCTTCAATAAAGGTGCATATGTGCACACATACTATGTAAAGTGTTTGTTTTTGCAGCTTTAGCCTCCACTGGGAGTAATTGGCTAAGGTTGACTAATGCTCCAAGGCACCAGGAAGTTGAAGTCCAATCAGTCGATATATTGTTCAGCAACACCAGAGCCTCGTTTTCCTGTTTCATGAGTGACTGCATCCAATTAAAAAGTGTCCTGATCTCTGGACACTCTGCTCCAATGCTCCCATGTTCTGTTGTCATGGCTGTTTGTGTTTGTTGTTGTTCATTTATGTAGCAGGGAGTGGTATTGTTACTTGTGCAGGGTTGTTTGTTACCTTGAGCTGACCCTGTTTTTGGTGGGAGCAGCTTAAGGGATACATGC
Organism: Scarus forsteni; assembly: GCA_036419115.1. Classification (NCBI taxonomy): domain Eukaryota; kingdom Metazoa; phylum Chordata; class Actinopteri; order Labriformes; family Labridae; genus Scarus; species Scarus forsteni. The sequence goes on from JAZDUH010000152.1 coordinate 4,902,093, forward strand.
AAGGATTGTGAAAAGGAGCAATTACTGCCAACTAGAAGAATCAGCAGCCCTTACCTTCACACATGTGTCCGTCCATCATCAGATAGTAGCCTGGGAAGCAGGAGCAGCGAGCGCGGCCTGCCACCACCGAGCACTGCTGACTGCACAGACCATTTTCTGTGGGGGAGAGAAAACAGGAGCAGCATGAGTTCACACTGTTACGCCTGCGGGACAGACATTCACTCAAAATGTCTTAAATTCTTCATCCCTGTGCTGTTTCTGTCCTGCCCCGCTAATACATTGTTCTGTTGTTTTGCTCCCGGAGGCTCCTACAGGCTCTGCCTTCACATCCCCACACCGATCATCACCCCCCTGCAGGAAAGAGCGTCTCATGAGCCATCACTTTCAGCACAACAGAATCAATTCTGGCTATTTAACAGTTCGATAGTCCTGTCACAAAGAGGCATGGACCAGGAGCTGCTTCACAGGAACACATTTTACGCTAAAGCTATGCAGGAGTAAAGTGTCAGAAGGCTGCTCAATTCATTGATCAGGATATTCTTATTGCTAACAATCAGGCACTAAGACGAAGAGAGAGCCTTTGTTCAAGTCTCTGGAGGAGAGATTCCTGCATCTTGAGGATTTATACTTAGGAATTCTGTATTTAGCTTAGGCAGGCTGCAGGCTGCAGGCAGGATGATTTTAGGTCCAGTTTTTCAGGTGTATGGTGTTAGTACAATTGTATTATCATTCCCAATCGAGTAAGATCCTCCCTGCTTAGATCGTAAAGAACATACTTGACATTCATCACAATTTGTTCTTATTGACAGAATAGTATTTAAAAGATTACAAATTATGCAAAATGAATATTTATTTGTGTAATTCATGGCCATGGCCCTGACCGCAAATCCCTTCAAACTTGAGAGAAATCCTCGCTCTTCCTCTGTAGCTTGCTCCGCCTTGTAGAAAATGTGAGCTCCAAAAGGCTGTTTGAAAATGTCCCCTAATGATCATATAACATGTTTTCTCCCAAATTTACATTAAGGTAATCACCCTTGAACTAATACCACATACATAATTGTATTTTGTTTTGTTTTTGACACACAGCCTCCTAATGGTGACTGCTAGCCTCACATCAACCAACATGTCATCTTTAACTAACTGATAATTTTAAGTGCTGAATGACTACCTTTTGCACCCTGGATGAATCACACATGATAACACTGTCTCACCAAGGGGTGAAAATAAGATAAGATTCTTGCAGGAACTGTGCAACTCATTTTTATTTTCTAGCTCGCACGCTTTGTGCGAGCATCATACAAGACAGATGTTGATAAAGCCTGCATTTATCAACATCTATTTAGCAACATTTATTTTCTTTAGAAGGAGGTAAAAATTTTACCTGATTTATATGCGGACCACTGAAAATAGTTCAGAGACCCACTTTTGGGCCTCAACCCTTAGGTTGAGAACCACTGCACTCGTACTTGAATGTTCACCACTTTGCGCTACATTTTATGTATGAAAATGCTTTATAAGTAAAGATTGATTGATTGGTTGATTGATTGGTTGGTTGATTGATTGATTGATTGATTGATTGATTGATTGATTGACTGATTGATTGATTGATTGATTGACTGATTGACTGATTGATTGATTGATTGATTGATTGATTGACTGATACTAGACTGCATTGGGAGCTTAATCCTTTATATTGCTCTGATATCATGAATTAGTGATGCAGCAGACCACAGGATGAGTTTATCATTTAGAAAAGGTGAAAACAAGACCTGTACTGCTCAGGAAAGATGAGTTTTACTTAACCACAAGACTGTCTCGTCATTTTTTAAAAATTGCTCTGTTCACTTAAAAAACTGAGCATATATAAGCAAATGACACACCGTTTGAGTTACAATAAACACACAAAGTGATTCATGACCCCTGTCCCATGCACTGTCTTTACGCTCACTGGCACCATGAGGAGCTCTTCGCGTTAATATCTCCATGCTCTCGCGCTTGTAGAGTGAATGCTTTAATTGAAGTCAAGGCTCCCTTCAGACGGGCGCACATGTTGCCAGTTCACAGATAATCTCCAGTATGATGTCCCGTTCATAGGCCCACCCCGTCTATGTTGATGTTGCACTCTGATTTTTTGAGCATCTCGGTGCTTATGAGAGAACCGCATGCTGTTCATGCGAAAATGCTTTGTCGTCTGCGGCGCTACTGCAACTTTGAATTGGGTGATTTATTTAACTGCCTAAGCCGGAGCCCAGCTCCTAGGTAGCGGAGGTCAGCACCAAGGTAGCAGAGCTGGGCTCCGGCCCAATTTAACCCCTGGTTATGCTACAGCGAGTGACTGCCTACTACAAGTTGCAACCTATCACTGTAAGAGAGTACCGTAGCCTACAAATTATAGCCTAGTGTTCGTCAGGCGCATTAAAACCTTGTTTAACACGTCACAGAAGGCATATTCTGGAGATGATTTTTATGTATTCATCAATTTTACATTTATTTCATTCAAATTTCCTTGTAAAAAGAAAGGGCCCTCATTGTGTGCAAGAGTGAAATTTCCTATTTAGAAGCATTCCGGAGCGTTCCGGTAGAGGAGGTCTGTATGTTTCTTACCGGCACAGCGTTCTGGTGCGTTTTCACCTCTGGTCTCACCTAGTTAAGACTCCACATCCAGACCTGCACAAGGGTGCGAGGGCCCTTTAATGCTGCTAACAGCTTTACATTTAGATATGATTGTTCAAATTGTGCCTCACACTTTGAAAACCACTGCTGTAGGGACACCTGGAGCCAGTGGAGCCAGTGTAAACGTGTCTAAAAGGGGCAGATAGACATAGATGATCTTTGAAGTTTACTCTCTGATGGGAAAATATAACATAAGTCCTGCTGTTGAGGTGGTCCCACTTAATTTGTTACACCAGGTGGTTTGTTCAATGTACAGAATTTCACAAGTTCATCTGAGCAACAGCCCATAGAAAGCGTTTGGGTGCGGGCAGAACCTTTCAGAGGCTAATCAGATAATTTAATGGGTGGCACGACTACTGCGGTGTAAAGAGCATAAAGTGAGCCAGCAAAGAACAAATTCTTACCAATCAGTCACTCAGCAGTCACTTCCTGCTGCCATCTTACTCGTAGCTCCCATCTAATCCTGCTCTAAAGGACTCGGATTGGCCGGTGCTGCTTTGGGCCATTCACTGATTACAGACAATGATTCAGGCACATCCAGCTGTAGTACAAGGTTATCTTCAACTTAGAACAGTGGAGCAGATGATGCAGGGAAATGTGCTGTTAGCCCCTTACACCTTTTTCCTTATAAAGTGAAACCATTACTGTATTTAACAAAAACTACACCCTATAATGTCCATCCATCCTTCCATTATGTATACTGTTTGTCCCTTTCTGGGGCTCAAGGAGTAAAAGCCTATCCCAGCTTGAAGCCAGTCACCAGCCAATCACAGGTCCAAGAGAGAAACTATTCACACACAAACTTGCACCTAGTGGACAATTTAGGATCAAACTGGAGTACCTGGAGGAAACGCACACGTCAAGATGGAAAGGAGTATCACTTGAGGCTGCTTCACTGTAAAGTGCCTTTGACTGACTGACATGCACACCAAGACCATACACACTCTATACAGAAAAAACAACAACTGCCTTGGGTAGTCAAACCATCAACATGTTTGATTGAGGCAGCTCCACTTCATCATGTGCACTTAAGGAATAGTAAACCCATGTTTTCATTCATTTGGAAGAGCAAGTACTTTTATTTGGTGCGAGCAACTAAGGCTCAATAAACTCTTCTCAGATAACAGCAATAATATTGGGATGCTGTACCTCAAAACTCTGCTACACTCAACTTCAACTTCTCTTTGACCCCAGAGATCAGACGCCAACCAGAGGAGAAGCAGAGAGAAGTACTGAACACCTGGTATAAGACTATCAAAAATACTTCCTTTAATCCCACTATGAACTTTACGGACCATATGATCTCATACCCTTATTTTGTGATATGCAGCCACACATGTCTTTGAAACAAATGGAGGGTGTGCTGTCTTTGATAGGACATCCGTTGTCATTAAAGAGTTGTGACAAATATGTTTAAAAAGTAATTTTAATACGTTTAAGTTAAATGTTCTATGCGAAGAATCTATTTCCGGTGACATAAAGACTGCTACCCATGAGCACGCGCGGTGACTGTCGTAAAGACGTGACCCAAGCCAAGGCGTGCGTTTGTTGTGATGCTAATGAATGCAGCTCGGACCTTCCTCAGAGCTCTGCATTGCTTTACAATTTCTTTTTTCACCAACTTTGTAATGTATCTCTTTCTAGTTACGTAGCTGTAGATTTTGATGTTTGACAACAAGCATTTTTTGGAAAACTTAGTATCGTAGTTTTGTAGCCGGCTATATATCGCTACTTACAGCGCAGCGCTCTAAGACTTGTCCGAATAATATAAATTTGCTCTAGTTTTAATTGTCCTGTTCCCAAAGTTGATTACAAAGCCAGTCCAGCCCTGTCCTACCCGATCGCGAAGCTAAAGAATAACATTTATAGATAATCTATTTTGATGCTATAAAACTCCTCTTAAAGTGTGTATTTTGATCAGGCATATATTTAAAAGTGAGACTTTTTTTGTAAAAAATAGACACTCCTCATAGCCTCTTTAAAAGGATCAAAACATTTAATTCTTTGTATTAGTTCATGGAGTCTGCTGCTATCTGGTGGGCATTGTCAGTAAACTTTTGTGTCTCATGTTAAGTTTTATTTTCCCTCATACAATCAGACAGATGAAGCAAGAAAACCTACAAGTATGACCTTGTAAACATTTGTCTTTAGAGTTTTACTGCTTTATAACTATACGTATGTCCAAGAATTATAAGAAAATCTTAACTGAGACCTTTTTTGTTTGTATTTTGCCATCTATTTGCTTGCTAATGCTAATAATAGCAGTTATCACTTTTAGCCTAGGTTAGCTTGCCAAGCTAAGTTCACTTTAATGCTGCTTAAAATGCTATTTTATGATGATTACATGGTATTGGTTCATAGCCTGGATTTCATATTTGTACTGATTTAGTGACATTTTTTGTGTATACTGCAGTTTTCAAAAGTAAAAAAAAAAACATATCAAGCTTCAGTAAACCCAAGAAAAGTCCAGTCTTATGTTTTTATTGGAGCTTTTTTGAACTGCTACCCTGCTGCGTACTCTACACACTGGAACATGAAGAAAAAGCAGTACAGAGGGAGACAGTTTTGTATAACAGCACCTCATCACTATTTAGATTATATGTACTGTTTATCACCAGTTCCTGAGACGATAGAGCTTTTGGGGGTAACATGTAATATCTGTAACAACTGCTGTGACTGAGCTGCAATGATTGACATGGTTTGTAAATGTTTCTATGGAAACATCTAGTCTAACACGGTAGCCTTATCAAGATTATTGCGAAGCTGAGATTACTTCTTTGAATATACCTTTGTGTCATCAAAATATCCAATCATCCATTTGTCTCTAATCATCATGTCTGGATTTGTATTGTGTGAATGCCTCCCTGCATGCAGATTTTTACACACAGTGTGTTTAACTCTATCTGTGATAGTGGTTGCTGCAAGATAAAAAGACATTCACTTCTTTCTTATAATCAAAGTCTCACATCAGGTCAGTCAGTCTGGGTCTGCTTAGAGTTCACAAAAGCAGAGGTGATGCGTTGAGCAGATGCATCCGGCCTGCTGTGCTGTAAGAAGCAGACACTAGTGCTCACACTTCATCGCCCTGTATGGGAGCGTCTCTAAAGCCCCAAACACTCTCATCACCTCCTCCACTTAAAGCTTAAACACTGGACTACTGCAAAGGAGGAATCAATGAAGGAGGGTCTCACAGCAAGAAGCAAATATCAGAGTGCAAAATATACAAGTCATTTCACATTCACGCTTCAGTGCGTTTTGTACTCCAGAGCTCTTATATCAGTTCCTTAAAGACTGGACTGTCAGTGAAGCAGCTGAAGTCCTGCAGTTTCACTGCTCCTGAATAAGTCCCCATTTGCTTCAGATTAGGTCAGTTTACATTGATTGAAGTTTCACTGATGTTCACGTTTCATTGCTCCGAGTGGTGTACACTGCAGGGGGGACCAGCTCTTTCATGATTATAAAAGAGCCATTAAACAATACTCCTTTCTTAGAACTGAAAAACAGGGTGAGATCTCCCCACCCCTGTCCTCTGCTTTGGATGCTGCAGACAGCTCATCCTTTAAAATAATGTTTAAAACATCAACAAAGGCCCAAGGCAGCTGTGGCTCAAGCACCTTCAATCCTCAACAGTCATAAGAGCCCTCCACCTGCAGTCTATCTATATCCTTTTGTTTCACCACAGCAGCTTTGCATGGTTACCAGCACAAATCAATATGTCATTATCTTACAGTGGTGTTTTATGCCATCCTCCATCAGAGAGGCTGTACGACCAGCGTGACGTCAAATATCCAGAAGCTAATGTTGAGGAGAACAAGATGGCTTTTGGTGAGCGTCTTCTTTGGATGTAAGTAGTTCAAAAGCAGGCTTAAGACATGGTTATTGACAATATATCCTCAGATACAACCCACAGTTCTTCATATGTCTCTGGTTTAGTTACAAGTAGATTTATTGGCAACCATTTGGTCCATGTCCTTTCCCTTTTTGTTTGTTTAACTTTAGTAAACACAACTACTTCTCCTTGCGCTTCTCCATGCAACAAATAATCTCTCTGTTACGAACTTTGGTTAAATAATTCACTGTGTCTTTTCTGAAGATACAGCCCATGATGTTGGGGAGAATATTGGTTTGCTTGAAGGAGAGAGCCACACTGAGCACATATACAGCAACTGTTTCTGCGTCATGAGTCCACAGCAGTTTGTGTCTGCGTGGAGAGCATAACCAAACGTGAAGTCTGCAAAAGCCTGTTATTTTACCATCTCTGAAAATAACTTTTTCTAAATGTATCAGCTGTATAGAAGCCTGATGAAGGGCGAACAGCTGTCTAGAAGCCTGATGAAGGACAGCAGAAATAGCATCAAGCTACATTTTCAACCTCGTGAGCAACACAAAACTGACAACTTATCATGAACAGCAAACTTTGAAGAAAATAAAGGGCATATATTGTTGCATGCTGCACATTCTTGGCTACGTGTCCTCAAGATATACAGTACAGGCCAAAAGTTTGGACACACCTCATTCAATGCGTGTTCTTTATTTTCATCACTAATTACATTGTAGAGTCTTGAAGTAATGATGGCCACGTGCTTCCCTTAGCTGATTAGTTTTGCCATATTAATTCTAACAGTTGTCTAATAGGCCTGTCGGCTGTGCATCAACTTGACTTCTGAAAAACACAAATGATGGTCCCAACCCCATTATAATGGCACGAAATTCCATGAATTAACTCTGGAAAGGCACACCTGAGAAGTGAAAACTGTTTCAGGTGGCTACCTGTTGAAGTTCATAAAGAGAATGACAAAAGTCTGCAAAGCAGTAATCAGAGCAAAGGGTGGATACTTCGAAGAAACTAGAATAAAAGACATGTTTTCATTTATTTCACACTTTTTTGTTAAGTAATTACACACATGTTCATTCATAGTTTGATACCTTCAGTGAGAATCTACGATGGTGATGAAAATAAAGAAAACACATCGAATGAGAAGGTGTGTCCAAACTTTTGGCCTGTACTGAATGTACATAAATATGTCACTGGGAACTAGTGCTTTACCAAAACTATGATAATTTGGCCTTCAACAGCGATTAAAATTGGGTGGTTGGATTGGATCACTGTGCCTCATGTTGTGATGCACTTATTATGTCTATAGACTTTTTTCATGTCAGACCTTTACTGGATAGATAGATAGATAGATAGATAGATAGATAGATAGATAGATAGATAGATAGATAGATAGATAGATAGATAGATAGATAGATAGATAGATAGATAGATAGATAGATAGATAGATGGATGGATGGATGGATGGATGGATGGATGGATGGATGGATGGATGGATGGATGGATGGATGGATGGATAGATAGATAGATAGATAGATAGATAGATAGATAGATAGATAGATAGATAGATAGATAGATAGATAGATAGATAGATAGATAGATAGATAGATAGGCAGGCAGATGGAAAGAAGGATAGATGGATCAATAAAGTTCTTTGCCATATATTGTATTATTTATAAATAATAAAATGCACTTTACTGCCATTTGCTTTCACACTGACAATATTAACTACTTATAGATATTTGATAGTGTTACATCTCAAAAGATCTGTAACAGGGCCAGGCAGTATAGGTGTCCACAAAGGGGGTAGGGGGGTAGGGGGGTTGCAATGAACCTGAGATGGAGGTTTGCGGCCAGAGAACGATCATGAACAACTCCGTATTTTTGCTGAGACAAAGGCACAGGTTTTTGAAAATGTGTGCGATATCACTGGGAAGCTTAAAGGTGTGCACATTCTTGTTAGATGAAATGGGGTTACCTGAACATGGGTTGAAGCGGACGAGTGGTGGGCTGGTGGTGGTGGTAGTGGTGGTTGTACTGGTAGTTGGTCTTTGCGTTGGAATCACAACAGGCTCCTCTCTGACTCTGTTGTCCTCAACTGGACTCACTGTACATAAAATATATAAAAAATAACTTACCAGACTGAAAACATCAGTTTGTTTATGAAGCCACTGAAGAGTTAAGCACCAGAGGGGAAATGACTTCATTCTTTGAAATCAACAGAGGATGCTGAGTGGACAGAGGAATGTTGACTAACATGTTCCTGATACAATAAGCTATAATTAAAGATTAATATCCCACATGTGTAACCATTTCCACTACACATGATATGATTTGACTCCAGCTGGATGTTCTTGTCATTAAACTCTTTTTACTTTTTTATAGGGCAGGGTAATGTCCCTGAATAAATCATCTCTTACTTGAGGTTGTGGGGAATTTTGATGAGCCTGTTTAATTGGCTGTTTCCTCAACTGCCTAGAGTATAATGATGAAGCCTGTAGTTAGTTTGAACCAGAATGAAATCACACTTAAATGACCATAAATGCATCTCCAATAAAAAATAAGGTTCCTAACTAAATGCTTTTAATGGGCATGAAATGCTTCAGTTTTATCGATTAGCAATTGCATCATCTCACTGTCTGAATAAAAATTAGACATTTGAGGAATAAATAAAACCACATTTACAAAAGTTCAGCAAGAAACAATATAATAGCTCCTAAGAATGCTGTAAGGAGACTACCTCTGTGCAGCAAGTTTAAGTCAAATAGTCTCCTAAAAGGCACTGAGAAATAAATTCATGACAGAAAATAATACCTTAATTTTTTGAAGTATCAAGATGCGCACATTACTAAATGTGTAGATGCATATATGCTTAAAAATCTGCTCAAATATTATGTTGTCCCACTTTGGATCCACCGAGAGTCTGACTTATGAACAAATCTAGAGCCCTTGAAACCTCCCTGCAAACAAATGAAGCCAAAGGCAGATGCTAAAGGCTTTTTGAGGCAATTTTTCGATATTTCTGCCATCTGAATGAGGAATTTAGAGGAAGTCAAGTCACATTCAGATGCTCTTGAAAAACAAGTCGACTTAAAGGTGCTACAAGGAGAATCTATTACCGGCGACATTAAGACTCTGCTACCCATGAGCACGCGTGGCGACTGTTGTAATGCTGGGTCCCAGTAACCTCGGAACTGGGAGTGACATCATGTCCGACTTATCAGCGTTCCAGTTGAAGTTGGAAAAAAACATGCCAATCTACCAGGCTATTGTTAGCTGTTGTTAGCACGCCCTACGTTGTTGTTCACAAATATCACATGAAGAATGTGATTATCACTTTGGCAGCATTTTTGTAAATATAAGTCTAACAATACGATGTAGAGCTGATCTAGAGCGACACACCCCAGTCAGAAGTGTCAATATAGTGATTATTACAGGAGCTAAATAACTGTTCAGTGGGGGCATCCATCTTCGATTGTCGACTCAGGGGTGGTGAGGTTTCACCGAGTTCCCAGTAGGAAATTCACACTTCAGGGGACATTCCAGTTGCAGTTTCCTACCCAGAACCTGGAAATTCATACTTCTGACTACAACTGGAACGCATCAAAAGACATGATCCAAGCCAAAGTGTGAGTTTGTTGTGATACTAATGAATGCAGCTCAGACCTTCCTCAGAACTCTGCATTGCTTTACAACTTCTTTTTTCAACAACTTACAGGATGCAAAGCGACGGGGTAATGTATCTCTTTCTAGTTATGTAACGGTAGTTTTTGATGTGTGACAACAAGCAATTTTTGGAGAACTTAGTATCGCAGTTTTGTAGCCGGCTATATATTGCTACTTACAGCCCGGTGCTCTAAGACGTGTCTGAATAACATACATTTGCTCTAGTTTTAATTGTCTTGTTCCCGAAGTTGAGTATCCAGGCCAGTCCAGCCCTGCCCGACCCGACCACGAAGCTAAGGAATAGCATTTATAGATAACCTGTTTTGATGCTATAAAACTCATCTTAAAGTGTGTATTTCGATCAGGCATATATCTAAAAGTGAGACTTTTTTGTAATTACTTAGAAACTCCTCATAGCATCTTTAACAAACTGTTTGCACAAATCAACCTTGCTGTATGAATTAATGTACCTGGTGCACAGGAGTGTCCGTCCTGCTGCAGGACGTAGCCTTGATGACAGCCACAGCGGTAAGAGCCCCAGATGTTGGTGCATGTGTGCTGGCACAGCTGGTCTGCGTAGAGCCGACACTCATCCACGTCCTCCTGCTCCTCCACTGTGTTGGCAGCGTCATCCGTGGTGCTGATGGAGAAGGCCTCCTTGGGGAACTTGCTGTCTGTGACTGGCGGCGATGGGAGAAGGGATAAGGAGGGGATCCTTAAATTAGATACAGCACCAGATTGCCTGTATAATTTATCCCCCCCACACTTACCTCATGAAACTGACTTGAAGACACAAAACAACATCTGCTGCTCCATTACATTTACATTCAGCACTAAAGAGACGCTTTTATCCCAGGCTTCAAATCCTAAATTGCCGTCATTAGAAAAACCAACAGCGAAGAGAGCAAAGGACAAGACCTACGCACTGCATTTTAAAACCTCTCATGAACTCAAGACACTGATGTGAGGGTAAAGTGCTGAGAAAATAAACGCACAAAAATGCAAAGTGTTTCTGGAGAGCTTTTAGATCGGGTAAGAGGGGTGTGATTGAGCAAAAAGGGGATGGAACAAACCGTTTACCCATAAGAGGGTTTGAAGATGAATGTCTCTGTTTATGCACATTTAACATTGTCTTCAAAGCTGTTCACTTGGACTACAGTCTGTACAATGAATATTTTATTAAAAGTGTGTGTCATATCACCTCACACTACATGCTGAAATCAAGCTGAGCCTCACCTTTGCCTTTAAGGGGACATTTTAGTATTTCTAAAGTTGGGTTGTATCAGACACTTGACAACAGTGAGTGAAGTGGCAGGAAGAGCTCCCAGCAGTGCTGAACCTTTAAGGAGCATGACCCTGGACCCCGTCTACAGTGCACTGCTGTTGGCAGGAACAGTTATTTTGCACAATTGTGTGAGTTTTCCATAAATTGAGCCATGAAGCTGTGTTTGGTTGAACATATGATTGGGCGAAAACATTTTTGTGCTTTATTTCTCCTTCAGGATGTCTGTTTGTGGCCCTTTTCTATGATGTAACAAATGGGTATGTGTTCTGCTGCCTGTGCGCATTAGACAGCAAATAGTGCTATATGCTTACTCTGATTCAGGAAGAGCATGGCTCGCAGTTTATAAATATACAAATATCCCCACCAGGTACTTCTGTATCTCTCAAGCTCCTGTTTCATAGGAGATTATCCTCTCTCTCTCTAACCTGCTAATTCTCTCTTCTGCAGTATTCTTTGTTTCATAAAGGTAACCCTTAGCATTCAGAGTCAAAGAATGTTGTTGTCACCTGAGTCAAAATCATTCATATTTGCTTCAGTATTAGTTTAGTCTGTTGTTGTGTCTTGCTGAGTCTATAAAACTAAAAAGCAGTTTGGCAGACTCAATGTGAACAGGCAGAAGAACACACGTTTGCTGCATCCTAAAACAGTGCCAAACACAAAGACTTCTGGAGGAATAACAAAGCGCTCTAAAATGTTTTGCCCAATTGCACATTCAACCCAACATATGTTCTTGGCACGTCACACAAATGAACTGTACCTTTCAACAGCATTTTACATTACCAGTAGTCTTATGTCGCACCTCTTAAAGATGCAGTGCTGCTGGGAGGCCTTTCAGCCACTTTGCCAATATTGTCATACAACCCAAGTTCATAAATACTGAACTATCCCTATAAAACACAGATTAAAGTCTCTGTTTTGTATAAAACTCAGAAGATTTGGTTTGGTTGGGGGGCGACTCTGATTATTTGTTACAATCTAATTTGGTGTGGTAAGTTTTGACTCTACAATTTGTACATCATATTCACAAGCAAATTAAATAACACAAGACTCAATGACATTGACTTTGACCAATAAACTATGGAGTCAGAGCAGTCTCAACAAACATACATGTGCACAGAAGGACTCACAAATGCACACACACACAAACTCACAAACGCACACAGATGGATTCACAAATGGATTATGGGGAAAATAAAAGTACACCAAAATTCACAAATGCACACAGAAGGACTCACAAATTCATTTCAATGCACACACAAATGCACATAAACTTATATAAATGAAAAAAAAAATCACATATAATTTTAAAGAGATTCACACACAAATAGGACATTTGTGTCTGTTATTTGTGAAGCTCACAATTCTCCCTGTCTACAAGTCGACACCCAAACCCTTCAGCTCCTGGACTGTTTTGTGATACTGCAAGCAAAACTTCAACTGCGTCCAGCACAATCTTACAAAATACACTTTTTTTCCCCAGGTCAACCTGCAGGGCTATTAGAATGTTGATGCTGCATTTTTGTCAGGTTCATGTATTTAATGTTGTATGACCAAAGAGATAAAACAAGAACTCAACGTGGACAAATTCAATATATAAACGTAGTTTGCTGAAGGCTTGACAATTATGGGTAAAATGAAAGTATACTAAGACACTCAATTATTCCTCCCAAAAATCCTGCCTCATGAAGTTATCTGTGCCACTTGTGGATTCAATTTCTGTCTCAAATGCTTTAAAGAGCCATGTCTAATTCCTCACACCTGCCTTTAATTATTTTGTGAAATGACAATTAAGTATCTTGTCTCCTGGTGACTTTTGGCAGCTCCGATTGGATTCTACTGTCAAGAAAACAAGTGAAGAAGAAAATGGGAACAACTCATTGATTCATTAGACTGACAGGAAAATATGATTTTCCTTAAGGGTCAAAGCAGAGGTTTGACAACATCTCGACTACATTTTCAGCTTGGGAGGTGTAATACAAATCATTTACTATGTGATATTTCTGGAATAAAACACTGCAGTTCAAAGCTGAATTCAAGTCTTTTCTTTGGAGATATATCTGAGCTAAAGATCTGTTTTATAGTTCCAGATATATGGCTAACAATGAACTGTAAATGTTTCTACTTGGGTGTCATCCCATGGAGTTCAGAGGGTTAACATCCTTACCCTGGCCCCTGAGTTTTCCAAAATGTGTCCTCAATCGACCAAAAGTGATGTTTGCATGTAGACAAAAGGCCAAAATGAAAAGCTGTTTATGTGTGGACGTAGACTCAGTGAAAAATGTTTGTGCACCTCAAACCTAAGACGCTAAGTGGTAACTGCATGTTTCCCTTTTTTTCCTTATGGCCAATAAAAGAGCAGCTTTTTGAAACACCTCTGTCTTTTATAACCACTATGTTTTCCACTTTCACTGTTGACTGTGTGTGGGCCAGGCATAGATAGCAAAGGAAGAGAGCAATGTAATTTAGACAAAAGCAAGACAATAAAAAAGTAAATTATGCATCTGGTTGGATCAAGCAAGCACATTTATTCTGATTTACATGTCAGATTAAGAAATACCCATGCTTCAAAACAAAAATATGTTGAAAATTGTAAAACCTGGAGCAGAAGTACAAATTTGTGTAACTTTTTCTGAGCTGTGTCCTGTGAGGGAAACAATATTTGGTGAAAACAGAACAGTTTTCTATGGAGCAATGTATATCAGAACCTCCACTTTTATTGAACGATATAAAACGGTTTTGTATGAAATTCTGTGAGACAGAAGAAACTATTTTTGTGTGTATTAAGTAGGGTGCAACAACACATGCATCTGTATTGAACCGTTTCATACAGTGTCCTCGGTTCGGTACACCCTATGTACCGAACAATACGCATTTTGTATTTATTTATTTGATCAACTTCTGACGAGGTGCTATGCGCTGAAAGTTCAGTGAATCTGTGTTCAACTACTCCGGGCTGCATTGTTGAGCACAGATCCGCTGAGTTGCGCGCGCAGCACCTCCCCTTATATTCAGCCAAGCTGCTGAGACAGAAGAAACTGCATACGCCAGGGCGCTGCTACGTGGCGAGTGCTTTACCTTCAGCTGAAATTAAAGACCCTCCACTATCATTCAGATCTGGCGTTTGGGACTACTTTGGCTTCTGTGTTAAGTATGACCCTGGTGGTAAGCGTGTCGTGGACAAAAACACAACAGTATGACAGAAGTGGAACACAATGCTAAACTACGTCGGGGGAAATACAACAAACATGACAACACATCTACGCCGACATCATCCCGGTGTTAAAACAAGTGGAACCAGACAGAAACAACAAGCAGCACACATGCTACAGACTTTACCTGGGTCATTTAGACAGCCATTAGCACATGATTTAAAGAGGGCAAAGGACATCGACTGGGCAATAGCTGCTTTAATTGCTGTCAACATGAGACCCTTTTCTGTTGTGGATAACGCCGGGTTTCAGGACATAGTATGGACACTTGATACACTTATAGCTAGTTCTTTGTATTATTTACTCTGCTGCTAAGAATGCACCATATAAGATAGGGGAGTTCTCTATTAGATACATTTATTTTTACTTATTCTTATTTTTACATGGTGATGTTTTTGTTTTTATGATTCTAAGTATGGCACTAGAATGTGCCTGGTTTAGCTGCAAGAGTTACATTTAATTCAATCTAATGAAATTGTTCTCTGAGTTGAAACAAATGTTGGTTATTTTAATAAACCATAAGTAAAAAAGGCATTGAAATGTCTCATATTTAGTATCGAAAAGTGACAGAAACGTATCGAACCGAACCGTGAATTATGTGTATCGTTGCACCCCTCGTATAAAGCCATGTTACTCACAGAATCAGTGGGTACTTACCACAGGATCACATTGAGAGATATCCATTGGGTTACTAATTAACTTAAATAGCATGTTTTTGGTCTGTTGGAGGAAGTTGGAGTGCCTGGAGAGAACCCATGCATGCACAGAAAGAACATGCTGAGTCAACATGGAAAGACCCTGACCAACATGGGGTTTGAACCCTCTTGCTGTGAGGCACAACACATCCTGCTGTGAAACTTTAATGACAGTAGGTCAGGGACAAACTGCTAAATTAGCCCGACAAATTAGTGGTTTAAATTGCACTTCAAAGACGGCCCAACATAAAAAAAAAAACTTTACAACAAAGAAAGTTCTAGGACAGATTAATTATAGCTTTACTGTAATGACATGGGAATCTCTTTTCTCACTACACTGCTCTGGTTTGTAGCAGTAAAGGCCCCACTTCCGAGGTTTCAAGTAAATATTTCTCACAGTCATTACCTGTGGTTTAAATTCAGAGGAGCAGGGCGATTAAATTTTCCTGTTTTAATTAAAAGGCGGTGAGTCATAAGAGTGAAAACATCTCCCCTGAGGAAATAATTACAGTGCATCTCATCCTTATTTTCATCCATAAAACACTCTCAGAGTAAAGGCATCCTTCATGCATCCTCAGAGACTTTTACACACTGGCTTGAACATTTCTTTGCTGCTCCAAAATCTTTCAGCAGGTTAATTGATTCCCATTTTAGAGTGACATCATTCAGAAATCCTTTAAAGCTGAGGGAAATGAGCTGCAGTTGATGGTTAGAACAGAGTGTTTTAAAGTGGGGGATTAGGAGGAATTCTTCTGATGTGAATGAAATAACAGGGTACGTCAGGCCTTAACTCTTTACCAAAAGGTACTTCTCAACAGCAAGATCTTTACACAGGAACCTTTTGAAGAGCTCTCGGCCAAGGTCCAAATCAGTGGTCGTCAGATTTTTCCTGAAGTGTCTCTAATCAAGGTCAAAACTTTTTCATGGCCCCACAAAGTCAAGACTTTTTAAAGGGACTGTGAGGAGTTTCTAAGTAATTGCAAAAAATTTTCACTTTTAAATATATGCCTGACCGAAATACACACTTTAAGATGAGTTTTATAGCATCAAAATAGGTTATCTATAAATGCTATTCCTTAGCCTTCTGGTCGGGTCGGACAGGGCTGGACTGGCCTGGATTCTCAGCTTTGGGGACAAGACAATTAAAACTAGAGCAAATGTATGTTATTCAGACACGTCTTAGAGCACCAGGCTGTAAGTAGCGATATATATCCGGCTACAAAACTACGATACTAAGTTTTCCAAAAATTGCTTGTTGTCACACATCAAAACCTACCGCTACGTAACTAGAAAGAGATACATTACCTCGTCGCTTTGCATCCTGTAAGTTGTTGAGAAAATAAGTTGTAAAGCAATGCAGAGTTCTGAGGAAGGTCTGAGCTACATCACAACAAACACACGCTTTGGCTTCGGTAATGTTCTGTGGTGCATTCCAGTTGTAGTCAGAAGTAGGGATTTCCGGGTTCCGAGTAGGAAACTGCAGCTGGAACGTCCCCCAAAGTTGGAATTTCCTACTGGGAACTCGGTGAAACCTCGCCACCCCCGAGTTGACAATGGAAGATGGATGCCCCCAGTGTGAACAGTTATTTAGCTCCTGTTATAATCAATTTATTTGCACTTCTGACTGGGGTGTGTCGCTCTAGATCAGCTGTATACATAGTATTGTTAGACTTATATTTACAAAAATGCTGCCATAGTGATAATCACATTCTTCATGTGATATTTGTGAACAACAACGCAGGTCGTGCTAACAACAGCTAACAATAGCCTGGTAGATCGGCATGTTTTTTTCCATCTTCAACTGGAAAGCCGATAAGTCAGAGATGATGTCACTCCTAGTTCCAAGGTTACTGGAACGCAGCGCGTGCTCATGGGTAACAGAGTCTTAATGTCGCCGGTAATAGATTCTCCTCATAGTCCCTTTAAGTTTGGGAACAAATTTCTATTTTAAGAACTTTTGTGTGAACATGGAAATCAATAGTCTTGAACTGCACTTTGAGTATCAGTCAGTCAACCTTCATTTCTATAACACTGAAAAACCCACTAAGTTCCTTGGGGATGAGTTCATTTCATTTACAACTGATTCTCCCAAAGGATAGTCTGGCTGACTAATAATCCTATGGTGCATGTCTGGTCCCAATATGTGAACCAAAACACTAGAATCAAGCCTTTTGAATTCCAAATAAATAGTTTAGGAAAGGTTACAAGCCTAATTTAAGACCTTGAGCTTTTAAAGACAGATTTTATACTCCAATTGCAGGCCAAGACCATAACAAACACTGCCTCTTATTAAGTCTTATTTCATCCCTTACAAATCTGATGTCATTCATGAAAGAAACTTTAATCCCTGCTCATTAAGCTTACAGCTGCAAACAAAATGCATAAAAGGTCTTATTTAGAAGTACATGAGCTCTGACCAGAAGAAGCCTTTGAAGAACAAGAGACCACAATTAATCTATTTGTCAGAAATAAAGGTCTAGGTTTGATTAATTCTCCCAACTTAAACACATTAGTGACCAAAGCACATCATTTCAGTGTTTTCTTTCTTCTGCTGCATAAAATCAGATGGACTTTTTTTTAATAACACAATTTTTTCAGAGAAAATTTAAAACACATGTATTTATGTGCATACAGTAATCTTGCAGGGAAGATGCTTCATTGTCTGAAATCCCATATGTCCATCTTGCTATCGTCCAACAATTTCACGGCTAAATGCAGACGTGACAACAGCAGAAAGTGTCTGCATGTTTGAAAACAATGCTGGCATGTGAAACAGTCTCTGTTGATGTGACAGTATTTGCAGTTTTATCAGAAATTGACTCGATATCTTCTTTAAAAGAGGAGCAAAGAAAGTCACTTAAAGCGATATTCCGGGATGGAATAAGTTGGGTCCTATCACAAGGTTTAGGGCAGAAATTACCCCTACAGCAGTGTTTCTGTGCAGCAGAAGCCCAGGGCGCCCGCACCAAACCCCCCCTCCCTGCTCCGGGCCTGCTCGTTTGCCGATTTCCTCTGCACTCCGACGGGGCCATATTTTACTTGACCAAAAACACAAATAAACGGACTCCCACTGAAAAAATCTGATATCGGTCTGCATTCACGCTTTATTTAGAGAATTTTCAGCGCGTTACTTTCACACAAAAACACCGCTAAATAAGGCTCTAGTTCTCATCGTGTCGTAAAACGGCGCTACCTCCGCTGCAGAGCCACAGCTGGCTACGAGGCGCTCGCTGCTTAGTGTATCAGTCCGCGCAATATCGGAATATCGCTTTAAACCTCTCTTGTTTTTGCTCTTCTCCCAACCAGAGATCGGCTGTGTGAACGATGCCTTTAGTATGGTTGATCTGAGTCATGGTTACTCAGCAATATCTTGCAAAATATGCTCTCCTCAGAAGTTTACTGGGTTTCACCAGATCTGGGTGGGTATTGTCTTTGACGAGGTTCAAGTTACATAAAGGTGGTAAATGATACATGTAAGATGATAGACTAAGGACTGAAACTTAAACAAACGGCTAACAACAGGGTCTAGCTGCTATGATGCTGCAGCTTGATATGATTGGTCTGTGAAGAGTGTGATGAGCAGAACGATCATCCAGTCATCAGTTACGGTTGCTTTTGAAGGTTCCGCCTTTGACAAATATTTCTATGGGCTCTTTTTGGATGGACTCGGGAAATGTTTTCCTGACAAATATATGGAGCTGTCTGTCTGGCATGTCAGGTTACACATACAGTGGCCCAAATATACTCAGGTAGAACGTGCGTGGAACAGACTCATGCGCTTAATGTTCATATTCTATAACCGCGCAAACTTATTTTTCACATCAACCTGCATTAATTGTGACTCCAACCTCCATTACGCACTTGCTGCCACTGCATGGTGAAACAGAGCTGGAGAGATGGAGGCGAGCTTTGAGGAGAGACTGGGAAACGGGTATGATAGAACAGACACCTATATTATATGCTACAATGAGAGTAGAAAGACTATGAGAAAACACACTGGACAAGGATGAGGCAGTGTGTCTCTTAATTTTAGTGCTTTGCAAAATCACAAGGCAAATCAGTTCCTCGTTCTTGTTCTTAGTGTAGGACGCCATGACAGATAAATGTAAACAACGTGCAAGGATTGTCGGAAATGAAGGATTTCACAGACATTTCACAGAAATCTTGGAAGATTAAGTTAAGGAGCAACGACACCAAATCTGTGAAGTCAAAACAGATGAACATCAATAGCCTTAGACAATTTTGCAAAAATTTCAATAGAATAGAAACTACAAACTCCTGTTCATACAATTTGGGACACTGTGTCAAACATAAATAATAAAAAAAAAAAAATCAGTGATCTACAAATTTGTTTTGACCTTAATCCAAGTCAGTACTGCACAAAGACATTTAATGTTCAAACTGATGAAATGTTTTGACATTTTACAAATATTCACTTTTTTTTTAACTGATGCCTGTTACACATTTAAAAAGCTGGGACAGGAACATGCTTAACATTGTGTTACATCACCTCCCTTTCAACATCACTCACAAAGCATTTGGGAACTGATGACACTATTAGTTGAAGCTTTAATAGGTGAAATTCTGTCCCGTTCTTGCTTGACAGTCTGGGGTCTTTGTCATCATCTTTTGCGTGTCATATTATGCAACATATAGACCACTTTTACTCTTCTACTCCAACACCATGCTCTTGTAACACACAGGACACCATGGACACATGCAGAATGTGTCTTTGCATTGTCTTGATGAAATTAGCAGGGACGTCCCTGAAAAAGATATTAAGTAAATGACAGCATGTGTCGCTCCAAAACCGGTATATTACTTCAGCATTAATGGTGCCTCACAGGTGTGTTATTACCTCTGCCAAGGAGGTTATGTTTTCGGGACAAAATAACTCAAAAAGTAATGGATGGATTTGGATGAAATTTTCAGGAAATGTTAAGCATGGGAAAAGGAAGAACTGATTCGATTTTGGTGTCGATCTGGATCAGCGTCTGGCCGCCATGGCGAAAAATGCGATTTCTGTGAATAACTACTGAACTAAAATAGATATCATTATGGACCCAGTTGCTAATGGTATGTTTTCATGGTCAAGGAATCTAAATATTTAGATGAAATAAAGGTAGGAGTAATATTTATGGTCAAAATGACAATATGGCTGAGGACTGTGGTGCTGGCGGAGGTCTGCGCTCTCCGAGTGCTTTCTAGTTTCCCCATGCCATGGGCACTAACTGGCTTGAAGATGCTGGCTTGAGCTTTACTCTAACAACAGTCTGGATGGACCTCTTCCTCTTTAGCCTTGAGGACACCACGCCCATGATTTCCAAAAACACTCATCAGACCAAAGTACACTTCAGGCCAGAAAGGCCAGCAGCATTTCTGGGTGTAGTTGGTATATTGCATTCCACATGAATGGTAGAGTTTTAACTTGCAGCTGTATATGTAGTGATGTTCATTGACAGTGGTTTTCTGAAGGGTTCTTCAGCCCACGTGGCAATGATCTTCACAGAAAGATGTCCTTTTTTAATGCACTGCTGTCACAGGAATACAGTAATTCCACTTATTTGCAGGGATTATTCTGAATTTTCTCCTTCTTTTTATGATTTTTTTGGACTGTAGATGGTGAAATCTCTAAAGTCATTGAAATTCTACATTGATAAATGTTCTGAAACTGTTGGACCATTTGCTCACGCAGTTTGCTTGTGAACAGCTGAACCTTGGCGGGGTGCTCTTTAGATACCAAATCATGACACTCACCTGTTTACAGTCAACCTGTTCACCTGTGAAATGTTCCAAACAGGTGTTTTTTGAGCATTCCTCAACCTTCTTAAGCTTTTTTGACTGCCTCAGCCTTTTTTGGGACATGTCCCTGACATCATATTAATACAGTTAGATGTTATCAGTTGGAACATTAAATTTGTTGTCTTTGAGATGTATTCAGTTGAAAATAGGTTGAAACAATGTTCAGATCATCATATTTTGTTTTTATTCATGTTTTACACAACATTCCAACTTCATTGGAATTAAAGAAGAACCACTTTTCAAAAGCCAGTAAGGTTTAAAATCACTGTTGAATGAAATTTTACCTTACTCTTTAAAGGATAACTTCGGTTCCTGCAGCTTTTACATTGTTTATAGAATGAAGAACAACAATATACTCACCCAGAAGGCTTTCCTGATGCAAACGGTGCTTCGGGAGATATTTAGATCCAAAATCGAGCAGCGGACACCGATATAATGGTAGCCTGTAGGGCATGGATCGCCGCTCCTAAAAACTGCATTAATCGTCCAAAAACTCATGTTTTTCACCAATATTCCATCATGATTCGCGCCGAATGGACGGCCATTGTAGCCTGTGTCTCTCCACACAGCGCTGTGTGGCTGAACTAACCTCTAAACAGACGAGTCTGTTTGCATGCCCTTCGCGCATGCGCAGTACTCTCTGGAGCGTTGAGATCGCTTCCTCATTTCTATCAGCTCCTTATCTGTATAATCTGGCTCCAAACTGTAAGGACGTCCATCATATTCAAAGTCCTCCTCCACAACATCTTCATCCCATAGATATTCGTCCATTTTGCACAAAACTGGAAGAAGAAAGTCGATTTGTAGCTGCCCTGAAACAATGAGCCGCACTGCGCATGCGCGAAGAGCATGTAAACAAACTCGTTGGTTCAGCCACACAGCGCTGTGTGGAGAGACACAGGCTGCAATGGCCGTCCATTCGGCGCGAATCATGATGGAATATTGGTGAAAAACATGAGTTTTTGGACGACTAATGCAGTTTTTAGGAGCGGCGATCCATGCCCTACAGGCTACCATTATATCGGTGTCCACTGCTCGATTTTGGATCTAAATATCTCCCGAAGCACCGTTTGCATCAGGAAAGCCTTCTGGGTGAGTATATTGTTGTTCTTCATTCTATAAACAATGTAAAAGCTGCAGGAACCGAAGTTATCCTTTAACAACACTCTGTGTCACCTTGTGACACCAAAAAAGTTAAGCTGAGGGTCGTGGAGCTCTTCTACATGTAGGTCAATCGAAACTTCTCCAAGTGTTCTCACTAATGTAACTGTCAGAGGTATTAGGTACTTGATGGATCAGAGCTGGATGAAAACTTTGCTGGCACAAGTAGTGAGACAGCCTGAGCTTCCATCTGTTCCTGATTCATCTCAGCCTGCATACCTTTCCTCATATCACTCTGAGGGGTAACATGACTGCTGACCAATCAAGTGAGAGCAGCTGTCTATAAAGGAGATCAAACTTTACCTGGACTGTTCTTCTGACCCAAACTTCAATGAGGACTAAATACTGATGGCTCACAGCGGGACAGTTACAGATGACACTTACGTTTTAAATGTTTTGTTAAGCTGCTGAGGAGCATGGCTTTTTTTGATCAAAATTAAGCAACTTTAAGTGTGATGACAATGGCCCTTCTCTGATTCAAAGCTCTATTAATGTTGGCAGTTATTTTAAAGATTGATGTTAAGATTTTGTTTCAGTTATCATGGAAAAAAGATGTGGGATCTGGGAAAACATCACATCGCAGCTAGATCTGTCTGTTTCAAAGTTTGTAATAGACACATCCATCTTGCAAAGCTCCTATCAGTGGTCCAGAGGACACGTCCCAATCAGCATCTTTAGAGCTGATAGTGGTGGGAGAAAGAGCAAGATGACTGCTTGTAACCACTTGTACAGAGATAAGCGTAGATATTAGCAGCTTCATAAGAAGTTTAATCAGATCTGGACTTTTCTTTATTAAATGAAAAAAAACAACACTGTCTTGACAGACAGGCTGTATTTACTACATTTCCAAAATATTTTAACATGCATTTTGTTTGATGTGAGCTATTTTTAGACTATATTGTGTAATAAAAAAAAAAAAAACATACAGAACTAAAGAGCACATTGCATGTGCAAACCACATGCTTGTAAGAGGAGGAGGAGTTTATCTGATGACTGTGCACAGAAGCTAACACTATTCATAGACTTCCAGTGTTTGAGCTAAGCTAATTAGCGATGATGAGCTTTGCTGTACACACAGTTGAAAGGAATGGTGTCTATCTGCTTGTCGTGGACTCAGAAATGAGGCAAGACATGAAAACAAAAAAAGGTTGGTGTATTCTGTCAATAAATTGTCCCCAGTTTATTCATAACCAGTTATACTACGCCCACAGGTCTATTAATCAAGCCATTTAAAGAATGCAAAGTTCACAAATATGTTACAACCTCTGGTTGTTTCTGTTTGTTTCAGTGCTTTAAATGTGATTCAGTATTTTATGATCCATTAAAATGAAATTATACCAATGCATATGGTCTTCATTTGTAGTTAATGAACTGTAGTTCCTCTATGACTCTGCAGTGGGCCCTGCACTATCAGATGTGCACAGCCACTCTTTACCACTCTAAAAAACACATCGAAAGAAAGATTTTCTTGCTATGTATGTGTAGTGCTATGTCTAACACCTGTACAACAGCTCCTTTAGGCTTAAAGTTTATGTATTTGAGAAAGTGGATGAAAACCAATATTGATCACTGTCCCTGCTGTGTAATCACATAATTGCAGAAGAGGTTAATTTTTTACAACACCAGTTTTATGTAGAAATTCAAAGAGTCAGAAGAAAAACATCACTTTGTGTAAACAACAGAAATTTAAAACAAAAGACCACATTTGGTCTGGACCAAGTGAATCAGTTTGTTTAGGGTGGTGTGAGAGCTCACATGAACACCAGTTAGGACCCAGAAGCCAAACTTTGGTCTGCTGAAAAACAGGCTTCTCAGCTCACTTCAAGTACACCAGGGTTCTGTTCATGGTGTGAGTGAAAACAATCTTAACTAAACAGGATGAGCCAGCCACAAGGGAGTGAATTGTGGCTTGGATTTGGCCAAGTATTATATCAGAAAAGCTAATCTTTGATGGTGATGATGAATGGCAGAGAGCTGGGCTTGGCACAACTCAATAACAGACATAAAACAAACAGACTTGATGTTCTATCCACTGTATTTGTTTGCCCATCCCAATGTTATGATAACTGAAAATCTGGCTTTATGCTAATGTCTGAGGTTGTTACTGGGCTCTAATTCTAACCAAAAGTTTGATCTGTTGTGGTGGTCTCTCTATGACACATCATGGAGGTAGGGATCCTGTGGCCAGACTTTGGCAAACTTTTCTCTGTCTCTTGGTTTCTTCTTCTCACTAAACCAAAGCGATTTTCATTCACTTTGGTATTTGTTTGATTACACTTGTCACAGTTGCATGTGTGGAGTGTTTTGTGCTCCTTCGATTAGTCTGTAAAGTGACAAAATAAGTCAAGAGAGGCAAAACATGATGGACTTTCTGTTTTGAGGTTGACTTTTCAACAAACCCATCCTCTTTCAGTTAAAAAAACCCAACAAATAAAGGCACCTACAGAACAATTTTATTTATAATTATTAAAGTGTCTATGGTGTGGTTGCACAGTAGGCCATTCCCCTTCCCCAGTAAAGCCCTTAGTACAGCAAGGAGGTTGCTGGTTTGATTCTTGTGTCAGCCAGGGCCTTTCTAAATTGAGTGTATGTTTTCCCGATACATGCTTGGTTCCATTCCTGGTATTCTGGCTTTATAGCCTTGCAGTGTGGATGGATCAGTTTGATTCAGTATCTGCAATTAGAGACAGCCATCTTGCCAAGATCTAATCGAAGAATTGGTTGTGATTGGCCAAAGCAGGAGCAGTAGTAGCAGTTTTATTAGATCTAGACTGCATTTCTCTATCAAATGAAAAATAAAAACACTACAAATTTCCCAATCATTTTTAGATTTCGTTTTACAAAGTGGCATAGTTTCTTACACTGCAGCAGTGGCACCCATCTTCTACATAATGAATGTGATTTACAGAACAATCGTCCAATCATCTGCCAGATATGCTTTTGTAAAGCCAAACACTTTCTCTGAGCTCTTTCCCAGATGGACTGTAATTTGTGAATGGTTGTCTGTCTCTTTATGTGACCCTCCATCGGCTGGCAAACAATCTAAGTTGTACCCTGCCTCATGCCCAATGTCAGCAGGGATAGGCTCCAACCACCCTGCAGCCCCGAAGCTGAAAAGCAGTATACATGATGGATGGAAGTCTGGATCTCTGTTATTGGGCGTATTGTATGTTGTGTATCGAACAATGAACATCGTAAAACAGCTTTTTCGAGTATATTCCTCTGATGCCTTTTTCTGTGAATATTCAGTTGTCTTTGTTGCCTCTCTCCCTGCTTTTAGGGGAACAAGTTTGGCTCAGACAGTGTTTCCAGTGTTGGTCTGCCACCACCCATGTGCATGATAGATGATTTTTCCATGCCCAAAGCTCCATGTCAGTGAAACCTCACTGTGCTGTGTGAAATAAATACCTTTTCTAGGTGTAGCAGTAGCTCTGGGCATCTGCTTTCTCCTCAGCTGTATTTGGCGTGGACTTTCCCCTTCCTCGCAGCAGGTCAGGAAGACATGACCACATGGGTAGCCCAGATACTCATGAGCATCACAACCCCGCCCTTCACTGTGGAGCCGTAAGCCGAGGGCGCAGCAGCTGCAGCACACCTGCCAATCCACACACACAACAGCAGTGCTTATTAATGCAGAGTGTGTCACCGGGGTGCCCTCCATATCTCTCATCACCACCTCGCTTTATTGCTCTCTACTTTATGTCCTGTTTGGTAAACAGCTGAGAAGGAGGAGACGGATGAGCTAAACAGGCTAATGATCACACTGTGAAAGATTTCAGCAGCCGCCTCGAGCTGCAACACATGTCAGAGAAAGAAAACCAGACTTTAACTCAAACAGTGACCTGGCACAATGGTTTGGCTCTGCTGCACTCACACATGAGGAGTTTGCTCCAGGGCCCAAACCACCGGGTTTCCTCTTTGAGAAAAAGTCTCCTGAGCAGAAGCATTATTCTTATTTCCATATGGAAGTATTCACATGTCTGCTGGATGCAAACAGAAATGCCAGACTTTGGCAGGTCTTTACAAATGTAGTTCAACCTGCCTGCCAAAAAACACAAATAAGCAGCCTGAACTTAAAAAAGCCTCTCTGCTGGCACAAAGATCTGAATAAATTCTCAGTCTTGCAAGGCTAACGTGCTTTCAATGGGATGTTGAAACTGTTTAAAAACCAGTCTGGAATAGACATTGTCAACACAAGTATTCCATAGCTCAGTTCTGAACATCTTCTTGGGGTCCAAAACCCTTCAAAAAGCCAAACATGAGATTGTAAGTATCAACCTTAATGTTTCTACCTCAAAAACAGAGACTGAAAGAGTGAGTGCTTACTTTTGCCGATGACATGCAAATGAAAAACAGAACTGTTCCATAGAACTATAAGCCAAAAAAATGCTCAAAGAATACACGAAAAGCTTTAATCCATAACAGTAAGATGTAAAGAACAGTAAGACATATAGGAAGTGTAAATGCTGTAGCTTTAAGACTGTGGCAACTCATTTATATTTGAAAAAATGTTCATTTTTACATTAAAGTGCAACTGAACAGTAAGATCAAGCTGCTGGATGGTGACGTAGGTCGTGCTCATGCCTTACAATTTGGGGCCTTGTTACTTGACGTTCCAAATTTGCATGTGCTCCTTGTGCATGCATGGGTTTTTGTCCAAGTATTCTGGTTTCCTCCTCGAGCCCACATCTAAAAGGAGGACCAGAAAGAATGGCTGAGCAGCAAGCCCCCCACATCTACCAATATTTACTATGAATAATAAATAAATCAATATCCATCCCTCCCTCCATCATCTGTACTGCTGCTTATCCTATTCAGGGCTGCACGGGCCTGGGGCCTGTCCTAGATGACATTTGGTGAGAGGCCGAGCATACTCTCGACCAGTCACTGAGCAATCACAGGACCACATTGAAGACAGACGACCATTTACATCCACAAACATACCTAAGGGCAATTTAGAGTCACCAATTAAGGTGGCATGGGTGACTTAGCCTGATACTGTGAGAGTAAATATATATTAGCACAAGTCCATTTACCATTTACCAATTAACAGAATGAATATGTTTTTGGTCTGTCAGAGTAAGCCATAGTGCCCAGAGAGAACCCAAATGCATGAGGAGAACATGCAAACTCCACACAGTTAGGCCCTGACTGTTTTGGGGTTCAAACTTACAACCTTTTCGCTGTGAGGCCCATACACTTCCTTCTGCACCACCATGACATCCAAATAAATTAAATAAGAAAATAAGGTATAACGCTCAGTGTTAATGTTATTGATTTCAAAGGTTAAATCTAAACAACACAAAATGAACTGACTTCAAGTGCAAAGGTCATCAGTCAGTCTCAGCCTGACTCTGTTATTAAAGAGGAAGACGTAATAACACGTGATCAACACAGAGTATTTTTTAATGAGGAGCCCTTTTCCCCTAAATGTGGGCACCATCCTCTCATTACATCATGTCTCTCGGCCGTGACTCAACCATCCTCTTTGTTCCTCCTGCTGCTCTTCCCTCATCACACGCTGGTAAATGAAGGAAGTCAGTGGTTAATGAAAACAACATTCAGGTAGTTGTCATGGTGGTGAGAGAGTAATGTACCTGATAGGAGTCATCCGTGCACCGGTCATCCTCATTAACTTCACATGTGTCTCCTCCTCTGGCTGACATCATTCCTGATTCACACTGGCTCTCTCTCAGGGAGCTGAGGCAACACTGCTTCTCTGCAACACTGACATATACATGCACATGCTT
This sequence comes from Scarus forsteni, assembly GCA_036419115.1. Classification (NCBI taxonomy): domain Eukaryota; kingdom Metazoa; phylum Chordata; class Actinopteri; order Labriformes; family Labridae; genus Scarus; species Scarus forsteni. The sequence continues at coordinate 4,930,169 of JAZDUH010000152.1, forward strand.
TTATATAATAATGCACCACAGTGGACTAATACTAAAAGAAAACAGTAGACTGTTTAGTAGAAGTGGATGTAGCTAGAGCAACAACACTAATTAGTTTGATCAAAATGGCTGAACATTATTTGTTCTGAATGAAAAGCTTCCATCATAAAAAATTATCAATAGCAAACTACTTTTGCCGGGTTCACAATCAAGCTAAAATTTCAAGCACCACATTCATATATAGGAAAAATAGCCTCTCTGACACATGTTACTGACTTTTTTTGTTTTTTATACACAGATGACAACTAAAATATGCTGCAAACCATTTGACCAACCAACTCTTTAACAACTTAATTTTAAGAATTAAAATTACATCTTTTCTGTTTCCAACTGAAAAACAAAAGATTTTTGTTTTTTATAAGTGATCAAGACACGGAACGAGCATGATGCTTAAAAGTTATAATTCCCTCCACCGATTAAAGTCAAAGGCTACTCTTGAGATTTTTCAAAGCAAGTGAGGTTGCTCGAGGTCGATGTTCTAGTAAGTCTGAGTGCCAATGAAGGAACTTGAGGGGTAGAATCTTGCGGCTGCATCCAGGGATTCTTGCTGATACATAGTAGTACACTGTGCCACTGAAATACTTGTATTTAACCCACTTATAGGTTATAAATAGCCAAATGTGTCAGCTTAAGTCTAGACTATGTATCGTTCTGCCAGCAGCTCCTCTCATTTGATCAGTTAAGAGAGCTGCAGCAGTTCTTTACTGAAGTTAAAAAGTCTTAGCTGTACTGTATATGGAAACAAGTAAGCCATACTGACAGTCTTAACTGAAAATATTTTGTTGATATCTTGTTGCAATAATAATTTAGGGTTGTAAAAGTTCCCAAGGCACACCTGAAATTTTGTGCTCCACCACACCATTTGAGAAACACTGCCCTATAGCATGTCATGCTTCAAACCATAACTCAAACCATATGACTAATAAAAGAGCATCATGCTGTTTTTATCAAACTTCTTTACAACGGACTCTCCCTGTTGACCCTTATGTCCAGTATATATTGGATATGTATGTATGTATGCATAGAGTAAGAAGTTGCATGCAAGGAAGGAGCCAAATGTTGGGCTTGAACCCAGACTGCTGGCAAGGAACATACAGCAGTATATATACAGTATCTACAGAACAGGCCAGAAGTTTGGACACACCTTCTCATGCAATGTGTTTTCTTTATTTTCATCACTATTTACATTGCAGATTCTCACTGAAGGTATCAAAACTATGAATGAACATGTGTGGAATTGTGTACTTAACAACAAAAGTGTGAAATAAATGAAAACATGTCTTTTATTGTAGTTTCGTCAAAGTAACCACCCTTTGCACTGATTACTGCTTTGCAGACTTTTGTCATTCTCTTTATGAGCTTCAACAGATAGCCACCTGAAACGGTTTTCACTTCTCAGGTGTGCCTTTCCAGGTTTAATTAATGGAATTTCTTGCCTTATAAATGGGGTTGGGACCATCAGTTGTGTTGTGCAGTAGTCAGGCTGATGCACAGCCGACAGCCCTATTAGACAACTGTTAGAATTAATATTATGGTAAAAACCAATCAGCTAAGTTAAGAGAAACAAGTTGTCATCATTACTTTAAGAAATAAAGGTCAGTCAATCCGAAAATTGCAGAAACTTTGAATGTGTCCCTGAGGGCAGTCGCAAAAACCATCAAGGGCTACAACGAAACTGGCTCACATGAGGACCGCTCGAGGAAAGTAAGACCAAGAGTCACCTCTGCTGCTGAGAAAGAGTTCATCTGAGTCACCAGCCTCAGAAATCGCAAGTTAACAGCAGCTCAGATTAGAGACCAGATGAATACCACACAGAGCCCCAGCAGCAGACACATCTCTACTACAACTGTTAAGAGGAGAATGCGCGAATCAGGCCTTCATGGTCAAATAGTTGCTAGGAAAGCACTGCTGTGGTGTGTTTGGGTCAAGAAACACAAGGAATGGACATTAGACATTAGACCAGTGGAAATCTGTGCTTTGGTCTGATGAGTCCAAATTTGAGATCTTTGGTTCCAACCGCCGTGTATTTGTGCCATGCAGAAAAGGTGAGCAGATGGATTTTGCATGCCTGGTTCCCATTGTGAAGCATGGAGTCTATGATGTGATGGTGTGGGGCTGCTTTGCTGGTGACACTGTTGAGGATTTATTCAAAATTGAACGCATACTGAACCAGCATGGCTACCACAGCAGCCTGCAGCGACATGCTATCCCATCTGGTTTGCATGTAGTTAGACTATCATTTATTTTTCAACAGGACAATGACCCCAAACACACCTCCAGGCTGTGTAAGGGCTATTTGACCAAGAAGGAGTGCGATGGAGCGCTACTCCAGATGACTGGCCTCCACAGTCACAGGACCAGAGCCCAATCGAGATGGTTTGGGGTGAGCTAGACCACAGAGTGAAGGCAAAAGGGCCAACAAGTGCTCAGCATCTCTGGGAACTCCTTTAAGACTGTTGGATACCATTTCAGGTGACTACCTGTTGAAGCTCATCAAAAGAATGCCAAGAGTGTGCAAAGCAGTAATCAGAGCAAAGTGTGGTTACTTTGAAGAAACTAGAATATAAGACATGTTTTCATTTATTTCACACTTTTTTGTTAAGTACATAATTCCACACATGTTCATTCATAGTTTTGATACCGTCAGTGAGAATCTACAATGTAAATAGTGATGAAAATAAAGAGAAGACATTGAATGAGAAGGTGTGTCCAAACTTTTGGCCTGTACTGTATATCCCAGTTGGGCAAAGTCTGCACCAGTTTGTAACAGTTTGGGACAGTCAGCATGGCATGTTGGCACAAAAATCACAATCAACCCAGGTGCAAACAAGTGTTGTCAACAGCCAGTGAAAGAGAGGGTGGGACTGAGAAAATAGCAAAAGAAGACTATATTTTTTTACTTCTTTTTTTTCTTCTTCCTCCTCTAAATCCTTCCTCCCATCTAAAGGTTTACTGGAGGTCGGAAAACAACAGATTATTGCATTACCACCATCAATGTAATGAATGTATACCGAAAAACATCACAATGGGACATCTTTGCTTTGAACAGATCTGTCAGAGACTTAAAAATCAAAACATAAAATAATCTATAAGCCCTTCTATACAAAATTGTTGTCATGCTGGTTTTTCTTTAACTGGAGAAATGTTTTTTTGCGTCCTTACCATCCATGCAGGGGGATGAATACTATATATGAACACTGATCATTCTTCTGACTGCTGAGATTAAAGGGACTGTGAGGAGAATCCACTACCGGCGACACAAAGACTTTGTTACCCATGAGCACGTGCTGCGACTGTCGTAATGCTGCGTTCCAGTAAACTTGGAACTGGGAGTGACATCATGTCCGACTTATCGGCGTTCCATTTGAAGTTGGAAAAAAACATGCCGATCTACCAGGCTATTGTTAGCTGTTGTTAGCACACCCTGTGTTGTTGTTCACAAATATCACATGAAGAATGTGATTATCACTATGGCAGCATTTTTGTAGATATAAGTCTAACAATTCGATGTATACAGCTGATCTAGAGCGACACACCCCAGTCAGAAGTGCAAATACATTGATTATTACAGGAGCTAAATAACTGTTCAGTGGGGGCATCCATCTTCGATTGTCAACTCAGGGGTGACGAGGTTTCACCAAGTTCCCAGTATGAAATACAGACTGCTGGGGTCGTTCCAGTTGCAGTTTCCTACTCGGAACTCAGAAATTCCTACTTCTGACTACAACTGGAACGCACCAAAAGACAGGACCAAAGCCAAAGCGTGTGTTTGTTGTGATGTAGCTCAGACCTTCCTCAGAACTCTGCATTGCTTTACAACTTCTTTTTTCAACAACTTACAGGATGCAAAGCCACGAGGTAATGTATCTCTTTCTAGTTATGTAGTGGTAGTTTTTGATGTGACAACAAGCAATTTTTGGAAAACTTAGTAAAGTTTTGTAGCCGGCTATGTATCGCTACTTACAGCCTGGTGCTCTAAGACGTGTCCGAATAATATAAATTTGCTCTAGTTTTAATTGTTTTGTTCCCAAAGTTGAGTATCCAGGCCAGTCCAGCCCTGTCCGACCCGACCGCAAAGCTAAGGAATAGCATTTATAGATAACCTATTTTGATGCTATAAAACTCATCTTAAAGTGTGTATTTCAGTCAGGCATATATCTAAAAGTGAACATTTTTTGCAATTACCAAGAAACTCCTCACAGTCCCTTTAATTTAAGACTGACATCAATTTGTAATAAAAAAGTGGCAACTTTGGTTTTCATTAAGTAGTAGCAGGCACAATCTTCTTCAGGTCACATGCCAATGTTACAGGTCTCATGATCTGACTGTTGCACTTGTGCACATCATAGTTCAAAATAAAACATGTAGTCCAGCCCTACCTCAGCTTAGTCACCTACCTGCAAAGGGAGTCCTTGTCATGGCTCTGACTCGGCATGTCATTGCAGTGGTGCTTCTGTGAGGCCCACCTCTGTCCTGCAGCACAGCAGCTCTGCAGCAGGTCCTCAGCTGGGACACCTGGACCTGCAGCACAGACATGCAGGTATGTATACATGAGCACATGGCAGAGTGATGGAGTAAAAATAGCTCTGCAGTAAATCCTTTGAGTCTGCAGAGTTAAGACAGAAGCCCAAGGAGTTCAGTGAATACAGAGAGCAGCCTGACAGAAACATGTGGTAGACTGCAGACGGCCTCAACAGTGCCTTTAACATTTCTACAGCTGAGTAAAGAATGAAGTCACGTAAGCAGAATACAGTAGCCCATTTAATGACTGGAAACTTCTCTTCATTCAGGCCTGAGGAGAGTTGCAGTTTAAGTGAGTAAATAAGTGGAACAGCAGATATGACGGTGAAAAATAATTGTGACAAATCGATGCTGACATTAAAAATAGCCATAATTGAGCAGCAAAGTGGAGAAAGGGATTTGGGGAGTTGTGAGGTCAGGAAGTGTGAGTCCCATTTAAATGTTTTACAGACATTGGAAAACTTTGGTGGGATGTTTGAAACTCTAACTACTAAGCTGTAACTAAAGATTAACAAATGAGACAAAGCCTGTTTGATTTTAAATTAGAGGTGTTTTGCTGGCTTAATGCTCTCAATAAAATCCAAAACCTGCTTAAGTGTTGGTGTTGAGTCCAATCTTTGCCGTACCTCTCTTAAGCATTTATGTGTGTTGAATGTTGTGGAGGTGTTAAAACCACAATCTTAGGCCAATAGAAGCCTCTGAACCATTTTTAACCCACCAGCACCAAATGCTATTGATAAAATTGGGTATGACCCTCATTCGAACACGCAGCTTGACTCCATTTTCTTCTGTGGTTGTTGGCGTTTCCATCTTTGTTTAAAATTATACATATACAGTCACTAGTCATTGGGCAGGAAGCATTATGCACTGTCAAATTAAGCCACAGTTTTAACTGGTTATTTTTTCTTCACTTTTTGGTCGTCTTTGTTATCGTTTATGTTGACTGCCTCTAGGAGAGGATAACCTCTTTGACCTGCAAGACTTAATGAGCAAGGCTTGGATTAGTTATACAAAAAGACAGGTGATATCAAGTCCTTCGGATATGTCACATCAATTCTCAACTTGCATACATTTTTCATTTTCACTCCTGTTTATGTAGAATTTTAAAGGAGACATATCATGCTGATGCATGATTTAATACTTACATATAATATAATAAATTCGAAAACAAGACCTTACACCCCCTTAATTTTCAAAAAATTAGGTATTGTATTTTTTCTGATATCCTAGAACGAGATTTGATGCCTCTGAAAATAGGTCATTGCGAGATGTCCGCGAGATTTAAATCGTCGTGACGACACGAGGTACCTTTCTTTTTATTGGAGTAATCTGATAAAACAGCAGTATATAGCAGTATATTCAAGCTTTTTGTGGTTCACATATATGTGTGTGTGTATGTATATATATGTATGTATATGTATATATGTATATATATGTATATACATATATATATATATATATATATATATATATATATATATATATATATATATACATATATATATATATATACATATATATATATATATATATATACATATATATACATATATATATATATATATATATATATATATATATATATATATATATATATATATATATATATATATATATATATATATATATATATATATATATATATATATATATATATATATATATATATATATATATATATATATATATATATATATATATATATATATATATATCTGTATATATATATATACATATATATGATCACAGCATCCTTGAATTTTTTGATATCATTGGCTCTGTTTTTAGTTATTCCGTCCACCTCCTTATCTCAGGCCCATGTGACAACCAGATCTGGACTTACCCTTTACCTTCTGATTCATGGTATAGTACTACATGTCACTTACGACCAGCTTGACTCATTGAGTTTTGACTTAATGTCGATGACAGAAAGAGCCTTTGTATACACCAGTTGCTTTTTTAAATTTTACTTATTCAATTTTGCATTGGCAGCCCTCACAACCCCAATCACTTCTTACAATGGCTTAATATTTGCATTTATCTATGAAAATATTAACCAGAAAACATAATCTAATTTTAAAGTGGAGCTAATTTAGAACCCTCTCGAAGTTGAAGGATCAAACTCCAGCTGTCACATATTGATGTGTCCTAGGGCAACACACTTAGCCCCAAACTTCTCCCACGGCTGTATCAGTGCTGTTTAAATGTGAGTGAATGTGGATGTGTAATATAATACTGACCATCATTCAGATCTGGTCTGGTTGGACTGCTCATTAATTTTTACTGTAAAAGTTAAAGTTGAAAGTTAAAAGTATTCATGAACAGCCTCAGCATTGTCCCTAGATTTAACATTTTCACATTATTTCCTGAAATCCATTGTATTCACTGTGCAAGTATAGTAAGTATGAACTATGCTAATCCCATTCTGCACAGTTTTTACTCAGATAAAATAAAGAGGTTTGCAGCCCAGAGTGCCTGAAATAGCTGAACTTCTGAAACTTTCTTTTATTTCACTTGGCTGCATTCAGCTTCATCTCAGTCTCTGCTGGTTTAAAGATCAGTAAACAGCATTTAAAGCTCAGGCTGCCTTTCCATAATCCATCAGCTCTGTCTTCAAAAACATTGACTCAACTGGGAAGAGAAGATTGTTAAAAGAACAGAGTAATTTAATTCAAGTTCCAAGACAAATATGTTTCAATAAGTGATACAGTATCATTATAGAACTCACATCCTCATGAAGATCTACCTGTTAAAGAGCACACTTTAATGTTGGATGATGACACATCTATGTTTTATTAATGCAATGAGTGGGATCTGTTTCTAATCCTATAAAGAAACAAGGTACAGGTATGAGCTTTCTTCTTTTGAATACACATGTAAATTTGAGGTTGACTGAAAACATTCAAAAGAAAAAAGACTGAGCAAACTAGAAAATTCTGATCCAAAATGGTTTTTGTACAAGAAACAAAGGCAGTAAATCCAAAGTCTTATCAGCACAGGTTCAAAACCCCACAGCAACTCCAAATGGTAAGTTGGAAGCTCTGTACATTTCCCACTGTTATGTGAAGTCCCTCTCAGAAGTTCTTGCCAAAAGCCAAACATGTGGTCAACTGGAGGGTCACATGGAGCTCAACCCTCAGGAGAAGCACAAAGGGTTCACAGCTTTTTGATAGCTCTCATGCAACATCATGCACTGACAGGACGCCCTCCTGCTGGGCAAGAAAGACTTACATCTATGGAGAAGTTAAAAGAGTTTTTTTATTTGTTTTACTGACCTATGAGAAGATAGGAATAAACAAACTTTGTTTTGCTTTTTTTGAAAGTGTGATTAGTTCAGACTGGGAGGAAAGCTCATGGCATGGACCAAAGAACTGAACTCTATTCTACTAAAAAATAGGGGTCTCGGCTTGCTCCCTTGCAGACCAGAACTCTGTCTGCAGTGGGTGTGAAAATGATCCAAATCTAGCAAGGCACGCCGACAAAAGGGAGTGAATTGTGGCCTGGATTTTGCCAAAAAAAAAAAACACAACAAAAATAGCTAACATCATGTTTACAAGTATTATCAGTAAAGTGCAGCTCACATTAACCTTGCAAGCGCCTCGAGCCCCGGTCCTCTGAACAAGTTCCCTTCTACACATCCATGCAGAATATGTTTATTAATTGCTGCTGTGAATATTAACGGTAACACCAGATGCAGCTACTGGGTCTGTGTACTTTCAGACTACTTCAAGCAAAATTACGTCATTGCTTGAGGCCAGTTGTGTAATCAAAGATTATGATGCAACAAAAGTGGCATGGCAGAAAAAAAGACTGCACGTGCAGCCCAAACTGCTGACAGGAGGATAGAGAACACAATATTTGATAAGTTCTGGTCTGTGACAGCAAACACTGTCACATTGTACCATATAGGTACAGTATGACAGCAAACCAAATCATGAAAAAATATTGCAATTTTCACCCCCAAACCAAACTAAAACTTCAGTTGTGAAATTAACTTAGAGTTACAAAGACAGAAGCACCAAATGAATGTCTCCTAACCCTGACATCATTTATCTGCATTGACTCAACCAGACTATTATTATGACAGTCTTTTGAGAGCACCAGTCGCTGCCACGGCATCCCCAACGATCTTGGAAAGCTATTAGTGAAAATGTGGAAAACTGCCTTGTAATGCAAAAGTAAATAAAAAATCCATTTATTATTATTTTTTTTATTTAAGCTTTTATCTTGTTCTTAGATGGACGGCCTGACAGTCCAACAGACTGTAGACTACAAAGTTTGATGGGAACCCAGTGTTCTTAAGACAGTGTTTCTCCATCTCAGACATTTAGACTTATTGTGATTCAGTATACCCGCAGACTGGAGAGCAGAGGAAACTGTAAATTAACACACACACTGTCAGTAGTTAAACTCACCACAACACAGGATCAGAGAGCCATGGGCCTGTTTTTAAACCCTTTCATGCACGGAGGCCGCTACTGTAGACAGATATTTGGAATAAATTTATACCTTTTAGGTTGCAGCACCATGTCCAACAGCCAGGTGGGAAATTCCCAAACTCTTGCCTTAAGTTTAGTAAATATGTTGTCTTTTCACATTTTTATCACATTGAGATATTTCATCATAAATCCAAAAAAGCCAGCGAAGGACAAACTGGACATCAAGCCTGCATTCAGATTTCACACTTTTTTATTTTTTATTTTAAATTTTGGTGTGATTCACAAAAGAACAGTTGGATTCAGCAGTAATACCTATACTTCAGATTTATCCTTTAAAATATACTCTTAATGTTTGTCAAAGACATTTGTGGATCTGTATTAAGTTCCACTAAATTACTTTTATAACGTTTATGATGTATCCACTGTGGTGGGCAGATGCATAACTCCCTCAAATATAACAATGAAAAAAGTAAAAATGATTTTTAACTTGTTTGAAAGTAAAAACAATTAAAAGTTATCTAGTGATTCATGCATGAAAGGGCTAAACCCCATTAAAGAGACACTCATCTGGACTCACTGTGTTTTTATCAGCTGCCTAACAAAGACATTTAGGAATGTACTTGGTCACTAAATCAACCGCTACACCTTACTGATAATATTTTATAAGTCTTAACCTCTTTTCTGGATCTTTTATAGCAAGTTGAGTGTCTTGTGCGCCTCAACTAACTTCAGGTCAAACACATCATGAACAACTTTCTCCAGAGCACAGGTTTAAGAGTGTATCAGTACACAGTGGTGACAAGGACAGAGAGTCTGAGTGTGAAGTCTGTGCAGTTGAGTATTCAACATCCTGCTACCCTTTAAACAAAATAACTTTTGATCCAAGGCATTCAAAAGAGTGTAATCAAGGTAATAATTATGTCACCAACAGCCACAATGATCTCTGGTCCATTACTGCAGAATTTAGGACTGTTCTTCCTTAAATCTAGTTGGATCTGTAGTTCGAGTGAATATTAATTTCTTTGAATACTGCCTGTGACACTCCATTCACAAAACCTTGCTCATGTGGACAGAAGTATGTATGTACATGAAACACACAATGTACCCAAAACCTGCTTCTGTTGCATAGGCATGAATATGACTCACGACCATGAGGTCTTAAAAAGTTCAACAAAAACTGTCAAAATGTCATATCAAACAAACTAAGGAATAAAACAGTGAGGACAGTGAAGGCTTCTTTGAATTAAAATTGTTGAAGCAGTTCAAATGCTTTCCATCATCTCTGCCTGTTATTTAGATCAAAAAATAAGGCACATCCGTCCACTGAAGGGGCTCCCATAGGGTTCGCCTGGACTGATTAGCACGGCCTCACACTGCTCAACCATCATTACTCTGTCTGGACAAACACAGGCTGCTCTCACACCACACTGAGACACGTGTCGGACACATCCGAGAATGTATGACCACATCCAGACACCAACAAGCACGTCATATGATTAATGTGTGCAGTCACCGATGTGTCTGTAGGTACTAATGAGCACAAGGATCCACACATTTTAGGATTGTCCTGCTGGTATCAAGACTTCCAGGTGTATGAATGAATAAATTGCCCCCAAAGGAGTTTTTCTTGCCAAAATAGCATAGAAACACAACCACAAAAGGCATCAACAACCACACAGGACAGCACATAACATGAAACTGTTATTCAATAATATACCAAAATCTTTGTCCTGTTTATCACAATCCAGTCTAATTTCTTATAATTTTGAAGGGACACTGCTCTTCTCCACTGAAAACAAAAGATGAACACACTGTCAATGGTGCTTTTGAAAAAAAAGTTTCAGCATGGTTTAAGTTCCTCAGTTTCCTTAAAAAAATTAAAGAACTGCTGGAACTTTGCAATCGTCAACAGGTCAGCTAATTCAGTCTGTTAAATGAGCCTTTTCTCTAATGTAACATGTAACCACTTAAAACTTCCTTACTTTCCCTGATAAGGTCTTAGCTGATCCCTAACAGGTCAGTGTCAGGGCCTGCTAACCCTGACAGTCATAGGTTGTAAACCCTAGGCCACATTTGGGTGAGTTTGTAAAGCCAATTTTTTTTTATTTGGCAGCTGAATTATTAACCAAGAAAAAGGTTGAGGCTATGTCATCAAGTGAGGGAAGCTGTAAGTTGGCTGATAAGAAACTACTGATTGTCTGGAAGTTGACAGGCAGCTGAGGGGTAAGGGACGATGGAAGGAGTTGTATATATTTTTATTCGTACTCCATCTTCAGCTGTGTTTGCACAGAAGATACCGTCATCAATATTGGCTCAATCATCAGCCAGCTTATTTCAAACTTGAATAGTTCTGAGAATTTGCACTTGTGAGCCAATTGAACATGCTGCATTATCATTATCTGTCTGTTTAAGATATGACAAGTACAATTTTCAGAAAATTAGAAACAGTTTTTCAGACTAATTATAGGTTAAATATATTGAACTTAGCTGACAACTTACAATAATGAGTTTTCAAAAGGTACAGTTTGAGTCAGTGTTTTTACTGTTTTGGTCCAGTTGAATTTCTATCTTGTACCTCTCAGCTAAAATCCTCTGCTGAATGCATAAAAGACATGAAGACACAATCAAGATGATCAGCTGAAGTACAAGTTGAGCACCAGAATGGAGAAGAAAGCTAATTTGAGATAATCTGAACATGGCATGGTTGAAGGTGCCAGACAGTCTCGTCTGAGTAGTTCAGAAACTGCTGATCTGCATGGATTTTCAAACAGCCATCTCGAGGGTTTACAGAGAGCAGTTCAAACAGTCTTTTGGGTTGTGGGGGGAGTGAGAGACATGGTACACCCTGAACCGGTCGTCAGCCAATAGCATGTTTTTTTTATCTTTAATTAAAGAATCTTAGGTGAATATAAGGGACATATGAGAACATAGCCCAAGGTCAGCTTCTATGGCATAAGTTTGTCGAAAGAGTAAGTAAGCAAAAATCAACAAAGTATTAAAAAACGCATTAAGACAAAAAAAAAAAAAAAACACTGGAATGTAACGGATGAGAGGTGTGAGATGGAGGTAAGTTTAATCAAATGTCTACAAAACCCTTTAAATGAATCACAAGCCCAGAAAAAAACACAATCACCTTGCTTTCATCGGAGAAAAACCTTTCTGCTGGACTCTAATCAACATAAAAAAAGATGAATTCCCTCTTTCCCACTCTGAGTGCTTTCTTTTCAACATGTTTATTTGTGCACTCAGTATGAATGGATCCTCGGGGCACTCAAGGCATTTTGGGACTGTCATTTTTATAATATAATAATACAAGCAAGCCAGGGAGGGTAATGGCTCAGAACAGTGTCAGGATGCTAACTGCCTCCACTCTCTCTGCTCTGGGACAGTCACAAGCCTTCCTTGCTTTGAAAAACATCATGACGGTCATTAATCAATATGATTACAACACAAATAAAGCAACTGAGTGGAACTGATGCCCTCAATCTGCACAATAGTATGAGTAGACTGTCAGAATTATGCACTACACCAGTGGCTCCAAACTTTTCACAGCCAGAACCCCTTCACACATTTGACCTCCAGCCATGTACTCTCTACTCTCATGCACTTATTGCAGCTAGAAAAAGAAACATCAGCAAGCCTGGCACCAACTCCTACATTTAACATGCATAACATACAAATATAATCTCAATTTGGGAATCACTGCACAACACAAGGCACTGCAGTAAAGCTGGAGTTTCAGAATCCAGTTGATCTTATTCTGGCTTCAAAATTGTGAACAAATAGAATCTTGTTGAGTTAGTGTAAGGAAATGTCCTGTAGTTGTCTGATGGATGGGTTATATGTAGGGATGTATACCGTGGACTGGTACTTTCATGTACCGGTCCACAGCTGGGTCAGTACCCGGAGACCGTTAAGAATCTGGAAAAACGGTACCGTTATCGGTACTTAAACGTCTCTTTAACTGTCATGTAGTTATGACTAAGCGCTAAGCGCTCGAAGGTTGGGCTCACTTTAGCAAAGTTAATGAAAACTCGGCCCGATGCAATCTTTGTCAGAGAGAAGTTGCGTCCAAGGGGGGAAATACGAGCAACATCACCAAACACTTGGATCGCGCGCATAGTATAAAGCTAAAGGAGTGTGGACTTTTTGATTGCTATAGCAACACGAGTAGAGTTAGCAGCCCGGCTAACACTAAAGCCCCTTTGGTAAAAACCCTGCCGAAAACAACACAGTCACACGGGGTTAAACTCTTGATGAAGCGCCGCTGCACTCAGGTGTATAACTTGGATGAAAAGCCGACGGTACAGCTCTCTTCAGATGAATCAGAGCTACAGTATTAATGCTCGCTCGGAGCGGAAACTCTTTGTTTAGTGAGGTCAAGAGAACACCGGATGTGCGTGAGGGTCAAGCCGCGCTCACAGCGCCCTCTGTTGGATGAAATGGTCCACTGCTCCAGGCGCCCTGGTGTGCTGCTACACTCAATATTTTACATTCGATTATTTATTTACTATTCAGTTGCGGATATTTATCCCCATCTTCGAACGGTTATTCAAATATTGAGTATAAAGAGAGAGCCCTAGTAGTCATCATTACAGCATCAGCTTTAGCAGCACAAGATATATGGGTCTGCCTGTACATGCAGTCTGTTGGGTGGCATGAAGGGGTTTTGCCATCTCATTAGCTTTCTTTTTGCCTCTGAGAAGCATTTGTAATACATTACTTCTATTCTGTTGAAGCTTTATTATTACCTTGTGGTAATAAACAAAGGTTGAATCTTTTAATATCTTGTAAAGTCTTTATTTTTTACACAAAATTACGGTATCACATACGGTATCGATACCGATAAGGAGTATCGGTATCTGTATTGGTATCGATAAAATCATAACGATATACATCCCTAGTTATACGCTTATTCATTTGTTTATTATATTAAAGTTGACCAGTTTGAAATACCAGAAAACATTTCCATTTACAATGTTTGTCTCATCAGGTGACGACGGCTGCTGCCCAAACTTACACAGTGCTATACTGAGGTAATCAGTGCGCTCTGAGGGCTTACGATTGACCCTCTTATCCCTGGTAAGTCTTCCTTTAGATAGCTTTTTGGGAACCCATCTTATGATATTTGTGTTTATTCACTTTCTCCCTGTATTGATATTGTTTTCTTTCTCTCACACACCTGGAGCAGCATCCTGCAGAGGCGAACAGACAGCGGGAGGTGTGATCCCCTTGTCAGAAAATTTGACAGGAGGGTCACACCTCCGTAACACCAGCTGATTTAACATGTCACTATCATCTGGTGACACTTCGGAGGAAGGCGGATGTTTCTGCTGAAACATGACAAGGTACGTGAAAAATCTGCATGTCTGAGATAAAAGAAAGAAAACTACATCTATGTAATTTGAAGACATAATGAACACCATTCAATTATGTCTTCCTATATTGTTCATGCTGTTTGAGACCTTTACTCAGTGACAAGCCCAGTGCAGAAAAAAGACTGTAGAATGAATGCAGAGTTGTTGAAAAACTGGCACTGAGCGGCACTGGACTGGGCAATTACCACAAAGATAACCAATCTCTCAATCAGAGCAGACTAAGCTCACATGGAGAAGGGACCCATCAAGATCTCCATCAGACCATCTCAGGCTATGTTTACACGGAGACTCTGTGACTTAAAACCCAAACATTTTCCTTTTGTGTATTCAAAGTTGATCTGCATTCAAACGGAGACGCTGGAGAAAGATGAAACTGCTGTAGTATGCATGTCGGTTCAGTAGATGGCGGTGTATGCTGGCAGAGAGGCAGTGCTGCTACAATACATGAATGAAGAAGAAAAACTTTCACAAACAACAATTGCAAGTGGACAGACAAAGACACAATAGTTTCTTTTCTGGACAACAAATCAGTCCGGACAACAAATCTGTCTGGCCAGTTTTGTCTGAATAACAAACCGAGCACAGTAAGTGGCACACGTTACTTGTAGATGGCCAAAGCTGTTGTTGTTCCTGGTATGCCTGCACAGCCTTCATGTGAAAGAGTACAGTGCATGCAATGACATTAGTGTTTCACCATGAAACACTCTGATTTGGGTTTACATAGCGCAGCATGGAGGAGCGTATTGAAAACTCTCCAGTCTGGAGCCTGGTTTCAAAAGCTTCCAGATTTGGGCAATCTGCATTGAGGTCCCATGTAACCGCAAGGCTGAAACACAATGAAAACTTATCAGACTTGACCGCTTTAGGCCTTGTGTAAATGCCCCCTCAGACTTACTGAGAGAAATTTTGAAAGATCAGGACCTTTCAAAAGTGTATCCAGCAGGGTATTGACATTTATTACAGGCCAATCATATAATTGTATTGACAAAATGTGAGTCACTTAATCAAACATATTCTCGACAAAACACGTCAGAGGAGCAAAAGTTTGATTTATATTGCGAAATGCTTTCAGTGTTGTTGTTGTTTATTCACTTTAATAAAGAAATGGTGTCCAGATCGGACAAATCTACTATGTAAGCTGATGGCATTAATGCCAAATCTGAACGAGCTGTCACTTCCTGCTGTTGTCTCACTGTTAGCTCCCTCCTGTTCCTGCTTTAAGGGAAACTGTTTGATCTGCCTGATTACAGACACTGAATCAGGAGCATTGAGCTGCATTGCAAGGTTATATACCAACACTCGATTAGGCAATAAATTTGCTTTTTTGGGCTACTATCTTAAAAGTGTAAAAAATTACATATTGCTGCTTTAAAGTTAGCATGTGAACCCAAATATTTTTTTCAAAACTATAATATGAAGTATTTTAAAATAATAACATAAATTAGAAACTTTACCATTACAAAAATAACAGATAACAGACAAAGGGTAAAAGAAAACATTCACTGAGACTGAAGTCTTGGAATTTAGAGAAGAAAAGTTTTTTCTCCTCATCAAAGTAAACTCTTAACACTGAAAGTGTCAGAAATGACTCAATAGCCTAAAAAAAGCCAAAATGAAATCTTTAGCTCTTGACTACTCGTAGATGACTCAGATTTAGTCCCCGCTTTGCTCTTCCTGCTGTGGTCCCTCGTAGATGCCTGACCCCTTGCCCACCCATGTCCCACTCTGGGTGATCACTTCCAGTTTGAGAGCACAGCTTATTGATTCAACATTGTGTCCCATATTGACTTTTATCAAAACTCTATCTTTTACTCAGAAAGGATGTGCTATTTTTGCTCTTTTCATTCTTCAGCAGTCGGCACTTAAATGATTCACTTACCACATTTACAGCAACTACAGCAACTTCCCTGATTTCTGAACTCAGGGTGCACAATGCTGTATGTCAGATCCAACCTGAAGCACATAGTACATACTAGGTGTCATGATCCTGTATCTCTTTGTTAAGTTCCCTCCTTTTTTCCATGTTTCATGTTTTGTCTTGTGCTTCTTGTTTATTTTGAAAAGTCTAAACCTTGACTCTGTTCTCAGGTTTGCTTCATGAGTGGTCTTGTCACACCTGCCTCCTGATTGTTCCTCCCCTACTGTGTCTAACCTCATGTCTCCCTTTGACCTGTACCTGACCTGCTTTTATTGGGTAAACAGTGAAGTAACACATTACCACTGAAAATGTGGCAAAGACACATTGTTCCTTTTTCATTTGAATTCTACTTTCCTGACCAACAGATCTGACACCCATGCTGCCTTCTCACACAAGTGTTGCCAAGTCCTCTCATTATAAGCGTCTTTGGGCCTGTTTATCTCTAAAACTTCATGCAAATCTTGGAAGTCGTGGCCACGAGTTGCAGTTTTTCGATCTTGCTTTTTAACGTGCAGTTGTTCATTGGGCTCTTCTGTCTGTGTGAATCCCCTTGATTATTCATCTCCCAGCTCCCCACAATAAAGCAAAACACACATGAGGTAGGCAGTTTGCCTTTCCATTTCCTTGTTTCCTGGTTATTGCTAACCTAACACCAGATGAACAGTTCCACACATCCGCCATTGAAATATTTCACTCATCCATCTGGGAAAGAGCTGTTTGAAAATGTTTCAGGGGCAGAACCATCAAAAATAACAGCAGCTTGTGATGCTACCTAGCTACCTAGCTAATGGCTAACAATAGTTTAGCCGGCTAGCAACTAACAACAGTTAGCTTAAACTACCTTAGACTATCATCTTAGAATAATCATACCGCACAGATGTATCATTTTACACTTGTATGGGATATTAACCTCAAAGAAAATCTGTACCAAGTTTTCTCTGTAAACTTCTGAGGAGAGCAGATTTTGCTAAGTGACCATGACAACAATAGACTACCAGCATGCCCATGGAGGATTTCTGCATTATCTCCTAGTTTCCCAGCAGTGATACCCAGTCAGGACAAGAGGAAAAACATATCTTATAAGACAAGCTTCAAGAGACATTCTTTCCGCCTCTTTTAAAGAAAAATTGAGTCCATTTCTGATCAAAAAAAGACTGCAGAAGTTGAGACCGCCTCAGAAGCTGCCATTGTTTTCAAACATGCAGTCACTTCCTAGTGTTGCCACGTCTGCAGCGCTCACATCTCTTCCCTTGATTGGCCCGTTAAGCGTTTAGCTAAGTGAAGTCGTTGGACAATGGAGGTTGGCAAGACGGACATGACAGACATGCAGAGGAATATGTGATCTGAGTCAGTTATGTCCAGATAAACTTTATATTTCTGAAAAGTTAAGGCACTTAAAAACATGTTAAGGTAGCACACTCTTAAACTGAGGTATTATTCTTTTGATGGAAGCTCTTGTAGGTGGAGAAAATACCCTTTGTATTTGGTACAATACTTACCTGTTTGCGGCTAGTTCTGCGTAACAGAGTCTTACAGACTGTTTCTTAGTGAGGCAGAGGAGAGAACTTTCTACTGTATCAGATGTAGGCCTACTTAGTGGCTATATGGAGCTCATACAACCCCACTTCAAAAAAAAGGAACTATCCCTTTAATATAGTTTATACTGCATTAAAAAAAACAATTGCATGATCATGCACACATCAATTTACTTCATAGATCAGTTTAAAAAATAGCCTTCTCCTATAAAATATCTACTTATCTCTGTTGTCTTAGGCCACATTTTTGTATTTACAATTATGAACAACCAGAACAAACCTGCTTTAGTCACACTGCCCAAGGGTCGGTCCAACTATTGTTTAGAATACTCCACAGTTATGAAATCACCAAATGACCACAGTCATATGCAAAAGCAAATCTCTTTGCACAGCTTCACATCCAGTCCCTCCAGGGTCTAATCTATAAAGCAGATGGGAGTATAATGGACTGTCGGCCTGCAAAGAGAGTCCTTGCACCAAATAAAGGCTGTCCCTGAAATAGATGGTCTCACTTAAAGAGAAAAAAACATGTACGGTACAACACCAACCTCTCCTTGTCTCACTCTGTCTCCCTCAGGGCTAAAACCACAAATACACTTTTAAATTACTCAATGTATCAAATGTATGAAGTGGTTTTGTTATTCTTCTGAGAACTACTCCTCTCTACCTCAAATGTCTAATCTCTTGCACTGCCCAGCGTGCCAATCCGGCCTCCCACCACTCGTCAGTCCTTTTCATGTCTGGCAATCCATCAGTCCTGACGCCCGTCCACAGAGGCACCCTGCTCGCAGCTGCCTCATGAAATGTCTGCTGCTGTTTCCTGTGCAGAAGGAAACAGCAGGATGGCTCAAACTGTGAGATCAGAATTTGCCTTCAAATTGTTTCACCTTTGATATGCAGGCAGGTTTAATGAGGGCAAGTGCTGGTGCAGCTTAAAAGGTTAGTTTTTTGAAGTTGGCTTGTTTGAGGCATTTAAAAATAGTCAGCTAAGGGCGTCCAGTACTGCATCTTTAAGGAGAACAAGCTGAAATGACTGGTAAGGTACACTTCTGTTTGCACTATTGTGTGAGTTTTACATAACAAGAAAAAAAAACTAATTTAACTGTGTTTGATCAAATGTACAACTGGGTGAAATATTTTAGATGCCTTTTTTTTTCTCTCGAGGAAGTCTGTGTTTGGTACTATTTTTTAACCCTTTAACTTTATGCTTATCTGTTTAGAAGAGGTCAGTAAATTCAGGAATAATTAATGTGTTAGAAAAAAACCCATAACATATCAATTTTTGTTTCTGTCAATGTTTGAGGATACAGAAAAAACTGCAAACAAACCATAAGAACAGATATTTTCTATGTATGAGATTAGAGGTTTGAACGGCTAAAAGCTAATATTATAATCATAATTACTTTGGATACTTGCAATTTACATACAGATCCCAGACATTTGTCCCCTCTCTCCCCAACCAGATGAATCTCATTTCGAATATGTTTTCTTCTATATACTAACTCGTGCATCTGCAGTAAGAGGAACGTCATCATTGTCTGACTCAAAATCACTCATATTTAGTATGTTAGTTTCCTCTGCTGTTGTTGTGTCTCCCTTAGTCCATAAAGTGAAATAGCTAAGCAGCAAAATCAATGAACATAGGTAACGATTTTTGATTGTAAAATAGGGACAAACACAGACTTCCTGAAGGAAAGGAAATGCTCCAATTTGCTTTTTCTCAATCGTACAGTCACCCTCATAAGTTTGTGGCTCGTTTTCATGTAAAACTTAGACACTTAGGCGAAAGAACTGCACTGGTTCACAGCAGTGGATCTTACTGGTGGTCTGGAGCAGCCCTGCTTGGAGCCCTCTCTGCACACTTTATTGACTATTGTCTGTGCTGCGTGCATAGTAAAATGTTTAGGTACCTGATTTCAGTTTGTTAAAATAGGGACTATTCCAAATCGGGACAAGTCAGCATTTTGTCATATTTGTTGGATCACTGGACACTGAGGACATGATAGTTCCTGCTAACAGAAAATGTGTTGTCACCTAAGAGTCTTTAGACTTGAGATAAGCGATAAAAATGGGATTGTATCTTTTCAGTCAATTTTTCATTCATGTCTAGTAATGCACACTAAAATTTTACCTAAAACTATATTAGCTTTGAAATAATTATTCTTTATTATTATTAAAGGTGCTCTGAGGAGAATCTATTACCGGCAACATTAAGACTCTGCTACCCATGAGCACGGATAGCATGGCGACTGTCGTAATGCTGCGTTCCAGTAACCTCAGAACTAGGAGTGACATCATCTCTGACTTATAGGCGTTCCAGTTGAAGTCGGAAAAAAACATGCCGATCTTCCAGGCTATTGTTAGCTGTTGTTAGCGTGCCCTGAGTTGTTGTTCACAAATATCACATGAAGAATGTGATTATCACTATGGCAGCATTTTCTTGTAAATATAAGTCTAACAATACTATGTATACAGCTGATCTAGAGTGACACACCCCAGTCAGAAGTGCAAATAAAGTGATTATAACAGGAGCTAAATAACTGTTCACACCGGGGGCATCCATCTTCGATTGTCAACTCGGGGGTGGCGAGGTTTCACCGAGTTCCCAGTAGGAAATTCCGACTTCGGGGGACGTTCCAGTTGCAGTTTCCTACTCGGAACCCGGAAATTCCAACTACTGACTACAACTGGAACGCATCAAAAGATGTGACCCAAGCCAAGGCATGTGTTTGTTGTGATGCTAATAAATGCAGCTCGGACCTTCCTCCGAATTCTACATTGCTTTACAACTTCTTTTTTCAACAGCTTACAGGATGCAAAGTGACGAGGTAATGCATCTCTTTCTAGTTTCGTAAAGGTAGTTTTTGATGTGTGACAACAAGCAGTTTTTGGAAAACTTATTATCGTAGTTTTGTAGCCGGCTATATATCACTACTTACAGCCGGTGCTCTAGGATGTGTCCGAATAATATAAATTTGCTCTAGTTTTAATTGTCTTGTTCCCGAAGTTGAGTATCCAGGCCAGTCCAGCCCTGTCCGACCCGACCGCGAAGCTAAGGAATAGCTTTTATAGATAACCTATTTTGATGGTATAAAACTCATCTTAAAGTGTGTATTTTGATCAGGCATATCTCTAAAAGTGAGACTTTTTTTAATTACTCAGAAACTCCTCACAGTCCCTTTAAGTTCAGTTATACAAATTTAAATTCAACATGTAATGTTTTCAACACTAGCTTTACTTATAAATGGGATGTTACAAAAGTAATAATTCTTTCTGTCAATTTCCAAAGCATAATTCAAATCTCTCTTTTTACAAATAAATAAAACATGAAGATAAAAGTAAAAATCTGCAAAATGCACAATATCAGCAATGGTTAATCACCTAGGCCAGTTCTTGTTCAACCCCTAAGCAAAACATAGAAAAAAGTGTTTTTGTTGTTTTCTTGTACATGTATGTTGGACACCGTCTCACTGTCAGGAGTTATTTTTTCTCAAAGCTGGTGCATCAAGTGAGATGATTCAGCAAAGAGTAGCTCACCAAGAAAAGTCTGAGTGAGATCAGAGCTGAAGTCCATTGTGGCCTTCAAGCAGAGTTTAAAAAGAGCAGCAAACCTGGTAACAAAATGCCGGTCTCTCTTTATCAGATCGACCTCTAACACCTGCCAGTTAGACCACCTCACTTGGAAAAGAATCAGTTTGAAAAAGAAAGTTAAATAAATCCACGAGGAATAGTTTTCTGAACCATTCAGCTGTCAGTGGACACATTTACTGAGAGAAATAAAAACACTCCTTTTATCGTACCCTGGAGCAGGTTATTGTGGCTGCAGCTTGCCAAAGTGCTTCCACAGAAGGTGAGAAAAAGTAAAAGATGAAGGTTTGCTTTGAAAAATTGGCTACTTGGATTTTCTATTTGGGAGAAAAAACAACTTCTCCAGGCGTTCCATGCATCCCAGTGAACGGTATGACTCCAGGCTCAAAGAGAGATGTGCAGATATCAACCCTCTGTCTGTGCATTGAGAGCTGAGCTGGATCCAGGATGTTCTTATCTTAACTGAGCAGACTGGAAAGTTGGAACCTCTCTGTCTCTTTTACCTACTATACCTGAGGAGACTCATAAGCCTCTGTAAAGACTTTTTTTATAAACTTGTCTGACACCCCCACATCTTAAGACAAATGGGCAGCAACTCTTAGGGCCCTAATTTTGTGGCACAGCGCAGGGGGCGCAAGCTTGGCGCACCCCGCGCAGTGTTAATTTCGTCTGGCACACCGCCGTGCACTGCCAATTTGATGATTTGGTAGACTGTCTGCGCAGAGATGGGTGTGACAGCGCACCAGGGGGAGGTGTCGGCAGATTCATGTTGACACAATGACAATTTCGTGCCAAAAACTGTGCAGAAAGTGCGCTGAAAGCTCACCAGCTCCAACCTGGTCTATTCTCGGCGCAGGGCAAAGCGCACCCTCCGCAGCTGTAATTTGTTGACATGTGCGCACACGTCAACAAAGCCTCAGAGGCAGGTCTCCATAGTGTCAGGCACATTTTAATGCAATAAACAATCACAGCAATCACTATTTAATGTCCCCGTCTGAACCAGCATATACATTTGTATCTATATTAACCGTCCCATCACATCTGATGTCAGATTAAAGCTGTTTGTCGTAACGGAAACTTAACCTGACGGCAGCTGGAAGTTTGATGCACATCTTACAAGTCAACAATAAACAGCCTTAACTAGGATATATCTGGCTTCTCTCATTTCATTTAATTCAAAGAAAAGAGGGAGAAAAAAGATGAAGAAAAAAGAGAGAAAATAAATGTATGTCACTCAGGGTTTACTAGTGATTTCCCATATTCCTCTATTTTAGTCTTTATTTTTAACGTGATCTAAAAAGATGGAATACATTATTGCAAGGTGGATGAGGCGGAGACACCGGAGAATATACAGTATATCACTAAAGGTTCTGCTATTTGACGATGACAAACCAGGAATGCAGGTGGATCACATGCATTATAAATGGATAAGCCAGCTGCTGTGTACCTGTCTCTTAATTTTTTACTCCTATTAATAACAAAGGAACAGATTACATCTGTCCCGGGCCCCGATGGCCAGTCCGTTCTCCCAGTTACTGAAGGGACAGTGGCTCTGACCGTCTCCACTACCGGGTCTTTCCAGTGCACTGTTTCCGCGGTGGCGGGGATCATTCAGACCAATCAGACACTGTGCCTCAGCCGCAGCGCATTTAAAGGCAAGGAGAGGCGGTCATTTGATTGGTGAAGACAGCACTCGGCTGTGTTAAACCCACTAATGCCTTTTCTCCTCCCTCTCTGGCACTTGCGCAGAGGGGCAGGGATGGAGGCGTGGATGCGCTCCTCTGCGCCTTGAGTTCGCCTCTCTTGGCACTGCAGGAGACTTGCAAAGTGCGCTGGTCACAGTCTGTCCGCGCGGCGAAGGCCGGCGCAGGGCAGGTGCGCCTGTGACTGCGCCTGGTCTACAAAATTAGAGCCCTTATTGTTTATAGTGTAAGACTGAGATTTTACAAAGACTGGGCTTTATTGAGTGTCACTAACAAGAAGACCACAGGAGGGTTTTAGCCTGATTTTAGTCCTTCTTGTCCCTAAATTTCACACATTTCATTTTTTTCAAAATCATGCTGGGTTCTATAAGACCTGCTTAGATGTACAGAGAAAAAAAAAAAACAATGCATGTAGAGAAGAACTTGGTCAGTATCCTTTCATATTCAACATCTTGAAAATAGTGCTTAAATTTTAACAACATTTTAACAACATTTAAAAACTAGTGACCCTCAGTCCCACCATCACATCACTCTGGGAGCTGAAGCCAGAGAAAAGTCTCCAGAACCTGATGGCCCAAAGGATGCTCCAAAAATCACTGGCCTGAAGAGCTAACATGACATACCAGGTGGACGGTTAAATATATTTCACTCATTCATCTGGACAACAGTCCATAGAAAGTGCTTGGAAATGGGCAAAAGCATATGCAGCAGGTGATTGGACAATTATTCTGTCAATCACATTCTTTACAGACCAATCAGACAATGTAGTAGTTCAGCACTGCTTTAACACCTAAGTTCTATTCCAATGTGCTGCTGACTTCTTAGTATGTTACATCTATGTAAATGTACAGTGAATGTAGGGGGTTATGTATTTGTATGCATGCAGGCATGTTGCGAGTGTAGGTTTATGTATATGGATATGCATGTGGGTGTAGATTTATGTATATGTATGTGGGTATGTATGTGAATGAATGTATGTATGTATATATGTGTATGTGTGATTGCTTGTGTATGAGTAGACGTGTATGTATATATTTGTTTATGCATATCATTTGTATATATGGGTGCATTGACTGTAGGTTTTGTATGGGGACGTATCTTCATATGGGTATGTGTATTCACGGTGTGTGTGAGTGTGCATATATGATGTAGTGTGACAATTTAAAACACGGCGTCTTTCCTCCCTTCGAGGGGGTACCTGTTGATTGTTAATGATTGTCAATGAATTCCAGCTGAGTTGGGTCATGTGTGCCCCTGCCTTGATTGAAAGGGATACTCACTGACCACCCTGTAAAGTCTGAGGAAGAGCTGTTTTGCTCAAAACATCACTGTTTGAAAATAAAAAATTCAAGGGAGCTATTTTTTGGTGTGCGGATCTCCCTACATAGGATGTGCGTGTCCTCCCTGTTTATTTTTCAACCGTAGTTCGGCAGTACTGCCATGGTGTAGAGTGCAAAACAGCGTTGTTCTTTGTTTTCATTGAATAAACAAATGCTGTCCAGATCTGATAAATTACAACTGAGGCCGATAGCATCAATGTTAATCTCTGTTCAAGCAGTTACTTCCTGCTGTCGCCTGCTTCTAGCTCTCACCTCTTCCTGCTTTAAAAGAAATCTAATTGGGCTGGGCAGCGTTGGGCTGCTCATAGATGTTGTAGACTGGTGCTTGGCAAAAATGAATCAGGCAGATCAAGCTGCACTGTAAGGTCACTGAAGAGTACCAGGACCACAGAAACAAACAAATACAGCTGAATCACATTTGCTGTGTTTTCCACGTGGATGAGTGCCTTCTCTTCACTCTGGCTTGCTCTCCTTGACCAAACAAACAGTGCTTGTAAACTTAATTGTTCACTCTAAACTGCCCTCAGGTTTGGGTGTGTGTGAATGGTTGTCTGTCCTTATATGTAGGCCTGTGATCGTCTGGCAGCTGCTCCAGGCTGTACCCCTCCTCATGCCCAACGTGAGCTGGAATAGGCTCCAGACCCCCTGACCCCAAATATGATAAGGGATATATATGATGTCTGACTGGATTTTTATTTTTAATTAAATGCTTTGGCAATAACCCCACACATTTACTCCAATAAAGCTCTTTGAGTTGTGAAATGTGAAATTGTAAGGCTTCTGTCTGTTACAGAGTAACAACTATTTGTTTGAGTAAAGGTGCTCACAGACTTGGGTGTACTGTGAGCGGAGTGGACTCCACGTGGAATGTCTGCAGACATCAGAGCTTTTATAGTCGAGCCCGATGCCGTGTAGTTTCTTGTGAAATTACCGGGAAACCCTTCATTTCCCACAATCCTTGCTTATTTTTCATTTCTCAGTCATAACGCCAGAGGATGAGGAAGAGGAGCTGCTCTGCCTGCTGACTTTGCAAAGCACTAAAATTAAGAAACGGTGCTGTATACAGCCATTCAATGCCACAAGAGACAGGGGGAGGGGGGTATGCCATGAATGACATGCGAGATATTTGCGATGAGAAACATCTACAATACTTCTGAATGTCAAGTGAAAAGTTCAATGATATACAGGTACATCTCAAAAAATTAGAATATCATGAAAATGAGTGATGAAAAATATCAAATTTTTTTATGATATTCTATTTTTTTGCGATGTACCTGTAGTTGGGTGCCTGAGCCCCTTCTATCTGCACTCTAAGGGCTCTAATTTCGTAGACCAGGCGCAAGCACAGGCGCACCTGCCTGCGCCGGCCTTCGCCGTGCGCACTGGGTGTGACCAGCGCACTTTGCAAGTTTCCTGCAGTGCCAAGACAGGCGCACTCATGGCGCAGAGCTTGCCGCACGCCCACTTGCCTCTCCGTGCAAATGTCACAGTAGGAGGAGAATAGACGTGAGTGGGATTATCACAGCCGATCGCCGTCTTCACCAATCAAATGAGCGCCTCTCCTCGCCTTTAAATGTGCTGCGGCCGAGGCGCAGCGTCTGATTGGTCTGAATGATCCCCGCTGCTGGAGACGGTCAGAGCTGCTGTCATTCAGCAGGCATGGACAGCGGGGCACGTCACCGTGTGGGCCAGCTCCCTGTTCCTTAATAGGAGTAATTAATAGGAGTAAAAAAAATAAGAGACAGTTACACCACAGCTGTCTTATCCATTCATAATACTTGTGATCCACCTGCATTCCTGGTTTGTCATCGTCAAATAGCAGAGCCTTTAGTGATATACTGTATACTCTCCCGGTGTCTCCTCCTCATCCTCCTTGCAATGATGTAGCCTACTCTATCTTTTTAGATCACGTTAAAAATAAAGACTAAAATAGAGAAATATGGGAAATCACGGGTAAATCCTGAGTGACAGACATTTATTTTCTCTCCTTTTTCATTGTCTTTTTTCTCCCTCTTTTCTTTGAATTTAATTAAATGAGAGAAGCCAGATATATACTCAGTATCAGATGTTAAGGCTGTTTATTGTTGACTTGTAAAATGTGCATCAAACTTCCAGCTGCTAGGTGAAGCTTCTATTATGACAAACGGCTTTAATCCGACATCAGATGTGACGGGACAATTAATATAGATACAATTGTATATGCTGGTTCAGACGGTTACATTAAATAGTGATTGCTGTGATTGTTTATTGCATTAAAATGTGCCTGACACTCTGGAAACCTGCCTCTGAGGCGTGCCCACATGTGCGCTTGTCACCAAATTACAGCTGCGGAGTGTGCGCTCCGCCCTGCGCCGAGGTTAGACCAGGTTGGAGATGGCGTGCTTTCAGCGCACTTTCTGCACTGTTTTTTGGCACGAAATTGTCACTGCGCCACTCGAATCTGTCGGCACCTCCCCCAGGTGCGCCTTCACCTCCCCCCTGGTGCGCCGTCACACCCATCTCTGCGCAGACGGTCTACCAAATTGTCAAATTGGCAGCGCACGGCGGTGCGCCGCACGAAATTAACACTGCGTGGGGTGCGCCAGGCTTGCGCCCCCTGCGCTGCGCCACGAAATTAGAGCCCTAAGAGTCACTGATCACCCATCCACGCTGCACAGAAGACTGCTGTCGCGACTGGGCATCATATTTAATGTGGGTTGATGTGAAATTATGTGCTGAGCAGTTTTGTTTGACACCAGGATGCAGAGCGGAGTCTGTGCGCTGGTCAAATTCGAGCTTTCAGCGCAAAGGCCTTGCGGACGTCTTCTTTCAGTCCGCACTCTGCATACTTTCTGCCTGAGTATATTTGGGCCTTAACTTCAGCATGTTGTCTTGTATAAGCATGCCTAAATAAATTGAGTTGCTACCATGTGACTGGCTAAATGTAATGTTTTTTTTAAATGAGAAAGCATCATTTGGTATCAGTTAAAATTTCATGCAAGTGTACTTTATAAAGACAGGATGTTCTTCAACAGTCCCAACTTCTTTGGCAATAGAACAAGCTCTGGTTATTCATCTGCTGCTTCCAACTGTCCAAATGTTCTGCTCACAAATCTGTGTTAATACAAGAGGGTGCACTGCCATGGTTGTTAGTTGTTTTCTGTTTACCTAATTACCTCCTGCTCAACAAGAAACAATCCTTTTTTTTTGGTCCAACGTCGGATCCAATGTTTTTTTTGTCTCAATTAGTCTCATTCTGGAGTCAAGCAAACACAAAAACGAAGGTTTGTGCATGATTTGCTGTCGGCCCAGAAAAGCAGCCATACTTGGGCCATAACCAAAGTAAGCAGCCTGCACACATGACCCAGGTTTATCTGCACACTCAGAGATAAGGAGAAATACTCTGATGACAGATGAGGGACCCGCTCTACATCTTCATCATCCACTTTTATTCAGAGGGCCTCCATCTCCAGAACCCCACAAGC
Source organism: Scarus forsteni (assembly GCA_036419115.1). Taxonomy (NCBI): domain Eukaryota; kingdom Metazoa; phylum Chordata; class Actinopteri; order Labriformes; family Labridae; genus Scarus; species Scarus forsteni. The sequence goes on from JAZDUH010000152.1 coordinate 4,958,094, forward strand.
AAAATGGTTCAGACATCGGCTGAGAACAAAGCAGAAGATAGCAGGATGAGAGGAGAGAGCTCTAAAAGATCCACTTAAGATATGTAAAAATCAGCCATCAAGCTCAGATATATGCAAGAAATGTAACAGGAGATGAAAATCAATATCATCCATTATTCACTGTATCTATTCCAATTGCTTTTAACGCCGACATCTTAAGATACGCTCTTCTTCATTGTTGGGAATAACAATAACATGAAAAGGATCTGTCTCTGATTTTACACCCAGACAGTCAGCCAAGAGTTTAGCTTTATTCTGTTCAGAGGCGAGGAAAAATCGCCCGAGGCGGCGACTGAAAGGAAGTACGTATTCTACAGTGAGTATTACATTCAGCTCAGATGGTACAAACAGAGGACACAAATGGAATCTGTTCTAGTTGGGAGCATTTCTTGTTTTCTGGGCCACCATGTACGTACTGGCATACCATCTACACGAGCACAGTGTGCTAAAGAGTGGCGTTTTAATGGGGTTAAACTCAATATGATGCGAAACCAACATCTTTAAACTGTTCCCTGTACTTAAACTGTTCCTGAACACTCACTTTAGAGGTCACACCTTTCAGAACTGGGTTTAATACTTTTTGTGACCTTTTTGACCCAAATAAAATAAACTTGTAGAGGTACAGTTTGCTAATATCAGGCTGGACCCTTTTGTCTTTGACCTGCTTCAATTCTTTGTTACGCAGATTCAACATGGTGGTGGAAACAACAGAGATGGGGTACACCAGGCGTACCAGGTGTCAGGTTATAGGGCCACATAGACGGACAGTCAAATAACCATGAATGCACTCATACCCAACCTAAAGGCAATTTAAAGTCATCAATGAACCTAATGAGAATGCCTGGAGAGAACCCGTGCATGCATAAGGAGAATATGCAAATTATACACAAAAAGGCTTGATCCAAACAAACAGCAGTCATAATCCCTGGAAAGATGGCCAAATTATATTGCTGGGCACTGTTTTTACTCCTTAACCTCCATGTGAACATTTGACACTGTGCAACGGCTGTGCAGAGAATATTCTCATTTTTCTCTTTGTGAGTCTTTTCAGGGCAAACCAGACTCATCTGACAGACTCAGAGCTGTTTTTGCTCTGTATTAATGGTTCTTACTGATACTTTAGTGACTGAGAAAACCATCTCTGCAGTGATTATCAATTAAAATGCATTAGAGTCTATTGACATAAGGGGCATGTTGGCTGTCCACAGAACTGGGTGATGTCATGTTAGTCACGTGTCTGTGAATGGTCAATAGGCAACATTGGGCTTCTTTTTTAAAAAGTATCTTGTAAATTTTGGCAGTTGCAAGTTGTGCTTTTTTGGGGGCTTGTTCAAAAATTGCAGTTGCTTTGTTTGGGCTTGTTCAGTACCAAGGTCTCCTGTTACTCTCTATGCATGCTTGCTTCTCTACTCATATAGGCTTTATACAATAGTTATTCTTCCACTCTAAACACAGACCTATATTCTCAGTTTAAAAAAGGGGCAGAAATAGCTATTCCACAAAGGAAATAAATAATAATAGCCAGCATTATTTTTTTTCTAATTCACATCTTACTGTATTTCATTGTATTTTCTTCACCATAAAACAACTGCTGGGGAGTCAAAATAAAACTAAGGAAAAAGAAAAAAAATGCTGGCTATGTCTCTGACCATAAAATTAAAGGTATAACCATGATATACAGTCTATCATGTGGATGTGAGTGTCTGGAATTTGAGGTTGCTTGTGGGCTTATTTTTATTGACCTAGTTACTTAATTCACTTGAAAAAAATTGCAACACTGACACCTACATGTAGACCTGGCCCTTGAATGCTCTTGGTCACTCCATGAAGCAATAAAGTGTGCGGTTCTGGTAACTCTTGTCAGCACCTGTGTTGGGATTAGCATTACAAATAACGGGGTAACTAACGTCACTACTTTTTCCCGGTAACGGGTAATCTAATTAATTACTATTCAAAATGTTATAACGTCGTTACCATTGCCGACCGTGAAATGTGGTGCTTTGCGCCGATGTCAAGCAGTCAATATCTGACCTGTCTCGCCAGACACAGACAGGAGTTGCACTGCTAACAGACAAGAAAACTTGATGCCAGAGTTGCCAGGTTTGCTTATTGTAAGTGACTTTTGACTTTGTTTTATTTTAACTTGCATTTGTATATTGGAGTTGTGGGTTGCAGTTTTTTGGGCTTGGTCCAATAGTGCAGTAGCTTATTTGGACTTGTTGTGCCCCCAAAGCAAGGAGGAATCTGGTGCATGATCTACCATTAGTATAGACCCAGTTCAAAAGTTAATAAAATTATTATAACCCACCCTAATCCAAATTTATATTTTACTGGAAAAATGGTGTTTCCACCTAAAATAAATCCTTAGATTTATTTATATTATTTAAAGCCAGAACTAAATTTATTTCTAATGTAGCTAGGACTGTTTTCACCATGATAAAGCAGCAGAAGATTAAGATGAAACTCAGATAAAACCCTGACATGTCTTTAGTAACAAAAATCAAGGTTAGACAGACTGGTTATCATAAAGAGTTACAACACTACTCCCTCTCCTCACTTCTATATAAAGAAAAGGATGTTCCACCTCCAAACAAAGGGATGTTGAATAAGTAAATTAAGAGATTAAAAAAACAAGAAATATGACTTTGAAATTGAAATGTAACGGATAAAAATTAAAACATGCTTAATCTAGGTTTCTCTCTTAAAAAATGCCTATTTCAGTCGCAAAATCTGGCAACATGGTTAGCTGCAGCAAGGGCAAGTCTGGAGCAGTCTGTGGAGTTAAAACCAGTATTTTCAGGATGGAAATACAAGAAGTAAAAGGCAAGAACACACATGTGAAGTGTATGTCCTAAAGCAACACAGTTGTCTGTTGTAAGTAAATTAGCTGTAAGTAAAGTAAAATTTAGTAATCAAAAGCACAGAGAACTCCGCAGATGTCAGCGCTGCTGCAGCAGGCAGGTTATAACAAGGAAGGACACAGACACAGAGCCACACAGTTAAAGCAGCAAAAGCTTTTTTCCAAAAAGTAACGCATTACTTACTTTCCCTGGTAACTAATTACATTTATGAAGGAGTAATTCCGTCAGTAACTCAGTTACTTTTTTGGGAGAGTAACTAATAACTGTAACAAATTACTTTTATAAAGTTATTTGTCCAACACTGTAGAAAAAACTTGGACAGTGCAAACCTCTGCCAAGGTAGCTCACATATTGCTGTTACATCTATAGGCTATTATTCCATGATAAAGTTACCATCTTACTATGATCACTTGAACAAAAACAAACAAACAAACAAACAAGAACCAACAAAAACATAGCATCTATTACCTGTGATATGAGTGGTATAAGGGCAATGGAGGGGTTCAATGTGAGCACAATGCAGAGAAGTCTCAGCATCTCCGGCTGTAATGATTAGGGAACTCAAACTAGAAAGCACTCAGAGAGCCACACCTCTGCCAAGCAGCTCAGTTACAGCAGTGGCTTTTTAACAACCTCTATAAAAGAAACAGTTCTGGATCACCATTCACTCCAATTGGACAGCAGAGTCTCCACTCATGTCTGTCCATGAGCAGAGCTCCCCCGCTGGCATTGCAAAGGAAGCTGGGAAATGTAATGACATGGGCTTGAAAAACGTTGATGTCAGTTTTCAAATAAACTACATTTCCCATAGTGATGCAGCAGTCGATGAGAAATGTGATGGTAATTTGGATCTGATTGAGATAAAATTTACCTTGAGGACAGATTTGAAGATATGATCTTGTACATTTAGAGGCAAATTCTGAGCCCGATGTTAGGTCATGGGATTTTTAGAAAATTTGGGGATTTTTTTTGCATTCAGACAAATATGAAGATCACCACCAAAATGTAATGCCTTTTTTCTTGGACAAAACCACACCTCCGGTTAAACCTTCATGTAAATTTATCCAATAGTTTTTGAGTAGCCCCAAGACCAACAAACTAACAAACAGACAGACCCTGGTGAAAACATAATCTCCTTGGCAGAGGCAATGAAGCCCAGATAGCTTTGAAGTACTTTGGCTCAGTGTCAGACATTATGGTATGGATTTCAGAGCCCAACCACAAACACTTCACTGTGAAATCTACAGGGGTCCATCCTCACCTCTGCAGTCTATGTTCTCAGCTGCACAGACTGCAGAACCGTTTGTGTGATTGGGGTCATATGGTATGTTGGGCTGACATGAGCAGGAACTGTGAGGGAGACTTTCATAACAGCAGTATTATCCAGGAACAACAGGCGGTGAGAGCAGTGGAGGCTCCAGGGGGTTGTAGTGAGGCTTGAGGCCATAACAGAGAACACCTATCTATCACACCTAATATACCTTTTCTTCAAAAGGGTGAAAAAATGTTTAAAAACTCTCTGGGCACCTGAAGTTTTCATGCTGAATCAAGGGATCAGGGGAGTCATAGGACAGCCGGTGATCATATACCTCAAAGCTCCATTCAGGGGACGTTTCGTCAGACATCCTAAATAACTGATTATGACCAGGGACACCTTACCTCAGTCAGGTCAACACAAATGACATTGTGGTGATTTGTGTGTGCTACTAAAGGAGTCTGACTTCAGTTAAAGGGCTTCCACTTGACCTTTTGACAGCAATAGTTTGATACAACAAAGGTCAATCTAGCCACGATAGGACCTGATGTGATATACAGGAACATGCTGAAATAAATGAAAGCACAAGTGAGAAAACTAACAAGGAAAAACAATAAAATTGACAGTAACGACAGACTTACAATAAACACAAAATGGTCAAATTACAAGGATGTGTTTGATTAATAAAGCTTCTCTGATTTTGTTCAATCATCTGGATTGTTTTCTCTTGCAAAAATCAGCTTGATTTAATGTCAGCACTCAGGGAAATCCATTTTGCAAAGCTTCAAAACAAGACTATTTAGCTCAAGAGGCACTGCCCTATAGACATCCTTTTAAGAGAAAGAGGTGAAAGGTACTAGCATGACAGTGAGAGGCTACCACAAGCCTGTAAACAATGGCTGCTCGTGTGGAGATAAGCATCAATGCTGCCTGCTGTTATGACATCTTACCAGACCTGAAGATTTTTTTAGAAAATGAAGAACAAAGAACAATACTAAAACTTTCACTCCTCTGCTGACAGCTTTTTGCCAGAATTTGATGAACAATTAATGGATTGAGCTATAAACTTTTAACTTTAGCAGCAGTGCTTGCCTAATATATTAAACTGTATCATGTGCTTTAAGAATGTGATTGAGAGCAGATACTGAAGTATCTAGTGTTTCATTTCACAAATGTATCACAAAAAGTGTTTAAAACAGAGAGCTCTAATTTTATGGAGCAGGTGCGGTCCCTACCACTGCGGCCACGGTGTGCTACAAAGACCCGGTTGCGGAGACGGTCACTTTTACAGCAACTGGCAGAGCGCAGGGGCCATCTGGGCACACATCGGAGGCCACAATGCATGTCACCATGTGGACCACCTCGCAAGACAGATGTAATCTGTTACTGTGTCGTGAAAATGAGTACAAAATAAAGTGACAGTTACATTTAAATACAGCAGCAGGCTAATCCATTCATCATTCTTGTGATCCACCTGCATTCCTGGTCTACCATCACCTTTGGCAATATATACTCTCCCGGTGTCTCCTTCTCATTCTGTCGCAATGATGTACTTTATGTTTTTAGATCACGTTAAGAATAAAGATTAAAGCAGAGTAACATGGACAATCACAGGTAAATGCTTAAGAGATTGAATGACTTACATTTATTCAGTGAGAACCTCTCTCTCTTTCTTTTCTTTTGAATTTCATTAGAAGAGAGAAGCTGGATATATACATATATGTATACATGTATATGTATATATATATATATATATATATATATATATATATATATATATATATATATATATATATATATATATATATATATATATATATATATATATATATATATATATATATATATATAATGATGAGGCTATTTGTGGTTGGCTTGAGAGATGGGATCTCGTTAGTTTGTGTCACACTTCGAGCTGCCGTCAGATTAAGTTTCTATTATGACAAACGTCTTTGGTCAGACATCAGATTTGATGAGACAATATAGATACAAATGCAAATGCTTGTTCAGACAGTTACATAAAATAGTGGTTACTGTGAGTTTTTTTTGCATTGAAATGTAGGCTACCTGACACTCTAGATACCTGCCTCTGAGGGTTTGGTGACGTGTGCGCATTGTGCACCTGTCAGCCAAATAATCACTGCACCGGGTGCACACCAGGTGCGCTCTGCCTGCGCAGAGAATAAACCAGATTGGAGCAGGCAAGCTCTCAGCGCACCTTCTGCACATTTTTTTGGCTAATGAAATCATCACTGCGCCATCCTGAATCTGTCAACACCTCCCCGATGCGATTCCACACCGATCTCGGTGCAGTCATTCTACCAAATTGCCAAATTTGCTGCACATGGCAGCGCGCCGGACAAAATTACCACTGCACCCCTGTGCTGCGCCAGGAAATTAGGGCCCAGACTGTTGTTGGTTGTACCTCCAAAACTACTAATGATAAAGCAGCAGGCTAAAAGTCAAGTATCCTTCTGAAGATTTGCCCAGATAGAGTGGTGCAGGAGCGATTCCAAAAACAGACTTGAGGAAGCATTTAAACACCTCAGGTTTCCAAGTCCCAAAGTCTTCAGGACTTAAGGATAGCAAATAAAAAGCTGGAATAAGGTGAATGATGGTCACTGCACACGGAATTTGGAAATAAAACATGGCAACATAAAATGAGATGTGTTTTGGGAATGATAACTGCTAATGAAGAGACAAATTCTGAAAAAAATCAAGTCTTTTCTAATTTATCTTTTAGCCATCACTGAATTGACTGAAAAATATTTAAACATCGATTTATGGAACAAATTTGTCCTCTTAAGTGTCCACAAACGTACTGGTCATCCTGTTTGTCTGCACAGACTTCTGTAGCACACAGCTGTAGCCAGGTGCATGCTGGAGCTTGGTGGTCATGCTGCTAAAGATAGCTTGTTCGCTAACTGTCTTGGGGACAGTTCTTTGCTGCTTTATGCTTTTGTATAAAGCAGCAAAGGGACCATGAGACATAGAGACTGCTAACCACTGAATTGTCAAAGTATCATCATGAGTTCATATCTCTCTTCCTGTTTTGCCCTGATTTTTCGAACCTTCAGGGCTTCAACATTTTATTGTTTTTATATTTTTTTGGTATTACTTTGGGGCTTTTAATTTGGGTTTCTGTATTTTAATTCCTCTTCTCAGTGTTACATCTGCTTTTCAATTTGTGAGTGGTCATGGTTGTCTCCATCTCTCAGCGGGTACAGATAGAGTAACCCGAAGCTAAACTTGGATGGTAAGTTTAAGCAACAAATGAATTATAGTAAAACAAACAAACAATAAATATATATCTCTCTCCCTCTCCATATATATATATGTATATATATATATATCTATATATATATATATATATATATACACACAAATATATATAGTAAGACATACATACAACAAAAGACAAAATGTCTTTAAAGTACTTTTCATGACATTTTAAGTATTCTAAGATCCTGTGAGCAAAAAGAGAGGCTCAGATATTGAAAAGTGCTGAAGAAAACGATGTGTTGAAAATCATTTTGGATAATGAGAGATGATTACATGGCCATCTGGAAGAAACTGGTCTGTTTGCTTTGGAAGTGTTTGCCACAGTCTGTTTCATTTGAGCTTATTTCAAGTCATTGCATGAAAGTGACTCAGACTGAAATTCATCACTGTCACAGGCAGACTCTGCTTTCTTCATCTACACACTCACTGATTCCAAATATTTTTAGCCAATCATTCAAACACAGTGTTGCTGTCACTTTACATATTTTTAACCATCCTTTTATCTGTAATCTGTCTGAAATTATATTCATATACTGATTGAAATAAATCAAGTGATTATAAATTGACATTTTCAAATGATTAGACTGAGATAGAGTCACATCTTTTCACCTGGAGTCACTTTGAAAACAGATCCTAAAGTCAGTGAAGTTGGGACGTTGTGTAAAGTGTTAATTGAAACAGTGTATCATGATTTGCAAATCCTGTATGACCAATATTCTACTGAATGTTCTATAAAGGCAAGAAATCCAAATTTCAAACTGATAAACTTTATTGTCTTTTTGCAAATATTGGCTAATTTTGAATTTGTTACCTGCAGCACAGTCAAAAAAGGCTGGGACAGGTGCAACAAAAGACTGGAAATGCCCAAAGAAGTCTTGTTTGGAACATTCCACAGGTGAACAGGTAAGAATAGAATGGACTAGGACTAGTGAGTCTCAACATCGCTATCCAGGGTGGAACAAAAATGGAAGTGTTTTGCTTAGACTACGGATTGACTGAGAGAAAGTACATGTCAAACAATTCAGGAACTGTATCAACTACATTTATGTGTTGTTTTGCCTCAGGGCCTGGACAGCTCGCCATCATTAATGGAAAAAAGAACTCATAGGTAAGAATGTTGCTTTTCATACTGCCAAATAATCAGACATAAAAGATTTGGTACTTAAGAACATTACTCCTAAATGAACTCACCCATTTGGATATTTATCAAATATAAACAGTTCTACATGAATTATTGATTGAAATTATAAACACTATCAGAGTAAAGATTGAACAACTGGATTATAACAAATCTCCAAAATTTCAGCTTAAAATACCCGTCTCACACACCTGTCTACTCTGAGTAATTTGCCATTTTGACTCAGTCTTTATGAATATCAGGCCCTACTGCCTTTGATTTACACTGATATTTGAGGCAGTTCTTGGTGGATAAAGTGATAATTGGCATGGTTTATTAAAATAAGAGCCAAGGACAACCTGCAAATTACTCTCTTTTTTGTTTTTTTAAAAACAGATCTGTAATGTTCCTTTTGAGAGACCATTTAATCTGATAAGGAAACAGAAGCAGAGGTGCATGGGACCTGGTGCCAGGGCTATAGTGAGACTGGAATGTTAGAAAGGGTGGGATGCTCTAAATGTCATGGACCAGCGGGAGAACTGATGACTGTCTCTTGGAAATATATCATTTATTGTTTCTCTTGAAAACATCTGCTCACTCTGACATGTATGTTGGCTGATTTGTTTGGGGGGGAAAGGGAAAGGAAAAGGGAAAAGTGAAGTTAAACACTAATACAATTAAACACATAGTTGAATCACTGTAAATCTGAAAGAAAGAGTTGAAGAATATACTGTATGCAAGCACAGTCAGGATCAAGATTCCAAACCTTGGACTAACACTGCAAACAATGGTTGTTTTTCTCTTGCTTGGGTAAAAGAGGCCATTAAAGTGACAGGGGCCCCAACATGGCATCTCAGGGTGTTTTCACACCAACCATATTTAGTGCGCACCAAAGAAGTTTCGGCCCAGGGTTCGGTACGTTAGTGTCAATGTGAATGCAACCACCGCACTTTGGTGCGCACCAAATCAGCCTGTCTGAGACCTCCATGAAGGGGTGGTCTCGATCAGCTCCATCTCCGACATTTGGTGCGGTTTCTCTGGTGTGAAACAAAATGGTCCGAACCGATCTACTTTTGCTGCATTATGGGTATTGGAAGCACTGAATTATGGGTAAAGTCCTTCATTATTTACTTCCCGTTAATCCCGCGGTTGATTTTTTGCTTACTCAATTTGTTGATTTGTTTATTCTGGTTTAGGATTACGATGATTTACGAGGGTCCAGAAGGTCGCTGATGCCATCTCAAACACGATAAAAAAACACACTTGAGGGAAAATGTAGAAGAGAGCGAAACGTAAACATTGGTTGTTTGGTGTAGGAAATGGTTACCATGGTAGCCTCTTCTTCAATCTCCTCCGTAGCAGGTATGGCAGCCAGTTACGTGCATATCGCCCCCTGCTGTTTCAAACTGAGTAAATACACAAGTGGGCCCGTGTACGGTTCGATGTTGCAAACGTGAATGCAAGCCAGCGGGGGCGGGGGAGGGGGAGGGGGCGAACCACGCCGCAGTACAGTTCGAACCAAGTGGGCCTAATGTGAAAACGCCCTCAGACTAAGTGAGAACAGAGGATCAGGGGTACTGATGTTAAATCTGGCAGGTTTTTGAACATCAGTGAATGTCAACATACTTAGCAGTAAATCCAAGTTAAGACAATAGTTCATGATGATGAACTACCTGTAGACCGGAAGGATAGATAGCAGAGAGTAATACCGAGTAATAGTCCAATTTTTAAGATTTTCTTTTGCGACCACCCCTTCTTTGTTAGCAAAATCAGGGCTTTCAGGTCCCTAAGCACAGAGTTGTCATTTGAGTCATTGTGAAATATGGGGCAAACTGCCTGATCTCACACTGATATCCAATCCCTGAACTGATTCCTAGATCCTCATATGGTTTGGATTATTTGGAGACTGAATCACTTCTCCCTTGCGCCATGACCAACACTCTCCGAAAATGTAATCCAAGTCCGAGATGAAATTATTTCATTCTTAGATAAAAATTTGGAAATCTGGCCGACTGTATCTCACAATAACAAAACCTTTAGAAAATACCTGGATCTGCAACCCAATCTAACCTTGCGGTGCAGCAGGTTCTGCTTGATTCCATGTCTGTACTCCATCAGATTTGTCTTGCCAAGCCCCATAATTAGAATTATTGAGCTTGAAGCCTGATGTGACATGGTCCAATCAGCATCCGTTAGGAGGTGGGAACTGTGAATGAGACACCAGCAGGAAGTGACTGCTCGAACAGAGATTGGCATAGGTGCTTACAGCTTCAGTAGCTGTTTATCAGCTTTATTATCAAATGAAAAACAAATAACAACAATGAAAGCATTTCTTGGGAGAAAGGATGTCTTCACTGTATTTACAGATATGTTTTGGCTTAAGTTTGTTCTATGAAGTGGCTTATGTTATGTTCTTAACGCTGCAGCAGTAGTGCCCGCCTACCACTTAATCTGATTGGCCCACAGTAAACGTCATTGATGGCACAATCAGCCAGTCCCCTGCCTGATATACTTTTGAAGGTTCTGCCCATGATCTGATGAACAAGTGAAATATATTTGATCAGTGTATCTAGTGTCAGGTTACCAACATGTGCATTCACTGTAAAACTAAAGAGTCCCTATTTTGAGGTCTGAAAAAAATTGTGTTGTCTTTTGTTCTCTGAAATACTTTGAAAACATAGTCAGGTAAGATTATTTTGCACTTCAGCTTGTCCACAAATGATGGTCCTGCTTTCAGAACAGAACCAGGTCTTTAAAAAAACTGAATAATTGTATGTAGTGCTCCAATTGTTTCTTTGGATTCATCTTCTTTTGGAAATCATTTAGATGTATTCCAAATAGTTTAAATGTTCTCTGAAAGAACAGTCTTAAAGCTATGGTCTACGATTTGGAAGCTTGGTACATCTTAATAACACCTTTATAAGGCCCTTATGGTCCTATGGTCCGAGCTACGCAATATAAAGACCAAAAAGAATGAAAAAATTCATTCAGTATATCCGCTGCAAAGCAGCATAGTAGTTGACCAATTCGAACCGCCGTTTCCCGCGGTTCGGATTGGTCCTTGAGTCCATCCAATCCCCTGTCTCCCCTGCTCCGCACCATCCCGCCCATGGTCCCGCCTCCTCCCTACTACCTCCCTCATGTACTGGTGAGCAGCTAGCTGCACAGCTACTGAAGCGTCATGGAGCCGGGGGAAACCAGCACCAAAACCGGGAGGCTGCTTCTGTTACCCTCCACATCGAAGGGGAGGAAACATAAAAGTTTTGAGGAAAAGGCTGAAGTAAGGAAGAAATATGAGCAATACAGGTCCCAACGGAGACTCAACATTGGAGAATAGTACGACCGGTGGAAAAAGCTGCAGAATGATTTGGGACTGAAAACTGATGCTGAGACAGCCGAATTTCTGTTGAACAGGTAATAACTTTGTTTACTACAGTGGGAGATGTCTGCTGAATAACTCTGGTTAGTCTGTGCCTATACTGGCTAATGACTGAACGTTGTTGGTCGGAACGGGTAGGCTCTGTCAATAGATTTTAGCATAAGTTAGCCACGCATCGTTAGCATTGTAAACTGAGCTGGTGAAGACACGCCGAGAAAGGTAAATCCTCGCCCACAATCTGCTCTGCTCTGATCGGCTAACAGTGGCAACACCAGACCCGCTTCGCCGCCAGTCCAATTAAAATGGCTACCACTGTGTGTTACAAGGGGGATGACTGTCGTGTTTGTTACTTTCAGCTATGAGAAATCTGGCATTCTGAGTTGTTTCTGAAGTTTTTATTGCTGCTGCTATTTTATGCCAGCCGGCATAAACGCCAGCTTGTTGCTCTATCAGAGGAGACGTGTTTTCAGGAGGCGACACGAGCTGGGGGGCGGGATTTTGGAACACAGAGGGGAGGGATGAGTGAAGAGGGGGCAGGCTGCGTTTTTCAAATCTGTCTCAACAGCCAAACTGGTTTTCAGATCGTAGACCCTAGCTTTAAGGAAACCTAATCAAGTACTTACTCATTGTAGTTTGATTCCTCTTTTAAAAGAGAAAAGTGCTTTAACATGGGCATGAATGTACAATTTAAAATCTGGAGGACAAATGTCCACTCAGACGGGAATTTCATTAAACCTCACATATGGTTTGATCACATGCATGAATTCATCATCATATGTTACACATATTTCAGTATGAACTGTTTGCTCTGTAATTCCTGAAAGAGGGAAATCATTTCTGTCACTAATCCAGACATTAGAGAGGTCTTTTGAGCTTTGTGTACACACTCTGCTGCTTGGATTCAGCCCAGATTTCTAATCAAAGTCACATTTTTCCAAAGTGCACGAGTTTAGTGTTTGCTATTCAAAATCCCAGAGGAAGCCCAGAGATTATCGTTGAACAGATGGAAACTTTTGTCTTCTCCCGCAGAACATATGCAGAATAACTCCATGTCTGTCTGCAAGATGAGCTCTGTTTATGGACATAGAGCTTTTCAGATTTGATGATGTGAAAACTCTTTCAGTGGTTTGCGGAGGGGATGAGCAGACCGTGAGGAGCAGATCCCTCGTTCCTCCTTTCTGTCAGGTCTGGGGAGTGTGACTGGCGTTTTGATTGCGGTATTTCTCAGGGGATTGTCCAAGGCCTTGAATCTGAAACATGCACTGTGGTTTGGGAAGTATGTGGGATCCAGTGAGAATTCATCTTCAGGAAAAACATGTTGCTTTCCATCAAGGGTTACAGTCAGTTATATCTGTATTTGTGTATCTTCTTTCCAAAGGTGTCATAATGTGTATTTTACAGCTCGACTGCACATAAACTTTATAAATCTGAAGACTGTTGACTGTGTTGTTTATCAGCACCTGTGACACTTTTATTACCTCACTGTGGACTGCTGGAAGTTTGAGGCTTTTTAACAAACTTATTCCCCCGCTATTAGACTGTCAAGAATGTCTCAGCAGTGACCACTCTGTTATTTCACAATTTACTGGTGGTTTACTTCAGTGCACATTTCTTTTAGACTGCGACTGTTCACCTCAAGCAACCACCTGCCAACGTCTAGTCAAGCAAAACAACCATTAATACGTGAAGTAAAATTGTCCAAGCATGTCTTTTCATCTGTTTTATCTAAAGCTGTTTTTGGTTAAAGCCTCTACATGACGTACAGGGGAAACCATGTTTAATAATGTTATACCTATCATCACTGCAATCAGGTTGAGTTAAGCTAAAGGGTCTGCAGCATTCAGACAGCCTTGCGAGTTTCACAATGAAAGAGAGGATTAAAGAGAAAAGAACCAGATAACTTCATTCATACATACCACAGGGAGTAGTAATCATGGAGTCAGGCTCACTGATGTTACTTACTGCTTAATAATGGCTACTGTTATATGGGAAACAGTGCTTTTAGAATATATGGTTGGGACCAAATGAACTCTGGTTCACTTTTTTATTTTTAAAGCTTGGTTTGTTTTGGTTGGTGTGAAAGCTCACTCGGACTCTGGCCTGCTAAAAAATGTGGAGAGAACCACTCATTGGGTGTGCATACAATATGAACAAAAAAAGGAACAAACAATCAAGCAAGCCAAAAGGGAATGAATTATGGCTTGGATTTGGCCAATTATTGCACCAGAAAAGTAGATGTAGCATTCACTGCCAATATAAAGCAGAGATCAGCTAATGTTAGCATTGCTGACATTGCTCTTTACAGGTTAACATCTTCAAATTTGTGCGGAGTGTGTTTATACATCCTTCCAGTCCTTATCCAAGTGTCACTGGATGCTGCCTTAATGCAGTTTCATTTTATGAGATGAAGAGTTCCACAATACTTGGGCCAATCATAGTAATTATTCAGGACCATTTGGACTTAAGGCCAACTGACCAATAGCAATGCTGCATTTTAAAAACAGAAATTAATAATAATAAATCCTTAATAAAAGAAAAAAATATGCAATTTAAAAAAAAATCACTGAGAGTACAAAGATGTATTATATATTTAGACTAAAGAAGTTTTTTAATCAGTCTGTAAAGATGCGTAAGGCCACAAAAAACGTATTTTTCCCACCAGTGGCAGCCGCTGGTCAGTCAAGGAGGGGAAGCTAATTTTTTTCCGACCTACATCATAAATTTGTTTATTTATTTAAATGTAAATTCTACCCTCCATTCCTTTTCAAGAAAATGATTTGTGACCCTGTCGTACCAAGACGTGTCTTTTCCAGGGACTTTACCAGTGTTCTCTCAATGGCCAGCAGAACTAGACTGCTTAAATGGCATGGCACATTGTGTTGCGGATGTAAGGCTTGAGCTGCTTTAAACAGGAGAAGCTCCTCTCCAGAAAGACTGAATGTAAAACTTAGAAGATGCTCCAGTGGAGGATTATACTTCAAGATTGGTGACACTGAGCGTCTGATGGGTGGGACAAAGCCCAGCATTTATCCAATGACCGTCCAGTTTCCACAGTGGAACAACCCACTCTACCCTTCCCCATCGAAGTCAGAAGACGCTCAGCGTCCGACTGTGTTAAAGCGCTGAGACGCTGCGGGGATAAATGAGAAGGAAGTCACGACAGTTACCTGTGATAAGTAGCTGATTCTGAACAAAAGATGAAGGTATTCTAGCAAATATGTAGTCAATGAAATGTACACACAGCAGTAGGCTACATATCACCACTTTTTTGGGGACATTTTAGGGGAAGCTGAGCTTCTCTTGCAGTCTTAGAGCAATCACCACTGCTGCCCACTAACAATGATTAAGGTGTCAGGTTTTTACAGCCAGCCCCACATAGTGAGGACTACAGCTCTTGGGCACTTTTTCATGAGCTTCTATTTTCAGCTATCAGATTGCCATTTGATTTTCACCTCATAATGCAACAATAGGCCAGATGGCAGGAAGAAAGTCCACAGCAGCCCCAACTAGTGGCAGAAAGCTATGTTACAAATCATATGACAGGCTTTGGTCCACCTAACTTGGTGCTGTAAAAAAGAAAAAAAAAAGTCCCCCTGACTTTCAGGAGTGAAAGCGACCTCAGTCATACTGGACACTCATAAGGACATGAAGCTGACGTAAGCTTTAAGCCACCCAGCTAACACCTATAGCACATCTACTGAAAACTGAATAAGTCACACACATCTTGAATGAATTATTAAAAAACAACTCCCAAACACTGGGCACCAAAGGAGGTGTGGACTATTCAGGCTTAAAAAGTATTTATTTTCTATGTGTTGTGTTTCTTTCCATGAGGGGTATACCACCGCTTTCATTACGATACGATACAATCTTGATTTGACACTCTATAGCAGCTGGTGATCTATATTAGATAATCAGGGTTTGTCCAACAAAGAGCAATTGAGAGTTGACTGGGAAGTTGATGCAGCAGTACAACCTACCTCACCACCTGTGCACTCCTTATTATAGCTAATAAAATTATATTTTAACAAATACAAATAGACAAATGTCTGTTGTCACATGAGCCAGCTGTTCAAAATCAACTCATAAAGTTTGAATAAGTTGAAATCTCTTCACAATTGAGGGCCATTTATCATCTGTTCCTATCTCTCACTAATACAAATGGTCTTTTTATGCATCAGACTGTTAGCAGTTCCTCTTTTGTTTGATTCATCATCAGAATAAACTATTTCTGTGATAATGGTATTGCCTTGCTCTATATGTGGTGTCAAAAATAAATTCATACATCTTATAATTCAGCATTTTAATGGCCTAAATCAGCTTTACAATTGAGTATTCTCCTTGTTAAAGTTGAAGGGAATTACATAAAAAACTCTCATAGGTATAGACCTACAGCAGATGGCAATCTTAGCCTCAGACAGCTCTTGTCATCTGGCCTGATTTATCATGACAGCAACCTTTGAGGTGCCACTTCAGGACTGACTCACCTCCGTCCAGGGACAGAGAGTGTGAAGCATCCATCTGACAAGATAAATCACCCTTGTTTGATTGACCACACACTCTGTCAGCCTGACAGGGAGCTTAACATGTCTGACTGGCTGAGCATCATTTATAAACACATCAGTGCAGGCAGGAGACAGGTGAAGCAGCTCTTCACAATCATTTCCACTTCAACAAGCTAAATTGGCGAGCAGCTCCAGATTCAGATTCAAGTGGACACAAACCTGTATCCCTTATTTTCTAAACAAAACACATCATCTTTCTCCAGAATATGTTTGTGCCCAGACCTGGGATTTTGTTCTTGTGCTGAGAGATGTGTGCTCTGGAAAAACTAAGGGTAAATCCTGTAATCTGTCACAGTGATGACCTCTGTATATTCAGCTGCCCCAAACCCAGTCGACTGGGCTGAACAGAAGTATGTCAATGTTGTGAGTAGGTTTTGACACATTGACTTCTAGGGTTAGGGAAAAATGACAAACTATAGTATTGGGATATGTGGCCTAGGAGTATATTGTTTCACAGCTACCATGTTTTGATAATTTTAATGTATCATATTTCAACATTTAATAATGATTTTGGTTCTATAAAATAATCTCAATAACCTAAAATAGTTTAGTATTGCTATTTCGTTATTGTTATTTCATTTATTTCTGACTTTTCATAACAACTATTGGTATTGTATTGTATTTTTTTTAATTTGTGTATTTATTTAATTATTTATTGCAGGAAAGCCTAGTTAGTGATCTTTACAGCAAGGTACAATTTGTAAGGAATGTGTTTTCATGGAATGAGCATCACAGCTAAACACAATGACCCCATAAAGTGCGCCAAAATGAAAGAAAGCCAGCCACTTAAAACTTGGTCCTACGTTTTAAAAAGGTACCGAGACTAACACCAAATAATGTTCTATTCTGTACACCAGAACACAGTTGCAGGGCATTTTGACACATGTAGCAAAATCCTTAGAAGTTGTACCTTATTGTAATTGGACTAATCAGACTTTCCAGTGATATAAAATACAATACAAATTGGTATCATTAAAGAGGACATATGAAATAACGTTTCCACAATTTTTAGGAGTCTTTAATGCCTTTGGGACTTGTTGCTGTAGAGGCATCCTAATCCATACTTCTTACTTAAAGTGCTTCATCAAATGTCTGCTTGTTCAAAGGCTCAGACTGGGAAAGAATTCAGAATTTGGTCCGGCCAGCTTTTCAAACATAAGTCTTCTTTCTGTGTTACATGCAAATTCATTGCTCCCCAAAAGATGATAAGCTCATATGCTTCTTTCAGAGACTCCAAACTGCTACACCAAGCCAGCCACTGGACATGAATCTGCTTATTCTGCCCGGCAGTCACTGAATCTTACAGATCCCTCTGTCTATGTCAGCATTAAATGTATATTTGTTTTCTTTTTTTTATTTCCTGTTTGTGTGCGGCCGATCACTTGTAAACTAAGCCTATAAACTTATAAAGATTATCAAAAAGGCTGTCCCTTACAAAAATTGGTTCTTGTCAGGTATGATAAAGTTGACAAATCCTGCGTGCTTTGTTGCTGTCCTGAGCAGATGAGCCATCAGAGCAGATAGAGTGTCTTATCAGCAGCCTGTGGCAATGCTTGCCTGGCCGTCCTCTCTCCACCGTAAGACTGTGAGCATAGAGAGAGATAAACTCTATATTTCTGAAAGGTTATTGAACCTAAAAACACTCATATCTTAAACTGTGGTGTTACTTTTTAATTTGAGTCTTTGTAGCTGGAGAAAATACCCTTTGTTTTTGGTACAGTACTTTCCTGTTAGCGGCTATTTCTTCGTCACAGACTCTTACAGTCTGTGTCTTACTGAGGGAGAGGAGAGAACTTTCTACTGTATCTAATGTACTTAGTGGCCATATGGAGCTCATACAACCCCACTTCAAAAATACTGTACTATCCCTTTAAGGGCAAGGGATGCCAGTATTGCAGCCTATCCTCGTGTCCCATCTTTTGACCATAAATAGTGTGTAAATGGTCTGATGACAGGCTAAAAGGGATACAGCTTAAGAAGGATACTACATGGTTTCAGTTGTTCTTATCATCTAGTATTAAGGGTTTAGCTGTAATGTTTTTGAATAACCCTGTATACTAGATTATAAGAACAAAACTCAGTCTGAGTGCACTTTTCAGATCAATACTGCACAAAGTAGAAGAAAATATAGTTTTTGAAGAAAATTTGTGTGCAAGTTTTTCATGACTTTTGGCAGATCACCAAGGAGCTACACTTAGCCCATGGTTGTGTACAGACCTCTATGTTTTGACAAGCTTGGTTATTGGGAGCTTTGCTTCTATACTGTTTTAATTTGAAGGGTTTAAGGCAAATTTTTGTTAGCTTTCAAGAAGATAAAGCAGGGTAAGAAGGAGCCATGGGCTTGTTTTTTAGCCCCAGTAAAGAGACATTTTTAGTCTGTTTTAGTCAGTTGACTAATAATGTTGTTTAGGCACCTTGATTGTTGTAACTAATTAAATCAATTCACCTCTGAGCTTTGAGAAAATGCCATGTAAACAACATGCTTACAATGCAGACCTATTTCACATATTTGTATATTTCATCCCACAGCCATCACTCAGAGCTGACCTCATGTTTCTATAATAACAGGTGGGACTGCCTCTCAGTTACACACATTGGCCTAAGTTTAATAACTTTCCACTTTCGATGATCAGTACACCTGAGAGTGCAAAGTAATGTATTTGCGTCATATTGGCGCTCTTTTTACGGACAGGGCCAACATTTTAAGTTTCATTTCATTTTCAGTGTGGCTTCAGCCCCACCTTAAGGAAGGAGGTGGAGCATAGATATGCAGCAGTAGAATGAACCTCATAAAGGATTCTTTAAGCTCTCTTCTTTGATTCTTTGATAGATCAACACTACATTCTTGTTCTTCATGATAAAAGCCTGGTACTCATAACATTTTTAAAACCTTAACGGATTTTGAAACAATGAGAGAGTTTACACATGACAGATAATGTCAGATTTATTAGTTTTGTTCTGTAGTGTGTGTTGATGTATGTATGACTTAATGCTCCAGTTTTACTCTCGTTGCCATGGCTACATTTGCCTTTTGCTTTAGCCAGCTTTCTCCCTGATTGATTTTGCTCGGCTGTCCTCAGCTCCACACACATCAGGACTTCTGATCACAAATACTGTGCATGTTTAATATTTCTGATTTAAAGTTAGGTACCCCTAATCCTCTGCTGAGAGCATAAAATGACCCTTAACATAACTCACAGCACAAGATATCAAAGCCATGAAAAGGCCTGATTGTTGTGTTGCGTGTTCTTTGACAAGAGCGTTTTATTATTTACAGTACGTTCCAAGGACCAATTTTAGTTATAAAACCTTTACAGTTAGTATTATTGTCTAATTATGCTAACAACATTTTCTTGTTGCTCTAGGAAACATTATTTTAAGTCTTTTTTAAACATTTTTGTATATTTATTAATCTATGAGAGACTTGAATGACTTGCAGATGCCACCCAAAGACTTGACTTGGACTAGTAACAAGTGACTTGTGCCCATCACTGAGTTGCACATAATTTGTACATGTTTGGTAAGATAGTTCATTCATTCATTCATTTTCTATAACCGGCTATCCCTTTCGGGGTTGCGGGGGGCTGGAGCCTATCCCAGCTATCATCGGGCAAGAGGGGGGTACACCCTGAATCGGTCTCCAGTCGATCGCAGGGCAACATAGAGAGACATTCATGCTCACACTCATTCCTAAGGGCAATTTAGAGTCACCAATTAACCTAATGTGCATGTTTTTGGTCTGTGAGAGGAAGCCGGAGAGCCCGGAGAGAACCCACGCATGCACGGGAAGAACATGCACACTGCACACAGAAAGACCCTCCCGACCCGGGAATCGCACCAGGAACCTTCGTGCTGTGCGGCACGTGCTCTACCAGCTGTGCCACCGTGCCGCCTGGTAAGATAAATTATTAAGTGAAAAAAGGTTAAGCCCCTTTTCACAGTGCATTAAAGCTATGGTCTACGATTTGGATGCTTTGTACATTTTAATAACACAGTTTATAAGGCTGTTATGGTCCTATGGTCCTATCTACACAGTATAAAGACCAAAAAGAACGAAAAAAATCCATTCAGTATATCTGCGCCATTGCAGAGCTGACCAATCAAACCTAGAAGCCTGTAAGGTTCAATTGGTCCGTGAGTTGGTCCGTGAGTCCATCCAATCCCCTGTCTCCCTCACTACGCAGTGTCATGCCCATGGTCCCGCCTCCTCCCCTCTACCTCCGGTGAGCAGCTAGCAGCGTTAGCTACTGAACTAGCCGGAAAGGCCTAGCGCCGAAATCGGGAAGCCGCTTCCCTCTCCCGCGGGGCCCAACGGAGCTCTGCCCGCGGGTTGAGGCCTGTTAGCGGGCTAACGGCTAACGAACGGCCTCAGTCGGCCGTCAGACCTTCAGTATCGGCCGTTTTGCCCCTGGTTGATCAGGTAATGGCTTTGTTTACTACAGTGGGAGATGTCTGCTGAATAACTCTGGTTAGTTTGTGCCTGTCCTGGCTAATGACTTGTAGCGGAGCGGGTTAGCCTGTTAGCCGCTAATTGTTAGCATTGTAAGCTGAGCTGGGAAGGACAGGCCGAGAAAGATGAAGCCTCCCCCACAATCGGCTCCGCTCTGGCGGCGCCAGACCCGCATTGCCGCCGGTCCAATTGAAATGGCTACTGCTGTGTGTTACAAGGGGGATGTCTGTCGTGTTTGATACTTTCAGTTGAGCTGAGCTGTTTTTGATTGAGTTTGCTGCTGATATATTATGCTAGTCGCTCGTAGCTCTGTCCGAGGGGGCTTGTTAAGAGGCGAGGCGACACGAGCTGGGGGCGGGATCTTGGAACACGGAGGGGAGAGGTGAGGGAAGGGGGGGCAGGCTGCGGTTTCAAATCGTAGACCACAGCTTTAAGTCCTTTGTATTGGTATTTTAATGCTCTCTTCACCTTCTGCAGGATTTCTTTTTGCACTACTGCTACGTTTACACATTTTAAGGCATTCTGAAGCCCTGTTAGAGAGCTTAGGCTCCTTAATAGGATTTCTTATTCCCATAGTGCAACCAAAGAAACAAAATGAGGTCTTTTAGATCACCAGTTAATCAAGCCAACTTTTTTATAACAACTATACTGTGCTGTTTCAGCAGTTGTACTATTGTACTTTTAAATCCTTCTGTAACCAAGATCCATCCATGTATAAGACTACAGTGAAAGGCCTTAGTCTGTGTGATTCCTTCAGGGCACCAACATCTGGATCTGGTCGTACCTTGTACTACATATGCCTCTGAAAGCAATCTCATATGCATCAGGAGCAGATCAAATAACTCAGATATTCCACATAAAGTGCACTGACCTGCAAAAGTTTATGGAATAAAAGTTTAAAATGCAGCCAGTGACGTTGCCAACAAAATAAATGATCCGTGTGCCACCTATTTATGTGACACTGCAATTCAATGTAAAGCTCTTTGAGCTGGTTTATGTGGGCATTTGTGGAGAAAAGCAAAGGAACAGATGTTTCTCATACAAAAAAGTAAATCCTGCTTGTACACTTTCTTCTCCTGCACTGACTAACTGAATAGTCCCCCATTCTTCCAAGTAACAAATCACAGCCACTTCATACATCAGGATAATAAGTGTGAATACATACAGTTCCTAAATCTTTCTAATTAAAACTTTTGAATCCAAGACATCATCCTGAAATACAAGCCTTTAAAATTGCAGGTTAGAGATGATATTTAACTCCAGATTCAAAGCCCAGTCTGTCTCCTGTGGGAGAGCTGAGGCAGCGTGCAGTAAAACAGCAGAGAGGCCCCGCGCACTCGGTGAGCGATGGTGCTGACTGGTATGAGACTGCTGTGAGAGGATGTTCACCATGGGAGGAGCATTTGACTCCCTGCTCTAGACAGACTCTCTGTTCACTATTTATGTTCCTGCTCAGATACCTGGGGACTGGCAAGTGTCTCCACTACTTCATGACATATGGCCTGGCTCACTGTATAGATTGCAAAAGAGAATTGGAACATTGTTCCAAGAGAATGTGCCGTAAAGACTAAAAGTATGAGGTAAAAGTTCAGTTTGGTTTTGGACATCTCGGCCCACAGAGCATATTTGTCATGCAAACATAAAATATCAGCTTTATGATGAAGCTTGTTTTATAGCTATTATATACAGTGCGAGTAAAAAAAAAAAAGATCCCAAACTGACATCGAGATATGAGGGCATTATCATTTAAATTTCATACACTGGTCATTCATATTTGGTCACAAGTGACTGCACAACAATTGTTTTTTTAAATCATGTTAAAATTCCTCTAGCCAAAATTTTAAATTTGTCTGACAGGCTATCTCAATGATCCTTTAACATTTGCCAGAGTGTTGACAACCATGATATTAAAATAAAACAAAATAAAGCAAACCAACGAAAATGACTGCTGCATGGCAAATGTTGATTAAAGAACCTTAAGAATAAAAACTTACTTCAGAATAACTTTTTCTTTAATGGCCATGCCCTTAAAGGTGCTATGAGGAAAATCTATTACCGGCAACATTATGACTCTGCTACCCATGAACATGCGACTGTTGTAATGCTGCGTTCCAGTAACCTCGAAACTGTGAGTGATATCATCTCTGACTTAACGGCGGAAAAAACATGCCGATCTACCAGGGTATTGTTAGCTGTTGTTAGCACGCCCTGCATTGTTGTTCACAAATACCACATGAAGAATGTGATTATCACTATGGCAGCATTTTTGTAAATATAAGTCTAACAATACTATGTATACAGCTGATCTAGAGCGACACACCCCAGTCAGAAATGCAAATAAATTGATTATTACAGGAGCTAAATAACTGTTCACACTGGGGGCATCCATCTTCGATTGTCGACTCAGGGGTGGCGAGGTTTCACCGAGTTCCAAGTGGGAAATTCCGACTTCAGGGAACGTTCCAGTTGCAGTTTCCTACTGGAAACCCAGAAATTCCTACTGCTGACTACAACTGGAACGCACCAAAGACGTGACTGAAGCCAAAGCGTGTGTTTGTTGTGATAAATGCAGCTCGGACCTTCCTCAGAACTCTGCAGTGCTTTACAACTTCTTTTTTCAACAACTTACAGGATGCAAAGGGATGAGGTAATGTATCTCTTTCTACAGTAGTTACATAGCGGTAGTTTTTGATGTGTGACAACAAGCAATTTTTGGAAACCTTAGAGCACCAAGCTGTAAGTAGCGATATATAGCTGGCTACAACTACGATACTAAGACGTGTAATATAAATAATCAAATAATATAAATTTGCACTAGTTTTAATTGTCTTGTTCCTGAAGTTGAGTATCCAGGCCAGCCCTGTCCGACCCAACCGGAAGGCTTAGGAATAGCATTTATGGATAACCTATTTTGATGCTATAAAACTCATTTAAAAGTGTGTATTTTGATCAGGCATATAACTCTGCACAGTCTCTTTGAACATGCCTCCTCACTCTCTTTATCTCTGAGGCATTCACTGACCCCTCTGTATGCTGCATGGCATCCACAGCCTAAATAACTTCATCACAAAGATCAGCCACTTTCTGATGAGGGTCTTGGAGACTTCATTCATCAAAGAGCTAAAGAGAAAGAAAATGCAAGGTATGGCATGAGGTCAAGAGACCTTGTTGATCATTGAATTTTGTATTGAAGTCCGACAACACTATTTGAAAAGAGCTCTCCGAGTCAATCACTCACAATGAATCTGATTTGCTGGGGTACCATTGTGCTCCAACCAAACTCTCCTGAAAAGACCCTGTCCAAATGGATTGATCTGGGGCTGAATCTGAGTTTGTGCAAAGTAATAACATGGATAAATTAAATTTGACATGTTCTATAAAAACTGATCGCTGTGCAGCCATTCATGACCCAACATGAATGATCAATGTATCTTATGAAAGTAAAATGATTTGGTTTTATTCATTTGTATCACTTTTATAACATCTTATTTAGAATATGAGAAATGTAAGATTGAACCGATTTTTTTTTTATTATTTTTTTTATTGTATACCTCTTTTTTAGCTCCGCCAACCAAACAAGAACATGCTACACTTACTTTAGTATTAAAGCAGCAGTCTGGCCTCCACAGATATGTTAGTGTTCTTTTGATCTAATCTATGGTCAACAAGTGTAAGAAACTGAAACTTAAGAAAATTCAGGTAATCCATCATACCAACATTTGTGACTTACCTTCAGCAGGTCTGACGAGCACTGCTGGTCCATCTTCCCTCTCTTCATCTTTCTTGGTCCCCTCTTCCTGATCTTCACGGTAAAGGTTAAACATGCTCTGACCTGGCTTTATGCTGGGCTTGTGCTCATCCATCTTGAACTTTAGTGGTGTCTGGATGGTGGTGGTGGTGGTAATGAATCGGGCCATGGGAGTTGTCAGGTAGTCAGTCAACTGGGGAGGGCTGGTGCTGGGCTCAGGTGTTGTATTTTCATAGCTGCTGGTGGGATCACTGCTCTCTGACTCTTTATTTCTATCCTGCTGTGCTGAGTTAAAACCGTAGGGTGGCTCCTTTCTTGCAGTGACACTATGGAATGTTACTGCTTCATCTTCCCCCTCTTCTTCGCCCAGATTGTCCTCTAAATCTGGAGTGACTGGCCTTTCTGCATCCTCCTGACCAGTTGAACTTGCTTGATGATGGAATGGGCTCTTTGGATTTTTAAGCATGTATAATGGGAAACTCTCTCTGTCTGATCGTCTCTGCTGATTGGTTTGACGGCTGATTGGAGTGCTGATTGGGTTCTTTGAAACACTGGCTGTCACTCTATGGGATGCCTTTCTGTGATGTGTCTTGGTCTCTGATATTTCTCTCTCTGGACTCATATGTAGATACTCTGGATGTTTTTCCCTGCCAAACCCATGGCTTGGCTGAAATGTAACACTACCTGAGCTTTTTTGTCCATGCAGTGGATTACCTACATCTGCCCGTGCTGTTAAATCACTGAATTTTTCATTTTCCACTCTTTCCAGACCCTGTGAAGGCTGCCAAGAGGTTGTAGATCTGACAGTACTAGGCTCTTCTCTCAAGGGGTCTTCTGTCACTTCCTCTCTGTCCTCAGGATGGTCACGAACTCCATATATCTCTCTCAGCTCGAGTTTGTTTCGTCCATCAAAGCCCTGAAGTGCAGCCGTTCTGTCAGGTCTGTCAAAGCCTCGGGACACAGACTGGACCTTGCTTGAAGAAGGGGGGTGAGTGGAGAAGATCAGAGATTGAGGGAAGATCTCTTGGGATTCTATGGGACCATAATCGTAATCTTCTGGGTCCTCTTTGTACAAAGGAATTTCCTTAAAGAGAGGTAGAGTGCCATTCTCTGGAAGCCGATGAGGGAAGATCTGATCCATGTGCCCTTGCTGGTTAAATCCATAGGGGTAACTGTCCTGCTTGACGGCTGCACCCCCCTCTCTAGATGCGGCTAACATTGGTACTTTGACCTGTTTTGGGTCACAGTCTGGCACAGGGTAGCACATTGGTTTCCCTCCCTCAGTGGGGCAGTGGCACACCTGGCAGGAGTCAATATGGAAGGAGTGTCCTGCTTCATACTTTTGACCCTCATGAATGCACCCAACACGCTCACACTGCATGCACCCGTCTGCAGGCTCTGAAACCTCGATGCAATTCGGGGGGAGCTCAGGACAGCTGAAGAAGTGGCAGCTGATCCGCCCTCCTCCTGCGGGACAGGAACACTCTGTGCTTCCGTAATCAACAAAATAAGAGTCTCTCTCTGGTACTTTTCCATTTTTAAATCCAGCATTGATGCAGTCATAATATTGGTATCCCTCACATGTGCATCCTTTTTGTAAGCATGAAGCACAACAGGCCCCTGTCTCCAGCACTTCCTCAATACAGTTCTCCAGCTGGGGACAGTCCACACCTGTGCAGTCAGGCAGACACAAGCCCACACTCATGTAAATAAAGAGAAATGTAATCCTCACAAGAGTAGCCTCTGTCCTTACAACACTCGCCATGGCCTCAGCTGCTCGTTAAAAATCAATGAAGATCAGGTATCATCCAAGGTCAATGGTTTGTCCTCGAGGATTCTGGTACATTCACCTTTTGTGAAAGAGCATTTCTCTGCAAGGGAGAAAGAGAGACAGACAGGCACATGGAGGCTTATTTCTGAAAATGAAAGCAGACCAACATCTGGATTTAGAGCTGAGCTCACAAGAGTCACATTTTTATAGCCTCCTTATATAAAGACTGCGTACACTTCATTAACTACACCTGCAGTTAAGTGTTTTTATCCTTATCAAGACCGTTATGGTGAAATCTGAACTGTTCAAAGATGTTTCCATCACTTCCTTAATTGTCTACATGGAAGTATTACAAAACATTCTGTAGTAAACGTACAGTCTTGATGCAGAACAAATACACTCTAAATCTTAAGACAGTTTGGCCCTATTTTGATGGTATGAAGAGTGTTGTTAAAGTGTGAAGTGTAATGTGGTGTGGGCTGTGACTGTGTGAGGAACCTAGTAATGGTCAGACAGATGGACGGACGGACAGACGGACAGACAAACTCTCCCGAAAACATAACCTCCTTGGCGGAGGTAATAAAGACTATCATATCAGGCAGGTTTAGGAAAGTCCTGTTAATTGTCCATCAAATACCTATTGGCTTTAAGCAACTAATTTTCTCATTTTCCTGCAGGAATTGTTGGCTCTGTTCAGTATTACATACAAAAAACATGCTACACAGCCCGTATTATTATCTGTGAGCATAACTGTCATTGAGAGTGAGTAGAATGCACACTAACAAAGAAATAGAAATAGAAAACATAGAAATGTTGCATAGCTTTTGCAAAGATATTATCATGTGCATGATTTTTCTTGTTTCCTATCGTGTTACATGTGCTGAACTGTATAAGAATATAGCTAAAAGCACTATTTCACAAAACCACCAACGCCTCTCAAAACTGAATTTTCCTCTTCCAGCTTTATAGGACACTGACTGAGCTGTGGCACTTTTGGCTAAGCACTCTCGTTAATTGGAGGTTAGAAAGTAGATCTGTCTGATTACAGACTGGCTTATCCATCTGCAAAAAAGAGTTAAAATGTCGTAAATACTGGGTATTATGTGAAGCAAAGATTATTACTTTGTCCATAATTGTGGCATCAACATTTCAAACCACTGATACCTGTTGATATCTAGTGTCTACATCATGAGCTTATGTCTTAAAATGGATGAAATAAAAGTTTGACGACCTCATACAACCCCACTTCAAAAATTCAGAACAGTCACTTTAATTGCTACACTTTTTCTCATGGCTCTGTCATGAGCTTTTCTTGTTTTCCTTTGTTTTGTTCTTGGACTTCCTGGACCATTTTCTGCCTGAAGCTGGTTTTGATGTATACAGATTTAAACCCAAACACTGTGAACCACAAAATACAGCTCTCCTGGCAGAGGAAAGGAAACAGGACGACAGTTTTGGAATTGAACCTCCTACAGGACCCTCCTTAGGGGAGTATAAACAAGTCCAGTCCACCCTCAAGGCTCTCTGTCACTAAACTTGAGCTCATTCCTGTCCCAAGAAGTGAGGATAATGCAGAGCTGTCAGAGGAGGTGACATGCTGTGTTACTGTACAATGCTAAATAGGAGTTGGCTGCATGAGAAACTAAGAAAACTGAGGTGTTTCCCAGAGCTCTGAGGAATGGGGAATTCCTCTCCCAATCCCTCATCTGTGTTTTCTTTACTTGCCCACACACACAAACACACACTCACACACACACTCAGCTGATCTACAAACAATCCCTGATGTCATGCTGCTTTGCCAACATGACTACAATGAGAGGATTCATTAAAAAGAGTCTATGCAGCACCCCACTATCGTAGTTCAGAGTATTTGTTTAATTGTGGGAAAAAAAGGCTTCTGAAACATAATGGCATCACAACTGCACTGGCATAATATTTTATAGCCTCGCCATCCTGTTGTGGCAAACTGGTCTCAGCTTCATGCAAATTATTTCATAAATCATGCATCTTATGGCAAAAGGTTATAAAAGAAACACTTATTGGTCACTCCAATGCAAAATTGAGTCAACACTTCTCACCTCTGCTTTGTAACAGATTGCAGCTGTGTGAAAGTATGCAAAAAAAGTTGTATTACAGAATCAAAGTAAAGTTTTAACAAAGTTATGAAGTGCTCAGTAATTCTTACCAAAACATCAGTGGATTACAGCAGCTGCAGACCAAGTGTTGACAAAAAGAGGCACCTCAAACGGTTTAACTGGAGCAATGTGTAGACACCGGGCTGTGAGTTATTATCCAAACTGCAGAAGTGAAGAAAAGCCGGCTGCAGGTCCTCTGTGTGCTGCAAGTGTGAACCTTTGACTGCTGAGGATCTGCAGGAGCCAGAGAGGCAGCAGGCAAGCTGAGGGGGAGGTACACAGAGTTTCCCCTGCTCCTGACTGGGACGGCCCACAACAGGTACTGTAGTGTAAAGATGGGGGATGACCCTGTTTAGGCCCAGTTTTATGTTTGGTGTTCATTTAACAGCTGCACAGGAGTGTTAAGGGAACTTTCTGAGGTAAATTTACCAGTGTATACTAGTATGTTCTTTAACAAAAAATGTGTTTTAGGCTTAACTATAATATCTTTTGTCTGTCTGTCGGTCCATCCATCCATCTATTGCATAAAAGAGATGTGATCCAAATGACTGTGCATGGTAAATGGGCCTGAGCTTATATAGCATTTAGTCTTTTGACTACTAAAAGCTGCTGTACACTACAGGTAACCAGTCACACCCATCTACTCTCACAGTCACTTACATCCATCAGTACCAACTAACACATTCACACCCTTTCATATCCATTTACACACCACTGACGCAGCAGTGGGAGCAACATCGGGTTAAGTGTCTTGTGACAAATCGCCATGTGCCACCTGGAGCTGGGCTCGAACCTCCAACCTCCCGACTACTGACCAAGCGTACTATTCAACTGCACCATGGTGTTGCTAGTGGGAATGAAATCTTCCCATCCTTCCCCTGCTAAGCACTCTGTCAGGGCCACACTCTGTGGGTAGAAAAGCAAAAGTGATGGTTTATTTCATAAGTTATTTAACCTGTAGCCTGAGTGATGATGACTCATTTAAAGTTTGAGAATAGGTTGAGACTGTTTTGGCCTGAAGCCCTCTATTTATTCGCTTTGCCAGATATAACTGCAAAACTCTGAGCACCGACTGTCATGAGGAAAACTTCTGAGGGAACCACCTACTAGATCAGGGGTGGGCAACTTTAATTACCAAGAGGGCCACATAAAACCAATTCTCCCAGCCTGAGGGCCACATTGTTACAATTTTCAGAAACTCTCAATAATGAAAAATAATGTTGGATAAACAACAAATGTTATTGTGCATAATCAAATGAACTTGATACAGAATTCAAGCTAATTTAGCTAATGTACATATAATTAAAGCCAATGAAGCTGTTTTCAAATCAATAAAATGACGTTTTGCTGCTGCCATTTTTTAAAATATAATATTGAGTAATACTTGATATAATGTTAAATCAAATCAAATCAAACTTTATTATATAGTATTAGTTAAAGGCTTCATGAAAGAGATTTAGACACTATAAGAGCAAAGTAAGGTTGTAAATAACTTACATAAGATTAAGTTGAATTTATATTGGATATCGGAGTTTTCTTCATATTTACAGCTGCTGGTTTTTGGAAATGAATGGCGGGCCACATTTAATGATGTGGAGGGCCACATTTGGCCCCCTGGCCGACACTTGTCCACCCCTGTACTAGATAGTTCAAATAGTCTCCCAGTTAGTCATTCACTCCAATACTCGGGTCAGGCTCAAGTTTTGGCACACACTCAGGCCCCACCTCATGCAAAAGAAATAGAAGCCTAGAAATTTGCCTCTACGTAAAATGTCATTGTCTAAATTTAAAATCTGAAAATAATCTATATTTTAATTGAAACAATGGGCAGAGTAAGTTCAAATATAAATCATTTTACTTCATTTTGCAACAAAAAAAATCTTACTTATTGATAAAATCAGTATATTCATGGCCGTTGATGGCTCTTACGGCAATTATCATTGTTGAGCACTTTGGTACAGCCAATAAGATTTCAAGGGCTCCAAGTTGTTTGATATTCCAACCTAGGACATACATTTATTTTGTTTTATTTAGGCCTTGCCATAGCCCAAATAAAGATGGACTGCTGGCTTCAGTTGGCGTACAGGCAGCTGTTGAGACACCTCTGCTTTAGAGTAACGCCCTACTTTTCAATCTAAAATTGGAGGTAACTGTGCAACCGTGCTAGTACTTAAGTCTGTTCTTGTTCCTGTATTGTAGTAAAAAGTCCTTGTACAACCAGAATAACTGTGCTACACCACTCTCTCACATTTCCCTTAGAGCCATGTTGTCAGCCCCAGGGTAAACTTTGACTGTTGTTGTTTGTCGTGTTTTTAAGGAACTCACATGTACCTCCTAAAAGGAAGGCTGTAACCTCTGACAAACAAGAGCCTGACACTCACACTCATCATTCTGTAAGTCTGTCTGTCCGTCTGTCTTACATGACTCTAGACCAGGCTCTCTCCACCCATGAAGGAATAAATCTGTCTGTTTTTATCACCCTTTTCACTTCCAGCATGACTTTATCATCTGGAAAAGACAGGAACGCTTGTCTTTAAAGTAAGGACGTCATGAATTCTCTAAGTTAAGACCTCATTTGTCCTGAGCTGTTTTCATTTATTCACACCTTTTTGAGGATCATGACCCTGCAGTAACAAATGGCAGAGGATTAAGTAACTTTATTACTTGAGACAAATCCAGTGTCTCTCTTTTAAGACACCATTTACCTTATTTAAAGGCCCCCCGTCAGAGGGCAGCATAAATTAAAGTTCAAAGAGTCTTAAGAGAGTTGTTCAAAAGTGAGTGTGTCAGCTAGATTTCTGAATGGGTTCACCAGGGCACTTTTGGTCATTTGAAGGAAGATTCACAGTCAACTAATTTAATGTAGTTTGACAGTAGTTTTTTGAAAAGCTGAGCAGTTAAAGCACACAAGATTTCTTGTGCATATGGTCCAGGATACAGTCATTACAGTGACATCAGGTTCATGAACCACTAATTAAAGGAAAATATCTTATTTCCTTTAAAATCAAGCCAAAAAGACCAAGAACAAAAGCGTCCTATTCATTAATTGACCTACAAAGCACCTGGACGTAAAAATGTCCATTTATTGCCAACTGTTGAGTGGTATTGGCATGCTCTCTCTGTGCATGCATGGGTTTTGTTTGGGTATTCTAGTTTCATAAACTGACACACCTGGTTTGATATATTTCACTTGTCCATCTGTGCAGCAGCTCATATGAAGTGTTTAGGAATAGGCATAGACTTTCAAAGTTATATCGAGCAGGTGATTGGTTGATCATCCCATCGAACATTTTTATTACGGGCCGGTCAGATGATGTAGTGGGCATGCAACTGCTGCAGTGTAAAGTACCGAACCTAAGTCTATTTGTAGACCTTATTTAGCCAAAACATGTCAGAAGTGGTGCAAAAATGTCCTTTCTGTCAAGAAATGCTTTCAGTGTTGTTTGTTTTTCATTAATTAAGAAATTTGGTCCAGATCTGACAAAAATGCTGTGGATGCTGTTAGCCTCTTTGCTTATCTCTGTAGGGGCAGTAACTTCTTGCTACTCTTTTGTTTCCTGCTTTAACATACTCTGATTTGGCTGTGCTGCTTTGGGCCTCTCACAATAGTTGTGGATTGGAGACAGATCTCCCTGAGTACAGGCCATGAATCAAGCAGATCAGCTTCTGTACAAGGTCACTGGTTTCTTCCTAAAGATAAAAACAGGCTTTTTAGGTTGACTGGTGAGTTTACATTGCACTGTCTTTCTCTCTGTGTCAGTTTTGTGATTTGCTGGCTACTAGTTTAGGTGAACCTTGGTGTCAGCCCCTCATGACCCAACAGGGAGAAGTGGTAAAAATACTGTATTAATAGGTAGTTGCGGACATTGCTGAGATATGTTGTGAACCTTCTTGTGCAGCAAAGACAGTACGCAGGACTTTGGTTCCAACAGCCTTACCCTAAGAGATAATGCATGGTCCATATGCCAGAAAAGGTTGGCTACTGTTATCTGAAGTAATGTTGATCAAGAAAATAAATAAAACACATATTTTACTGATACTGAAATACTTGAATTGTGAAATGATAAAAGCAATGCCCCTGATGCTGCATCCCAGATGGGTTGGATCCATTTCCTTAAACACTTTCAACCCATTAATGCAGTTTAATCCATGCACATTAAATTTCAAACACACATTTCTATCAGTTAAAGCACTTTAAAGTAGATGCTTCTTTATTTGATGCTACCTGTGTAACGGTTTTATCCTGAGGCCTCTCAGAACATGAATCCCTCAGCAACTTTGCTTAACTTTGCCTAATGGTAAAAACGCCCATGGGGGGCTCGCTCATCATGTTAGAATGCTGTGACCTGATCAGCAGTTTGGCCCCCTCCCAGCAGCCACATAAAGGTCCTAATGAGTATCTGTCAGAAGCCTGGGGTGAAGTGGTGGTCGGTGCTGTGATAAACAGATCGCCTCTGATTGCAGATAAGACCACTGCCAGGGGAGTGGACCGCTTTTCAGCTGCAGATGAGAGATGAGGTAAAACAATGGTGAGGACTCACATCCTGAGTATTTGAGGCTGGGTCAGTGGAAGGACATGTTAGAACTCGCTCATAGGGATTATTTGCTATTGACTGTACTGTACTTCTTGTTTTTCACATATAAAAATAGACCCTGCTGTGACAGCATGGCTCCCAGGAGTTAAGTGCAGTTTAGTCTGAAGTGGCACGGATGATACAGTGTAGTGTAACAGGATCAGAGTGTGGGGGGAGGTTGCCATGGTGGAGTGAACAAACTTGGATTTTGCATGCGTATAACAGGATCAGGCTCAGCCCCGCTGTAAAACACTAAGACAGTCTTGACAACGCATGGGTGAGATTTGTAGAATCCCAGTGTGATCTCCGCAAAGAGCTGTCAGACCCAGACAAGGCTTTGAAATAGTCTGGGGGGGCCTTAGGGACGGGCTACATGTGCAGGGTCACCAAGGAGCATCTGGCTCAGGACTCACTGGTGTCCCACTGGTGCGATATGCTGAAGAAAGGCTTCTCTGAAATGGATTTGACATCATGTCTGAGGCCAGTTCTGTGCTGCCAGTCAGAGGTTTGCTGCCTCTGAAGAAAAGATATGGCACATGAGATTTCAGATGCATGTGCTGTAGTGCAGTGGTCACTTAGCCTTTAGTGTACAAGCGGCTGGTTCTGTATCAGACGGTATTTCAAGTGTCAGCTGTCCTGTAGGGTTGAGGATGAAGTATCTTAAAACTTAAATGTGTATAATGATTATGACCAGTGTTGTGCGTAACGCGTTACTTTGTAACGTAACTACTTTTCCGGGTAAAAAGTAAAGTAACGCGCTAAAATTTGGTAACGAAATGTAGTTCCTTTTTTAATGCGGGGCGACGTTACTTTTCCCCCGGACAGATCTGACACAGAAGCTGCCTCCTCAGCTGCTCGCACAGGCACCAAGCAGCGTTGCCAAGTCCGCTCGATATAAGCGTCTAAGGGCTGCAAATCTTGTGGGTCATGGCCACGGGTTGTGGTATTTCGGTCTTGTTTCTAAATGTGAAGTTGCTTCTTTGGGCTCTTCTGTGTATGTGAATCCCCCTGATTACCTTCCAGCTCCTAAAATAAAGCAAAACCCGACTGCGGTAGGTAGTTTGTCTACTTCCTCATTTCCTGGTTATCATGCACGCCCCCAAACACAGTCACACACATGGCACATTCTCCAGAGCCAAAGTTGCCAGGTTTGCTTTTTATAAGCTGCGGTCTTATCTTGAATAGATACTTGGCACTGTGATATTGAAATGTAAGACGAAAATTAACACATTTTGTGTAGATTTCTCTTCTAAAAAAGTAGTATATCACATTAGGAAAGGAAATAGCTGGAGGTTGCTTATTTTGGGCTTGTTTTTATCACCCTGGTTGCTTATTTCAGAAGCAAAATGTGGAAACACTGGGCAGGAGCTCTGATTCCACAGGGTATGTGACATGATTTTGTAAAATAAAGAGCACAAAAGAAATAACTGTTATGTTCTCTGTAGAACTTTTTGTAGGCCTTCACATTTAGGAACAGATATGGGGTTCTGTCCAAGATCGAGCAATGTAAAAGTAACAAGTAATGTGAAAAGTTACTTTTCATAGAGGGTAACTAAGTAAAGTAACAAGTTACTTTTTTCAGAAGTAACAAGTAACGAGCAAACACTACTTTTTAAAAGTAACTTCCTCAACACTGATTATGACACACCATGGACAAGGATCAGTGAGACATGAGTCTGTTTACCCGGTAAACAAGTGAAGCACATTCAGTGTATTGGATCAGACTGTTACCATGTTATCTGGTGACCTATAACTGAGTCTGAGCCTTTGCTAGAAATATGTATATTTTTTTCATGTACACATCTCTTGTGAGGATTTCCTTTAATAAAACACTAAAGATAAGAGACAATCACAGGGTCTTTCTGTGTTTTCTGCTGCTGGTGTATTAACATTTAAAAGGATAAAGTAAGACCACCATGTAAAGACTGTATTTGACATATTTTACATTTTAATGCTAGAGCTGTAGCAGGAGGGTTGTTGGTTTGTTCCCAGTGCTGTTTGTCAGGGCCTTTCTGTGTGACAAAAGACAAATAATTTGTGCTTGATTCAGGATAACTGTTTTGATGCCTTATTTTTCATGAAGTTTTAGGGATTTTTTATTTTACTGACATGGACACAAATGTTGAGGGTTAAAGGTTAGACTCTTGACTATAGTTTATTTCCTTTTGTTGTAAATAACGCAGGTCAATATATAAAATATGAAAGAAGGGAAAAATGTTTGACTTCTTTATTATGTTTTTCTTGTGATTACGATATTTTATTAGTAATAATTAACAAATTAATATTAATACATTATAAAAAAATATTAAGTTTTGAAACCTGGTTGTTGGGCAGTGTGGGGTGGTTGGGGGGACAACAGACACTATGATGGCACACTGGCACACTTTATAAACCACTGAAACAGTCCATTCAAGGCATTTAGGGCGTTTTCACATTAGACCCACTTGTTTCGAACCGTGCTGCGGCGCGGTTTGCCCCCCTTCCACTTCCCGCTGGCTTGCATTCACACTTGCAACATCGGACCGTGCCCGGGCCCACTTGTGTATTTACTCAGTTTGAAACAGCAGGGGGCAATATGCACGTAACTGGTTACCAAACCTGCTATGGAGGAGAACGAAGAAGAGGCTACCATGGTAACCACTTCCTACACCAAACAACCAATGTTTACATTTCGCTGTCCTCTACATTTTTCTTCAAATGTGTTTTTTATCGTGTTTGAGACGGCATTAGCGACCTTCTGGACCCTCGGAAATCATCGTAATCCTCAACCACAATAAAGAAATTGATAAATCAAGCAAGCAAAAAAATCAACCGTGGGATTAACGGGAAGTAAGTAATGAAGGACTTTACCCATAATCCGGTGCTTCCAATACCCATAATGCATTAAAAGTAGATCGGTTCAGACCACTTTGTTTCACACCAGTGAAACCGCACCAAATGTAGGGGGATGGAGCGGATCGAGACCACCCCTTCATAGAGGTCTCAGACCAACTGATTTGGTGCGCACCAAAGTGCGGTGGTTGCATTCACACTGATACTAACGTACCAAACCCTGGGCCAAAACTTCTTTGGTGTGCACTAAATGTGGTTGGTGTGAAAACGACCTTAATAGTACAATTAGTCTGGTAAATCAAGGATAGTTTGAGAAAGATGTTAAGCTAGGCTGCACTGTATAACCAGTCGCAAGCTGATCACAAGAGAGCCATTTTTGCTCACACTCATACCAAAGAGCAATAAGGAGCCACCAATCAACCAGCTGAGCATGCTTTTGGCCTGTGAGAGGAAGCCAGAGTGTCCAGATAACCCACACATGCATGAGGAGAGCATGCAAGCACCTCACAAAGAGGCCCTGTCAAACCTGAGGATCAAACTGGCAACCTTCTTGCTACGAGGCACTACCTGCATCACCCAGTTAAGAATGTGTATGGAAAAATAGTACAAATGTTAACTGATTTTTGGTCTCCAGTTTTGACTTGATTTTTGGATCAATATTTCTGTCAGCCAGAGTTTGAGGGAGGTGAGATCATGATATTCATCGATGTTCATAAAGATTATCAGTCCTTTTCATTTGGGTTTGATGTGTGAATGTTTTCTGAAGAAATAAGAAGAACGAGTTCATGAGCTGTATCAAATAATCAGAGAATTGAAAACAACGCAGTCAGACTGACCCCAGAAATCTTATCAGTTTCATGGCCTGAGGAAATGTTCAGAGCACAGAACTGAAATATGGGAAAGAACCTTCAGACTTTCTGGAAAGGTTGAGAGCCAAATTCAACTTTGTCAGTGTTTCAAGATTGTATCAGAGGGGAAGTTCAGTCCTGGTCTACATAGATATAAAAAAAAGATATAAAGGGATAGTTCTGGCTCTTTCATGTGGGTCTATTTGAGGTACATGGCATGAGCCTAAATATTTGCCACAGTGACAGAGATCTGTTCCGCAACTAAAAGTCAGCACAGAAGCTATAGAAGAAGAGCTATACAACTTATAGAATTTTAGGTGAAAACAAGCCACAGAGCAAGGCATAGAATGAGTACAATTTATTTCCAAACATTTACAAAAACTTGCTTTTCCACCAGTAAGTTTCTATATTTTGGCTTGACTTTGGTCAATAATCTCTAACTAGTTTCTTGAAAATGACAAAGAGTTTTTACTCCAGTGGCCCCCATATCATCAGATCTTGGTCTCTTAGGGCATCTCTGGGATGTTGTGAAGTAGACGATTTCTTCCATGTATGTGCAGTTAATAAATCTGCTGCAGCTATGTGATGCTATCATGTCAATATGAAAAAAAAAAAAAAACATCTGAGGAATGTTTCCAGCACTTTGTTGAATCAAAAAAGGGGTCCGACCTGGACCTGAGCTGTATAGAGTGGTCTGTTAGTGTAAGGTCCTCACTGATGCCTTCATTTATAAATTGTCTTGCCCTGAATAGAATATTTAATGTGATTATAATGAACAGCAGTTAAACCTAATGGGGATGTTTGATTTCTAAAAAGTTCTTTATTGAGTCTGTGAGTCACTGGCTCAAACGTTCAGTGAATAAATGAATGAAAATTACTTCCAGATTAACAATATTCAAAGGGTTGTGTGTGCTGAAAGTATAAATAGAATATTTTAGGACCATTTCTCATCATTGACTAAAGCTTTGGAAATGCCCTTCTGTCTGTGAATGCCTCTCTACGTGCAGCATGTTGCAATTATCTCCTGGCACCAGCTCAGCAGCAAAGTCTTATTTCCTGCAGATACTGAATGATTTGAAGTGCAGTGTATCCTCTGCAGTTTATGATAAACAGGAAATGTGAAAACATGCTCAAAGCGTTAAGAGAATCATGTTGATTTTTAAACAAGAAACTAACTTTGTTCAACTAGAAAACACTCTCCCTGCTGCTTCTTTCTACCCACATGAGGAGGAGTGACCGGTGTGGGCCTCAGTCTGCAGGTTATCTGAAGGATACAGAGCACCAAGTGATTGAAAGAACAAAAATGAGCTCTGAAGTGAGAGGGGAAGTGGGTGGTGCTGTGCTCTGGAATCTCCATTACCTCTGCACTGTGGGGGACAGAGCAACCCCGCCCTCAGTCTCTGATTCTCTTAACACTGGGTCAGGTAACCGAGGGTTCTTTTAAAGGCAAATGCAAAGTAAAGTCAGTCGACTGTTTTATTGAAAGAAAATGTGCTGAAATCAAAACTTTAAAAGACTCAGGTGAACTGTCTACGGATCTGACTCATGCTCTGCAGCACCCAGATTTGCCCTGCACAAATCTTGGACTAAAAAGGTAACAAGGAGGAGATTTACTCAAAGTAAAAGACCTTTGTGGACAAACAAAGCAAATGAGACCTATACTACAGCAGTCCGGCACCTACAGCCACTTGAGCTTTGACATTTTACCCTCCCGAATTAAATCAGTTCATCTTCATGTCAGAAAGGAGATTTGAAAAGTTTGACGATTGTTTTTGTGATGAAGTCCTTCAAAAAAATCTTGACATATCAAAGTCACAAGCAAAGGCATGATCATGAGGCACAAGGACATTTGACCTTTTCTAGTGTGATTTTGGGGGCACAAAATCTCACAAGGTTTCTTCTAGTTCCAAGGGACAGAACTCAAAAAACAAACATGCAGAAAAACAGATGCCAGTAGAAGCAGAAAGCAGATAGGGAACAGGATGGACATTATACTTAGACCTTTGATATCCAAAATATAGTCGCCTACCAAGAATGTAAATCTATGTTCACACCACATACAAAATTTTGTTTTTCGCCTTTTGAATATAAGTAGCTTGATGTATCATTTACATGCAGTCCTGTCAATT
This sequence comes from Scarus forsteni, assembly GCA_036419115.1. Lineage (NCBI taxonomy): Eukaryota > Metazoa > Chordata > Actinopteri > Labriformes > Labridae > Scarus > Scarus forsteni. Next base: position 4,997,079 of record JAZDUH010000152.1, read on the forward strand.
GACAATTCATGGCAGAATTAACACAAGAACAATGCAAATAGATTCAAGACCAATGCAAAGTTGATTTAAGTTGAAATGTAATATCCAACTTCTGCAACAAACACGCCTGAAGACATGACACAAAAGCCAATCAGCTATATTATCTTGTAAATTAACTTGAGCTTCTTCAGCAGTTCTCTAGCCTGTTTGGCTACTCAAAGCAGCTTTAAACCTCGGGTCATACGTCACATCTACACATTCACACTCAGTGACTCACTCACTGGGGAGTGGTGTCTCTATGTTTATAAGGTTCAATCTTCCTGTGCATGCATGCTTGAGATAACACTTGTTATGAAATGGCGTTATACAAATAAAGATTGATTGATTGATTGATGCATGGGATCTCTTCAGGGTATTCTGGCTTCCCACCACAGACCACAAACATCTCACTGGCTACATTTACATTAAAGCTTTAATTTCCCTTTAATTCTGAATAAAGCTTCAATCCTCTTTAAAAAGATTAAAAATGACCTTATAAACACTTTATTCCAAATGAAAATGACCACTCCGAATCAAACCTAATTCGGCAGTAGGTGGTTGATTTATTGTGATTTTAAATCTGAATTGAATAATTCCTCAATCCTGTATTTGTTCATTCCATTTTAAATTAATTTGAATTATTCTGCACATGCTTGTTCCCTTGTCCTGTTGCGATGGTACACATATTATGCGCTGATAAGAACAGGATGGCTGCCCGAAGCATGCGCTGGACTTGAGATAATTTATTTAATTAGAGCCTTAGAGGATTTAGAAATTATGAAAAGAGTGGATGGACATAAGCGTAAAAATGCTGACCTTGTTAAAGTTGTGAGTCCAAGTTGGATGAGGTTTGCCTGACAGAGATGCTGAACTGGACTTTGTCTTCTTCCATTAGATGTAAATACATCACGCCCCCTGTCCAGTCAGTTAAATTAATTTGAATTATTGCATGCTATTATGCGCTGCTGTTCGTTGCGATGGCTGCTATATGCTGCTTGTCATTATGCGCTTGATCTGCCGGCATGCGCGTCTGACTTGAGATAATTTGAGATTATAGAAAAGCGCTAGGAGGCGAGAAAGCGTAAAAAATGCTGACGTGCGTAAAAATGCTGACTTGTTGGATGAGGTTTGCCTGACAGAGACGCTGAACTGGACTTTGTCTTCTTCCATTAGATGTAAATACATCACGCCCCCTGTCCAGTCAGAACCATTCCCAACTCCCAGTCCTTAAGTGGAGTTAAGTAAAGGGGAACTCACGTGTTTTCCATGTAAACCTAAATTTGGAATTACTATTTCCATGTAAATGTGAAGGAGAATAATTTAATTCAAAATCATTTAATTCTGAATAATTAATTCCAAATTAAAAACATAATGTAGACATCATGTTGAGTGGTGACTCCAGATTGCCCGAGGTATGAGCATGAGAGTTAAAGACGGTCTGTTAAATGTGGGCCATCTCCAGGATGATTGGCTGGCAGTGGGTTTACGATGTAACCGGCTTATTGCCCAGTGCCAGCATTGCACAGACTCCAGCCCTCGACCATCCCTGAAATGGAAAAGCAGTATCGGTGATGGATGGATGGATGGATGTGTGTACTGACAAACCAAAACCCTCAGCTCCAACTGTCCTGAGGCATAAAATCTGTTTAGAAGCTGCTCTTTTGAGTCTGTAAAAAAGTTTCCCATGTTTATCAACCAAACCCAGTTCAGACTCATCTGGCTTAATTCATCTCACCAAATAAAACAAGCTGTGATAATGCTGTTTGTACTTTTAGTGTTCCAGTTTGTCTCAGTTAGCGGCTGACCTGTCTTTGTTTGGCTGAGCAGGGTGAGTGTTTGGACAGAGCAGAGTGAGTAAAGAGCCCTGCGCTGACAGACGAGTGCTCTGATTGTTGCCTGTGCCCATCAACAGGATGCTGGAGTCTTTTATTCTCAGTTCACTGATTGGGTTTAATGGAGTGTTGTTGACTACTGAGGAATAAACAAGTGAGAGTGGAGTTCAGCACCAAGAGTACCATTAAATCTTACTGATTGTTGTGTGTCTGCATGGAGTTAGCAAGTATTACTGTGTTATCAACATGAGATTTATGTGCTTGAGCAACAACAACAAGTGGGAAAGTGAAAAACTGTTGAATGTCTATTGCAAAAACTTTGCCACAGTAAGAAGGCAATAGTCAGCAATGGGGAGTATTCTGAGTCAAACAGCTTTTCAGTAGTTTAGCAGTTAATTTAATCAAGTATTGTGGTAGCATCTAAACAAGCTCCTTCCCCCACAGCAAAGACTTCACAACTGCGTTGAACAGCAGAGTGCTCTGTTACAGTCAGAAACACACTTTCAGGGTCAGTAAAAGATGAAAGAAAAGACTCTGAGACAATGAGTTTAGCAGACAGTAAGTCTCTTGCTTTATGGTGGTGATACAGCCTGATCAAGATTCCATTCAAACTACTGCAGGCACAACACAAAAAGTAGGGTTTAGCTACCATACCAAAAAGTTTAGCTACCATCAGAGCAGTCAACTTAAAGCATATTATATCCTGTCAGCAGCTGAATGTGGGGAGCTCAATACAAGAGGAAAAAATGGACAAGTTGGATAACAGTATTGGAGACAGGGACAGGTTTTTTGTTGCCACTGTAAGCCTCCTACAGATCAGCCTTCATGTTTGTTGGCCCAGTGATGTGCTCATGAAAGATTCATGTTGGGTTTAGATATACGTATATGAATATGTGTGTGAGTGTATTTCAAATGTGTATCTATAAAATGAAGAGCATGGCTCCAGTCTGCCCTATTGTAAAGTATATTAAGTTAACACTTATTATGAACTGGTGAAATACAAAAGACTTGACTGATTTATTGATTGATTGATTGAAACATGAAATATTAATGAAGCTGATATTCTGGTGCAGTCATTGTTGCCAGGTATGACATTTATTTCAAAGTGATAACAGATATATTATAGAGTTGTTTTCATTACAATCTTATGTTTAAACAGGGTCAAAGCATTTTGTGTGTGTGATTGTGAAGAGGTCACAGAGTTCATGGCCCTATTTTTACTCAAACTTTGAGTTTTTTCTTGATTTAACTACAGGGGGACGTCTCTTTATAAGAATGATTGTTTTCTTGAATGCAACTATTTTCTCTCATTCAGCTAATCAGCTTCTGATTTCATGAAAAATGCATGGACCACCAGCAGGCGCGCGGCAGGGAGCTTCAGTTTCCAGGGGATGTTACACGATGTGGAGGTGGCATCCAAATTATGCATCTCTCCAAATTGGCTCCCTGTGTCTTCAGCCTTCTACAGTGACAGAGAACAGCTGAAAAAGTCTCAGGCTGTTGAAAATCTGGGATATGGAGCTGCACATTACCTCAAATGTCCTTTCACTTTATCACCAGTGCTAACCGAGCTTCTTCCTTAAGCTGGCTGTAACGGTGCTGATTCAACCCTGCTGTGTTGACAGAAAGATGCATTCCTGTCCTGACCTGATGAATGGAAGTCCATGATCTATGTCTTTTGTCATTTCCCTGTGTGATGATGGAAGCCAAGGCTAAGCCAGAGGACAAAGAGGGTCTCTAAAAATGCAAAACAAATCCAAAACATCTGGAGTGAAGTAATGTTTCTTTGTTCAGCAAGGTGTCTGGTGCGTTTACATGCACTGATATGTCACGCTCTGATTGTAACTCAGAGAGTTTTTCTTTTTCTAACTTAAAGGTCTTAAACAACTGGATACCAAATGGAAACATTGGATTAAAAGTTATAGATAATCACTCTGTCTTGTAAAATGTGTGTATGATTTCCCCAAAAAGACTGAGCCCACAAATTTCAATGAAGATATATTTGCAAAATGTCATAAATCAGCCTTTAATAACAGAAAAGCTCTTGCACAAGGCTTTTTACCTTTTTGTTTTAAATATAGAGGCATTCTTGTGTCAGATCACTCTTGTTCTTCTTTCTATAACTAAAAATTGGTGTTTGAGGCAAAACTGCTCTTCTGAATGGCACCACAGTCATTTTCTGAGTGCCTTAAAGGAAAAGTTCGGTTCCTGCAGCTTTTACATTGTTTATAGAATGAAGAACAACAATATACTCACCCAGAAGGCTTTCCTGATGCAAACAGCGCTTCGTGAGATATTTTGATCCAAAATTGAGCAGCGGACACCGATATAGTGGTAGCCTGTAGGGCATGGATCGCCGCTCCTAAAAACTGCATTAATCGTCCAAAAACTCATGTTTTTCACCAATATTCCATCATGATTCGCTCTGAATGGTCCGCCATTGCAGTCTGTGTCTCTCCACACAGCGCTGTGTGGCTGTACTAACCTCTGAACTGACGAGTTTGTTTACGTGCCTTCGCGCCTGCGCAGTACTCTCTGGAGCGTTGCGATCGCTTCCTCCTTTCTATGAGCTCCTTATCTGTAAACTCTGTCTCCAAACTGTAAGGACGTCCATCATATTCAAAGTTCTCCTCCACATGCGCAAAGGGCACGTAAACAAACTCGTCAGTTCAGCCACACAGCGCTGTGTGGAGTGACACAGACTGCAATGGTGGATCATCCGGAACGTATCATGATGGAATATTGGTGAAAAACATGAGTTTTTGGACGATTAATGCAGTTTTTAGGAGCGGCGATCCATGCCCTACAGGCTACCATTATATCGGTGTCCGCTGCTCGATATTGGATCTAAATATCTCACGAAGCACCGTTTGCATCAGGAAAGCCTTCTGGGTGAGTATATTGTTGTTCTTCATTCTATCAACAATGTAAAAGCTGCAGGAACCGAAGTTATCCTTTAAGTCTGTCCACCTCTTCCTACTGTAGGTGCAGTGCTCATCTTTAATGAGTTGTCATTTGATGCCAAATATGGTTGGGGTTACATGCAAGATAAGGAATAACAAACTGTAATTTTTCATTAATGACACGCACTCCATTTGAACATGCTTTTTTGCCAGGAAGAAAACCTGTATTCATTCCCATGCACCCACATTTTGACCAAAGCTTACTCTCATAGACAACGAAAAAATGATCTTCATTCAAAATTGTAATTAATGAAATTTCAGTAGTTTCACGACAAATACCATACACGATTTTCTCTCTTAATCGGATACAGACAATTATTTTGGTCCTCTTGCTCACAAGTCGCTGTGCCCATTGTGTTTACATGTGGTTGGTACCATAAAACTTGAGAACTGCACAATCATTACACAAAGGTAGACTAATTTAGACCCAAAATAAACAGTCAGAGAGAATATTTTGGCTTTTGGTACAAGATATGTTGTAATTGGGATGCTGGGGAGACAAAATATTTTTCATGTTTTGCTTGTGCTTGTACAGAATACTCACCCGAAAATTAGACCTTATTCAAGAGCAAAAAAATATGTGTTATATTTGAGGAGTTACGGTAAGTGCAACTTGCATTTACAGTGAGCCCGAGTTCCAAAACAGAGAGGTTGGAGTTGCAGTGTGTGGTTTATATTTTGTGTCACTGGCTTAAAAAAATGTCATGACCTGTCAGGGTAATGTTATTTGAGCTGCCTGGAAGTCTATAAGACATCCATGCCCTCTTTTAGCCTTCAGAAAGACTGGTAAGGGACACATGCTCTTCAGCCGATAAGGGCTCAGATTAAAGAAAGCACCTCCGTTGACTACACTCCCAAAATACAACTGCTTTTCAGCCAGTTTAGTGGATGCTTCACTTAAGGGATACGTGTGTGCACATGTACACAATGGTGGAGGTACCTTTTGTCAAAGTGGCTAAACCAGAGTTGGCAACAACTGCCAACAAAGCTTAACAACCAAAGAAAAGGAACACAAAGGGGACTCAATGGCCAGAGAGATAAGATGAAGGTAACCATCTCTACAGTGTTTGAAAAGTGGAGACAACCGAGCAACAGCATTGATCTGAAGTGGGAAGAGCTTCTAGAGGATAGATGGGTTGCAAACATACCTTCTTTGTTATTTCCCTATGTGCTTTGACTGTTGATTATGGGACAGTATTTCAGGAGGAACTGCCATTTTTGGCTCTTTTGAGGCATTTGCAGAAACAGGCAACCTACCTTAATTGTCCTTCAAGTTGATTACAGGTATCATTGTCTGATGCTCCTTGAAGCTGCATGTTTTCTCCTGCCTTGGGTCCAGGTTGTTCTGGTTGTTTGGTTAGTCTGCTGAAATTGTTTTGTCATGAAAGCAGGTGTTGTGTGGCTAAAATGGATGTAATAAGAGAGCCCATGCTAACCTCTGGATGTGGTGCTGTGCAAGTAACACACTCAAGTCCCCATCCCTAACAAGAAGCAAGCTAGATGTGTCAACAGGTCTGCACATGCTCAGTGGAGCACACATATGTGTTAGAGTATGTGTGTGTGGCAAATCTGAGAGTTGTGAGAGAAGATGTGCAAAAGTGATGCATTTGCCACGAGTCACCCCAAAATGTTTGATGCTAAAATCATTAAACAGAAAAGTATCTTAAAGTGTTTCTCACTCTCACTGTTAAAAACATGCACATGCAAGTTTAAGGAAGAACTTTATAGAATACCGTAGTTAAGAATAGTAATTTTACAACTTGTTTATTACTGTTACCGCATGTAATACCATCTTGACTTCTTTAATATTAACATAACAACAGTCTTGAGACTTTCATCTGTCTCTAGGGGCTTGAGACTTGACTTGGACTTGCACTAAAGTTCAATCCCACTCGTACACCTTAGCCCTTGTCTTACTCCTTAGTCCTCGGTTTTCACATCTAGTGAAGGGGTATCCCAAACCTCTGCAAGGTTAAGAGGAAAGGGTAAGACGAAAGGCTACACAACACTTGAAACTCTGACATTATTTGTGTTTCCACCAACTGTAGCTTCACTAGAGTGCGGGGACATTAATCATGAGGTTAGGGCTTCACAGGCTACATAAAAGCATGATGTGACAACCTAGTGACAGTGAAGCGGACTAAGGTAGAGCACAACACGATAAACATAAGCAACAATTCAGTTTTCTGGGGAATTGTTTTATCTAGGCATTCTTTACAGGAAAAGCAGTGGACAAATCACTATACCTTCTTGTTTTGAACATGGTGAGGTATGTATTTTCATTTCCACTGCTGCTGCATGGTAAATTACAATTTTCATGACAAATCAACAGACTGCAGCACTTTTAGCTCCATCTTTCAGGTGGATTTCATATGCACAGCATCTCTTCAGATGAATGCCAAATGGTGGGACAGCATGAGTCAGTTATTTAGGTACATTTTTCCTAATTCAAGAGTAGTAATAGCAATAAATTTGTGCTGCACTGAGCCAACCTTAACCAGACTGTTTGGTGGGAATGCAGCTTGAGTGATTAGTGCCCCCCTCTGACCTTTCCCTTGATTTAACAAAATAGTGAAAAACAATCTAAAAAAGCCATTACTTGTGGTCATGCTCCGTAAATGTCAGATATAATCTTGTTAAAAATCCTCCTTTTTGTCTCCAGAATCTCAAGCCAATTGTTTCAACCTACACTTTACACATGATAAAAGGCTGTCTGCTTTTGCAGGCATGTTCCCCCTCCATTATTTTAACATTACCAAAGCTACACAAATAAATAGCCCTTAAACCACGTAAATGTCAACCCAATCAACGGTCATGCGTAACATCGACAGTGCGCATTTGTTTAATGCAGCCTTAAAGGTCATCTGAAAAAGCAGTGATTGTGTTTAAAACAGGGCAGAAGATCTCTCCCCATCTGGTCGGCAGATCTACACCAGTCAGTCTCCAGCGCTGCGCCTCTATCTGCGAGGGAATCTGGTTGGAGCTGTAGACAGAGGCAATAACATGAAACTGCTGTTGTTCGAGTCCAGAGTCATGTTACTGCACCAGCCTGTGATGGTCATGTTGTATTGCTTTGTTTGAGCATGAGAAAGAGGAAGACCAAGATAATGAAGCTCCTCGATCACCCCTGGATCAAATAAGTCCCGTCCCACAGTAATCCTCGTTCTGGACCTTGTTTTAATGAGTCACACATTAGTATTTTCTTTTCTGTTTCATTCCCGATGAACAAAAGCTCCCCAGAAGACAAACTCAGGATGAAGGTGCTGTGCGAAAACATCTGATTGTATTTTACATTAAGGACTTTTGGTGGTGAAAGTGTCTTCATGTGCTGATGTGAGGTCTGTGCTTCAAACATGACAATAAAAGAGGCTTCCGGATGACATAATGTAACCCAAGGCTGCCTTACTGGAGGTCCTAGGCTTAAAGGTAATAAAACTCTGAACATCTGCTTTTTGCACCATTGTTGTCTCAGAAGGATTAAGAAGACTTGGCTGAGTGTTATGTAGATGCGTGAGGTAGCCAAAATAAAAGACAGCTGATTCCTAATTTCAAAAAGGACAGAAAAAGCATACATACAACAAGATAAATGACTCCGAATGGAATGTCCATCCATGTTAAATCCTCTGTAAACATGATTTGGATTATGATGGATGATCTCAACAACATTTAATAACATTTAAAGGAGTGCGCTGGTCTCAGAGGTTGTGTTGGCTCTGGTTTGTGTGTGTTATTAAAAGCTGTTGAGACTGTTTCCACTGCTCTGTTGACTGCTTCTGGAGCATCAAATCTTTCTAATCCAGCAGGGGAGTTGTAATTTAGAAGGTGGTTCACCTAAGGTAAAGCCCAGCCATTGCACTCTGGCCTGGACTGACCTTTGCAAACTCCCTAAAAGCTGGAATTTTGACTTCAGGCTTTAGCGGCTTATAAGTCATGACAGATATGGGCTGGGAACCAGAGGATCACAGGTTTAAGTCTGAGTAAGAAAAAAAAAGTATGATGTTGGTCTGGTTGCTTGACTGTGGAGGTGTCATATTGATCTTTGCACGAAGCAGCACAACCAGGTCAGCATGCTACTTAATGTGCGTCTTGGCTAAGGAAATATTGTTGTACAGAGCAAACCCATGCCATACTCACACCCCAAATAAAATAATGGATACCACTGACATGTTAAATATCTATTACAATAATAGTAAAGTTATAACTATTATTTTAATGTGTATTATTAAGACCCAAGACAACAGGTAAGAAAAATGTATATATGGTTATTTTACTAAATTTTATCTTTTTTTTTTTGTAATTGCAGACATTTAACAAGACATTTAAAGGATTCAAGTATAATAACAACAATCCAAAAAAATAAGACATTTTAAAATACAGGCGAAGATCTTAAGACAATAACATATCAAAAACAAATCAAATAAACAATATAAAGACAAAAACCAAACAACAAGACAAAACAGTAATAGTTCTAAGAATAAAAAGGCAAACAGGACAAGTAAGAAACACAAATGACGTAGGAGTAGGGGGTATCTGTCACAAGGGTTGATATGACAAAGAATACTGTTGTTTGTGTGTGTGTGAGCGAAAAAAAATAATTTGATTTAAGGGCAATTTTTTTATAGAATATTAAGGATAGCTAGATAAAAAATAAGCCTAATTTGACTTGACTCCAGGAGTAGGACCAACTACAAACATTCCTCAGATGCTAATAAGTGATGTTGAATGTGTCCTCATTGGTTAGACAGTAATCTAAGGCATGGTTTGGATTGCTAATCTTACTCTTACTAATCTTGCTCCTGGACCATGCTTCACTACCAGAGAGGCCCCTGAATTTGTGTGCACAAAGTGTCTTTCTGAGAAAAATTAATTAAATTGCTGTAAATGTAACATAAGTTAAAAGACAAAATTCACCCCAAACTCTCTCCATAATGTAAAGAATTAATTAAAAAAAAGTAAATCGCCTTTTCTAGATGTCAAAGTGATGTGACATAATCTTAAAATTTACAAGCCTCTCAGGCTGTATTTACTGTGACTTTCACACACTGATAGTGCTCAAAAGTTAAAATTGTGCCTCTCCTTGAACGAGATGCTCTGACTTTAAATCAGTTGCATTTGTGTGTGTGACTCTGTTCCTCTGCTGCCACAGCTCCATCTCTCAACACATTTCACTTCAATGGAGAAAGTTTAGAAAAAAACACAACCTCCCAAAGAGTGACCTAAATCATCAAATTACTGAGCTAGGAAACCGCAGATTGAAAACATTCTGTACAACCAGTTGGATTTTTTTTTTCTTCACAGAAATAGCCATAGAAGAGTCCATAGAAAGGGTTTGGGAATGGACAGACCCTTTCAAACGCATACCTAGCAGGTGATTGGATGATACCTCTGTCAGTCACATTAATTATACGCCAATCAGAAAATATATAGACCACTTCATAGATAACACTTTCGGCAAATAGAGGATTTTGAATTTTTCTGAGAAAAATTAACTAAATTGCTGTAAATGTAACATAAGTTAAAAGACAAAATTCACCCAAAACTCTCTCCATAATGTAAAGAATTAGTTAAAAAAAAGTAATCGCCTTTTCTAGATGTCAAAGTGATGTGACATAATCTTAAAATTTACAAGCCTCTCAGGCTGTATTTACTGTGACTTTGACACACTGATAGTGCTCAAAAGTTAAAATTGTGCCTCTCCTTAACTGGAAACCTCTTCAAGAGCCGTTAAAGCCGTCCACACTTTTGTAAACATCCTTAGTGCATAACAAAACCACAACACCTATTTATGCACGGTTAGCTGGCAGTACAAGCTGTCTGCACATTTTTAACTTAACAAGTGATAAACCGCAACAAAATTACCCAGAAGTTCAGTGGTTAAAGGAAAAGCAAAGATTAAGCAAACCATCGTAGTGGCCTATTCTAGCATGGCTCAAAATGTCAGTTTAAATGTCAACAGGTCAGTTTAAGAAGCTTAAACCATCATTTACAGCAGAAGCAATGTATGGGCTAATGCTAAGATAACAATCCTTAGACTATAAGACTTAAGTCTATTTAAACCAAACAATCTTGACAAACAGGGAGATAACTTGTAAATGTGTCATGTGGATAGTTCATGATCTTGGAAAAGGGTTTGTATGATGTACATGTCAATAAACATTAGCCATAGTAGCAGAGATGATATATGCTTAAAGGAATACTCCGACGATTTTGGACCCACGCCCTTTGCCTATCATTGACAAAGTGAGATAAGCTCAAAAATACCTTTTTTTGTGTCTCTGCGTCCAGTGGCTGGCTCCCAGCTGTTACCTTCGTAGGTAGCTTAGCTCAATGGCTGGAGGTCAATAGGAATCAGAGCCGGACTGACGAAAGTGCGCAGGTCTGTGTGTATCAAAACGTTATTTTAACGGGTTGAAAAGAAAACACGTCTTTTAAAATGTTTTAAAACCATTCAGATCTACTTCACGTGCTAATACGCCATCCCCTGGACCACTGTAAGGAGTATTTTGTCCACTTTCGTCAGTCCAGCTCTGACTCCTATTGACCTCCAGCCATTGAGCTAAGCTACCCACGAAGCTAACAGCTGGGAGCCAGCCACTGGACGCAGAGACACAGAAAGGTATTTTTGAGCTTATCTCACTTTGTCAATGATAGGGAAAGGGCGTGGGTCCAAAATCGTCGGAGTATTCCTTTAAAGGAAACATGGCCCTGGGCTATGTTATACTGCTGAGCGGACTGACAACTCCTCATTGTTTAAAATGTTTCATGTAAAACCAAACCACAGAACAGTGTAAGGTGATCGAACACCGTGTTCATCTCCATTAGACAGACCTTTTTCCACCAGTAAGCCACTTTGTTTTGGTTTAAGCACATAGCATAGCCTTTGAGTCTTCCACTAGCACTGTGTCAACATACAGTCTCAGGTACATTTTACTAAGTAAATAAATATAACTTCATCAAAAATAAAGAATATTTCAATTTACAAATGTTTACATGAGGACAAAGTTACCAAGCAGGGTAATGTTGATGGAGTGTGTTATTCTTGCTCAGTATTCCTCCGTAGTAACATCAGCTTTACTTCAAATGTTTTAATCAAGTAAACGTAGCATGACAAAAATGTTTATAACATTAAGTTAACTTGGCATGACTGACTTTATAGGATAAATAATTCATGTAAGCTGAACACTTAGTTTGAAGACTTTCATTAATCCTTATTGAAGAACTAGACTTAGGTTTTTATAAGTATAAATGTTTATTACAACATCTAAATAGCAACAGCTGCAGATACACACTGTTTTATTTGATTCATCTATCCATCTATTTATCTATAGCGTTTATCCCTTTCAGGGTCTTGGGGGCTGGAGCCTATCACAACTGACATCAGGCGAGAGATGGAGTACACCCTGAGCCTGTCACCAGCCAATCCTAGGGCCATATAAAGAGACAGGCACACTCACACTTATACTTAAGGGTAATTTGGAATACCAGTTGACATGATGGCCATGTTTTTGGTTTGTGGGAGGAAGCCAGAGTGCCCGCAGAGAACATAGGTGTGCACAGGGAGAACATGCAATCTCCACACAGAAAAGCCCTGACAAATACGGGAATAGGGTCTTGTTACTACTGTCTTGGCACATACACTACCTCCTGCTCCACTGTGCTGTGTAATTTTGATGTACTTGTTGCAATGACAACTAGAAAAGCACTCGAAGTGAGCAGACCTCCGCCAGCGCCACAGTCCTCACCCTTATTGTGATTTTCACCATAAATATTAGTCCTACCTTTATTTCATCGAAATATTTAGATTTCTTGACCATGAAAACATACCATTAGCAACTGGATTCATAATCACCTCCGCCAAGGAGGTTATGTTTTCGGGAGAGTTTGTTTGTCTGTCTGTCTATCTGTCCATCCGTCTGTGAACAAATAACTCAAAAAGCAGTTGATGGATTTTGATAACATTTTCAGGAAATGTTCAGCATGGGAAAAGGAAGAACTGATTCAATTTTGGTGTTGATCCGGATCAGCGTCTGGCCGCCATGGCGAAAAATGTGATTTTTGTGAATAACTACTGAACTAAAATGGATATGATTTTGAATCCAATTGCTAATGGTATGTTTTCATGGTGAATGAATCTAAATATTTTGATGAAACAAAGGTTGGACTAATATTTACGGTGAAAATCACAATATGGATGAGGACCGTGGCGCTGGCTGAGGTCTGTGCTCTCCGAGTGCTTTTCTATGGATATCTGTATTAGTTCAGTAGTTATTAACAAAAATCACATTTTTCATCATGGCGGTCAGACGTTGATCAACACCAAAATCGAATCAGTTCTTCCTTTTCCCATGCAGAACATTTCCTGAAATGTTCGGATGGGCGGACGGACGGACAAACTCTCCCGAAAACATAACCTCCTTGGAGGAGGTAATTAAGACTTACTCCAATTCTGATTACGACCCTGAACCATCCTTAAGTATTTTTTACCAAGTCACACTGGTATTTAACCAAATTACCTAGGTACCTTGGATGATCTCATGTCCTCCAGTCCTCGAGGTTTCTGCCATTTATCATTCAAACCTGTTAAGTCACGCTGATGTTTGTGCCATGTTAACTCTGGTGTACAAGTGTCCTTGTGTATCCAAACAAACAGCAGCCTCAATTCCAATGCCAGTGCATGTTGAGCAGTGGTTATTTTTTATCTTTTCAAAGCAGGCAGACCCTCATTGCATCAGCTTACTGATGCACAGCCTGACCGCTAACTCACTTTTGATTTATATTAATGATACTATCTGTTAAAGGATAACTTCGGTTCCTGCAGCTTTTACATTGTTTCTAGAATGAAGAACAACAATATACTCACCCAGAAGGCTTTCCTGATGCAAACGGTGCTTCGGGAGATATTTAGATCCAAAATCGAGCAGCGGACACCGATATAATGTAGCCTGTAGGGCATAGATCGCCGCTCCTAAAAACTGCATTAATCGTCCAAAAACTCATGTTTTTCACCAATATTCCATCATGATTCGCTACTAATGGACGGCCATTGCAGCCTGTGTCTCCACACAGCGCTGTGTGGCTGAACCAACGAGTTTGTTTACATGCTCTTCGGCAAGATGAAAAGTGCGGCTCATTGTTTCAGGGCAGCTACAAATCGACTTTCTTCTTCCAGTTTTGTGCAAAATGGACGAATATCTATGGGATGAAGATGTTGTGGAGGAGGACTTTGAATATGATGGGTGTCCTTACAGTTTGGAGCCACAGTATACAGATAAAGAGCTCTTAGAAATGAAGAAGTGATCGCAACGCCCGAGAGTACTGCGCATGCGCAGAGGTACCCGGGTCTTCTTCGGCCAGTTCAGAGGTTAGTTCAGCCACACAGCGCTGTGTGGAGAGACACAGGCTGCAATGGCCGTCCATTCGGCGCGAATCATGATGGAATATTGGTGAAAAACATGAGTTTTTGGACGATTAATGCAGTTTTTAGGAGCGGCGATCTATGCCCTACAGGCTACATTATATCGGTGTCCGCTGCTCGATTTTGGATCTAAATATCTCCCGAAGCACCGTTTGCATCAGGAAAGCCTTCTGGGTGAGTATATTGTTGTTCTTCATTCTGTAAACAATGTAAAAGCTGCAGGAACCGAAGTTATCCTTTAATTTGATGGCTCAAAAATACATCTCCACAGTAATTATTGGTATAAATGCAGAACAGTTTGTTGATAGCAGGTGCTGCTTATATCCACACAAATGAGTGATGTTGTGTTAGTCATGTGTCTGCAAATAGTCTAGGACCGAAGACCAAAGGCCCCTTACTGCTCAGGTACACCTTTGTGTGTAGCCCCTCTGTCTGACATGTCTAAATTGTTACCATAATTATTACCGTTATTAAAACTTTGGGATACTGATGCTGTCCCAAAAACAAGTGTTCCTATGTGTATGTAGCATATTTGTTGAAGAAAAATAAACGTGAACTCTTGGGCTAAAGATTTACTTTTTCAGATGCATCACTGTAAAAGATAAAACTGAAGATAAATAAATTGGATAAGCTGATACAAACCTCCTATCTCTAAAACTGCTAATTTACAGAAATAACTTTTTTTTAATACATTTGTGTTGTCCTGGTAATTAATATTTGTTTTGTACTTCAGATTGGTTAAACGCTTTTAGGAACCAATTCCCAACATGGAAAGTGACTAATTGCACTTTTTATTATGTTTTTATTCGAGATAGGAGCTTGGGGCCTGATAGCAATGGAATATTCATTACATTGTAGGACAGTGAAAATATGAGTCTCAGAAGCCAAGATTGGAGATACAAGCTGGGGCTCTGGCATTTTCACAATTTTACACAGTCTTCATGTGGCTGATGTGTACCAGATCTTGAACGAGATGCTCTGACTTTAAATCAGTTGCATTTGTGTGTGTGACTCTGTTCCTCTGCTGCCACAGCTCCATCTCACAACACATTTCACTTCAATGGAGAAAGTTTAGAAAAAAACACAACCTCCCAAAGAGTGACCTAAATCATCAAATTACTGAGCTAGGAAACCGCAGATTGAAAACATTCTGTACAACCAAGTTGGATTTTTTTTTTCTTCACAGAAATAGCCATAGAAGAGTCCATAGAAAGGGTTTGGGAATGAACAGACCCTTTCAAAAGCATACCTAGCAGGTGATTGGATGATACCTCTGTCAGTCACATTAATTATACGCCGATCAGAAAATAAATAGACCGCTTCATAGATAACACTTTCGGCAAGTAGAGAAAAAAAAATATCCTTTCTATAGAGAATTTTGTTTTTATTTGTTTTTCATTAAATAAAAAACAAGATCACGAGCTGATAAAACTGCTACTGAAGTGGTTAGCATTTATGCTAATCTTTGTTCGGTTGCTTCCTGTCGTCATCTCAATCTCCCTTTTCCTGCTCCAAAGATGCTGAATAGCTGCTTTAGGCTGCTAATCATCAGATTTGAACTTGGCAAGATGGACCTACCCTACAAATACACCCTTTATAATCCATCTTGTGGTTCAAGGACAAAGATTTAACAGACTAATTGGGTTAACCCTCGGAAGTCCAGGGCATTTTTGCAATTTTAGCCACCTGGATTTTGATTGAAATAACATATGTATAGCCTAGGGCTGAACAATGGGGACAAAATTTCAGATCAAGATATTCATGCCAGACATCTCGATATTGATACAATACAATATGACTACTAGAGCTGCCACAAACGACTATTTTTGTGATTAGTCAACCAGCCACAGTATGCATGAACAGCGGCGTACCGCACCAGCATGCAGCTGGTGGGCCAAATCGCTTATAATGAGCAGACCTGGCAACAATGGCTCCTGCGTAGTTGTGCATGTGCCACATGCGTGATTGAGTTTGGGGGTGTGCTGGGTTGATTCCTGCGGGTGTGAAAACCAGGAAACAGGGGTGAGGAAAGGACAAACTACCTACACACTCATGTCTTGCTTTGTAATGAGCAGCTGGGTGATGATCATGTGGGGTTCACACAAGCAGAAGAGCAAGCCCAAAGTCAATTTTAATGAGCGGACTTGGCAACACAATAACTGTTGTCTTAGTCTGCACTCAACCTGCTCCCTTATGCTTTCTGCTTCCTACGCAGCTGTAGTAATGACATTTGTTCGAGTAGACGCACTATAGTAAAACACTAAAATCGGGCACATTTTCAGGGACAGCTTTAACCGATGACAGGTCATCCAAAACAGGGACTGTCCCTGGAAATCAGGGACGTCTGGTCGCCATACTGTTGATGTTAGCTAATGTTTGCAGCTAACTAGCCAGTTCGCTTATTGAGGCAACTGTTTGTCTTGGTCAGAAATTGAATCAGCCACCACGTGCTTCTCGATAAATCGACATTGTACTGCCATGGAAGGCAAGTTCCGCCTTGCAGATTTTGCATTGCACATTCTTCTCTTTTGTTGTGGTAAAATGCTCTCAAACTTTCGAGCTCCGTTGCCAGACAGTGATGATACTGTTTATACTAACTCCTGCAGTGACATCCCGGCTGACCCAAATTACCACTGCTGCACATGTGGGTCAAGTGATGCATTCAAGGACAATCGTAAAAGGAATTTTAATGTGACTTCCAGAGCGGTACATGCAGGGTGAGCGAGGGAAATAGATATCGTTTATATTGTTGCTTTTACGATATTAATATCTTGAATGTTAATATCTTGATATAGATACAATAACAATATATCTTTCAGTCCTAGCAGAGCCTCAACTCTTTTAAGCAGAATCAAGTCATCATTACGTTCAGGACAATAGGCTTTCAGAAGATTTATGTTGATGTCAGTTGGATGTAATGAAAGTTGTATGACCATAAAGACCAAACAAAACGTCACAGAACTTAATACAAATCACTCTGAACAATAATGGGCAAGCCTTTTTACGTATGAACCTGGGTCTGTCAAGCTTTTACTCTTAGGAGGACAAATTCTACATATCCAAAGACACTGACAGCAGAAGCTCACTTATACCATTTCAGACATTTGTCTCACTTTTGGAAGCATTTTTGTCACAAAGGGCCCACATTGCGTTACTCACACTTCCCCTACAATACTTTAGGAAACTGACAAGTAACTATCTTATCTCTGGCTCACCTTCAGCATCTTTTGATTGGACATCGTCATGGTTGGATTAAAATAAATTGTAAGAAAAATATTTGGCTTCTAAAGACCAGAGAAAGCATGAGCTTCCTACCACAATTGACCCCATAAGTATCAGTTTTGGAGTTCTATAGATATAAGTAAACAAATAAAGCGATCCAATAGAGTTGGGTGGATAAATTCGGTTTCATGGAATTTCTGAACAGATTTCTATGGAACAAAGGAATTCTAGTTTAGGATTATAACACAATGAATTGAATTACCAATGATCTTTAGCAGAGGGATAACTTGTGATATTATAATTGCAGACATCAATGTTTAATATGAGTCTTAAACTCTGTAAATGGCCCATAGGCATGCTTTAAATTAGGGGCTTACTGCCAACCGCGTGTTAGATTATGAGGAAAGCTTTAATGATCACTTATATGATGTCACTTGTTGGCCCTAGGCCGGCTTGGCAACACTGAGAGTTTTGGAGGATTTAAAAGTGTTATGAATTGGCTGTAAACCTAACAGATTGTATTCTACATTTGCACATAGAATCACCCAATAAAATCCACAAATAACAAGGTCTGGGCTCAATAAAGGCAGAAGGCTGGACTAAAGGGAACCCACAGTCTCAACAGGAGTGTGTTTCAACACCATATTATGAAGCAGGCTTTTTCAGGGCCTCCTGTATTATTCAAAGTGCTTGTTCTGTTGGGAGAGGTCCGATGACAGCAGAGGGGTGACCGAGGTTATTTAAACACATCAGCAAAGTCTGGACTTCAAACCATACAAACATATTTATGTGCTTGCTCTGTTTAGGTTTCAAAAATTGTGCAGTTGCAAACCTGTGTTTATCCAGCTGTGAGATCAATTACAAAGTATGTTGAGCACTAAAAACACCACGAAATTCAACATTTTATTCAGCATTCTTAGGCATGGTACTTCATAAGGAGGGATATTAAGGGATACTGGCACTCCAGAGGAAAGTATGCACTAGGGTATAGCGGTCTTCACCTCACTGCCATTATATATGCCAGATGACTCCTTCAGATCATAATGATACAGTGGGTAAGGAGGATTGCAAGGACAAATGGACAAAGACCAAGCAGATATTCATTTTTAGGTGGCAGCAAAACAAGCTGGCAACAGCACTGGAGACAGCCTAGCACAGGCTGGTCCCCATGATGGAGCTAAGGCATCAGAATTAAAGGTAGATATTATGACGGTGGAGCTAAACAAGCATGAACGTTTTCTCACAAAGTGCATCACATTATATTGAATCATTTATCAAACTACAATTCTGACATATATAAGTGACTCAGGGGTGATTAAAGCTGCCACAAATCTCAAAACAAAGGTCAGCGTACAAGCGCTTTAAAGTTGTGTTAACATGTTCTCAAGTGGGTGGCATGGTGCCGCAGTGGTTATCTGTCTCTCTGTGTGTTGCTGCCATTGGCTGGCGACTGGCTAAAGGGGGGAAGAACTTTAAAAACGAGAGTGTGAACTGGTTAGTGTTAACATACAAGTTGATATGTGTAGTTGCCACCATAATAAAACAAGGTCCTTTGTTGGAACTACCAGCTGCAACATATACAGGAGCAGCACAGCACAATATCCAATGAGTTTTCTTAAAATGTGGAAATTTTATTACCATGGGCAGGAAAGGAGGAGAAAGCTGTATGCAATCCTGAATCCACACACTATGTCAGAAGAATAGACAGTTAGTGTGCCATATTTCTATCACTCTCTCTGAAAACAACTGTAGAGTCTTGTCATTTAACACGTTTTTGAGTTGTCATTTCATAAAGTAAATAAAGTGGTCAGAACTCTTTGAAAAGGAGCAACAATAACTGTTGTCAACATCTCACTCAATTTTGAGTTGTGAGATATACATGTATATTTGATTTCCTTTTCCATGCTGAGGTTGTCCTTAAAAATCTCTATGGTGCAAAGCTTTAGCATCCAAACCTGGATACAGTTTGGCCCCGGGGTCTGTCCTACTCAGCTGCCAAGAGATTTATCTTCCTCTGAGCAGGGAGGACCACGCAGAGAATCCAGAACAGTAAAGGCTCTTGGATTTTCTTAACTCCAAAACTTTTAATGAATGGTGCGGAAGCACATGTTGGATGGATGCTTCCCCTGAGATGATACAATCTGTGCTGATATAAGCTGGTTTGGAACTACCAGAGGAAGGTGTATGGGGCCACTAAATAGAGAAGTTCTTCTGGGGTCAGAGGTATTAACCAATACAGCTATAAAGGAGCGGCAGACCTCCTGTCTCCTCCCCAAACCCCTCCTGTTAGCTACAAGTTGTGTAAGTATAATTATGCTGTTATTTTGTGTCAGCATTAGGGGTGAAACGAAATTTCATGCCACGAAATTTCGCGAAATAAAAAATGACTAAATAAAAATCAAAGATGCTCGAAATAAAAGGACGAAATAAACCCTCCTCGCCTCCCGTAGCAAAACACCAGCTGCAATAAGGAGGAGGACGAAGTGGAGGAATTAGCTGACGCTCCTTCGTCAAATAAATCGGTTGTGTGGACCTATTTTGGCCTATTTTGGCTTCCCATGTAAAAGACGAGAGAACGGTGAGAAGATTGCAGACAAAACAACAACCATGTGCAAAATATGCCGCTACAATTCGCCATATACTGCGGCGAGAACAACCACCTGCAGCTTGCGAATACCTGCTTTTATTTAACAGTCACTGTGGGCTGTGACAACGCCAACTTCAATTTTAATTCCTGAACAAAACAGTGAGTAGTATCTCTACACCTCCTGCACGGCTCTCTCCCTCCTCGCTCAAACACACACAAAACTCTCCCCTTCTGAACTCTGACCCGCTCGCCCCACCTACCTGCTCCATTCACTGACCGTCAATTCATAGGAAACATTAAAATCCACACTGAACACATAACAAACAGTAGAACTGCTCCACTTTGTTTGTGTAAGTCTGCATAAAAAACAATATTTGATTTTTGCATCTAATGTTGAGTTGACAGAATTTGATCATACTTGAAGATCAGAAGTATCTGCACTGTTATAGGCTAAATATTATAGTTCACAGTTCAGACATTTATAGGTCTAAACTGCAGCTCTGAGGACTGCTATTTGTTTTCCTTTTCATTCAAGAATGTACTTATCCTGATTGTTACAACAACAAAGCACTTTTTATTGAGATTTTATGTTTGTATTTGCACTGTAGTCTAAATAAGGGGGAAAAAACTACAATTTAGTTTTTTTTTCAAAGAGCATTTATTTTGTACTGATGCAGCAATATTTTTTGTATGTCTGCATTAGGAAGAAAATAAACAAAATGAGATTTTTTCACAACTTCCTACTGTTGGGGATTTTCCTTCATCTTTATTTTGTATCATGAGTATTTCGTATCGTGGGCCCTGTTTCGTATTTCGTATCGTTTCGTGAGTTGACCATTTCGTTACACCCCTAGTCAGCATGAAGCATTGTTTGACTGTTTAGGTCCAAATCTTAACATTTAAGTGCAAATTATTTAAATTCTACATATTGTGTGAAAAGGTTGCACAACAAATGCACTCTGCAGGCTTCTCCAAATCTTTCTACTGATAAGTGGGGTGTTATGGACTGGGGAAGGTAGTATCAGCATGTCAGTACCTGGAGCTTGCATGGATGGAGCTGGGCCTGTTTAAGGTGGCATGCTGTTTAATCTCTCATGGCCATGTGGTAGTGGAGGTAAGATAAAGCAGTGATTAATGCCAGCAGGGTGGGTGGCAAGAGTTAGTACAGAGGGGGTACTCTAGGACACCAGGGTTTACTGGCCAGCTTGCTAGAGTTAATTGTGGGGGCTTAATGTACTAAACACCTTTGATGGGGGCCCCCACCTGGTGACTTCAGTGATGTTCAGGATCTTGCTGCTCATCAGTCATTGCAGTGGAGTTAAACAGCCAGTAAAGCCTGCCTCACACTACAGGATTTTAAGAATCCTATAAGAGTCTGAAATCAGGTTGTATCACACACATAAAGAGAATCTTGACGGATTATCTGCTTTTCAATCTTAAGCACACACACACTACAAGATTTGAAAATCATGACAAGCACACACTACGGGTTCATCAAGATTATTGGACCAGAGCGACACTCAATGTGATGATCCTACATTATGTCAGCAAAGAGTGTATGTAAACAAAAATACGAAAGATGGAGACTAGTGCGGTACTGCTGACTTTGGCCATTATTTGTAGCGAAAAAAAAGGACTAGACACATCTGGATGAAGAAGTGGTTGGGGAGATGCGGACAAATATCAAGCCAAATAACTCATTATTCCTTTCTCGCTTATTACTGTAACTTGTAAAATGTGCTTGTACAACTGATGTATACCAGCAATATCACATGAGAGTGAGTGCTGTTGTCCTGGATATCAGCACTGGGGTGATTACCTGCAGAACTCTGCCACATTATTATCTCAGCTGGAATATTTAATGCAGATACGATTTCTCTCCAACGACTGTCCTTTTCACATTGGTAGCGATAATCTCTGCATGAAAAGTTGTATAAACATTCGAGGTCATGCCACAGGTCGACAAGACTGTCCTCCATCTCCGCTGTCCAGCTCACCCATACGCTCTTTATGCTCGCCATTCTTGCCTCTGATAACTCCTGTCTCGCGGTCATTTGCGGTCATCGTAGGTGGCTCTCTCTGATTGGCTATTGTCTTCTTCATATACGAGTTGTGTAATCATCTAGATAAATATCAAACATGTTTGAAATTATCAAGGCAGCTCTGATGAGTCTGTGAGACGGTCATGATGGTTGATCTGAAGATTGATCTGTCACCAGCTCACACTAGAAGATAGTCTTGATCGAACGTCAGGGCCGATTTTGGTCCCCGACCAGATTTCTTCCACGATTGTTGAGAGGCCCGAATCTGGGTTAAATCTGGCCGAGAATCCTGTTGTGTTAGCCAGGCTTTAGAGGCTGTGTGATAGAGTAGACAGCATTGGCACTATCACTACATGGAGCTTGATTGTACAGAGCCCGGGTCAGTTAAAGGGGGTAAACATTGAGCTTGACAGTGACCCCTGTCTTTTTTCTGCAGCTCCAGTTCCTTAAAGAGGACATATCATGCTTGTTTCTCCTTTTAACTATGCCAGACTAGGATGCCTGTAAAGCATTTCTGCCCTCAGTACAAGTCATTTAGTTCCTTCATTGCCCCACAATAGCGTTCTCAAAATCCTCATTTTAGGCCATTATGAAGCGCTTGTTGAAACACTTGGTCTCAAGGATGACCTGAAGTTACCTCGCAATGTCACAGCCCTTTGTGTGTAACGCTGATAGTGAGGACCCAGAAGCAAGTAGGTGGAGTAAGCAATGAACAGTCTTTATTCAATACCAGGACCAGAAACAATTCTGAGCGGGGCGCAAACCCGCGACCAGGTGATTTGCAGGCGGGCGCTCTCCCACTGAGCTAACCCGGAGCCGCTCAGACAACGGCGCACACAGTCTTTTAAAGGGATGTAGCTGCGTCTTGAGCGGGGCTTCAACCCGCGACAGCCAACAAGGAGGTGACGGTTCACACAGTCTTCTAACGGGGTGTAGCTGCGTCTTGAGCGGGGCTTCAACCCGCGACAGCAAACAAGGAGGTGACCAAAACAGAGAGCCACACAGTCGAGACAGGAAACAGGCTGTGGCTTGAGCGGGAGACGAACCCGTGACCACTTGATCCGTAGTCGGACGCCTTACCGACTAAGCCACCCAGGGGAAGCACAGGCAGAAGCTCACTCAGTCCTTTAAGGGGAGAAGGTGATGCAGGCTTGACTCACACACTGACGATTGGAGGCGTTCGGGAACACTCGGTGATGTGGTTCAGGCGAGCTCTCGTAGTCGAGGACAGGCGGGGAGTCAGACACCAGGCGAATGGCACAACGTAGAAGAGACAGGCTCGGCAACAGGAGACGGAAGCAGGATCAGATACCAGACGTGGGTCACAACGTAGATCAGACAGGGTTCGGCAACAGGAGACGGAAGCAGGATCAGATACCAGACGTGGGTCACAACGTAGATCAGACAGGACTCGGCAACAGGGGACTGCAGCAGGATCGAAAGCCGGGGATTCAGACAGGCGGGTGAATGCAGGACAGAAGCTAGTCGATACCTTGGAGTCAGGCCGAGGGTCAGGCGTATGAGGCAGAGTCTGGGACGAAACTAGTTGGCAACGGGTGATCAATCCGGGAAACAAGTCTGGACCTTTCAGCATGAGTGCGACGACAGTCTGACAATGACTGAGTGCGGAGCTGGGGCTTTAGTAGCTGGCTTGATTGCCAGAGACGAGGTGCAGGTGTGAGCGGCAACACAGGTGAGGTGAATCTGGACTGATTAGAGTGGAGCAGGTGAGTGACAGGCTGCGGATGAGGCTGAGGCTGAAGCTGAGATTGTGACATTGTGCTCTGATTGGTCAGTTCTGTCGGGAGTAGAGCCAGCCTGTCCTTCTTTTTCTACTGTATTTTCCAGCAGGCTCAAAGCAGTGACCGCGTATTGAGTCCCCCTACAGGCCAGAGCTGGTAATGAGGGAGTGTGAGCGAGGGAGCTTTATACCCCTGCTGCTGGATGTGTTCCTCGGTGAGGGTTTGGGGCTGACGGACATCACAGAGGAGGAAGTGTTTTATCAAATTACTCCAATAAACAGAAAAGTACCTCGTGATGTCACGAGGTTTGAAATCTCACGGACATCTCGCAATGACCTATTTTCAGAGGCATCAAATCTCGTTCTAGGATATCAGAAAAAATGCAATATATCATTTTTTGAAAATTAAGGGGGTGTAAGGTCTTGTTTTCAAATTTATTATATTGTATGTAAGTATTAAATCATGCATCAGCATAATATGTCTCCTTTAAGCAAAGTTTCCTCACTCACAATCTCTGTAAAATACAGACCCGATCAAAATCTTAAGACCAGTTGAAAAATTGCTAGAATATGCATTTTGCACATTTGGACCTCAATGAGGTTTTAAATAGAGCTACAATGTGCAAAAGCAAGAAGGGGGAGTGTGGCAAAAAGCACTTTGAAAAAGTAATTTATTGAAAACAACAAGTAAACTGAAATAGGCAGTTTATCAGCTGATCAAAAGTTTAAGACAACAGGCTATTAAAGCCAAAATCTGCTCAAAATGTTCATTTTCTGTCAGGCATTCACACGGTCATGCCCTCCCGATGGCTAAAGCTAAGAAGCTTTCTCTTCTTGAAAGTGGTCGGATCGTCGAGCTGCATAAGCAAGGCCTCTCGCAGCGTGCCATTGTTGCCGAGGTTGGACGCATTAAGACAGTCATGCTACATTTTTTTGAAAGATCCTGAGCATTATGGAACAAAAAATTCAAGTGGTAGACCCAAAAAAATGACCCAAATTAAGGCCCTTACTGGTGCCGACTGCAGCGCAATAACCATCAGATGGTATCTGTGGGAAAAGGGTTTCAAAAACAAAAACAAATTCAAAGACCTCGCCTCCTTCAACGCCACAAAACTGCCCATTTAGACTTTTCCAGGGGGCATCAAACATGGGACATTGAAAGGTGGAAAAAAGTTTTATTCTCTGATGAGAAAAAATGTAACCTTGACGGTCCAGATGGCTTCAACGTTACTGGCATGACAAGGAGATCCCACCTGAGATGTTTTCTACCCGACACAGTGGAGGGGGGTCCATCATGATCCGGGCTGCTTTTTCATTCAGTGGAACACTGGAGCTTCAGGTGGTGCAGGGTCGTCAAACGGCGGCTGGTTAAGTGCAGATGTTGCAGCGGGCATCCCTCATGAGGGCCCTCGCCTGTGTGGTAACAGCTGGGTTTTTCAACAGGACAACGCTGCAGTTCACAATGCTCGCTTGACCGGGGACTTCTTCAGGGAGAATAACATCACTCTTTTGGACCATCCCACATGTTCCCCTGATTTAAATCCCATAGAGAACATTTAGGGATGGATGGCAAGGGAAGTTTATTTTCTAGTCTTTGACTACTCAAAGCAGCTTTACACCACAGGTCACATCTACCCATTCACAGCCATTCTCTCTCATATTCACTCACTGATGTTTTGAGCTTCTATGTTAGTTGTCCATCAGTATCATCGAACACATTTGCACTTTTTCATTGCCATTTAAACACCACTGACACAGCAGTGGGATCAACTTTGTGTGAAGTGTCTTGATGCTGTAAAACATTTAAATCCTTCAGGAGACTTCACTCACTTTTCACCAAGGTCCTCCTCATGTCTTCGGCATCAGCTGTCTCTGTTGTTGCTGACTGGAAAAGCCTCAGTCTGTTCTTATTGTGCAAGCCTTAATGTACAGTTCTTTGTTTATGCTCCGATCTGTAAAAGATTCCTGTTTGAGATGTAATGTCCCTTAGATAACAGAGATCTGAATGTATGGATCACATTTCATATCTTATAGTTTTAAAATGTGAATCCTACATGATGTATTGTTACAACCAGCTGGTTTGGGAAAAGGGAAGTAACAAAGAACCCAGATGTTAAGGTGGTTAAGCAAGTTATTTATTAACCAAAAACAAAACAGTGATAACAAAATGGAGGCAATTAAATAAAGGACTGTGAAAAAAAGTAAAAACGAGAACAAAAAGTGACTCTAACCTAGAGTTATATAGAAACACAAAGTCCTGACTAACACATCAAAAGAATTACAAAACAAAACAGCACCCAGCCCCTAATGTATCTAACAAATAGAAAACTAGTGTGTGTGTGTGTGTGTAATGTGTAATCACTGGATATATCATGTGCAAGCACCATCTTAACTTTCTGTGGCTTGTTTTACCTAAAACTGAACATTACACTGAGAGATGGTGGCACCATTTGCAGGGATATGTAGGTCTGCTGTTAAGGGGCGGAAGTTATGAAGCCTTGAAGGGCCTATGGGTTGCTGTATGAGGCCCTTAAAAACACACAATCAGTAATTTTATCATATCAGATTATGATCTCATTGCCATAGGTCATTAATGCTCTCTTTTGTCTTCACACACAGAACTACACTGCTTTTCATGATTTGTTAGTTTTTATTGAAAATTACTCGGCATCTTTTGCATGGTCCATATCCATGACATAATATTGATATAAAAAGAGGACTAGAGTATGTTAGTAGATTTTTTCTTCTGTTTTACCAAAAAGCCTGTTCAAATAATCAATTATTTATATAAAAAGGGGTTAAAGAGCAAGAGGAATTGAAATGAACTGTACAAGTTTTGAATCCTTTACAGAGGTGAAACATGAGACATACATAAGGTTTGATAATATGCTAAATAATGTCATATTAAATTCTTAAAATTATTCAAATACCAAAAGTGAATGAAAAAAGTCAGATATATAAAGCATTTCTTTGCAATAGCCATCTAATGGCTTCTTTCATGTATTGTACAAATAAACTGCATTGAGAAATGTGTACACTTGTCCTTCCCTACTCTCTCTAATCTGCCTTCACAAGCCTACTGGCTCTCTTTTCTCTCAATGAAGGCCTAAAAAGCCCAGAGAACTTTCTAAAAATAAAAAAGACAGTTGGGATTATGGTGTGAATTACACCAAAGTCTGTAGGATGCTGTTTCTGATGGTGACAGCTTGGATGCTCCTAATCTGGAACTTTGTGCTGAAGATACACTTTACAGATTTTCCCCTCCGTTTCACAGCCTGTGAGGATGGCTCCCAGGACTGTTTGTGTTTGTGGAAGTGCGGAAACGCCTTGTGGTGTGTTTTCATTGTGTATCTCATGTGATCCGGAGCCCCTCTGAGGCTCCTGGGAGCTGAAGCTGTGGGCAGTCAGGAGGATTTCTCTGGAAACACAGTGAACACCATCTGTCTCAGCAGCTAATCAGTGTCCCAATACTTCCTGCTTTCCCTGCAGACTAACTGCTTTCTTTTCTGTGGTTTCAAGAAGAAAACAGAGATATGCAGGAAGTCTGTGGAGGCTTTCTCATGGTGCAGTTATCCCTACAGAAATGCTTTTTTCTCTGATGGCATCTGGTTCAGCAACACACAGCTCCTCTGCAACTTCTTCAGGAAAACTTGATGGACATTTAACCTCTGCTCTCGCCCAGCAACAACCAAAGTTTTGATGCATCAGGGAAATGTTTTACAAAGGAAGTTTAAACAGCTGAGGGGGTACTCTACAAAGTAATAAAAGTGTTTGAGACATTCATTTTCAGAACAAAAGCACTCACTCTCCCATTTGATCTCTTTCTTGAACATATTCATGCATCAGCACTGGCTTTGATAACCCTTGTTAGAGCCCCTGACTGTCACTTTATTCCAGCCAGTATGGGGGATTTTTCAAAGATGGCAGGAGCAGCAGGGGGGCAGGAGCTGCGTTTTATGGTTTCACTGCAGGGACAGTGAGGAGCTGAGTCAGGACCACTCCGGCTCTGTTGTTAAATCCTTTCTTCAATGCTCTATGGGAGGTACAAAAATGCAGATGATGAATATTGGCGAGACAGAGAGAAAAACTTAAGTTCTTGAAAATGCTAGACTGTTTTTCCTCATGGACAAAAACATCATTTTAAACTGCATCATCATCACACCCTCCTGACATTTCCTTTTTCTAAACAGCTAGCCATGCCTGTTCAGATATCTAATGCAGCTTTCATTCAGTTACATTTCAATTTTTGGGCTAACAATAATCCCTAAAGGGCATCAGTGGCTCAGTTTGGATATATGCATGGCCATCGATGATATGGTTGTGCCCAGGTACTGCATTCATGAGGCACTTAACCCCGAACTTATCAATAAGAAAATTATTGACAATTTTCCATTCTTATCCAAGGCATGGTACACGTAAAGATTTTAAAAGTTTTAAATGATTTTCAAACAGTGAGAGAGCCACACATGAAAATGGACGTCAGATTTATTAGTTTTGTTTCTATAACATCCTTTGTGGTTGTGATTTCTGTCCAGTGCTTCTCCTTATCAGTTTATCATATTTACACGTGACCCTGTTTAGACACTAGTGTTTTTAAACCAACTCCATTTTGAAGTCCTTCTAACTTTATGCTTCAACTTTACTCTTTTTGCCATGGTACGTTTGTTCCCTGCTTACACCTGCATGCTCACTGTTTGGCTTTGCTCTGATCTGCGTGACAACACACAGAGGAAGTGTTTGGCTGACCTCAATCCACCACTCACACATCAGGACTTCTGGTCACAAGTACGAAGCATGTTTAATATTAACGATCTCAAGTTGAGCCAGCTCTGAGCCACTTCCAAGAGGAAAATGAAAAATGGAAAAACTCATTAGTTTCACCAATATTTCATCATGGTTTGCTCACGCTACTCCTCCATTACAGTCTGTGTCGCTCCAGACATGTCTTTGTGACTGTGCTGACCTCTGAACTGAAGAAGAAGAATGTTTGCCTCCGCGCATGCGCAGTACTCTCTGGAGAGCTGTTCTTCTCTTTGCCTCCGCGTCCTCCTTACGATGAGCTCCTCATCTGTAAACTCTAAGTTCGAAACTGTAAGGACACCCATCATATTCAAAGTTCTTCATCCAATAGATATTCATCCATTTTGCACAAAACTGGAAGAAGAAAGTCGTTGTGTAGCCGGTGGTCTTCCCCTGAAACAATTAGGCGTACCGCACATGCATGGAGGCAAGCACTCTTCTTCAGTTCAGAGGTCAGTACAGTCACAAAACATGGGTGGAGCGACACAGACTGTAATGGAGGAGTAGCCCGAGCGGACCATGATGAAATATTGGTGAAACTAGTGAGTTTTTGGAAGATTAATGCAGTTTTAGGAGCGGCGCTGTATGCCCTGTGTGCTACCATTATACGGATGTCCGCCGCTCGATTTTGGATCTAAATATCTCCTGAAGCACTGTTTGGATCAGGAAAGCCTTCTGGGTGAGTATATTGTTCTACTTCATTCTATAAACAATGTGAAAGCTGCAGAAACCGAAACTTATCCTTTAATATGTCCCACACCACTGGACAATCAGGTAAGATCATCTTTTGGACCAACCAAAGGGAAGAGAGGAGCCGAGCTATAACTCGGGCCGCAAATCATGTAGTGTTAACCCCACTTATTCAACTATGAAGCAGTACAAAAAGTGATCCATATAAAACAGTAAGAGCAAGTTTGAATAGTTTAAAGCAAAAGAACTAATCAGATGAGAAGCAATAACTACTGTGCAGTGTTCATAAGACTGTCTCACAACAGTCAGCAGAGGTTGTTTTAGCTGCCTGTCTATGGTGAAGCATTCAGCCGGGGAGTTTCTCAATGTTTTTGTCCATCATCTCAAGAACAGTCTTTCATACAAATTCATTATGCCAAGTTTTTCTTCACATGATTAACTTATTCCGCAAAGCTTTTCTTTATCCGCAAATTATTCATTAAATTGTAGTCAAACTAGTTCATATAAGCAGATTTTAAAGAGATCTTTTTTTTTTTTTTACTCTTGAGATTTTTTAAGAAAAATGTAGAAACACTTCTGAAAGTCACCAAGTGTTTATCCCCAACACTGCCACAGCTTGTTTGTAGATACTGATTTGTTTTTGAATCATCGCAGATTATTTTTGGTCAAGTTTATCTTTTTTATTTGTTTGCCAAAATTCTTGACATTTTGAAGTGACAAAAATTGGAGTGAAGATAAATGTCATGCAGCACCATCTGGATCTGTTTAGCTCATTTTTTTGATCACCATCATCGAATCATTTTTCATAATAAATGCATTAAAATTAGAAACAGGATTTCCTTGCATGTGAGTCAGTGGAACTGCGGCAAAAGAAGATTTAGATCTGACAGGCAGCTGCAGCCTTCGTGGGGGGAACATAAAATGTAATTTGAGGA
The DNA here is from genome assembly GCA_036419115.1 of Scarus forsteni. Taxonomy (NCBI): domain Eukaryota; kingdom Metazoa; phylum Chordata; class Actinopteri; order Labriformes; family Labridae; genus Scarus; species Scarus forsteni. The sequence goes on from JAZDUH010000152.1 coordinate 5,027,324, forward strand.
TGTGCCTGATTAAGAACATTTTTTAAAACCAATTTGGTCCAGTTAAAAATCAGAGGAAAGAACAACAACATTCTTTTTGCAGGTCTATCCAAAATAAGTAAAACATTCCACATTGGCGAAATCTGTTAATGCGTGAAAATATTCAACAAATTATCAACAGCCAGATAGCCTGTGCTGTCTGACTGAGACTGATGAGTGATAGTTCAAGATTGAGGATGCAAAATCAGCCTTTAGGAATGTCCACTGACTCTGACCACAAAGATCTTAACCAGACTGTGAGAGGGGAAGAGGGAGAAAAAAGTTTTTCACTATTTTTTCCTTGTAAATACATAAATATCATCAAAAATATAGATTTTGAAAGCTTTACAGAAGTCTGTTCTCCAGTGACAAAACAAAGCAATGGGGTCAGGTCATGTTATATTCATCAGGTTAGGTTATGTGTTTGAAAGCATTTGTTAGTTTTGTGGACAGTGATTTTGGTGGTGATTCGAATCCCTAAAAAAATGTCTCATGTTCTGGTAAATATGACCACTTAAACTGTGTCTTAGATCTCCATTCAGCAAGGATTGTGTTTATTTGTTCATTCTTCAATCATCTCTGTAGAGGATTGGATGCAGGTTTTTTCCTTCCCCTTTGGAAACTCTCAGACATAAGGGAGGGGAGGCTATCAGAGGCTATGATAATGAGCTCTGCACTGATCTGATTGGCTGTGCAAATGATGTCTGATGTGAGGAAGCAGAAGTTACAGGCCAAAGAGCCGACTCTAAAAAAACCGAAAAGTAAACTGAGGCCCTCCTCACTTGAGGATGGCTCCGTAATGTCTTGGCGTCGGCATCAAAACATGTATCACTGTTTACACGTCGTATTGTACATAGGCTTGTGCATTTACATGGCAACGCAAAATCCATGCCAGTTCTCCCAGGTTCCACCCAAAACTGTCGTCAGGTTGCCCGTCTGGTTCTGCTCTGAGGTGGATTCCATGTCAACAAGTGCTCATGCACTCGTAACATGCTGCGTCTCTGCATGAGCACTTGTTGCTGTTGTTGCCGTAGCTGGTGTTGTTGGTGTTCTGTGAACAAATGTTGGTATAAAAGTCGTAGCAATATTTGTAGCTGCTGGAACAAGATCAGAATCATCCAATCCATTGTTGTTGTTGTTGTGTATGACAACGTGTGTGTGACATTGAGGTCACCATCTTTTCCGGATTTATCTGTTTATACCAACTAAATATCCAGATATCCATCTGCAGACCCGTTTTCAAAAAAGATGCAGAGCCATGGACATGAATCCGTGAGTTCATAGAGTCATGTCCATATGATATATATAGATGTATACATGAGTGGGATATATATATATATATCCCACCCATGGACATGACTCACAATGCAAAGTTTGCATTTTCAGACCACTTAAAGCTTTTCATCTTTAAATCACATTTACTGTGCAGTGAGGGTATATATATGCATAAGGTCAAAATAAGTCACATCAAAGACATACAGAAATCATTTACAGGTCACTCTGGACTATAGTGCAACTCCAGACGTGAAAAGCTGTGCTTACAAGACTCAAAACAAGAATGATTTTGACACTCTGCCCCAAAAATGTATATCACAGTGGACATTTGTTCATCATGCCTGCAGATGGATCTCCCTGTTTCAATGTCTGTAATCAGGTACATTACAGGTAGCGGTCCAAAGCAGCACAGCCCAATCAGAGGTCTTTGGAGCAGGAGAAGGTGGAAGTTTCACCAACTGGCTTACACCCAGACCTATGAAATATATGGACATCCATCTAGTGTACCTGGTTAGATATTTGGGCAAGCCTTCAGTTTTAAAACTCAATCAAGGCATGAGCACAAGGCTCAGACACCTTGACCCTCATCCTCAAAAAAAATCTACCCAGGTCATCCCTGAGAAAGCAGGGATGTTTCTGCAAGCCTTGGAGAAAATCCCTCAAACATTCCCACAATACTTTGTTCATAAGAATATACAGAGTTATCATATTGATCAACTTATGGGCAGAAATGTGAAAACATGATGCTCCTGGCTGTCCTCAGCACAAAGGCCCAAAATGTCCCACACATTAATCTCTTTGACTCATGACCATCATAAATGCTGTCTGTCATGCAAGCTTCTGTGCAGATCTATGAAGTCAAAGAGTAAAAGTACAGAGAGCCCACTGAAAGTGAGCAGACTTACCAAACGGTGCCTTGTTAAGACCTTTTGTTTCCCTTTCTCTTTCTCTTCTAATTGGCTGTGGCAGCTTGGATGTGGACAGCGGTTCCTCTGGACGTTTTTGGCTGTTTCAAAGGCTTCCCAGACAGCTTCGTCTGAGGTGGATGAATGAAAATGCCTGGCTCTCCTCCTCATCCCACCGTCTGACCATCAAAATGAGGCTTGGAGCACGACTTTCTCTGTAGTCCGCGCAGCACGGGTAGACGGTTATCAAGCGGACACTTTTAATGGTGCATGTAATCGACCTTATAGATCCTTTCCACCTCTCTCTTTTCTCTCTTATATGAGCAACTTCTTCTCAATTAACTTCTTTCTCTTTCACAGTGTTTCCTGTCTCAGCTACTCAAATGAAAACGCAGAAACACTGCAGAATAAATAGATCCATCAGGTGACATAAAGCAACCCTTGTACCTCAGACAATGACATTTCTCCAGTGTGTGAACAGATGGTTCTGGTGTTGTGTTAAATTAAAGGAAAAGCTTAGATATGCAGATTGGGTGGCAGAAGCTGAAAAGTGATCGTGGAAAGTAAGGGTTTGCACATTAGAGGTGATCTGTAAAAAGACCTGAGCAAAATAAACAGTCTCAGAAAGCTAGGCACCCTTCGCAAAAAGTAGTTTATTCAAATGTACTAAAAGTAGCATTTTATACTAAAACTGAGCCAGTATACTTGAAGTTTACATTTTATAAACTATATTTAATATACCTAAGAGTAGTATAGTGAAGTATACTTGGATTATACTGAAAAGTATAAAGAAAAGTGTAGGACTAAGTACATTAATACTAAGTCATACTATATGACTAAAACTTGTCCTTTAGTATACTTTTTACTTCTTTGTGCCACAAAGTATTAATACTTAGTAAATACTGATCCAAGTACAGAATAATGTAAAGTCATAGTGCTTACATTTAATTCAGCAGAATAACCCAGGAACATATTTTCTCTCAAATTTTAATGATTTCTCAGCATTTGACAAAACCAGCTTCCGTATGTGCAAACATGCCATTTGATAATATGTCATATGAATCCAAAATACATAAATGAATAAGCCTTTAGCGTTTCATGGTTTCCAAGGCCAAACGTATATTGGATTTTGAATAGTTTAAACAATTTTAAAGGGTTGTTGTGTTTTTAAGGGAGGGTTGCCAACAAACTGCTCATGCAGACCACAGAAATGGCTGGCAAAATGGCAAAAAAAATGCCAGAATACAATCATTTCTGATTGTTTTTGTTTTCACATTTGTTTGTGATCAATAAATCGCTTACCATTGCTGCAACCATTAACCCGACTTTACTGTCATTCAATTATGAAGAAATTCCAAACAAGAGCTTACAGCATGATAATAATGTACATTAATACTGTAACTTCTAAATTCAACCACCATGTACAGATGTACAGCAGCTGTCACTATTTTTTTGTTATTAGCAGACCACATCATCATCAATAATCCACGACCACAGTGAATAATATCATAGACTTTAGTGGAGTCAAAGAAGAATAAAGGGAATTCAGACTGTAGGATTTCAAACCTTCAATCAAAAGGACTATTTGTATGAAAATCACACAGTATCTCAGGAAAAGTTGAATGTTGTTGCTATATTTTTTTTTTAAGCTCAGATGTCTACTGAAGTTTTTTTGTAATGTTTAGTTAGGATAGGCTGACAGGTTTCACACACCATAAAGCTGTCTAATGTAAACCACATACATGGATTTAACATTTAAGTTTCTTCGACTTTCCATGAAAGCAAAAAGCCAAAACATAATCCAAAGTGTTGTATTAGGCCTCAGTCAGTCCTCAGTGAACAATATAAACAGTTTCCTGAGAAGCACTCAGTTCTCTTACCAAAGCAAGCTGGACTCACACTTGCTCTTTTATTCTCTGTTATAAATTCATCACACGAGCCACATTTCATGGTTTCTGGGTACTGAAGGTCAGACTGCTCAAACATGTTTCACCACTGTTTGGAAACAGGCTCACCACACCCTAAAATATTCAAACTAATCCAAGGAAAAAGAGAAATGTAACAATTCCCAGACAGAAGGGGGGGGCTCTCAGACCGAGAAGACTCTTTAACATTAGAAGGCTGAAGGTGATTTGGCATGACACGTCGGCAGCCTGATTGATTATTCCTCTGTCTTTATCCAGAAAGACGGCGCCGTCATTGTGGCTGATGGATGATTGAGGGATGATAGCTCACTCCGAAGCCCGTGTGGTCCTGCAGCTCCAGAATCTTCCACTTTGGCAGGTTTCAGGAGCACACCTTCAAACATGTACCAGAAACTCATTATAATGAGGAAATAAGGGTGGGAATGCATAACTTCACGAGCGGTAACTTTGCACGAATGGAGAGCGTAGACTGTGGATTAAATTGCACAGAGCAGAAGAATTAAACATTCTTCCTCCTTCATTTGTAGCCTTGAAAAGCAGACCACTGGACGTGCAGCAGTGCCAATGTTAACAGTGAGGGATCGAGGAATGTTTGGATATTAGATTCAGGGTGATTAATCGCAGGCAGAGAGCCAGAGGTGGAGGGAACAAGGGTCACTGACTCAACTCACTTCAAGCCCCTTATCCATCATACTTCCATGTTTGGAAAGTCTTTATTTGTCAAATTACACTTGTGTTGCACCACAAACTCTTACATGCATGTATTAACCATGAATTCTTGCACTAATGTTCGGTGAAATATAACTTACCACTGACTATCATTAGATCACATAGTGCCGAGGGATGTGTGAGCCATGGGCAGTTTGGTTTGGAAGGTTACCTTAGTATCTGGATCTCACACAGGGATGTAAAACTTAATCACAAAGTTTGTTTGGTATGGATTGGTTCCCATATACAGGCTACGAAAGGGATTTTAGATTCATAAACTACATCCGTAGCATTACTAATGCAGACAGTGGGGGAAGAGCTGGCTAATAATGAAATATTGCCATGTTCCAAAGACAACACAGGGGAATTTATTGTAATACAGAACAGTGTTACAAACCAATTTATGTATTTTAAAGAAGCAATATGTAAGAATTTGTGACTCTTTAGTGGCCTCTAAAGGCCTCTGTGTGCAACTGCACAATCATGAAACAATGCTGGTGCCTCAACACAGAAGACGTGCATTTGTTTGCAAAACAGACAATGCTGAAACTGGTTGGATAAGATAAGAGAAACAAAATACACTGTTTTAACTGATATGGGATGCTGTTATTGGAAAGTAAGAAAGGTATTACAGTCACAAGACTTCTCAACAACATTTCTGCCAAAAGCGTTCAGTCTGCCTTTAACTGTAACCTACCAACTGGCAACCAGAGTTGCTTGACACAGTACATTTATACCATTATTATAGAAGTTTGACATATATTTACATAATAATGCAGCTTCACTCTAAGCTGCTTTTTACTTTACAAAGCAGCTTTGTTTGCCTTGTTACACATCAGTCATGAAGCAGATACATCCTGAAAACCCTTAAAGCTGAAATATTTCAAATCAAATTCAAATTTATTGTCATTCAGTTAAAACCAATGCATCAACAGAACGAGAAGATGTTTCTCCAGGATCACAACAAACCACATACATTCATTTATACATCATATCATCTATACATCCCACTGAAAATAATAATAATAATAATAATAATAATAATAATAATAATAATAATAATAATAATAATAATTCAAGACTGTTGCAGAGATTTAAAGACATGCTTTGTTTAACCTGCTGGACGGCTTGTCGCAGAAGGCTGTTCATCAGTCTGGTGTAGGAGCAACTTATGCTGTGGTAGCTCTTGTTGGAGGGCAGGAGCTGAAAGAAGCTGTTCAGAGGGTGTGAGGGGTCCCTGACTATGTTCTGGGCTTTTTTATCCTCATGAAATAATAAACAACTTACAACTTTCACTTTGGTTCCTCCAGGGACCAGATAGCTCTTGGCAAAGGCCTCTGTGTCCCATATTCTCACAGTAATCCCAACAAGATTACTCAAGAGACATGAGCAAAGACCCTGTCCAGGTCCTGAAAACACATGTAAACTGGAAAGGTGAACTCTCCTAATCTTTTGACAAGATCTGCAAAGGGGAAAGAGATGATGCTCTATTTCACAGCCAAGATGGAATCTGCAATGTTGTGTGTTGGTATACATATATATGTTCAAACATAACTAGGATGTCCTCAAAGCATAAAAAATAGAAACCCTTAGGGCCAGATCTACCAAAGTTTTGCATGTATAAAACACGTGCAAATTTGATAGCACGTGGGAGGAGATGCAAATATTATCATTAGCACCTGCAATGTGATTTATCGAACCCACAAATTATTGCGCACTGTTTTTGAATCTATATTTGGTATGGTTGAAAAGAAGGAGCAAAAAAGCACAGTGTTATAAACAGAGGGCTTGCTATCATGGTGGCAAATATTTATATTGTCCATCACTGCCTGCATTTTTTTATGAATGATGGAAAGACTTGGAGGCTGTCTCTCATTATAAAGGACTAGAAAAAGAGGGATAACCCAGTGTGCTGATCCACACACCAGGATCTATAGCAGTGATATCGGAATGTCATTCAGGCTGGAGAAAGGTGGTCGAATGGTGACAAAAAGAGGGAAGGTAGTCCATACAGAGGGCATAACACTCCCAGAGGGCAGAATAGCAGATGTCAAGGGGAGCTCCAAATACCTTGGCATACCACAGGCAAATGGCAACCACGAAGAGGCCACTAGGGAAGCAGCAATGACCAAGTACCTGAAGCGGGTAAGGCAAGTCCTAAACAGTCAGCTCAATGGCAGAAACAAGGTTCGGGAAATTAACAGCTATGCCCTGCCAGTGATCAGATACCCTGCTGGGATAATAAGCCGGCCAAAGGAGGAAATTCAGACCACAGGTGTTAAAACTCGGAAGTTGCTCACCATGCACGGGGGGTTCCACCCCAAGTGCAGTACCCAGAGGCTATACACTAAGCGCAGAGATGGAGGCAGAGGGTTAGTGAGCATCAGAGCCACTATCCAAGATGAAACATCCAAGCTCCATGACTATGTCAGGAAGATGGCCCCAAGAGCTGAAGTGCTTAGTGAGTGTCTCAGACAGTGGAAACTGACAGGGAAGGAGGAACCAGAGGAGCTATCATGGGAGGACAAACCCCTGCATGGGATGTACCACCGAAAGACAGCTGAAGTGGCCGATATGAACAAATCCTACCAATGGCTGGAGAGGGCTGGACTGAAGGACAGCACAGAAGCTCTAATCATGGCAGCACAGGAACAGGTCTTGAGCACGAGAGCAATAGAGGCCCAGATCTATCACACCAGACAGTCCTCACACTGTTTGTGACCATACACCATTTTGTACTGTTTTATCTACCTGCCAACCAAACGCTGACCAAACGCCTCAGTAAGCGTCGACTGTCAGGATGAAGGCCCTGCTGCACCTTCCCTTCTTCGTCGGCACTACTTTCAAACAAATTCGACATATTGGCTCGTTGGTGTCCATGGGCTCACACCTTGTTTATTTTGTATAAAACCAAAATATTCCCACACTTGGGCTGTGGCATTTGACTTAGGAGCCGTTGCTTTCTTGCCATCATTCATATTAGTGTTTGTTTTCTCCTTACTCCTCACGAAGCCTGCTTCAGCTCTGTCTGTGCGTACGAGTGAGTGGCCCTCCCTCCCCCTCAAAGATTGCTCATTCCACTACAGAACCAATGTACCCGGGCGTTCAGAAAGATGGACGTAGTGAGCCATCTTCTCATCCAGTCTGCTTGGTAGAAAGAGAAGAGGAAAACAAGTATTCATGCATATAAATTTATCAAAGTTGGCAAACTTAACAAGGACATTTTTATTTATCGTTCAGTTAATTGATTTATTGATTATCGCGACAGGCCTACAGCCAGCCATTGAGCCATTGATTGATCCATCTATCCATCCTTCTGTCCAAACATCTAATCATAAAGCCAGCCAGCTAGCCATCCAATCCATCCATCTATCCAGTCATCCACGAATCCAGCAAGCCAACCAGCCAACGAGCATTTAAATCATAATCATTGATCCGTTCATACAGCCACCCCAGCAGTTATCCATCCATCCGAGGGGAGCTTTTGGAAATAATCAGGTCTACAATAAGATTAGCCTTAATAGAAAAAAAAAAAAAAAAAAAAAAAAAAAAAAAAAAAAAAAAAAAAATAAAAATTTAAAAAAAAAAAAAAAAAAAAAAAAAAATAAAAAAAATAAAAACAAATATAACAAAAACATAAAAAATAAAATTTAAATAAAAAAAAAAAAAATTCAGAACAAACACAAAAATGTCCACAAGGAACACATTTGAATATTAAGCAAGACATAAAGCATTAACCTATTTTGGTATAGGAGGTAAATTTTTCTACTAATTATCTATGCTGCAGTTCCACAAAATAGGCCATGATTAAAATTGCTCTAAAGAAAGAGAGACAACTGGCATGTGTGATGAGTGGTTTGAGAACCATTTGTGTCAGGACGGTGTCTGTCACTGGTGGCTGATGAATTTTAGTTTGTTATAAAGAAATCTTGCAATTTTCAGGTTTCTAGCTCATCTCTCAATCAGAGACACTACAGCAGGGTAGGCAAGCCAGGCAATTACAGGCACCAAGGGCACCGAGCTGAAAGGGGCCCCAAGAGACAGCTGACAAAATGATTGAACTGCTATAGACACTGCAACGTTGATACAACTGTAACCTGCCACCTAGGACCCATTACTTGCTGCTTCTATAGCTAGCAGGTAATATTAAGGGGTACCCCTCCAAAGACACAGCTAATATTGATCTGAATCAACACGTGAACCGAAACCGCCACAGACACTTCAACATGTTGATAATCTCCCTAATGGTCTCCGTACTAGCCAGTTTTTGGTGGTACTCACAGATCTTGTCAAACCAAATCGAAAATGAAGCGAGTACTTCCCGTGGCATGCAAAAAGAAAAAAACACAGTGATGTACTATGGTACATGATGTGCGAACATATTCAGAAAGGAAAGACAGCAAATAGCACAAGCCAAGGCCCACAAACAAAGACTTTAGAAAAAAAAAAAAAAACCTATAGTTTATTTGGGCAGCTTGTTAAACAGTGTAAATTTACTGTCCCTTCCAAACAACTTGACAAACAACCATTAATGTCTAAACTGCTTGCAACAAAAGTGAGTACATCCCGAAGTGAAAGTGTCCAAATTGAGCCCAAGTTGTCTATATTTTGTGTGGCCACCATTATTTTTCAGCACTGCCTTAACCCTCTTGGGCTTAGAGCACACCAAGGCTTCACATTTTGCCACTGGAATCCTTTTCCACTTCCTCATGACCACATGACGGAGCTGGTGGATATTAGAGGCCTTGCACTTCTCCATCTTCCTTTTGGTTCTTCCTTTTGGTGGAGGAGTGCAAGATGCTCATCAGGGTTTAGGTCTTGGTGACATGCTTGGCCAGTCCATCACCTTTACCCTCAGTTTCTTTGACAAGGCAGTGGTCGTCTTGGAGGTGTGTTTTAGGGACATGACAGGCTTCACTCAGAACAGGCCCCGCAATGGTCTACCAAAGAAGCTTAGTGCACGCCCTCATCATCATATCCAGAGTTTTTCTTCAGGAAATGGACATATGAGTGCTGCCAACATTGCTGCAGGGGTTGAAGGGGTGGGGGTCAGCCTGTCAGACTGTACTCTGCACACTGCATCAAATCGGTCTACGTGGCTATCGTCCTAGATGGAGGTCTCATCTAAAGATGATGCTTAAGAAAGTCTGCAAACAGTTTATTGAAGACAAGCAGACCAAGAACATGGGTTACTGGATTCATGTCCTGTAGTCTGATGAGACCAAGATAAACTTATTTGGTTCAGATGGTGTCAAGCATGTGTGGCAGCAACCAGGAGAGGAGCACAAAGACAGGTGTGTGTTGCCTACAGTATAGCATGGGGTGGTGTTAAGGTCTGGGGCTGCATGAGTGCTGCCAACACTGGGGAGCTACACTTCATTGAGGGAACCACAAATGCCAGCGTACTGTAACATACTGAAGTAGAGCATGATCCCCACCGCAGGGCAGTATCCCAACATGATAATGACCCCGAAACACACCTCCACGACGACCACTGCCTTGTTAAAGAATTTGAGGGTAAAGGTGATGGACTGGCTAATCATGTCTCCAGACCTAAACCCTTTTGTGCATCGGTGGGGCATCCTCAGAAGGAAGGCGGAGGAGCGCGAGGTCTCTGTCATCCACCAGCTCTGTGATGTGGTCATGAGGGGGGTAAAGAATTCCAGCGGCAAAATGTGAAGCTCTGGTGAACTCCATGCCCAGGAAGGTTAAGGCAGTGCTGAAAAATAATGGTGTCCAAACAGAATATTGACAGTTTGGGGCCAATTTGGACACTTTCACTTAGGGGTGTACTCACTTTTGTTGCCATCAGTTTAGACATTAATAGCTGTGTGTTGAGTTATTTTGAGGAGACAGTAAATTTACACTGTTTTACAAGCTGCCCACACAGTACTGTACACTGTATCAAAGCATCATTTCCTCACTGTTGTCCAATGAAAAGACATAATACAATATTTGGAGAAATGTGAGGGGCATACTCACTTTTGTGAGATACTGTATATATTACATGATTTTTTTCCTCTTCATTTTTTAACTGATGCAACATACTCTGGAGCAACTTATAGTCCGGAAAGTATGGTACCAGCAAGGTCTCTCTTGTGCCTTAAACTACATTCCCTTGAAGTAAATGTAATTATCTTGATAACCTTTTGAGTTGTCTTGTTCAGAAATAAACAAAAAAAACACAAAAAAAGAACATGAACTTCCTTGGCCAAAGTCAAAATGGGAGAATTAAGTTAGCATTCAGTTCAAACAGTTTTTCTGCTGTTTTAACTTCAATAAAAGTGTCACGGCAGTTTTTCACAGTTTATTTTAAAGGATCAGAAACCAAAAACCCTGGACTGAAACATCTTTTTGTCCTTTAAATCGGATGGTTTTCTGCAATATTTCGAATGACATCACTTAGTTTTGTGTCTGCTTTTTATTTGTTCATGCTGAAAGGTTCTGACATGATTTAGACAGGCTGAGAACAAAATGTTCAGATGGAACTTTGAACCAGCAGCAGAACTTCAGATGTGCTCTCATGGCATGACTGATGATTAGGCAAATTTTGTATTTCTCTAGTGATTGAAAACACAAATTTGATTAAATATGAATCTTGCTTTTTCATATTTGTGAAAGGCTCCTAATGCATTCTGCATGTAAGTCAAGTTTATTTATTGTGTATTTCAACAACTAGGCCACTCAAAGTGCCTCAAACAAGCAACATGATAACAGACAATAAAGAAACACATCAGGAAAACTTTTGTTGAATAGTCAATGAAACCCATAAAGGATAGACACATAAAAAAGCATAGATCCAGGAAAGATTGTAAGACAGGTAAGTTGCTGTAAAGGTCTTGAATTTATCATGCATTTTGTGGTTTGCTTTCATCTAAAATGACTTCAATTACGCAAAGTGGTGGTCCCATGTAGAAGGCATTGCTACTGGATTATGAGACACTTATGAGGACAAAATCATATGCTTCATAGTCACACAGTGATATATGTTAAAGGTTGAACATTCATGCAAAATGCCCAAGTGATGTCTTAAGTTCACTGCTAACGACTGACTGAAGGGCACATGTTTTCTAAGGCACTGGAAAGTAATAACAACAGTGAGAGTCACTTCTGCTGAAGAGCTACGGAAAGGTGTCATGCATACATAGAACAGAATAGAATTCTTTATCATCAATACAAGGTCTAATAAAACTGGGTTGTATTAAGTAAAATTAAGAGTGAAGGTCTACCATCAACTGCCAATGCCATCGAGCACCCTATTCTATATATGCTGCGTTCACACCGCAAGTGACCCAGCTACCAAAATTGCGTCGCCCGCTGACGTATCATCCAGAAATACCTAATTTTGGTCACCGTTGTCGTCGGCCCTCGCTTGGTGACGTCATGTCCGCTCGAGTTTCACCGCAATCATATCATATATCATATAGGGTATATAAGAGGACATTATTCCAGCTATATCCTTTTCATTCACTTGTCAAACACTGTCGAGTCAATTTGCTAAAGTAAAGAACTTAGTACAATTAAATCATTGTTGGTCTAAGTTAGCATTAAAAAGGTAGTATTTAATAAGGTAGTATTAAAATAAAGGGTTAAAAAAGTGTCTTAATTATTAAATTTCATCCAAATTGCAACCAAATATAGATAAACGACTTGATTTGAGTTGTTTTGATTTGATTTTTTTTATATCTCTCAAGCTGGCACAAACGTTAAAATCATACAGAAATCATAAATCCATACAATCTTTGGATAAATAAAACATTTAGGTGATAATACCACTAGGAATCGCTTAAAAGGCGTAGATTTCCTGCCGGAAGGGTTTGACCGTCTTCGTCTGACGCACCTGAAGCAGGTGAGGAGTGCGCACCGAAGTGTGCCAGACGGTGCGCTCCTGTAAAATTTTAAGGCTAAAAAGCGGTGCTGTGCAGAGGATAAACTGCAGAAAACCAAAGAGGCAGCCGGTAAGAAATGCTAACCTTCGGGCGTATCTGTTACAGCGGTGAATTTATCTATGATAGTGCCGACACGGGCGCGCGCCCGGGTCTGTGCTCCGCGCGGGTGCCCGTGTCTCTTTGTTCTCTGGCACAATTGTTTGTCCTCCTTATTTCAATAAATGAGAATGATACCATGGTGAAAATAATAGAATCGTTTATATTTTTTGATCAATTCTAGAATTAATGTTTCAAAGAATCAAAGAATAATCTAAAGTTGAAAAAAATTAATGAAGTCATTTGTAAACTAAGACAGATAATTGAGCTGTAGTTTAATTTAATTTTTTGATTGAGCTTTAGTATGATTTTGGAAAATAATGATTGTTTTCTTTCAGGTTGCACATGCTTGTTATGATTTATTGATCCATTCTACATGTTTGTTTGCTTGAAAGGTTTTTTACCTAAGAAAAACAGCACATAATGGCAAATAAAAGGTGGAACAAAGAAGAACTTGTTTGTCGTGCTTTGAGTGGAATCCAGTCAGCTTTGGGCAGATTATCCCCCCTTTCAAGTTAGGAGACTGCACAGAAAAAACAAGAAACTTGACAAACACATAACCCTGCAGCTGATGACCTGCAGCAGAGTTATCTGTGAGATTCCTGTGGTCCGTCAAGGCCAGGGGTGTCCAAACTATGGCCCGGGGGCCAAATGCGGCCCGCAGCCCATTTTGAATCGGACCCTGAAACAGTTAAATGGATAAAGACATTTCGATTACAGCAGTAAATACCATCAATCACATGATTTTTTTTGCCACATTTCCTTTGTCACAAGGTCTCATTCACAAAGTATATTGCAATATTTATCTTTAAGCGCCAACATTCTTGCAGTTTACTCTTATTTTGTGTCTGACAGTGAAGATCAGTGTTTCCTATCTCTGCTGCTCAGAAGGTCATTCTCGCCCTGACTAGGTGCAAATCCAGTGATAGCCCGGGGTTATAAGGACTTCTTGGCAGGTGATAGCCCATCCCTAAACCTTAAAAACGTAACTTAAATACACTAAAAGTGAGGTGGAGCAAGTGGCTGAGTTTTTCCATGTATTCCTCCTCATGTGGCCCTCGATGTAAAAAGTTTGGACACCCCTGGTCAAGGCGGAACTAATGTCCTCACTGACTAATGTTTCCCAAACGGACATAAATTTTTCCTCTGTAGTCCGGATAAAAAACTGTCTGTCACGGGCACCGTCACACACGCACACATCGCTGATTGGTTGTTGCTGCACAGCCACATACGACATCGTCTGAAAAGATCCTTTTTTTTTTTAAACTTTGACATCGCGCGACGAGTGAAGTGATCGTCTTGTACGCCGCAAACGCATTGCGAGAGGGTTAGCCCTGCCCCATCGCGGCTGTACATTGACTTTGCATGGAGTGTAATCGCCGAGGTAGCACAAGTAGCGTGCGATGTGAACGCAGCATTAGAGCAGTGTCTGTGCTATGGTGGGCCCTAAAATCTGACTGGAAGTGTCAAAACAGTTCATTAATCTCACTTGAAAATAGCTTTTCAGTGACTTAACTTTAAATGTAAGTGGCTTTCAACAGTACATTTAAGTCTTTTCTAAATTGTTCACGTAGGACCAACACTTTTCCATGTCTTTTGCAGAAACCTCTCCATAGTGTGTTACATTTAAAAAGTTCCTGATAAACTTTTACTCTCTCTAAGCCCACCTGAAAGCTTTAATCAGTCTAAATCCATCTACAGGCATATGGCACATTCATCTGTGTGAGGGAGTGCTCATGGCAGACATCATTCAAAGAGCCATAGCCATTAGTGATTTTTTATCCTCAAATAAAACCTGCTGCAGTCTTTAACTTGTGCTCAGTTTTGTTTTCGAGGTTTACAATGGTCCTGTGATTTTGCAGATACAATAGAGTTGGTATGTTTGAATAAACAGTACAATGATTGTTGTGAAAACATATGTAAACAGTTACAGAAGTGGGAGAGCTGAGTGTTTTTGTTGTGGGAGTATCCGTCCTCTTTGTGTGAATGTTGATTCTGTGTTTCAAAACAGTGAAATTCCTAAAATGTCTCTGCTGCAAACATTTCTGGCTCTGTGAGAAAGTCTGCTCCATTTCACTGAGTTTGGGGCTATAAATATCTCACCACACTGGTCCACCTGCTGGTCAGGGTTCAGCATTACAATTTAAAGGCTTGAATTATTCATGGACATCTGGAAGGTGGGTAAAAGCAAGCTGAACAGAAACATGGTGTGAGTCATATCAGTCAAAACATCAAAACATGGCACAACTCAGCCAGCTTCACTCTTGTTGGTCCACTTCATGGGTCGGAGACAGAGGCAGGAGAGAGTGGATAGAATCTCTGTGACATGAGTACTGTATGAGTTTATTTTCCATATTATAAAAGAAATGTTATTTTGTTATTGCTGTCAAGCAGATGCAAAATTGGGTCATTGCTAAACTGAATAAAGCACATAGAACAGATATGAATTTGGCTGTAATGCAAAATAGCATCAGACTTTATAGGCTTGATATGCTTACTGGGGATGGAAATTGATAAGATTTTATTGATATCAGTGCTATTAGCGATTCTGCTAATGGATCCAGTTCATTAACAAATTCCCTTATTGATCCCTGCAGATTTTCCATGTGGGTAAATATTGGCCTGTAGGTTTTCAGTGTTAACAATGTCAAACACATGTCACAAGCATAGATAACTGCTTCTGCAAGTTGCTCATCTTTCCACTTAATTAAGGCTGTGCAGTAGCGGCTTTGTAAAGAAAATTAAAAAAAGAGCTCCAATTCTGTGAAAGGAATTGGTCAGGGAATTGATTATGAAAAGATATCGATACTTTGATGGAACTGTTAATGATTTTCAACTGAGGTTTGTTTTTAATTTTTATTACAGGAATAATGTCTTTATAATTTTACATTAGTCATTTAAGATTTTCCCTTTTAATATGGCTTTGTGTACTTGTAGCTTCTTAATTCTTACCTGTTGTTTCTTGTTTTTATTGCCATGTTTTTTCTTGTTCTTGTTCTTTATCAATCATCTTTATGTTATTTGTTCTGTTACTTTAGGTATTCTGGTGTGCATAACTCTCCAAATCCTTACTGACATTATTATTATGCTGAAATGCTGAGTCAGCATTCCAACATATTGTTCTTCCTAAAATGTATTCTTCTTCTTCTTTTTGTTGTTCTTCTTCTTCTTATTCCTTGAGATTTTGGCACCTTTCACAGGCTTCAAATTTGCACAGATTTTCACAGAAAAAAATTGACATATGCAGCATGTTCAGGAGAAGTGCGCTTGTATTTTCCACAGGTTTAACAGTTATACTTTTTACAGTAAAAAATAATTTCTTTATGTATTTTTACATTGAAATCAATGAGACATTTCCGCAGGTCTGCTGAAAACTTCAGCAACTTTGAAGTTCCACAGGTTGGGCATGCTTCCACCTACAGACTTCATTCATGCTTTAAAAGCTGCACTGACTTCTTAACTATTTTTACATATCTTCAGCTTTTTGCTGGCCTCTACAGTTTGTTAAATATGATTTTTTAAGCAACAACAAGTTTTGCGGATTTCTCTGAAATTATAGCGCGTCACGTGACCCGTTAGAGTGGAGCGACCATGGGAGCGACTGCCGAAGTTCAGCAGAATTATCCTGTCATGTCTTCGTCAAGCTGTCCTCCACAGACATGATTTATACATCAAAACGTTGCTACCCTTCTCCTCTTACACATGAAATCCGCTTCAAAGTCTAATCTGACATTGTTTTGTCTCAGTGAGATTCAGCTTTTGCGGTATGCCGCAAAATCTTCCATCTGCGGTAATGCAATTTCTCAGCTCTGGACAGCCGAGTGCTTCACTTTGAAGCTCGTTTTTAACTCGCCACTGTGTCAACATTTTTAACAGTACAGACGTGAAATTACATCAGTCACTTCAGCATGTTCTTGAGATACTCACAGTGCAATGCCTTTTCTGATATTTATCACAGTTTAGACACAGCGAGCGTTCGTTTACCCGGAAGTACCGAGCTTATCGGCCTGCTGCAAGAGACCGACGCTCTGGACAGCCGAGTGCTTCACTTTGAAGCGCGTTTTTAACTCGCCACTGTGTTAACATTTTTAGCAGTACAGAAATGAGAATTTTATTAAATGTTTCAGCAGGTTCTTGGGATGCTCACGGTGAAATCCCTTTCCTGTTTTCCATAATACAGCATATTCGGTCCCGTGGTTAAATAGTTAGCACAGCGGACTATGAACCAGGAGAAACGGGTTCAAATCCCGTTGAGGCAGAGGGACTCTTCTTCCCATCTAGTACAGGTTCTTCTTTACAATGGCGTAATCATGCTTGTCTTTACACTCTCAACCTTACCTTGGACGTATTACACTGACTGGCCACTTTCTTAGGTACATCTACAAATATTAACACATTTAGCCATGTTACAAAACAGTCATTCATTTTCTGCTTTCTTTCACAACTGCAAACAGTTTTAGTGCACTTTTCACTATCTGCTACAGTTTCTGAGATATGACTGTTGAAGCAGCATCAACTTTTGCGCATTTCTTTGAAGTTAGAGCGTGGTCATGTGACCTGCACACCTGAGCACCAGTATCTATAATGTTCTTCAAACATTTTTATTGCACATTTCACACATTTTCAGCCGTAATTTACTGCTTACAACTATTCATGTCACATTTTCAACTTTCTTTGCATTACCTTTAGCAATTTCATTTCATAGTTTCAGCAGTCACACTCAGCATTTCAACGCATTTCCTTCATGGAAATGCAAATTCTCTAGTTATGACTGTTACTGTAGAATATTGCTTCGTAAATGGACCTCTGAGTTTATTCACTGAGTAGTTTTAAAAATTCATGACTGAAGTTGACATTCTACAATCTGCTCTGTCTCCATGCAAAGGACATTAAAAACTGCCCTAAAGTTGTATGAAATGTGAAGATTGATTGCTTGATTGATACTTGACCATTACAACAGTCTAAGACTTGTGCACAGCACTGCAAATAAACTGTAATATGAATCTCTGCAATTTTCACCTTAGTTTTAGCCTTGCAGAGCAGATGGACCTGCCTGATTCTAAAATCACGAATCTCCATCTTGCCAGCCTTCATTGCCCAACAGTTTCAGCAAAGGCTTTTTTACTTGTTATCAGAGGCTTTGTTTTGTTGGCCTACTCACAAGCAGGTCCATGGTGGTTTTGCACATGCCCCATGTGGTTTCATACTGTTTTGAAAAATTATATAAAATTCTTAGTCTAAAAGTAAATAACATAACATAGCGCAGTAAAAATGAGTCACAACAAGCACACAGGACTGACGCAGGCTAACGCTACCCACTGACTCAGATAGTTTGAGCTAAGCTAGTTAGCAGGGGTTGAGCAAAGACTCAAACAGACAAAAATGTTGGTATACCCCTTTAATGGGATGGGTAGGGCTTGTTAGTGACTTGAATTTCTGTAACATATTATTTTAACTTTTTAGCATGCTACTAGATTAAACATGGGTTAAATGTGCCCCAGATATCAAGTTTTTAAACAGTTACGAAGTGAAACTGTAATTTTTTTAACTACAGAATAATGGAAGTCCTTAAAAGACATGATTTTGCACATTTTTTAACCCAATTTTATCGAAATAGCAAGTTCATTTCAGTTGTTTTCTCGAGATCTTGACTTAATGTTGTTACCTCAAGACAGCCAAGATTGTTTTCTGAAGATCTCAATTTATTTATGTCATTATCCAGGGATGACTAAGCTTGTTTTCCAGAGAAAATGTGAAAGATTCCTCAGATAACGGGACAATGTTTCATAGTATCTCTTAAAAACAAGCTTTGTTATCATGAGTTACCAACATAAAAAAAGTTCAAATCTCGAAAAAATGACTGAAATTAACATGTTATCATGAGAAAACCGTGTTAAAAATGTGCAAAATCATGTCCTTTAAGGGCTTCCATACACTGCAAAATCCAATTAGTCAACATTTCTTTAGAAAAGCTTGCAAACCGGTTGCACTTAAAAAAACAAGTGCAGAGAACTAGTCAATTTTAGTTGTACTAACGAGCACTTCCTTTGTAGAGTATAACAAATGAGTTTAAGCAACTAAAACAATCAAGTATAGTGTACTTGATAACTTACTTTAGAATACTCTTGACTTAGTAGAGACTACTCAGAATTACTATTTAAAGCTACTAAATGATTGCATGTTAAATTTACTCTGTTCAGTTCATATAACATACTTATTAAAGTTGGACTAACTTAGTATTTCTAAGTAATATATTTCCTTGAAAAGCAAGGAAAGGGGGGGGGGGGGCAGTCAATCACAGGGTCACATAGAGAGACAGACAACCATTACCGCTCACACTCATACCTAAGGGCAATTTAGAATCAAAAATTAACCTACTGTGCCCGGAGGGAACCCACGCATGTACAGGAAGAACATGCAAACTTCAGACAGAAAGGCCCCTGTCCAATCAAACCAGGTACCTTTTTGCAAGGCGGCACGTGCACTACCTGCTGCACCACCGTGCCGCCATGCAAACTCAACTCCAGCAATCTAAGTGGTTCAAAAATATGTACAGGAATGAAAAGCAGGTTCCAATTTACTAAAACAATCTGAATTACAATTGAATATATTAAAGAAGAATGAAGAATGACGTTCGTGTTCTGTAGATATCTATTGCTGTGCTGAGCAGGAGGCTGAATGTTTTTCTTCTTCTTAGTACAGTTTAACGGCGGGTGGCCACCTTTACAACGGGCATTACTGCCACCTACTGGCCCAGGTGTGGAATGGATCAGGCGTGAATTAGACTGTGTTTGCTACTTTTTATTGCAAGTGAGCTTAACTATAAAAAAAGTAATCTTCACTTTAAAAACTAAGCATTTTTACACATGCAAGTGATTGTTAATAAATACCAGTCATAAAGGCATATTATTGTTAACATGGTAAAGTTAACTCATGTTTGCAAGTCAAGGCAGCTATTGGATTTTACAGTGTACTACAGCACTAAGAACATTTTTTGAAGAGCAGCTTTTATTTTTTCAAGCTTACCTCCTGATTTGTTGTTTAAATACTGAAGACATGGCCTCAGTGCTCTTAATTTTAGCTCTGATCTTGTACGCAGCATTTCATAATTTAAGAAGACATGTGGGAGAATAAAGTTTGAATGATGAGTGTAGTTAATTTGAGCGCAGCCACCTGAACACAGCATATCTCCCTGTAGCTGTAAGCCCTGGGGGCAGCATGTTAGAGGTGGGAGGAACAGCCTCATAGTGCACATGAAATATGTCTGTGTTTACCCAACCCACAACAGGCTCCCTGTGCTTCAACACAGAGACATTATCCACTTAATGTCTGGGAAGGTTGCTGCTAAGTCCTTCTGATTAAATTCAAACCCACAGAGACTAAAGTACTAAACGATACCCAAGAGTATGTAGGCAGCCTTCTCACTTTATGAATCTGACAAGGTGAGTGAAAGAACTTAATATTCTTGCAGCCCTGCAGAGGAGAAATTGCATAATCTATCATACATTAGGTGGTAAATAAAATCCCACTGTGAGGCATTCAGCAAAATAGAGGAAAACAATGAGGGAAATATGGTCGCTCATCAGCCCAGGAGGTCTGTCTGCAGCACCAGCATCTCTCTGTTTGGACCGATAAGAGGATCACACCACACTCACACAACAGAGGTGGCTAAGAGAGCTCTGAAAACTTGATTTGTTTGGATTTAAGGATGATTCTGCTGTCAGGTGGGTTATATGAGAGCTGTGACACAAAAACAGTAGCCAACCAAAAATGAGAACGGAAACTTCAGATCCAACTTAATCCGAGTTCGTGTCCAAACCAGGTTTGTGTGCCCTATGGAGTCAGTTCATGTCTAACGTCTGTGTAAGAGAGTTCACAAGACCATTATTATTTCCCACTATGTGGATGTTTTTCCGGAAGATTTTTTTTAGATTTTCATTTAACTTGTTTGATTGAACAAGCATGAAGAGCCAAATCATCTGCCCGAAAAAATAGAAGCTGTATATTTAAAGCTGGACTGACTCATAATGGTTGTTAACAATACATCCATTGATCATCAGGTAATTTTCAAGACATGTGGAGGTGTGTTAACCTGGCTCACCAGATGGACTGTTCAACATACTTCACTATTTCATTTGGGAGAGTCTGTAGAAAGTGTTTTGAGTGGGCAGAACTTTCAGAAACATATCTGGCAGGGAATTGGATGATCGCTCCATTTACAACATTATAACAGCCAGTCAGATAATGTTGTAGGTGGGAGCTACTGCACTGCAGGAGCCACTTGTAAAACAAACTCTTCAAAACATGAAAGCAGTAGAGTGAAGATGTCCTTACTATAGAGGAGTTTGTACTGTTGATGTTTGTTTCTCTTTAAGAAAGAAATGCGGTCGCTATCTGATAAAACTGCTACCGAAGCTATTGGCATCTAAGCAGATCTCTGTATAATTAGTGGAGCTTTAAGCAGAATTTCGGGAGCAGGAGCAGACCTCAACCACGCCTCTTCCTGTGTTCCTATAAATTCTAACCGACCATTTCTCTCTTCTGATTCGCAAACTCTTCGCACCCCTCCCTCCCTTCCCTTTCTTAAAATTTCTTCCTTTCTTCTTTCCTCAGGGCCTTATAAAGGGGGTTCGTTGTGCCCGGGAGCTACGGCGGATACTCCATGAAGTTTCCCCAAACCGTTATCCGCTTCACGTACCTGCTATGTTGCTTGTAATCCACTGTACGCAAAAACAGTTGTCAAATTCATCCTATTGATGGTGTGGTCCTTACTCGTGAAATCACTTCCTAATGTTATTTGCTCATAGCTCCCATCTCATCCTGCTTTAAAGGAATCTGATTGGGCCGTCCTGCTTTGGGTCACTCACAATAATTGTATATTGGTGCTTGAGAAGATGAATCTGACTTATAGATATGGAACCAGGCAGATTCAACTGCTGTGTAAAGTTAGAGTTGTGTTAATGTGTGTTTAAACAGACAATGTAAGGAAATGAATTCAATTATTTAACTTGCTTGCGATGGTCATGAGTCAGGTGATGAATGTATAGATTTTCTAGCAGATCAATATGTGTTCACCTCAATCTATGTCCACAGGCAGGCATGTATTTTTGAAAATGCAGCCTTTTCTTTGCATTTGAACCTTCTGTACACAAGTAAACAGTGTTTACATTGTTTACACACATTTTCTGCATCATAAATTAGTGTCAAACGCAGAGATGTCCTGGAGAAGAAATACAGTGATCTGAAATCTCTCCTAATCGCAAATTCAACTGAACATAACTTCATGGCTTGTTTAACTCATACATTTACTAAAACTAACAACCTGCCAACAGCAGTGCACCTTACTGGAAGTCTCAGCTCGTTCTCCTTAAAGATGCAGAGCTGCTGGGGGACACCTCATTGATTTTTGTGAAGAATACAGCACAAGTTTAAAAGTATTGAAATATCCCTTTAACTCAGGCTTGTCTCCTGAAAGATCAGTTCTTATTAACACATTTAGCAACAAAAAAATGTCTCTTAATAGAGAAGCAGAGAAGCATTCTTGCCCAACATGAGGTTTTCTTATGAGCTTGTGACACAATGTGAAAACCCTCGATCAGTCAATGAAACTATTAACGAGGCAAAAAGAGCTTATTCACTTGTTTAGATGTTCTTCTCAAACCTGTGAGATTCAACTGGGACACTAACTTTTCATGTTTTTTTGCTGCTTCATCACACTGGATTCATCTGGAGAGGTGAAAACACCCCAATTGAGGCAGTCAGACGGCAAACACTTAACAGCACCGGCTTCCATCCAGCTGAGCCCCGAAGCGGTTCAGCTGAGGTGAGGCGGCAACGAGGAGCCAGGCACCCAGCCAGGGAATCATGGTTAATGAAGCTTAGAGCCAGGTCTCTTTGTCCCAACAGCACGGTACACGACCTGCATAAAATGATGTTATTATGATGAGTTCTGGAAGTCTGTCAGTGTGTTAGTGTGAGAGCGGGGACAACCTGTACAACCAGACAACAACTTCATCCTGACATCACCAGGACTGATTACACCTGTCAGACCTCCAGGGTTCAATTTAATACAGGCCATGTGTGATAAGAAAATATGCATTCATCAATAAACTGGGTTTTAATGAGGTTGTCATTATAACTACATATCTGTCATTTATCATGGGATCACTGGATTGCTAAACTACTTCTTGATTTAAGCTCCTAGCATACTTTAGTATTTGAGTTAATAATCTTGCATCATTTGTCACGAAACTTAAAAAATGAATCATCTTTACAGTAAAACATGCATTAACAGGTACTGATAGAACATTGGGAGCTAATGTTGCATGCACAAGCACCTACAGTACAGTTTTTGTAGAAGAAGCTGCTCGTTGTAATTGAATATTTTTAAGTGCAGTTTGTTTGTCAGTTGGAAAGTGAAAACAACATAAATATGAAGATAAGTTGTAGTCATTTCATCCACAATCCGCCCACACAGGTGTTGTTATTCTGCTTGATTACAGCAGCCCTTTTCTCAGCACTGTGTGTGTCTTGAGGAAAAGAAAATATAAACTCACAGGCCACTTTTTAGTACACTCACTCAAGTGCTTCTCAATGCATGTACCTGTAAGCAAGTTAATGCTTTAGCTTTTTTTTTATAAATGAGTCCAAACTTATTTTTTGAACAAACCTTAATAAAAAAAGTTTAGTCAGCTTGATATCTGGCTAACAGCTCAATCTATTATCATTCCATGGCTCACTCTACATGGTTCCTGACTGTAACTAAAATAAAGAGCAAGTTTCAAGACATTTTTCTGTACAGCTTGAAAACTATGTCTGGCTCTGTTCTGAATTACTTCACCTTTTGACAGTTGATGGTAACCCCAAACTCCTGTAATCTAAAACAGGGCAAACACAGGATTACATCTAGAAAAGCACTCCAAGAGCGCAGGCCTCCACCAAGTAGCTCATTCCGCTTATAAATTGTGATTTGCACCCAACAGCATAGTCCTATATTTATTGTCTACGCACATTGTGGAATGAAAAATATGAATCTGCAAGAAGCGTGATAGTTGTTGATATTATGAATATCACAGACAAACGGTGACCTAGTATGGTGTAAGAAAGCTGTAAAAAAAGACGTATGCATAATTAATGATTTGTATTTGTAATTTCAACCATTTCTGTGTCAAGAATGTTGTTTCACACACAAATCTGCTGTCATATACGCAAGTCTGTAAATTTGGGTTCAGGTTACAGTTGTTTTTATACGAGTACAAAGTTTTATGAATACAACTCACTTTTTTATGACTACGAATTCTTCTGCACAAAATACAAGCATAAATATGTTCCCGCCATTTGTTTCTGGTGCAACACCGGAGTGAAGAGACCCATCCAATATGGCTGCGAGGCTGGATTGCACTCCAGGCCGTGATGAGGCAGAGGAGATCAGTTGCTTTCCCTGCGACCTGTGATGTCATTTCAACACTTTCGATTCGTACCTGTAAGCTTGGATTCGTACTCACGGAAGAATTTGTAGTGGTAAAAAATTGAGTTGCATTCATAAAACGTATAATATGTATACTTATGTACTCGTATAAAAACAACTGTAACCCAATTTCACAGAACTACGTATATGACAGCAGATTTTTGTGTGAAGCAACATTCTTGACACAGAAATTGTTAAAATTACAAATATGAATCATTAATTATGCATACGTCTTTTTTGACAGCTTTCTTACACCATAACCTAGTTAGTAGTTGGTCTTGTAACCTGTTGACTGAACCAGTTTGCTGCTGCTTGCACAGATGTTGGTGATGTGGCGCTTCCAGTGGGCGATGTCACCAGCCTGTTGGTCGGAGCAAAAACGCAGATCTTCGGTGCGGCACGTTTGCTCTATGTCTATTTTGGGGGTTAGGTTTTTACAGTGACACACACACAGACTTCTGCTATGACAGACTCTTTCCTTATTGACACCATTAGCAGCCTTGTTTTGTGTGATTAACAGACACGTCTGGAGGGACTGCAAGCGAGCAGAGCTGAGCATATGTTTCTATAAAGTTAATGGGCTCACAGTTATGTAACTCATAGTGGTGGAGGACTGGGATGTTAATTAGTTTCAGGAGGGTCTGCTGTCTTTTTTTTTTTTTTTAAGTTATTTTTTGGGTTTTTTATGGCCTTTATTGTATAGGACAGCTGAAGATAGACAGGAAAGCGGGTGAAGAGAGGGGGGATGACATGCAGCAAAGGGCTGAGGCCGGGATTCGAACCAGCAGCCGCTGCTGGGGGTTGGCAGCCCCCGTACATGGGGCGGACGTTCTACCAACTGAGCTAATGTCCGCCCCCAGGGCCTGCTGTCTTAATTTATCTTTGAAACCAAGGCTCCAGAAACAGCACCAGGCTTTCTCCATCAGCAAAACTTTTCCTCCTCTCCAATGTCTGAGTAGAACTCTGCATGCACAGCTTTCACTGCTGATTGGCTGTTCCATGAGCAGTGACTCTGTGTGTGACCAGAGCATGTAACCAATCAGATGGTACTGTGGATAGGACAAAATACTGCCCAGTGTTTAGTTATGGGATTTTTAGGAAATTTGGGGATTTTTTTTTGCATCCAGACAATGTTGCGGATCAGCAACAAAATTTAGTGGCTTCTTCCTTGGATCAAACACACCTTTCTTTGCCGCAATGATGCCTGACAGGAGTTTCCATGTTGTGGAGAGGCAGGTGATTGGCCGATAGTTGGATGGGACTGTTCCCTTCTGGGGATGCTTCTGGATCAGGACTGTGCGGCCCTTGGTCAGCCATTCTGGGTGGGTCCCATCTCTCAGCAGTTGGTTAATTTGTGCTGCTAGGCGCTCAAGGAGTGAGGTCAGCGTCTTCAGCCAGTAGGCATGGATCATATCCAGGCCTGGTGCTGTCCAGTTTTTCATACCTGAGACTTTTTCTTGGATATGCTACTGTGATGGTCACGGCATCTTGTTCAGGGAGATTGGCGTGGTCTGCTCTTAGATTGTTTAGCCACTGTGCATCGCTGTTATGTGATGCTTCTTTCTCCCATATGCCTTTCCGGTACTGTTCAGTCTCCAGCCTTTGTGGGTTAGCTCTTGTGTTATTACCCTGCCACTGAGAGAACACTTTAGCTGGTTCAGTGGAGAACAGCCTGTTTATTCTCCTGGCCTCTATCTCTCTCGTGTACCTCTTCAGTCGGGTGGCCAAGGCTTGGAGTCTTTGTTTAGCAGTTTCCAAGGCCTCAGGTATGGGCATCTGTCTGTACCTCTTGGGTATCTCTTTCCTGGTTGCACCATTCTGGAGTTTGGCTGACAACTGGCTGACCTCTTTCCGAGTCACCTTGATTTTAGCCTCCAACCTTCTCCTCCATGGTGGGCTTTGCCCTTTGTTCTCCTTTGCATTGCCCATCTCAAGGATCACTGCTGCTGTACTGTATGTCAGCTCATTGGTCTCAGTAATGTTTGCAGTGGGAATCGTTTCTATTACTGCATTCACATTGGCTAGGATCTCTGGAGGTACTTCACTAATCCTCGCTAGTCGGTGTCGGGGTTGACAGTTGCTCATCTTAGCCATTATCTTATCTCTCAGGTCAGTTAGCTCTTTGCTCAATTCTGGGGCTTGGTACCTGGACTCTGGGGGGACTCAATGTTAACTCCCCCATCTGACCTATCGTCCTGGCTCCGCCTTGCTGTAGCATTAACGTGTTGTATCTCCTCAATCTGTAGACGTGATAGCAGCTGCCGTTTGTGGATGTTGGAACACTGAGCTACTAGCTGTTTAGGTGTAAGCATTGACTGTGGGCATCGAAGTATATATCCCTCAGCCTATTCATGTAACCCCGCTGGTTAGGGTTACTGGAGTAGTAGCATTCCAACAGAGCCTTGTTCTCACCTCTTGTCCATTGCCTCCTTTGTCTTGTTCCAGTAGTCCATTTTTCATCACAATGCCCTGGTACCTCAGCATTTGACGCAGACCTTGTTAACCCGGGCGACGTCTGAGCCGGTTTGGCTTTCTGTAATAACGCACGCATGTTATGAGGTAGGCTACAGCGGTAAGGGTCTTGCCCAGACTTGAACCCAGACCCCCCGGTCGGTAAACCAATGCCTTACCCACTGAGCTAACCATATATATGGTAGTAATAATAATGAAAAAAAAAAAAAAAAAAAAAAATATATATATATATATGTATATATATGTATATATATATATATATATATATATATATATATATATACATATATATATATATATATATATATATATATATATATATATATATATATGTATATATATATACATATATATGTATATATATATGTATATATATATGTATATATATATGTATATATATATATAGAACATATTGAAGTCTTCAATTAACAAATAGAAGGCACATCTTTGGTTTGTTATGGTTTTATTTAAAATCATCATGAATGCATAGGAGTTCTCATGTCAGTACACAAAGAAACAAAAGCAAAATAAAGAAACAACAAAACCACAGCACAGCTTTGAGGACGTCAGAGTTATTTGGCACTCAACATTCGATCAGCTTAAGCCGACAAAGAAGAAACGGGTCTCATGAGCTTAAATCTTCCAAACCTTTTTTTAAAGCAGCACACAGATCAGAAGCTTTGGATAATTTAGACTTCAATTCCTACCATGGATCACAGTTTCATTAAGCATGTCAGAACAGCTTCCTGGTGGGAGAGCAGCCAAATAGGACGTGTCATGCTTTTCAGAGATCCTCCAAACATCAGTCTGTATTACACTACACCAGTCAAATTAAACTACAGAAGTTAATAAAAAACACCACAAAGTTTACGCAGTAGCACCTGCTACCTGCCTCTTCAGCTCATTTTAGCTGCTGAGCATACATATTTTAGTCCTCAGAGGATGTGCTTTCATAATTACAGTTCTCCTTGACCACATTCACAGCATTAACATCAACATCTTTTTATTTGGTCAACAGCTTCTTTTCTCCCTGAGCTTTCTCAACACGTCACCACCGCTGGAAAAGTCTTAATTTTTCTCCAGCTAAATCCAAAGTATTGAGGAGCATCAAACCCCTAAACAATATCCTGTATTTGAATATTTTACATTGGAAATAGTTCATATCAGTGTTGGTAACAGTTCAAGCTGTGTCCGATGAATACGGGGTCACCGTGGTTACTTGTGATGTTCCTTGGACTTTGGATAATTACAACAATGGCACTACATTAGGTAACCACTGAGGAAACAGTCTGAGCTGAGCACTATGTATTGTTATTAATTTGTAAAAATATCATACATTTTATGTAATTAAAACACCACAGGGAACTTTGGAGTCATTTTATTGTACAGATGGAGCCACTTGGATGTTCCAAAGTTTCCTTGGCGGAGTCTTGGATGGCCCATGCCTACCTGCCGACCCTGATGGTAGTTATGAAATCCACGTCAATTATATGCAATAATTATGGAACCCTTAACCCCCATAATTTAAAGTAAAGTAGAGTATGTAAATGAAAATTTTGTTTAACATGGAAAATTTCACTTTTTACAGAAACTGAGACCAAAAAATTCAACAAAAAATCCTTGTTTAGACTCCCAGTGGCTGGAAGTTGGCTGCTAACTGGATGGAGCTCATCTGGCTTTTTACTAACTGTGATGTCACAACAGGGTGCATTTCTGAGTTTGCCTATGTTTTACATGAATAAATCTGGGTATTAATAGCAGTTTTATTGATGGGGTGCAGTTTTTTATCTTTAGGTCTACATTTTGTGGCATCACTAGGGGACGAGTTATAGAGGGGCGCTATGTTCCCTGGACTCCCAGCAGCATGACAAAATGGCCGCCAGGCTACAGACTGCAATCCCCAGAATGCACCACCACAAGGACAGCTGCAGAAACTTAAGGCCACTGATTGAAGCTGGAAGAGAGAGAAGAAGGAGCTTGGGGAACAGACAGAAGCACATGGAAGAGAGAGAAGAAGGAGATCTTGGGAACAGACAGAAGCACATGGAAGAGAGAGAAGAAGGAGATCTTGGGAACAGACAGAAGCACATGGTTGGAAGAAGGAGAGACAGAGTTTTTGAAGCAACGAAAGGGAGATGACTGAGAAAGCAACCCTCTAAAGAACACTCTTGATTTAGTTTGGACGATTTGAACGTTTAATTAGTAAAAGAACCCCTTCGCCCTTGGGGAAGTTTAGGTTCATCTTATAATCACAGTGTGGAACCTGAGTTGTTTTATTATTTAACCCTGTGGAGAAATAAACTCTGAACTCATTATCTCACTACTTGTTGGCTTCTTTTACACTGTCCCACCTATACCTGCATCCAGAAACCTCTCATGATGTCACAGATGGTGGAGAATGCGGGCGCTGGGACCTAAGTGTGGATGAGTTGGGGAGACGAAGTTGACCAGTTATCACAGCAGTTCTCAAGACTTCTTACAACTGACCCCATGGAGCATCTCATGCAGGTGATCTTGGAGACCCAAAGGGCGCACAAGGAAACAACTGCAGCTCTATTGCAGCAACAGATCCGAGCAAATGATCTTAAGGAGCAGGAGCTCCTGCAGTTGAAGCAGACAAAGCCCAAGGCCGGGGAGTTTAGTCCTAAACTTGGAGCAACGGATGACGTGGAAGCATACCTCCATGCTTTTGAAGCTACTGCTACCCAAGAAGGATGGCCCAAGACCCAGTGGGTGGGTATCCTGGCTCCATTCCTCACGGGTGAGTCCCTGAAAGCTTTTCAAGATGTAGATGCAGAGGTGGCCCAGGACTATGATTTCCTTAAAGGAGAGATACTTAGCCGAAGTGGACTGACCAAGTTTGGCAGCGCGCAAAGATTTCATGATTGGACATTTCAAAATGGAATTACTCCCTGCTCCCAAATGCATGAATTGATCAGAATAACTAAGAGATGGTCAGATCCTGATAAGAACAGTGCAGCCGCCATCATAGAAACCCTTGTAATGGACAGATATCTAAGGGCTTTGTCCTATGAGGCCAAGAAGATAATCAGCCACCAGCGATTAACCTCAGCAAATGAGTTAGTGGAAGCCGTAGAGCAGTATCAAGCCGCCTCAGATATGCTGCGGCCCAGTCGGAAAGAGTCCTTGGTAATGGGGGCCCCTAGACCAATAGAATCACGCCAAAAGGGTCCAAAAACTTTCAATCCTTCTCCTAGCCCACCAAAACAGTTTTTTGGCCAACCTGCTCAGTCCAGAGGGTTCCAAAACCCAGGGACCCGCCAATGCTTCCGCTGCGGCAAGTGGGGACATGTCTCGTGGCAGTGTGGGAAACCAGACGAGCCCATGCCCACAGAGGAGTCAGTGAGCGGGCCCCAAGTCCACTTTGCAGCCCTCATGGGGGACAAGGGAAGCCGCAGACTGACCTGCCCAGTAAAAATAAACCAGGTTGATGTAGAAGCCCTGTTGGACTCGGGAAGTGCCCGTACCTTGATAAATGAATCTGTGTTGGAGGCCTCACGGCCTCTACAGGGAAAATCAGTTCCGGTGGTGTGTGTCCATGGAGACACACGGGAATACCCCACCACCACAGTAAAGCTACGGACCACCAAGGGCTCTTTTGATGTTGAGGTGGGAATCATCAAAACCCTTCCTGTCCCGGTCCTGATTGGTCTGGACTGTCCAGCATTTGAAATGCTGTGGAACGACGCCCAGAGGAAGCGGACCCGGGAGCCGAGAAAATGTAAGAATTTAAAGCATAACATGAATGAAACAGGGGTTAATGGTGCCAAAACAGGCCCCTCCTCACCCAGCCTGGCCTCAGTTTTTGTTGCAGACTCCAGTGGTGCAGATTCAGCCCCAGAGGAACATTATGAGGCTGAGCTACCTTTCTGGCACAGCGATGAGGATGCCAAGGCCCCAAAAGAGCCTGCCCCCTTGAAAGGTCAGTACGGAACAGCGCAGTTACAGGACCCAACCCTGGTGAATGCTTTGAAAAATGTTCAGGTTCTGGAGGGGACTGTAGTAGGGCCCAGGATAGCTCCTTCCTTCCCTCACTTTGCAGTGAAGAATGGCCTCCTATATCAAGTGGTAAAAAGTAGAAATGGGGTAATAGAGCAACTCCTAGTCCCTCAGTCCCATCGCCCCTCAGTATTACAGTTAGCCCACACACACCTGCTAGGAGCCCATTTAGGGGTGGAAAAGACTTAAGAGAGGGTCTTCCAGGGGTTCTTTTGGCCAGGGGTACATAAGGAAATAGAAAACTACTGCCGCAGTTGTCCAGAGTGCCAGCTAACAGCCCCAAAACCAAACTACAGGAATCCTCTAATCCCTTTTCCCATTATAGAAACCCCCTTTGAAAGAGTAGGGATGGATGTAGTAGGGCCCCTACCCAAGAGTGCTCGGGGACACCAATACATTCTGGTCATAGTAGACTATGCCACCCGGTATCCAGAAGCTGTTCCCCTGAGAAAGGCCACTGCAAAACACATAGCTAAAGAACTGTTCCTTTTCAGCAGGGTTACCAAAAGAAATCCAGACCAACCAGGGGACCCCTTTTATGTCCAGGGTTACCAGAGAGTTGTGTGCCCTTTTTCAGGTGAATCAGTTGAGAACCTCCGTCTACCACCCACAGACTGATGGATTGGTGGAAAGATTCAACAAGACCCTAAAATCAATGCTGAAAAAGGCAATCGACAAGGATGGACAAAACTGGGACCAGCTCCTCCCATATCTGCTGTTTGCGGTAAGAGAGGTTCCCCAAGCATCGACTGGCTTCTCACCCTTTGAATTGTTATATTCCCAAAAGCCCAGAGGCCTGGTAGACATAGCCAAGGAGGCTTGGGAGGAGCAACCTTGTCCTCACCGTACCATGGTTGAACATGTGACACTGATGCGGGAGCGGATGGCAGCTGTGGTCCCAATCGTGAGGGAGCACATGGAGAATGCTCAACGAGACCAGAGGGCAGTATGTAACAGGGCCGCCCAGCCCCGGGAATTCCAAGTAGGGGACAGGGTTCTAGTGTTGGTTCCGACTGTGGAATGCAAGTTCCTGGCGACATTGCAAGGTCCCTTTGAGGTAATTGAAAGAGTTGGAGAGGTCAATTATAAAGTACGCCAGCCCAAGAAGAGGAAAGGTGAGCAAATATATCATGTTAATCTATTAAAGAAATGGCAGGCAAGAGAAGCCATGTTTAGTGCTATTCCCAACAGAGAGGTGGCAGAACCAGACCAGGAGGAAGTGCAGATGGGCCCTGATCTCTCACCCCATCAGCTTCAGCAAGCCAAGGAGCTGGTTGAGGGCAACCGGGACGTCTTCTCGTCCCTCCCCGGCTGCACTCATCTCATAGAGCATGAAATCCGTACACAGCCGGGCAAAACGGTTCATCAGAAGCCCTATCGAGTGCCTGAGGCCTGCAAGAAACTGATCGATGAAGAGGTAAGGAAGATGCTTAAATTAAAAGTCATTGAGCCCTCCAAGAGTGCCTGGGCCAGTCCCATTGTCCTAACGGACAAGCCCGACAACACAGTGCAGTTCTGCAATGACTTCAGAAAGGTAAATGAAGTACCAGAGTTTGATGCATATCCCATGCCTCGAGTGGATGAGTTGATTGAAAGTTTAGGAAATGCACGGTTCATAACCACCCTGGATCTCACAAAGGGTTATTGGCAAGTCCCCCTCTCTGCAGAGTCTAAAGAGAAAACCGCTTTTGTCACTCCTAGAGGCCTCTGGCAGTATCGGATGATGCCCTTTGGACTGTTTGGAGCCCCGTCCACATTCCAAAGATTAATGGACCAGGTACTGAAACCTCATCAATCCTATGCCGCTGCCTACTTAGATGATGTTGTCATCCACAGCACAGACTTGGAAAGTCACTTGCCTCGGGTGCAGAGCGTTTTGAAATCCCTCCGACAGGCTGGCTTGACAGCAATTCCAAAGAAGTGTAAGTTGGCCTACAGTGAAACAAACTACTTAGGATATACCATTGGCCGGGGTCTCGTCAGACCCCAGGTGGCAAAACTGGAGGCCATCCAGAGCTGGCCAAGACCACTGACCAAGTCCTAATGGTCCCTGACTTCAGTAAAGAGTTCGTGGTCCAGGTAGATGCCTCTGAGGTGGATCTGGGGGCTGTGTTAGCCCAAGTCACAGAAGGTGAGGAACATCCTGTACTTTATTTGAGTCGGAAATTGTTGCCAAGAGAGAAGAACTATGCAACAGTAGAGAAGGAATGCCTAGCCATAAAATGGGCTTTGGAGACCCTCAAATATTACCTACTTGGGAGGAGGTTTACCTTGGTAACTGATCATTCCCCCTTACAGTGGATGGCAAAAAACAAAGAGACAAACAGCAGAGTTATCAGATGGTTTCTAAGTCTCCAGCCATTTAACTTTTCTGGGGTTCACAGGCCCGGACGGTGCCATGGAAATGCCGATGCCCTGTCCCGTCGTGATGCCTTCTGGTCTGCCGGGACCCTGCCGAGGACGTCAGGCCCAGGGAGAGGGATATGTGGCATCACTAGGGGACGAGTTATAGAGGGGCGCTATGTTCCCTGGACTGCCAGCAGCATGACAAAATGGCCGCCAGGCTATAGACTACAATCCCCAGAATGCACCACCACAAGGACAGCTGCAGATACTTAAGGCCACTGATTGAAGCTGGAAGAGAGAGAAGAAGGAGCTTGGGGAACAGACAGAAGCACATGGAAGAGAGAGAAGAAGGAGATCTTGGGAACAGACAGAAGCACATGGTTGGAAGAAGAAGAGACAGAGTTTTGGAAGCAACAAAAGGGAGGTGACTGAGAAAGCAACCCTCTAAAGAACACTCTTGATTTAGTTTGGACAATTTGAACGTTTAATTAGTAAAAGAACCCCTTTGCCCTTGGGGAAGTTTAAGTTCATCTTATAACCGCAGTGTGGAACCTGAGTTGTTTTATTATTTAACCCTGTGGAGAAATAAACTCTGAACTCATTATCTCACTACTTGTTGGCTTCTTTTACACTGTCCCACCTATACCTGCATCCAGAAACCTCTCATGATGTCACAATTTGTTAACAGTTTTCTTAGTAGGAATCTGTGAGGTGTTAAAATGCACAATGTCACTGTGTAACCAATGTAACATCTGTTTACTAAATGTGATTTATGTGGCGGTTTGGTGCCACCAATAGGCTGGTGCCATTATGAGTGCAAGAGGGAGTTGGCATTTTAGCACTACCAGTTGCCTTGCTCCTAAATCTCTGTGATATTACACATTTTGTGGTAAAAAAATTAAGATGCATCAGAAACGCATGCAATCTTTGCAGATTTCTTCATGTAGATAAAACAAAACTGGAATGGCACCACTTGTGAACTTTAAGACATTGTTATGTTCTAATTGGACAGCAAATGAGCTGACCACTAGGACCAAAAACCGCATTATGGACCCTCAACATAAAAAATATAGTCCCTATGAAATGATGCTACACCTATAATTAAGGGCTTGTGTCAGTGACTGTGACAGTATGTAAACTTTATAATCAGTTTTGCAATCAACTTACTACAAATCCTACATAAAAAAAGGTTGAGATATGGTGCAATGGTATTTTATATTTTAACTAAGTGCATGTGCACCTTGATGAAGCCCTTTCATTTAATTTTCGTTTTTGTGAATTGGGTCTAAAAAACTTTCTCTCCTGAAGCTTTTTCTCCTCTGATCTTAAAATGATTTCCCTAGTCACAATTTCTTCTACAGAATGTTTTTCCAGTGTTACTTACTTTTTACTGGTGTAAAACAACTGTTTTATTTGGTTGAATTGGAACCAGAGAAAATAATACATTTGGGCTGCTATCAGCTTCTTTATTTTGCTCCCTTTGTTTAGTTACAAGATTTGCATGTCTTATAAAGTGGGTGTGTTGTCACTGTCACTAATACGGTGTCTAAATGTATATGACTCAGAACATGCATGAGCCAGCTGTTTCAGGTGGATTTCTGAGCAGCATAACTCATGTGGGTGACTGCCTGTGTTGTTTTATTTGTACGCATTCTACACTTTTTGATGAGACAAAAAGGAACATTTGCATGTACAGCTGGTAAATGAAAGCCAAGGATTTTAAATATCGGTGCAAAAATAATTAGGGATGAACATCAGTTCAACATCAGTATCAGTCTTTATTGCCCTTATCAGCAAATTAATGTGGGATGAACAGATATCAGTTTTTGGATGTTAACATTTTTTGTTGTACCAATTTTATGCAGCCATCTGGAAAACCTAACAGCTGTTTTAGAGAATAGTCTTTATTTTTGGCGGCAAAATTGACTTTTAGGACAAACTGTGATCACTTTTCATGATTGGACGGGGAGAAAAAAAGCAAATGTGGGAGCATTATGTGAGAGCAAATTTTAAAAACATTGGTATGAGCTAAAATTATGGTTTTAAACAACCCTGCTTTATCAAAGGGGAAAAATAAAAAGAAATAAAAGTGGGCCTTTCATTATAGCTCCACAATAACGGCCCCTGCCATTGGATGTTTTGTTTTGGCTGCCTTTCTCTGTCCGTTTGCAAAATAACTTGTAAAGTTAAGAACAGATTTTGATGACGATTGTTGGTCATAGCACAGGGAAGAAGTCACTAGATTTCTGTAGTGAATCTGATAGCGCTCTGAAACAGGATGCAGAGAAGGGCTAATCGTGTCAAAAATACCTTGGCTGATGTTTGTGCTCTCAAGCTGTTCTAGTTTTTAAACTATGATGAACATATGAAGGATTAACCTCAGCAACAACACTGATTTCCATGATTCTGGGAGTTCCTTGACCGTCTGTCACTATATTCAAGTGAAAGTGCTTAAAATTCGTATATATTATACTCTATTCTTCTGTTTAGTACCTACATTAAACCACATTTGGGTTTATGTAAACATAAGCTTCAGGGTTTCAGTGAGTTTAGAGCAAAAGTACAAAATTACAATGACTGAATGTGATTAACAAAACACCATTCACTATTTTTACTATGAATATTATGATATAGAAATCAAACGTTTATGCTAAGATACAAACTAGTCTCTTATAAGAAATTAAAAAAAGACTTAAAGTCTTAAAAAAAGGCTTTAACACAACACTAGATTATGTTTGATCTTTACACTTTTCACATGAATCCTTGTTTCACCTCCATCAGCCTTATATCACACTCAGGATTAGTAATAAACCTCTCACGTCTCTGTCAGGATGGCAAACCTTCTACATATTTCATGGTATTAATACATCAAATCTCTCACAGATAACATAATTATATTTCCTGAGATAAAAGAATACCTCTTTAAAACGCTGCCCTGACAATACATTAAACATAAGAGTCATTATTCTTCATGTAATGAATATTTCAACCACTCCATTCATGATGTATAAGAGCTCATAAATCCTTTTGTTTCAGGACGATTCCCTCTTTAAGTGATTATTCCCTTTGAGTAAGTGCCAACGTTGACATGACGGATGATGATATATATAAAAAGATTTGTTAATGTGCAAACAAGCATTGGTCAACCTGTTCATTAAAGTCAGTCAAACTCTGGCCTGAGTGACAGCGGTGCTCTCACAGTCACAGGACAACGTAAAGTTACCAAAGTGCCTTTAAACAGAACTCACGGACGCTCAGTGATCACGTCATCGACAAACCTGTTCAACTGTTCATGCAAATATCGAAGCAGCCAATCAGAGGCAGCAAACAGTGCATTCAGGCATGTAGACACCTTATTATGGCCTTATTATCTGCTAAAGTTCAAGATGTTCACAGAACAAGTGGGAAGTTGATGCGAGTACTTCAATGGCCTAAAAAAGAGAAAGTATCCAGTAGGCAGCAGATCCCAGGATGAAAATGTCTGATTGATGGTTGGTCAGAGGGGGATATCTCAATGTTTTCATGCTGATAGAAATGAAACAGCCAGTATAATTATCACTTGTTAATGCAGAAGAGCATCTTCAAGTGTCCAGTGTCAGACCTTGAAGAAGATGAGCTAAAGCAGCAAAACATTAAACTTGGTGTCAATCAAGTCAGCAAAAACTTGACTTTAAATGTGTAGCATGGTCTGATGGATCAGATTTCTGCATAACAGAGCTGGAAAATCTGGCCTAAAATGCATTCTTTTTTCCTTTCCATCTATGGCATAAAATAGCCTTGCTACAAACAAATCTAATGTAGTCCTACTCATCATTATTGGCACCCATGAAGTTTAAGTACACAATGTGACAGTACAGTTTCTTTAAAACCTCTCTAACTTTGCTCTGCATCACTTTATCAGACCCAAACTTGGCAGAAGTAATGTTCACATATTAAGGTTTGTAAATTATACTTCATTAGCTACTATGATCATGCAGTCACATTTAGAATAGGCAGTTTTAATTGCAACCACTTGAAGCCTACTAGGAAAGGAACACCCTACCAACAATTAAGCATGGTGGAGGTTCCATAATGGTTTGGGGCTGCTTTGCTGCATCGGGTACTGGAGGCCTTGACCGTATCACAGGAATCATGAAATCAGAGAATTATCAAGAAATTTTAGAGCGAAATGTCCTATCCAGTGTAAGAACACATGGTTTAAGTGGAAGATCACGGGCCCTCCAGCAAGACAAGGACCCAAAGCACACATCCAAAGCACACAGGAATGGATGAAAAGGAAAAAAATGGACTGTTTTAAAATGGCCAGCAATGAGTCCTGATCTCAATCCGATTGAAAATCATTGATATGGCTGAAATCTGCCATTGGGGAGAAGAAACCTGCAAATGTTCAAGAGCTTGAACAATTTGCATAGGAAGAGTGGGAGAAAATACCAGCTGAGAAGTGCAAGAAGCTTATAGATGGCTACAAGAAACATTTGGAGGCTGTCATCAGTGCCAAAGGGTGTGCAACAAAATACTGAAGAGGGGTGCCATTATTGCTGCACATGGTTTTTTCAGTTCTGTCTTTGAAATTACAATATTTAACTTATAATTTTTTTTTTTGTTAAAGTATTTTGGACCTGCAATTAAAAGATCCTGATGACATAAGTTTGGTTCATTTCAATGTATTTCTGATTATATTGTTAAAGTAATGAAAATAATGGAGTGGTGCCAATAATACTGAGCAGGACTGTATATCCAAGCACTACAATCCCTTCTCACCATAAAAAGGACTTAAATACCACAAAGTAGTTACAATACACCAAACAAATTCTGACTTCTGCTGTCATTAAATTTGGAGGGGACAACACACTATCTGTTCTCTGTTTATACATTGCTGTACATGGTGGAAAAACTCTATATTATTAACAGATTAAAAAACAGATGTACTTTTGATGTTACTTTAGCACTCAGTGTTACTGCTCAGACATCTGAATAGCAGGATCAGAATTTAAGAATGGATGTCAGGCCACTGAAGTCCAGGCTATTTTTTCTCATTATTAATCCACTCGTCCTTACCCAATGCAAATGGGTCATTTAGACTTGTCCCAATTACCAATGTCACTTTGGCAGCATAAATTATTTTAACACACAGAGATAAACTGTTGTAGTCCACAGACAACATCTAGACTGTTGCTGACATGACGACCAGTCAAATGGTTTAAAGGGTTTCTGCATTCAGGCTGCACATGCATCCGCCGTATTGTTTACAAATAATCTCTCTTTAGATATGAAAATAAGACAGTTTTTGCATAGCAAATGCAAAAATTGGTGCATTACATTAAACATCCACCTCATGAGGACAAAGCTTGTGAAACGTCGATGGAGCTCTTGTCACAAATGAGTCCAGTCTGTTCTGATTGGTTGACCTGTCTACTCTGGTAATTGTTTGGATGAACACGGTTTAGCATCATTTTCAACAGCTCTGTTCTAGGGCTGAACAATTTATCGTTTTCAGATCGAAATCGCAATTTCAGACAATGCAATTTTGTGATCGCCAAAGCTGCAATTTTTTGCGGCGCTCCTGACGGACTCAGGATCTGTTGTGTCAAGTATTATACACATACTGTTTTACAAATTTGTAGACAATCTATATGTTAAAAGTGCTGGTAAGCATGTCAACAACACAAAGCCTCTGTTTAGGAGTAGAAGTTAATGAAAACAGATTATTTATCATCGCTATTGAAGGTGAATAATGTGTTAAGTGTTTTTCATCATTTATTTCCTTACTGTTGTCTGTACTGTAAACAAAGTGAATTTTGCACTGAAGTTTGATTTGAAAACAAATTGTGAATTGCAATATCTGCCAGAAAAATCAAAATTAGATCTTTTCCTAAAATTGTTCAGCCCTACATGTGAATATCCCAAGGCTTGATTTGAAGGTAATCGTGAATCGAATTGAAATCGCAATATCTGCCAGAAAAATCACAATTCAATCTTTTCCTAAAATTGTTAACCCCTCCTCTGTTCCCACCTACAGTCTTTTCTTTCTAAGGAACATCTGAACAGGTATACCTCAGAAAGTGATCACTGAGCGTCTGTCAAACCTCACAGTAAAAACCCACTGATGGTTATGTCTCACACAGATGTGAATTTTGAGCCCACAGATCCAGAGCTGCACATCATGCTGGTCACCAATGACGACGACCCCTCTGCCTCCAGAGCCTCCGCTCCTATCAGGCCCTGCTGGTGTAGGTTGAGTATGGAGTCGGCGATGATCCGGGCGGTTTTCTTCTGGTAGCCCCCTGATGTCACCATGAGTATGGGGATGCCTCGTCTCCTGGCGGCCCTGAACACGATCTCATCTCTCTTTACAATTCCCTGAAAGAGCCAAACAAGAGAAAAAAGAACTGCTTTGTGAGTTTGTCCAGCAGTGGCTGTAACTTCTCTGAATTTTGTTGAGCTACAGGCGAACATTCCAATCCCTGCCCCCTCCTCTCCTGAGAGTAATGGAGGTCTTGAGGCGGCCATATCTCATGACTCCACTGTGCAGCACTAAGCCTCTCAGGGCGACACAAACGGGAGGAAGGAGACACACATCCCTCCCCGAGTGGGAACAGCTTGTGAACAAGCTCTCATCTATTACAGAGCAATTTGAAAACCAAGGACTAGTTTTAATCTTTATTAGCTGTGACAGGAACACATGTTCAAACAAAACCTTAAATACAAATCATTAAAGCTGAACTAGCCAAGCATTTCTTTTATCTAATTTCGAGGACAAACCTCAAACTATCCCCGCAACAAATTACTGTACACTCCTCACACATTCACCTTATTTGCTCCAATGTTTTCTGGATATTGTTTGATCACTGGCAGAACGTCTCTGCACACAGGAAGCAATAAATCCAAATTTGGCTCATAAGACTCAGATCTCCGTATGATCACAACTCCCCAGACAAATCAGTGCTCAGATGAAAAAGCTTTGTCCTCATACTTTGCAAGTTTAATGTTTGTCTTTAAACACATTTTTACTTTTAAGAGATCATCATTGACCTTTAAAAGGGATTAGAAGAGAAGAAAGGGAAGCTAACTAAGCTGCAGATGCTATACACTCTCACTTTCACAACAACAGAACTATCAGTGAATTGTGAGGTCAGTAATATCACAGTTTTTCCATAAGCACCAGCTGCCAGCCAGATGGTCAGACATTGGAACTTTTTTCTGCTGATGCTCTGCTCTTATTATTCAAGCCTACATTACAGATCCAAAAGGAACGTGGGGTGCCCTGCATATGCTGAGGTCAGAGATAAATTTGTTTAATGAGTCAGACTGCTGCATTCAGTGTTTTCACAAATTAAAAGTTACTTCAACTTTAAGTTCAAATACAATAGAACTTCCACCTAAAAAAATCTCAAAGCCTTCATCCATCCATCCATCCACTCCCTATGCTGGTGATATCTTTGGGGTTGCAAGGAGGCTGGAGCCTATCCTACTACATAGAGAGGCAGACATTGCTCAGACTCATGCCTCTGGGTAATTTAGAGCTACCAGTTAACCTAACAAGCATGGTTTTGGTCTGTAGGAGAAACCAAGTGCCAAGGGAGAACAACTTCACACAAAGAAGTGCAAGCTGATGGGACTGAACCAGCAACCCTCTCCCACATGCACTACTTGCTGCGCCAGATGTTGACCAGTAAGTCTCTTTCATCTTTCATCGTCAGTGGTTTAGTCTGAAGATTTACATCTGGATCAATCTGAAGGCCAGATGTTGAAGCCCAGCCCCACCTGTCACATGTCCAAGTGTCTTTGGGCAAGACACCAAATTTCTCACTGATGTCTGCACAGTGTTGTGTGACTAAAGCAAGCACTCTGCAAACAGTATTTGGCAGTAAGGCACTACCACCTGGGAAATGGTACAACAGTATGATATCTGCCTGCGCAACAAAGTCTGCTGTGATAGGACATCAATCCAATAGGATAGGATATGGAAGCCTGCCACTGATATTGTACAATTATACTTTTGTTCCCAATTAATTATTGGAATGCTGAAGTGCGTCAATTTTGATAGGAAAACTGAATAATCCTCTTAAACAAAATGACAACTAGAATTTTACTCTGCTTAGTATCATACTTTTTATGTTTCAACGTAATTGATGGATTTTTTAAAACAGATCAGGAAATAATGACCCTTGATCATATTTACACTCAACATTTTTATACGTAAGTGTATTTTAAAAAAATCATGATGTAAAGAAAAACTGTGCACGTCAAATGTTCCTTTTTAAGGAGCATTTAGCTTTTCTTGTATTCTGATAATTCATAGCATTAATTAGAACCTTTTTTAACCATCTTCATAAGAAAATCATGTTTTTGTCTTTTTTACTTTTCATATTTTAATATTGTTTTTGGAAAGACCTACATAAATAGATTTCCATACCTATCAGCACTCAATCATTAACGACCAGGTAAAGGTTTATTTTCTCATTTAATGTTATTTCTGATAAAAATAGAGAGAGGGATACAGTTTAAATGGACAGGGTTGCTTCATTACTGGAGAGTGGTATATTGACAGCTTCTGTCCTCTGTGTCACTCATATTTTAGACACATTAAATACACTCAGTGCATCCACCTCTCATTCTGTTTACCTACAGAGTATTAGATGCTGCTGTAGCACTCCATGGGTCATCAGTAAAGTGTGTGGGGGGATCATTATTTTTCAGTGTTGGTTGAACTAATGGCTGCCGTGAATATTTCAAAACGCAAACTTGGTCGGGAAGTACAGCTGTGCATTTAACTCTGGTGTTTGTTAAGTCTGACTTGTCATCACTCTGCAGAAAGGGGAGTGGAATTCATGTTTGTCCTCAAACTCACGCTGTTAGCAACAGCTCACTGCTAGCCTGTAAGAAAACACAGGAAGTAGGCCTGGGCCCTGTTCTACGAAGCAGGATTACTGCCTAGCGAGGTAGCTTTGAGGGTAGGTTCTGGTTTCCCTGTTCTTCAAGACGGGATCACTCCTTAGCGAGGCGAGTCTCCATGGCAACGTACGCTGAACGGCTAATCTGCTCCGGGGCAGGTTAGGTTCCAGATTGAACTCGCGGACTATAAAAACCCCGCCCACTGACCAATGAGCTGACCCGATGGCTGCAGAGGGCCAGCTCCTCTGTAGGAGTAAAATCTGAGGGAGGAATCCCCCCAGATCTTTTTGTGCCACTTTGATCGGTGCTGAAACGAGACTCAGATTTAGAGTCACTACACAGTACATGACACTTGCTACAGGTAGTTAAAGGGAATGAAGAACTCTCATTGTCGTAACAAGATCTTCAATGCCAACACTTCTGTTCCATGACATTGTTTTATTGCCCGTCTTAAAATTGTGACAGGAATTTATGTAGGGCTCATGTGGGCTACATATCACACAAAAATGTAAACAAGATAGGAATGAACAAATGAATGAATTCATCTTGGAAATGAATTAGACATGTCTGGTGCATGTTACAGTAAAAGTGCATGTTGAACAGTGCTATTTCAGGATGATAATGGCACGAAATATTTTTTGCACGCTATACTTATGCATTGAGACTGTCAGCAATTTTCTGCCAGCACTCCTTCCGTGCTTTTGCAGCTGCGACGGTGTTGCTTTTGACGTTTATTACATGTTTTAATTCTTCATACTCTGTCATGATCGCCTCCTGCTCCCCGTGTGGGAAGTAGGTTGTCCTTCCTTCTCTCTCCGGCCTGCTCTGACGCTCCAGACCGGTCCATGTTCGCGATTGGTCAGATGCGGCGGGCTCCGCCTTATATGCATGCACGCGCTCATTGCAAAGCTGGATCCACTTATGAGGTTGATAACCAGCGTCGTCAAACCGTGTAGAGAGACCGCCGGCTACCGCGCTCAGTTCAGCGAGGTAGCTCCAAGGCTATCTCGCTAGGCTGAACTTGCTTCGTAGAATAGGGCCCTGGGCTCAAAAAATGGATAAAGCAAAATAATGTCACTTACCCTTGCCAATGTGTACACCAATACAGATTTTATAGAATTGACAGGATTCACAAACAGTGTGTGTTTTATATATGAAACATTCTCACAGCTACAGTAACACCAGTGGAGGAAGGGAGACTGTGCTTTGAGGCAGAAGCACTTGTCATTCTTTCTGCTCGGGATGGCCCAGGTCCTGACAATAAAAACTAAAAGTAAAAGTTACAGAGAAAAGAAGAAAAACCTCCCCCCTCTGATAAAGTTTGATAGTTTTGGAATGTTTTAACTGTTGTCCTTTAAGTTGGATTTTTTAAGGAATTCTGTAATGATGCAGTCAAGGGTAGCAATGTACACATATCACGACATGTACTGTGGCCAATGTATCAGGACAGTTACGGCATTGTGAGGTC
Organism: Scarus forsteni; assembly: GCA_036419115.1. Lineage (NCBI taxonomy): Eukaryota > Metazoa > Chordata > Actinopteri > Labriformes > Labridae > Scarus > Scarus forsteni. The sequence continues at coordinate 5,070,808 of JAZDUH010000152.1, forward strand.
GCCAGCCCAGCACCCAGCCCTAGCAAGAAGTTCAGCAGCAGGACTGCAACTGACACATGGACACATGCAGTGTGAATTTCAAAATAAAGCTAAATCCTCCAGACAACAGTTCAACCCAATGTTTTTACTCTGTTTGGGCTTTGATAAAAATATCTAATGTATGTCCCTAATGTCAAGGTGCACTTAAATGAAAGACTGGATTTATAAAGTCTTAGTCCTGGTATTTTCTGATATTTCTATTTTTTACTGCACATCTTTTATGTCCTTGCAGTAAATTTGATGTAAATCTGTCTCTCTGGGTAATAGTGATTTCAAATTCACGACAATTAATGCAAACTCAGGCAATCCTTAAACTCCGGTCACTGCAACTCCCAACACTGTCCATCAATTTTAACTCCTGCCCTCAGAGACTGACTGGCAAAATCACTGCACCCCCAAAGTGACTTGATATCAGAAGATATTTAAATCAATCCATTGCCTGACATAAAGAAGCATGTTTAATGGAGCAGACCTGTGGAGATATGGAGAGTCCTCCAAGTGGGTCCCCGTCCAAGATGTCCGTCCCTGCGTTGTAAACAATGATGTCAGGTCGGATCTCATTTAAGGCCCCCTCAGAATGAAGCTCCACTTTCTGAAGGTATTCAGGGTCTTCAGTGCCCCAGTCCAGCTCCACTCTCCTCTTTATGGCTCCTTAAAAAGAAAAAATGTGGAGACAAGCAAGGTCCCTTAAGTACAAAACAAAGGGCTAAAACCACAGTCATTAATGAACCAGACAAAAACATTTATGAAGCTGGCCTGTCATTACCTCAGTGTTTCTTGAACGCAGCCACCGTCAGGACATTCAAACGAATTTATGATGACTGACTAATGAAATGTTCAGGTGGGTAATTGTGCTTCTCTATCTATAGAATACTCTCACTTATTAATACGATGTGTTGATTTAATTAATTAGCATGTACATTTCCAATAATTACTGCATATTATTAAAAGGTTAATTAGGAGACCTTCTTGATTCAAATTCAAACAGAATGAAGCTACAAAGCTAAAAGGACCGCTGCAGAGGGATGTGAAACAGTCAGTAGTACTTTTTTCAAGTCTATTCCTGCCTCTTTTTGAAGACTTGAAAGGAAAAAGTGTCCAAAAATTGGATGATTTCTTCTTTAAAGGTAGACGGAAATGAAGGTGGAAAATGTGAAGTAGGAAAGAGAGTGTGTTGTTTTATCTAAAACAAACCAGAAAGTGCATTAATTCCACATTGTCAGGGATGGACAATTATAAAATGTTTTTAGTCTCATTAATGGCAGAGAAGAAAGCAACCAAACGAGGGCGAGAGTTTTGAAGTCAGGACTGTCATGTTCTGACTCCATGAGAAATGTTGGACTGTTGTTAGATGCATGCTGCTGCAGTCAGATCAGCTCTGAAGGATTGCTACATTCATTTGTGTAAAAGCTTTGATTATCGTGTTGCAGAGATTTCAGCATGATGGATCTCCTGCTGAATGCCAACAGAGTGAGCAGTTGTGCACCGAGAAAAACAGCAGAACAGAAAGTTATTAACTAACCTCCTGCAGGACAAAGGTCTATGCAACAGGATGCATCACTATAACATCATTAAAATGGTAAAACTAGAGTTGGGGCTTGCAATTGGAAATTCATTGGTATTTTTTCGGTCTTTAGTACATTTTGTGGTTTAACATGTATTTTTGTGATTTATGTCAATGTGAACTGAAGAGTTGTCAATATGTGTTCATTAAAAAATGCTGTCTATTGATTTATTGAAAATAGAGGAGCCAGACAGACACTTATGCCTTAAATTATCACAACTTTTGCCATATTTTTTAAAAATACTGCCAAGAAATCAGGCATATTTTGCTACAACAACAAAAAAGTCTAGTGAAATCCTGAAGGGTCGAAGTGGGACAGTCCAATCAGAAAGAAGTGGGAGCTACAAGGGAGATGAGAGAAGGAAGTGAATGGTCACACAGTGATTAGCATATAGAAGCTACCAGCTTCAGCAGAGGTTTTACCAGATCTGAATTTCTTTATTAGCTGAAAAAACAAGTAACAACAACATAAACTTCTCTATAGTGAGGACATGCACTGCCTGGTCAATAAAAAAGTCATCACTAAAAAAAGGTCACACACTAATATTTCGCTGGACTGCCTTTAGCTTTGATTACAGCACGCATTTGCTGTGGTGTTGTTTAGATAAGCTTCTGCAATGTAACAAGATTTGTCCCAGATCACAGCACTGCCCTCACAGGCTTGTACAGTAGGCACTAGGCATGATGGGTGCATCACTTCACCTGCCTCTCTTCTTACCTTGATGGTCCCACCACTCTGGAACAGGGTCAATCTGGACTCATCAGACCGCATGACCTTCATTCAGTCCTCCAGAGTCCAATCTTTATGCTCCCTCGCAAACTGAAGCCTTTTCTTCCAATTAGCATTACTGATTAGTGATTTTCTCAAGGCTACACAGCTGTTCAGTCCCAATCCCTTGGGTTCCCTTTATATTGAAATGCTCTAACTTTTGGCTCATGTTCTCTCTTTCAGACCACCTACTACATCATCTGATTGGCCTGTAACAAATATGATTGACAGAACAATCAACCTGCCAGATTTTCTTTTGAAAGATTCTGCCCTTCCCAAACACTCTCTATGGGCTCTTTCCCAAATGAGCTGGTGAAATATACTGAATAGTCAATCCGGTGTGTCGGGTTAGTTTGGAACTGTGCTGCTGGCACTTATCATCAACAGATCAAAACATAAGATATCAAAACTGGCTGACTGCTGAGACTGGTGGCAATTTGCTGTGCCAGTAAGAATAGCCTCCTGCTGAGTACCTCCAAGTCCACGCTCTAGCCAATCACTGTCAGAGGGGAGGTCATTGAGGGGGTTTAAACCTATGAGGACTTAGGTGTGCACCTTGACAGCAAGCTTGCTCTATGACCACAGAAGCTCTGTACCAGAAGGGCAGAGCCAGCTCTTCTTCCTCAGGAGGCACTGGTCTGTTGACCTATGCAGTGAAATGTGGCATATGTTCTATCAGTCAGTGTTTGCCAGTGCTCTGGTTTGTGCTGCAGTTTGTTGGAGGGGCTGATAGGAACACCGTCAATTTGGACTCACCTAGAACAGTGCTAGAGAGATGTGTGAACAGTACAGTAAACTGTTCACACATCCTGGACAATAGTAACCATCCCCCAAACAACATCTTGGAAGAACAGAGAAGCAACAGCAGTGGAAGACTCATCCCACTGCACTGCAGGATTCAGAGGAGCCTTTCTCCTCACAGCCATTAGATTGTACAACACCCTGAACAAGCAGTGGCTCATGACCACTGCCCGTATGCATGTCAAGCCATTAGCGAGGAAAATTGACTGTTTGTACTAATGGCGACAAAGAAACCAAATTAGCAGGATGCATGAGCCAAGTTAACGGCCCAGAAGAGCATTAATTTAATGGAGGTATACCACACCATTACAGGCGCTAATGGCAGGATTATCACACCTGTTGAGACGATGGTGGTCAGTGTTGTCATGCGTTACCATCCAAGACAAATACTTCTTGGATAACTTACCAGAAATACCATAGATTTGAAGTGAACCCTTGCAAAACAAATCCATCAACAAGGCCTCATTCCTTCAGTGGGGGGTAAGGTGGGTCTCCACCTGTACCACGTTGATGGCAGTGCTTTTTTGTCAAAGCAGCTTTTAGATTGCTGGTTTTATGTTTGGTTTTATGTTTGCTCAGAAACTCCACGCACATTTACCCTATTCAAGATCTTTAACCAAACTTTCCCCTTATCTTTGTTTGTTACATCTGACGATTGACTTGCTGATAACAGCTGTTTGTTTACTGGATATTCCTGCAGTAAAATGTCCATTACTTCTGCTGAGAAATTTGATTTATGGGATCTTCTCTCACTTGCAACGTTATCACTCGCCATGTTGATTGGTACTGTTTATGCGTAGTAGGCATGCGCAATTTGAATTGTTAGAATAGGAGTTTTCCAGGAGGTTCCCCCAACGAATGGCGTTTTGCACCTGCCTCACTTTCATGGTGCAATTACTTAACCGGCCGATTATTTTTCTGTCATGCATGCAGCTAACGCCACGGCCAAATGGGTCGTTCCACAATGGTACGTAAGGACTAATGGCACCCTTTGTGTAATGGCTTGACATGCATACGGGCCCAGGACTGTTTACTACCACTACAACCACTACAACTGCTACTGGAATTTACCCAAGGAGATAAACAAAATATCCATCTGCCTGTCTGTCTGTTTATCAATGCATAATGGTGTTAGATTATCAGGAAGTCAAATACTCATGTACAGTAAATACCATAAGTGTGCAACCATGGATGAACTCTTCTGGTTGACAGTTATGACCTCTGCCAAGGAGGTTATGTTTTTGCTGGCGTACGTTTGTTTGTCTGTTTGTTTGTTTTTTAGGCAAGATTATGCAAAACTAGAAATTTTCAGGAGATGTTGGTAATGGCCTAACTTAGAAATGTTTAGATTTTGGTGGTGATCCAGATTACTATCATTAGCAAACAATCGTTTTTGCACAATAACTGTCTCACTAAATAATGATATCAACACGATTCTCAGGGCTAGGTGTGGGTTTTCAGGGTCAAGGAATCATCTTGTAATGGTGAATATATCATGAACGTCTGCTTTTAGATGTAACAGCAATATGTGAGCAACCTTAGCGAAAGTTTGTGCTCTGAGTGCTTTCTAGTTCGATCATAGGGTATACTCTGAAACAACTATTCTGAGGCGGAAGAGTTACAAACTGCTGCTTTAATGCTGACAACTCTGGTTTAATGATATGTTGCTTGCATTGTTCACATTTGTGAAACTATAAAAACAAGGTAAGTTATACTGTAGGAGAAAATAAATGTAGCTTTAACTTACTTTTGGCAAATGTATCCCCAGGATAAATGTAGCGATTATACATATCCATGATGAACACTCTCTTGTCCTCCAAGAAGTCTCGCTCGTGTCCATTTCCCTGCAAAAGAGCAGATTTATTAAAACAGTGCTTTGTAGAAATCCTTTTGGGTTTGGCCTGCTTTTTTAAAAGTTATTCAACTATGAAAAACTGAATTAAGGAATTGGCTTTCCCCCTTGATATTTCCCCATTCATTTGTAATAGAAAGAAGTCTATTAGTCACAGCAGTGTGACAGTCCACTACATTACATGATGGCGCCAAAGCAGCAAAAATGTCACTCATGCACTCATGTTTACCTGAAAAGCACTTCCATGACTGACAGCAGCGGATCAGGGATAAATAGTCCTGTCGTCTTTGTGCGTTAAATGCTAAAAACACTTCCACAAAGTCATTGCTACTCCATCATTTTTCATTTCCTGCCCTCCCCTTTGTCACCCGGAGAGTCTGGCTGCTGTCAGGAGGAGATTAGGCCCTGAGCCAAGTTGAGTATTACAGGATGAAAAGGAGGATGTATGGACATGTTCAACATTTTGCTGTACAACATTTAGTACAACAACCCCACAGACTGCAATCCATTGTTGCAGCACATTGTGTTTATGTGCTGCCTGACTGGTTCTCCAGAAAAACAAAGAACAGGATGAGTTATTATACCAAAGTCATATGTAAAAAGATAAAGCAAAACAAGTTTGAGACTTTCCTTTTAGCTTTCTTGAAAAAGTTTGATGACAAGTTCAAATGCACTCTTATGAGATAATGTTAATAAGAAAGCTGAGGTGGTGATTCGCTCTTACCTAACATTCAGCTGGGCTGTTCAATATATTTCACAAGTCCATCTTGGAAAAAAAGTGTTTGGGAATGGTCAGAACCTTTCAAAAGTATATCTGGAAGGTGACTGGATGCTAGTTCTGTCAATCTCATTTATTATGGGCCAATCCTATAATTTAGTTAGGTGGTTACTGTCATGGTGTAAAAAAGGAAAAATAAGCCATTTTGTAGAACAAACTCTTGACAAAAACATGTGAGAAGTGGAGCAATAATATCTATTTAATTAAGAAATTAGACCATTGTTGTTCATTGTTTTTCATTTAATAAGGTAACATAGTCCAGATTTCATAAAACTGCCACTGAAGGTACTAGCATCTATGCTAATCCCTTTACGGGCAGTCACTTCCTGCTGCCATCATGATCTTAGCACCCACCTCTTCCTGCTTTAATGGATGCTGGTTTGGTTTTGCCCCTTTGTCATATTTGACCTGGAGGTCTCCATAGATTGAAATAAGAGTGAATTTTGAGACATGGCTGTCCCCATACATTTAAGTAAACAAATCGAGTGCTTCAGCCTGTTGGTGCAGATGATCTCATGGAGTTGGGAGGGTTAATAAAAACACACACTTCAGTGACAGGGCTCTTTTAAACAGTTGAGACAGTCACAGGGATGCATGATGACAGCAGTTAAACTGATAAAAAGAAGCCCCTCCAGGAAATCAAATCATTATCTGGATAAAGCAGAGCACTTTCATATTAACCAAACATAGGTTTTCCTTGGGTTAAGATTATAAAGTAAACACATGGTTGTCATGATGTGATTTCAGTTGAAATCCTTTATGTCAGGTGTAGATGGTTAAGTAATTTCTCTAAATGTGTCGAGCAGCTTTGTATTTTGAAAACAGTTTACAAAGCATTAAATTGTCTTTCACAAAGGGGTTAAGAGAATCAAACAGGCAGCAATCTGAGTTACACCAGCCTCTCATGTGTGCTGAAGTATGTGTGTGGTTCCCCTGAGGCAGCCTGCTGTCATTAACACATGATTTATGGAAGGTAAACACAGTGAACGATTGTGGGTAATGGCTGTGATCTATGACACTGAGTCTCTGCAGTCTGAGGCTGTAGATTTATCAACATGTGTGCTGCAGCCTGCAAAGTCCTGCAGAGATTTAATGAACTGAAGAAGTTTTTATTCCACTCAGAGCAGCTGGGAGATGACTGCAATGCAAGGAAACAGTCATTTTAGTCCAAGTTAAATGCAGACACATTAACCAGTATTTTTGTTTCATGTATATTTGTCGTAAGTTTGAACCAATCCACTGGAAATGCTGTTCTTGGGGTCTGTTTATTTTGAATTAATTGGTCAGAGATCATTTTCAAATTGTGGAGGCACTGCAGATGGGTAAAAAGTGGCCATGAAAATTAGGGATGGGACCGATCCGATCCAGTATCGGTATCGGCGTCCGATCCAGGCATAATTCACGGATCGGAATTTTCCGATCCGCGTGCCACGGTGCGCCCGATCCAACACACAACACACAGGAGACATGTGACGCCACTCCTCACTTCAAGAAATCCATTCCACAGTTTGCAGCCAGCCAGTGTGTGCGGAGCATAGTGCCCCTGTGAGTGTGACGCCGTCTATTAGCCACCTGAGCTAACAAGCGCTAACAACAACATATCTGCTGTGTGGAGTAATTCTGTCAGTTCTCCTCAAAATCAAAGCCAAACGGTTTTCGGATATGCCCCTCGAAAATAAGGTACAGAGACTCAATTATCCGCCCTTTCGGTAAACACCCTGCCGAAAACAACACAGCCACACAGGGTTAAACTCTTGACGAAGCTCTGCTGCACTCGGCCGGATGAAAAGCCGTCGGCTGAGCCCGCAAGTAAGAGGAGGACGAGTGACTAAACTGTATTTCACAGAACACACAGCCTGGTCTTTGATTTTAAGTTTGCCATCAACGGTGTAGAACCAAAAATACGTCCTCACAGCTCTCATCAGATGACTTAGAGCTGTTTATTCTGCTCCGTTCAGAGTGGAAACTCTGCACTGAGATCAGCAGAGCAGCGGATGTATCTGAGGGTCAAGCTGCGCTCACAGCGCTCTCTGTTGAAACGGTCCACTGCTCCAGGCGCTCTGATGTGCTGTTACACTCAATATTTTGCATTCAAATATTCATTTACTATTTGGTTACATCTATTTATCCCCATATTCGATCAGCTATTCGGGTATCACAGTTAAAGATTAATCAAACATCTGAAAAGGCACCACGTGAGCGAACAGCGGGAATATTTTTATTTTATTATATTTTATTTGGGGGGGTAGAGATGTTTACAATTATATCATATGTCACTTATGAAAGCTGCTGCACTATACTTGATTTGTGTGCTGTTCAGAAGCACTAGCCCGTATGGTGTTATTATTTTTTTGGTAGTGTAAATAGTTTAGAACAACAGACACTGTCTACTTGATACACATTTTATATCAAAAGTGAGACAATTGAAAACAGACCGGCTACAAGACCCATACTCTGCTGTTCATATCAAGCAGCCCTCGTCTCTGTGGAGATTGACTGTATCCTTACAGTGTTCTGCACTTCATTCAATAAATGTTGCTATTCAATTTAACGCCCTTACAGGTGTATGGTTTTTGTTTATCTTCTATGTAAATAACTGTTCTGTGGTTAATTACAGCCCCATAATCAAATTTTACAATATACAATACAAAATAAAGACGTCATGTCCGATAATAGCGCATGTGACCAGAAGTGACGACAACAAACATAAGCACCAACTACCTTGCCTCCAAAAAGCCGAATGATGAAGGTCGAAATTGAGGACGCTCCGCCTGGATACAAGTCATCTGTCCGGCAGTATTTTGGCTTTCTCATTAAAAAACACTCTCTAACCTCTCTAGGGTTAGAGAGAGTGTTATTGTTTGTGTTTGGCCTGTTAGGCCTTGTGTTTTCCTGTGTGAAACTCAAACAAAAACAAATAAGTTGTAATTACACCGTTATATTTTTTCTTTTTTACTTTTTTGATATTGTATCATAACGTATCGTATCGTGACCCATGCAGATCGTGGTGCAGAGTTTAAGTGTATCGTCCCATCCCTAATGGAAATGGGGTGAGGGAGACAGTGCTCAGATTTCATTTAATCACTGACGATATCAATCAAGTACTGTACTCCAATTGTTATGTCCCTTTTTTAACAGACACTACAGTTGATGCTCTTAAGTAGGGCTGGGTACAAGTATTCCAATATTCAGTTACTTGTTTGTAAAGTCCTTAGTTGAAAAAAAGTTTTATTGCTTTTGCATGACACAGTTGTTCAAGGTTACAGTATTTTAGTCCATTTAGCATAATATGTGTCAGCTGTTTTCTCAGACCCTCAAAACAGATTTTTTAAAAATTTAGTAATTAAGGAAAAGATAATTAACTATACACAAAGATACTACCCCTTTGACCACAGCTTTAACAGTGAGCAACATCTGCTGTAACCCTTGTAACACCAAGTCTTTTTTTTTACTTTAAGATACCAGTATTTTTTGTAATGCAAGAAAAAGCTCAATCCTTTATATTAAATGCCATTCAATTTACATTTCAGTTGAGATTTGTGCATTTACAACAATGATAATGGAAGTAAAATCTAAATATGCTTTTGCCAGTGCAGAATGTTTAAAATACTAAAACAATCCAACCACTTCATTATGTTTTACAGTCAAAGAAACAAAGTAATGCATCTAAAAGACATACAGAAAGAAAATATAGACCACCTTGAGATGTGTATTGGGTATTCAGTTTGCACTGTTAGCATGATTAACCCGTAAACTCATTCCACACTGAGGGCTGATATGGCTGCCCTGAGACAATGACTAAATGAACATGTAAGTGAATACTGTGCTCGGCTGTGCCTCTAACAGACAGCCTGAGACTATAAATCAGCTCATATTCTGCCTGAGCTCCAGCTGCCTGCAGCCTTATTAGTCTTATCCTCTCCCACACATACTTTACTATGAAAGATTACTGTTACACTGCCATTTGTTATTGTCAGCCAAATGCCCGACTGCCGCCTTCAAACAGCCTTTGCCTTCTTTTCTGTGCTCCCTTACCAAGTTCATTCATCTATACTGAATACTTGATCCCTCATATTTCTGCTAATCAAAACACAATACGAACAGTGGGAGATCTGTTACATATGAAAAAGAACATTTTCTTTCGCCATGTGACAAATAGAAACCATGTTGGGAAATGAGAAGTGAATCTTACCAGTTATTATCTGTTAGATTTGTTCTTAATCAACATGCGATTATGCTGGATCAGGAGACACATTTTGTATAACCAAAGTAATATAGCTAAAGGAAACTAAACAAATTATTTCATATATATCTGTCAAACAATTATAATTGGAGAATCATGCACACATACAGAAATATGACTTGCTGAGATAATGTGGTCCTACAGAAGACTCCAAAATGAACAAAGCTTTCAGACACCACCTGATTTGTGGTGGCAGATATTCTGTTAAAGAAACTCTCCAACATTTTTTTTTGTTTCATGTCTTGCCTCACTTCTGAGTCCATGACAAGCAGGTAGACACCATTCTTCCACTGTTTGTCTAGCAACAAGGAAGAAACGAACAAAACTTGCCCATCACTAATTGGCATAGCTCAAATGCTGGGAGCCGACTGCTAGTGTTAGCCTGCCTCTGCCTATTGACATCGGATATCTTCTTATTATCTTCTTCAACACCCAAACAGAGGCTTTGTTTTGTGTGAGGCAATCCAATGACGCAAGACATTGAAACAACAAAAATGTTGGACTGTTCTTTTAAAATGATGTTTTTGTCACATAAAGATCCTCTGTCCTCTAATCTAATGACAAAACTAGGAATCCACCAAAAGCACAAACCTCCACAAAGGCATTTGTGACATTGTTGGGTGCATTACGACTGGGAATGAGGAAAACTGCCCTATCTCGCAATCAGTGGCAGCTGCTGGTCAGTCAAGGAGGGGAAGCTCATTTTTTCTGGCCTACATCATAAATTTGTTTATTTATTTAAATGTAAATTCTACCCTCTGTTCCTTTTCAAGAAATTGATCTGCGACCCTGTTGTACCAACTAGGTGTCTTTTTCAGGGATTTTACCAGTGTTCTCTCAATGGCCAGCAGAGCTAGACTGCTTAAACAGTCTTGGCCCATTGTGTTGCGGGTGTAAGACTTGAGCCGCTTTAAACAGGAGAAGCTCTTCTCCAGAACAGCTGAATGTAAAACATAGAAGATGCTCCGGTGGAGGGTTATACTTCAAGATCGCTGATTGGCTCATTTCACTGTCAATCAAAATGGGATTCGGCCTCAGACAGATCATCCAATCATCATGCAGAAGCCGAGCGTCCAGGCCAGCCCACTGCCTCATAGACCCCCAGAGACGCTAAGCCTCCGATGGGCAGGACAAAGCCCAGCGTTTATCCAATGACTGTCCAGTTTCCACAGTGGAACAACCCACTCTACGCTTTCCCATCGAGGTCAGAAGACGCTCAGTGTCTGACTGTGTTAAAGCGCTGAGATGCTGCAGGGATGAATGAGAAGGAAGCCGCAGCAGTTACCTGTGATAAGTAGCTGATTCTGAACAAAAGATGAAGGTATTCTAGAGCACATTTAGTCAATGAAATGTCCACACAGCAGAACAAACCACCATTTTTTGGGGGGACATTTTAGGGAAAGCTGAGCTTCCCTTGCAGTCTTAGAGCAATCGCCACTGCTCACAATGTTGATAAATTTTTTTAAAAAGTCTCTGTACAAAATCTAATAATTTCTTCCTTGTTGAATTTCCCCAGAACACTTGTCACAAATTTGTCAACAACCCCTTAAGTTCTGTTGTTCACAGATGGACAAGCAGACAAATAGTTGCTGAAAAAACATGGCCTTACAGTGGTATTTATGTCACACAAAGGTCTGCAGGGGGCTCTACGACATGGAGAGCTTGTAGGAGAGACAGACATGTGAGGGAGAACAGCTGTTTGACTTGGACTGAAGTTATGGTCTCGCAAGGTGATGTAATGGTTTTAAAACATACTTCAATATTTGTATAGGAGCACCTCTGTTGCTGTACTTGGTTCTGCTACATTTCTGCTTTTGCAGATGTTTTCTGGCTTTAGATTACTTTGGGCATTTTCTTTCTATTCTTACATTTTATTTAATTGTGTGAATTACAATGAACTGTATGCTTTATTTTTCAGATCATATTCTCTCCTGGAATTCATTGAATTATGCCAAGCTCTTAACCCTTGTTGAAGCACTATGTAGTCTAGGGCAGAGGTTGAAAACAAGGTTGGTCTGGGGCCTGATTTTACAAGGGCACTTTGGTACAGGTCAGAACATGACCAGGTTAATATACTGAGATGATTATCAAAACATTTATACCCCCATTTTCCAAAAATAAAGAGTTTTAGTTGGTTTTGCCTCTAAGTGATAATATAATATATATATAGATATATATATTATAGATACAGATACACTTGTCTCCATTACTGGGGCAGTCTAGTACTCTTGGTCAGTAAGCAGGAGGTTACAGGTTCGGGCGATATGTCCTTGGGCAACACACTTAACCCCACTTTGCTCCAAACAATGCATCAGTGAGTACGTGGGTATGAAAGGGCTAAAATGTGTTAACTGGATTACTGACATAGAAACTCTAAGCAACAGTGGGTGAATGTGAGAGTGAATGGGTGTGAATGGGTAAATGTGACCGGCGGTGTACAGCTGATTTGAGTAGTCGACAAACTGAAGTCCATTTACCATTTCCATTCACTCACAGAATAAGAGACAAAAAAACATGAATGAATGAAATTTACGCTGTCTGAATGATGATATCTGATCAATTTATTTTATTAACACTGCACCAACTACTTCAATGGGATTGATCAAGCGGAAATAACCGTTTTCAGGACGCGTCAATCAGTGAACAGTCTTCTCCTGTCTGATCTGCACTCAGTTTAACTAAGAAACATCAGAACAGATGATAAAACAAAGTTTTCATTTCTTTTTTCACCTGTTCCACCTGTGCTGTTTTATTTCTCTTCTAAAGCAATCTCTCATCGGCAAGGGTTGGCAGGAGAAAGCGGACACCTCTATTTGTCAACCCTTGGCCTAGATTGTGATAGTTCTCTCTGAACAGACGCAGAACTGACCACCATCACTTTGGCCAATCCATTTACAACTGACATGTACGTATTTCATACAACTCCAGGTCAAAAATCTATTTTTTTGGAAGTTGAATAGAAGCTCGACCAAAAAAAGAAAAAAAAACACCCCCACAACATCATACATGTCCTTTATATTAAACTTTTTTCGTTGTCTTGTCAGGTTGATGCACAAGTGTCCAAAATAAGGGTGCAAATCTTTTTATATTTCGCAATTTTGATCCGCATTCCACCTCTTGTAGTCAGCATACAAGACTTCAGCATACAAGACTACATGATGGTGCTTGGGCAAGCTCTGTTGCCTCACAGCATGAAGGATGTTTGACGTTCTCTTGTGTGTGGATGGGAGTTTTCTTAGGGGAATCTGGCTCATCCCTCAGACCAAAAAAATGCTGATTAGGTTTTTTTGGGGACCCATAGTTTAGTGTGAGCATGCCTTGTTGTGTGTCTCCAAAAGACGGCCCTGTGATTACCTGTCTAACAGTTTTAGGTGCACCCTGCCACTTGACCAATCAATCACATCTGTGCTAGGGTCCTGCTAACCACAACCCTAATTCCAGAGAGTGGTTTGAGCAATGCTTGGATAAACAGGGAATTTATAGGAGACAGTTTTGAATACAGCCAAACATCAGAGCTTATTTTAGCGTGTCATAAACTGAACTTGAAACTGATCTGTAGTGAAATGTCATGTTAAACAACATAGCTGCCTAAACTTAAATCTCAATTTATGTGAAGACAACAGCACTTTAAGTGTCATGTTTCAGGGCTCTCATTAGCACTTTACTGCATATCTCCAATATTTTCCTCAACCCAATTATCTGCTGAGGGGGGCACTTGAGGCCCACCTCTATGCATTCATGCAGATTTGCTCTTTTGCTCTTTTTCATGAATTATTTACTCAGCATCTGTATTGATCGCTGGTGTGTGTCAACAGGTAAAGGAGCATCATTACCATTGAGCCAGAGCTCAAAATGTAAAAGCTTTATTTCTGGAGTACAGCCATGGACCTCGGGAACTTTGAGACATCATCAATTTTAAAGCAGTTCTCAGGGCTAATTGGAGGGGGATACAAGTCATGATGGTAAAAAACACAAAGTTGGAATAAAATATGATAATCAGACTTCAAAATATGTTGAGTCATTGCTCTGTAAAGCCAGGGTGAGCTCAGTCCACTAAGATTTTGCTGATTTTGTCAGAATATCAATCAGGCACCAAGTACATTTTCCCAGGGAGGGAATTTGCATTGGTATAGCGATGCTAAAACAACGGAGACAAAGTAAAAAGAGTAAAAACCAGAAAAGTCAAAATAGGGCTGAAAAAATACACTGTTTTAACACCACAAATGTGATGTGCAATAGGGACATAATAAGATGTACAATGTTAGTCACTTAACCTGAAACACATCACACTGGGGCTTCAGTTGTTTAGAAGAATTCTAAACAGACTTTTTTCTCCTTTACAACAAACTGATAGTTTTGCCAGGATCTGTGTTTTGTCAAGTTTCCCGGTCAGTCTTCATGTTTTATGTCTTGTCTTTGTGGTTTCTGTTTTATTTTGAAAGTCACTTTTCCTTTCTTGTCTTCGTAGGTTTTACTTCCTGTCCCGGCTTGTCACACCTGCTCCCTGATTGTTCCTCTCCCAGCTGTGTCTCGTTAACCCTCATTACCTCTTGTATATAACCCTCGTGTTCTCCCCTGTCTTGTTGCCGGATTGTTAAGTACCTGTACTCTTTCTAGGTAAGTTAGTTCATGTCACAGCCTCGTTTCGACCTCCTTTGTTCTAGACCTTGCTTTTTGTCTCTCGTTTTTGGATGCCTGGGTGTTCATGACAAGTTTTCAGGTAATGGTCCCCTTGTGAGCATAAAATATTAAAATCTGCATCCGATGGAGAAAACTCAGAGGGGCAAATAATGGATTAATGCTGTCAGACAGTCTAATGTGACTCTCAGGGTGTTTTCACATCTGAAAGGCTGCACCATGGCTTGAATTTTTTATTTTCACTTTGCATCCATTTGGTCCAGTTCATTGTGGTTTTATATTGCTACTTTCAACAAATGGACTATCCATGATAGACCTAAATCATATTGTCCTCATATTCATCCTTCCATCTCCTTCTGCTTATCCATGGTGGGATCATGATGGCAGCAGCCTAAGCAGGGAAGCCCAGACTTCCTTCTCCTTGAGCACTTTGTCCAGCTCTTCCCTGGGGGTCCCCAGGCATTCTCAGGTCAGCTGAGAGACATAGTCCCTCCAGCATGTCTTGGGTCTTCCCTGAGGTCTCCTACCCGTGGGTCATGTCCTGAATACATCAGGAGGGAGGTGTCCAGGAGGCATCTTGAGTAGATGGAACCTTCATCTGGATCCTCTCATCGCAGATGAGCAGCACCTTTACTCCGAGTTCCTCCCAGATGACCGAGCTTCTCACTCTTTCTCTAAGGAGGAGCTCTTGTCCTCATATTGTGTCTCCATACTTTTTATAGATTGGTGTGTTAGTGGGTGTTTGTGTGATGTCAGCACTATGAAAAGGAGCGTGTAAGTTTATGTGTTGGCATACAAGATGAATAAGTGGATTCGTACTGTTGTAGTGCAGTTCATGAAAAGTTCTAAGAAGCATCTTTGCATCATTTCAGAATTACACTAGCAAAGCACTCTGAGAGCACAGACCTCCTCAAAGCAGGTCACTTCTACTCATAAATTGTGATTTCCACCCTACATTATAGTCATATATTTATTTATACGCACATTGTGGAATTAAAAATATCAATCTGTAAGAAATGTGATTATTGGTGACATAAATATCATCCAATAGAGTGACCAAGTCAGTAGTGGGTCTTGTACCTTGTTGACTGAACCAATGAATTGCTGCTAATACAGATGTTGGTGTAGTGTGCAGTTGGCACAAAGTCATGGCCCTTGGGTGCATGGCATGTTCGCTCTATGTGGAATTTGGGGGTTGACTTTTACACTCACACACAAAGACTGCTGCTATGATGGAATATTTCCATATTGACATTATCAGCAACCTTCTTTCAAGTGAGTAAACGGCACATTTGGAGGAACTGCGAGCGAGCAGAGCTGCTGCGCATGTTTCTATAATGTTAATTGGCTCACAGTAATGCTACTAGAAGCTGTGAGTTGTGGAGGATTGGGGTGTTATTACAATCTCAGGAGAGTCTGCTGAGAAACCAAGGCTCCAGTAACAGCGCCAGTAACTTTTTCCATCGGCAAGACGTTTCCTCCTCTCCCCTGTGTCTGCGAGCAGAACTCTGCATGGCCCAGCTAACTGCTAATTGGCTGATCACTGCTGACTCTGCATGTAACCAGAGCATGTAGCAATTTGGATGGTGCAGTGGGTGGGACAAAAGACAGCCCAGTGTTAAGTGATGGGACTTCATCATAAAATTAACTGTTTTTCTGTGATGTCAATCTGGATCGGATCAGCACCAAAATTTAATGGATTCTTCCATTGATCAAACCAGACCACTGGCAAAATACTGACGTAAATCCATCCAGTAGTTTTTTTATAATCTTGCTAACAGACAAACAAACAGACAGACTCCAGCTAAAACATAACCACGCATTGGTTTAAACTAATATCTTAGTTGTTGATCTTGTGCTTAAAACAGAGATATAAAGGCTTCAAACCTGGATCAGGCCAATCTGGATCAATATATTTCATAGGGTGACCATACTTTTTATTTATTTCCCTGACATGTCCTCCTTTTTGATCGTAAAATTATGTCCAGGGGATTTTATAAATTTTATAAAAGTGTCCGGGTTTTGCTCAGCTTGTTCTACAAACCATAAGTATCCCTTATATCATAAAGCTGTGGCCAGTGACAGAAAAAGACAGGCATGATTCAATTACCGAAACTTCTCGGGTATCCACCCTATTGTAATAATTCTTACAGATTCTAAAAGCTGAGAAGCTCATATACAGTACATTACGGTAAAAGTTGAAGCAGAGCGAGAGGATTCAGAACGAAACTTGAGTGATTTATCTGTGGTTCATCATTATTTCCTGTGTAAATAATGTAAAAATATTGAAAATTACAGCCTTAGAATAATTTTGGTGTTTATTCTTGGCTTTCTTTTACCATGTTAAATTGTCTTCTGCAGTATGGACTGTGAACACAGTCCAGAGGAGACTCATGGAGGGGGTCTAAACAAGAGGAGGAGGGGTCAGTAGTGTCCCCCAGCTCATCTACAGAAATAATACAAATAATACTGTAAAACAGGTAGAGTGGATACTTTATTCCCAGCTTTATTACATTCATTAAATGGCAAACACTTGCTAGAAAGTTTTGACTTTTTTTCCCTTTAAAAGGTGCAAAATAATTTACTCAAAGGGCATTTTCAAGCACATTTATTGAAAAAAGGGCAAATGTTAAAGGTCCTGGAGAATTTGAAAACCACGTAGCCATCGATTTTTGCAGTATCTCCAAGAGGCTGTGTAGGTTGTCCTCTCTTTGTGTTTTCAGAATATGGTCACCCTATGTTTCATCACAGACTGTGTCAAAGCCTAAAGACACTATGACAGTCTGCAGAGCAAACACGCTTGCATAATCTTGTTGCAGTTCACAGACATCAAACTTAAAGAGAACACACTGTTAACACATGTACATGGGGTGGATGCTGCGTCGTTCATTGTGAGAGAAATCCCTTAACCATGCTGCTTTTAAATGCCGATCACTGCAGCTGGAAGGATGCACAGCCCTCAGTTACAAAGGAAAGAGTCTCACAGTACTCTCTGCTGTGCCTATTTTTAGACCTGTATGATAATGGCATTTTTTTAAAAAGATGGTCATCGGTATATTGCGACAGCTCTAATTCAGCATTAAAGTGCAGATAGTGAAGAAGCTGGTTGCCAGTGGAGGGTTTTTTGTTTCATTACATAGAATATGACAGTAAGGGCCAATTTTTCCCAGCAGGAGCCTCATTGATTGGTGTGGTAGTAAAAGGGGGTTTTCTTGTCATGAATGTCAGCCTCCTAGCTCTGATGCACATTGACACAGAGGGATATAATGGTGTGGGCTCACCTGATGAGCATCCAGATCAATGATGGTAGCCTTGGAGATGCCTTCCACTCTCTCAAAGAGGAACTGTAAAGATTAAAGTGAAAATATTTCATTTCTCTGGAATACAAAGGAAGAAGTTGAACTGTGCAAATGTCATATTCTGCTTGTAACTCTGTGTTTAAATCAAATTTGAGTGCATAAAGACCATAACATTGCAAAATAACCTTGTTAACTTCATGCTTCCTTCCTGCTTCTTCAATCCTCAATCTTGATCATACTTAAAGTGAGCCTGTAACTGCCTCATGGGATCTTGCTTTTAGCTTATGAAGATGAATAATTTACACTTAAGCCTGCTAGAAATCTACCTTCCAAGTGTTAATGAAGTTATGAAAAGTCTGAATATATGATGCTGTTGGTATGGTCTGGAGAGGCAAACCAGAACTTTACAAGGATCTTGGTTTAAAATCTGAGGATACCATTCGCTGATGTGCCTGAGTCTGCAGTCTGCTGTTCTCCTCATGCACAGCCTCCCTGCTGTAATGACCATTTATACTCAGAACAGATTTAAATTTTCAACTCAAAATAGAAAACAAAAGGGCAGAATGAAAGTTAATCTTAAAGATTTTGGTTTGTACAAGTTGTGTATTGCCAAAAGGGAATGGCCATGGTTTCGCTGATAAGTTAAACAAATGGAGGTCCTGTTGATGAGATTTTACACCATGGAAAGGTGAGGACTGGGCGTTATACTTGTGGAACAACTTTTACAGTAGTACTGCCTTATGAACAGAGTCACAAACAGGCCAAGGGATTGTTATGTTGAATTTCTGCTCATTTCTAAATGCGTGATTAAATATAAGAACAGAGCAGTTTTGGCACCATTTCCATGTCCAGTATATGTGCAGAGTGGCAGTCTGCTTTATCGACGCAAATATTTTTCACTGCTGCTTCTAGTTTCCTGATGAAAAGATGACACTTTTTAATTAAATCTCCTCTTTATCTCCGTGTTGAGCATTTATATTCACTTCAGGATTCAGTTTCACCTCTTTACATGTTTTCAGAAATATTTTTACTCTTGATACAAAAAGAATCAGAGTTTATTTGTTGGTGCACTTCAGCAAAGGGTTTTTTAATAAACTATCAAACAATTTATCCTGTATCTGCCGAAGGTGCATCTGACAGTTTCCTTCATTCTGTTATGTGCTGCAAAGACTGCAGTATTTAAATCCTAAAAAACATGTGGTGTATTCATTTAATAAATAGTAATTATTTTAAAAGTCACCTGCACTGATTAAAAGAAAATTTGTTCCTCTGTGTCTTTGAAAAATAAGTAAATATATTGTAATTTTATAGACAAGGTAAAGAAAGGAACTCAAAACTACAACATGATACGCATATGTGGTCTTGCTAAAATATTTTAAAACAATCAAGATTAATCTTAAACAGAGATTGATTTTTTTTTAACAATATTTGTGGGCTCAACAATCCTGAACTACCATCTTTAACTAAAAAACACAATAGGGAGCATTTCCAAGTCCTCTCCCTGTTTGACATAGCTCCTTGGGTTGGGGTAGTCTCACCAACAATTGCTATCATCAGTATATCATGAAGTACTCTGGTTGCAAATGACAGTTAGCTACGGTCACGGCTTCATTAAGTGACTTGCAGATGTGAAATACTGACATTTAAGCTGCTGGTTGAATAATCCACTTCACATTGGGGCATAACTTTGGTTAGAGGTTACATATGTAGGTAAAATCACTGCTTTGAAATGTATAATTTAGAATAGACATCCATTAAGTAGCAAGCTTTTTAAAAACAGTCTAAATCTTAAATTTTTGGTCTAGAGTCTGGCTAAAGTCTTCACTGATATTTCTTCACAGTCTATGAATCCCTAGTCATGCAAAGCACATGTTGGCAAGAGCTATAAATTTATGTTACTCAGATTGGTTTCTTGTTGTCTCAAACATGTGGTTGCACAGCTATTCTAACCATAACACTGATGGTTTGAGCTAAGCTGCTGTTACTTTTTTATTCCCTGTTTCTAAAGAGGGTATAATGTGCATGACATCGGGCATACCTTGATGGCCAGAGTGATGTCTGCATAGGCGCAGAAGCCCCCTCCCCTGTCGCCAGAGCAGTGGTGAAAGCCTCCTCCTAGGAAACAGAAAAAAACCCCACTGGCTCAATACAAAGGCCATTAGACAAGCAGAGCAGGTCACATCAAACAGCACATCTGAGATGGCTATTATTCTAAACGGCCATAATTGGTGATTTAAAATAGGCTGTTATTGAGTTTATTGCAGCTTATAAAAATGTCCGCTGCTCTCCTGTGCTACAACAATGAGAACACTGACAGCAGAATTGGCCCATTCAGTGGTTCCTCAAATGCCTGGAGAGCAGAAATATACAAGGATGGAGGGAAAAACTGTGAGGAGACTATTTTAAATAGGGTTGATAACCATTAATTCAGGTTAAGAGTTATTGTACCCTCTGCCCCGCTATGCTCAATGTTCATTAAGCTATAGTGTAGAGTAGAATATTAATAAAGGCCGGGAAGGCAAGGAGCGAAATATGATTATCATTTATTGCCTCACTTGCAAAAGCAGTCCTTCAAAAGCCTGTACATCCTCGCTGTGTTGAGATACACAATATGCAGATGCCAGGTGCATTTGAATATCCTTTATATCTACATTAAAATTATGTTTATTGATGCAGAGCAATTTGTCCCACAGATTCTTCAACGGACGCCACGAGGAGCTGAGTAAGCACAAAGATACAAAGTGAAGGACTGAGGCAGCTTTTTTTTGCTACCTGCTCGGCACTAACAGGGGAGGTGAAGGATGACCCTGGCTTTTCAGCAAAAGACCCTCAGGTTATATCTGTATTATCATGGATGGTTGGAAGACAGAGGGAAATGTATGACTTCTCATAGGATAAGGATCTAATTGAGAAGGACATAAGCAAAGTATTATGAGCCCAGACTCAATGAATATTATGTTGACCTCTATGTGTTGTAACTGTATGAATTATCAACACAAGCTTGAGGAAATTCCAGATAATGGGTAACATAATAGAGCTGGGCGTTATGAACCAAAACCCTTGTATGGGTTATTTTTTTGTGGACTGTGTATTGACAGCAATCAGTCATGTGACAAGCACAGAGGGCTGGTGGGCAAGAAGAGTGTTTACAAGAATTAAATAAAACAGCTAACAGGGGGTCCTTAGCTCTGTTTTACTGTGTTACTAATAATAATAATGCAAAGGGATTCAATGTAAAAAAAATAGCAGTGAGCGCAATGTAACTGTTATCCGATTGCTCGATTAATCACCAAAATATTTGATAGAGTATTCGATTACAAAAAGAATCGATAGTTGCAGCCCTGCCCGTGATATTCAGTGCTGCATTCACACATCAACATGCTTTGACTTTACATGGATAAGATATTAAATAATTTACCCAGGTTATGTCTCAGGGTGTAAATATAAGTAAGTCTTGTTGCAGCGCTGTGCACTCGGCTTCTGCCTGTAGAAGGAAGCCCAGTTTACATGACGTTTTCAAAAGTAATCCACATTCACACACATGCGAAAACGACTGAAAACACTGTACTGTGCATGCCAGGCCAGTAGCTGGCATTGTAGGTTTGTAATGAAACAGCGATGCAACAACATGTGTACACTTCCAGATGAAGACAAACTTTTCATAAACGACAATGAAGAGTGGATGCATGAAGACACAGGAGTTTCTTGTCTGGATAACAAACCGAGCACAGTAAGCAGCATACATGTTGCTCGGTAGACGGCCATAGCTGTTGTTGTTGTTGTTGTTCCTGGGATGCATGTGCAACCTTATCTGAAAGAGTACTGCGCATGCACCATGCGTTGATTTCCATTGACATGGATACAGATAGGAAAACGCTTTCAAATCTTTTCCCTCTGGACCCTGGCTCCAAGAGTTTGAGGATTCAGACACTCTGAGCACCGTTCTCCTGTAAACAGAGGGCTAAAACGCAATGAAAACTCTCTGTTTTTGGTCGTTTCCATTGCTGTATTAATGGGGCCTGAGTGTGTCTGAACATTGGACTGTGTGGCTATCCTGCTGGACCATGCTCTTTAGTGGATCCACAACACAGTTACTAGTGTTAAAATCAAGAGATGGGAACACAAATTGAAGTCGTTGTGGGATCTGGTGAAAAGACAGCAGAGCGAGCAGCACTTTTGCCAAAATGGAGTGAAAGAATAACAGTGGACATGGAACTCACTTAAAGCTATGGTCTACAATTTGGAGCTTGGTACATCTTAATAACACCGTTTTACAGGCCGTTATGGTCCTCTGGTCCGATCTATGCAATATAAAGACCAAAAAAAAAGAAAAAAATCCATTCAGTATATCCACTGCAAAGCGGCATAATAGTTGACCAATCCGAACCGCCGTTCCCTGCGGTTCTGAGTCCATCCAATCCCCTGTCTCCCCTGCTCCGCACCGTCCCACCCATGGTTCCGCCTCCTCCCCACTACCTCCCTCATGTACTGGTGAGCAGCTAGCTGCATAGCTACTGAAGCGTCACACGACACGAGCTGGGGGGCGGGATCTTGGAACTCGGAGGGGAGGGGTGAGTGAAGGGGGGGCAGGCTGTGTTTTTCAAATCTATCTCAACAGCCAAACTGGTTTTCAGATCGTAGACCCTAGCTTTAACCATACTGGATATTAAAGGAATACTACACCCAAACAACGATTTGGCCTCATTTTCTACTCACCCTCATGCTGAACAACACTGTGGAGTAGTTTTGGAACATCTAGGATGCAGCCGGAGATCTGGGGAGATACTCGCTGTCCACTGCCATTGATATCATGACTTAGATAAGAGCCCGAACGAACAGTGTCCTTAAAAGTCCACAAAAAGTCGGCAATATTCCTCCATACTGCTCGTGCGCTGTAATCCAAGTGTCCTGAATGCGTCCACCATTTACTTGAAAGCGACATCATTTAGCACATGTTTATAGCCTAAACAGTACTCCTCGGCATTTCTGTGATACACTTACGGGTGCCCCTCACAGAACTGGCTGACCAAAACAAGCGAATGCACACTCTGCAATAACTAGGAGGCGTAGAACAAGAAATCCCACATTCTGCTGTGAGCGGCAGACCGTGGACAGACACAAGAGGGGTCAGCAGAATGTGGGATTTTTTGGAGTTCTTGTTTCTTGTTCTCGCTCCTAGTTATTGCAGAGTCGCATTCATTTGTTTTTCTTGACGTAAGTGTATCACAGAAATGCCACTGTTTAGGCTATTGTTGCATGATTTCGGTACATGGTGCACATGGTTTGGCCTGTTGAACAGTTTTTTGTGATCTTATTCATGATATCAATGTCAGTGGACAGCCAGATTATTTGAATTATTTTTTTCTTAGTGTGAACACCACAGAAGCATGAATACGACGCCTTAAGAAACAAATAAGACTTACAAGTGAAATGACCTTTTCCAAACAAACACAAAAAATGCAGCAAATAATTATCAAGCAGCTTTTGTGAAATTAGAAATATGTCTTAAGGCGTTCACTTCAATTACAGCTTTTCAGTGCAGGGCCCTTATCTGGATCTAATATCCTACACTCTTTGCTGAATGGAATAACCACTACCTGTGTTTCCTTTTTCTCCATTAGAAAATCTGACCTCCAGCCCATACAGGGCACATCCACAGCCTTTAAATGCACACGCAAACATCAGGAGACGTTAAAGATTTGTCCTGGACTACTCTGTTTTCCCACACAGTGGCCTTGAGGTTAAAAGTAAATCCATTTACATTTGAATGTATTAGATGACCTATAGGCAAAGAACTCCCTCTCCCACCCTGCTGGGATCACCCCAGCAGTTTATAATTAAAAGGTCATGAGTTTCTAATAACAACCTGCATGTTGCTGCAGAAGTCCTGTCAAAGGGTCAGAATGGGAAAAATATGAACACCCACAGCCCTTACGCTAATGTGAGGGGTCTAATCAAGGCTTTTTTATGCAGAAAGAGGAGAATAGCCTCATGCAGACATAAAACCTTTTAATGGTCATGAATGATGTTGGGAAGATCAGAAAATAAGTACATTTGGTGACTAACTGCAGTTGTTTCTCAACCTTTCCACACATGCATAACGGGACTACAAAGCTGCAACAGATCCACCAGAGCAGCTTTTATTGGCAATTGTTGTGTCTCATTCTGCAAAACAAATTTTTCTCAAACATCTGTCGCTGCGAAAGGAATAAAATTGTGAAACTCACAATGTGATCATCTGAAACTCATAAAAGACCTCTTTTCCTTTAACAGAGACAGTTCATCCTGGCTGATTCAGCTGCAAACCTGCACTCATGTTTGATTTGGTGTGGTTTTGTCACTATGAAATGGCCTTTTATTACCTCCGCAAAGTAGGTCATGTTTTCTTCAGGGTCTGTCTGTGTGTTTGTTTGTTTCTGTTTGTTTGTTTGTCGGTCAGCGAGATTACATAAAAACTACTGGATGGATTTACATGAAAATTTTACTATAGTGCGGTTTGGTCCATGGAAGAACCCTATACATTTTTCTAGATGCAAAGAATTCCCAAAATTTGCAAAAAATCCCGTAACTTAACATTAGGCTGTAATTTTAAAAAACATATTTCTGACATTGATTGATAGATTCAATTCAAAGTTTTACACACTAATATATATAATATATTTACTGTGTCATCACAGTCAATTTCATCTGAATCCGACCCAGATTGACGTCACAAAAAAAACACGGACGTTTTTAATGGCAAACCTCAGTTTCTCCTCGGCTGTTCTGAGAGTTCTGCACCCTTTACATCGTCATGGGAATAGTGGTTTATTTGCAAACCCACCTCAACCTTTTTCAATCCCATGTCACTATATTACTCAGCTTCCCTTGCAATGCCAATGGAGAACTTCTCCACATGGACAGACATGAGCAGGGACTCAGACGTCATATCGGAACATGTGGTGATCAAGGATTGTATCTTGCTGGAGGTCTGCGCTATTCGAGTGCTTTTCTATTTATTTTGTTTTGTGTATAGTTTCACTCCAATTTTATGCTTTTGGATTGATAGCTTTGTTTTATTCTCACAAAAACTGTGTATGCTTCGAAATTAGCAATCACCACTAACACAATGATAGACGCACTGGATGGCTGTTTCAAGTTTGTCTATGTATAATGTATCTGTCCCCAACAGGTAAACCCATGATAAGATAAAGAGAAGATAAAGATTCCACGCCTTCAGCTCTTTGGCTCTGTTCTGATTCAGTTGGAAGAAATGGAACAATGTTAGATTTTTCATTTAGGTTGTTGCACATTCACACTGGAGTTTGTGGTAGGAGCCAGACAACACAAAGGCAGGGCTGTCCTTAACGTCATTACATCACAGCAAGCTTTCCTCATTGTCTAATTTAACAATGCCAAGCCTACTGGGTACACTTCACATTCTGCGACTGAACCAGTCCATGCTGTCCGGTATGATGTGATGTCGAGCTATGTTTGCGTTGCTATTTGACAAAGCATGACATGGCTGTAACCTGACACATCAGATGGACTGTTTAATATGTACCACACAGAACATACCTCAATGGTCCATCTGGGAAACCACACAGTGTTTGAGTGCAGAACCTTTTAATACCATATCCTGCAGGTGATTCAACGATTGTTCCATCAACCACATTCATCATGGCCAAATCAGATACTGTAGCAGGCGGCATTACTCCTCTGGTGTTATGTACAAAGTGCTACTTTTGCCAAAACAAGTTGGTGGTGATGCTACAATATATTTTCTATCATATTTTGGGGTGTTTTATGCCTTTACTGACTTTATATTAACAGGACAGAGACCGTGGTTATGCTTGTAAAAGGGGTAAGGGAGTAGGAAGGACAATCTGCAAATGGTCTTAAGCTGGATTGGACAGACAGACACACAAATGGGACATGCATTTCTATAAAAAAAAGCTTTCACTGCTGTCATTGGCCGAGATCTGATAGAACTGCAGTTAGTATTTATTTTAATCTTTGCACAAGCAGTCACTTCCTGCTGAGGTAAGACTCATAATTCTTGCCTCTTCCTGCTCTAAAGGACCCTGATTGACCGCTTTCAGATATTTCTGTATCAAAAGTGGTATCGGTCAAAATAAGTCTGAACATATCAGCATATAAGTGGCAACCGGAGCAAAAGAAGTAAAATTTACCTATTCATGTTCCTGGTTGAGCAGTTTGACCAGAACCGGATTTAAAGAGTGAACGCTCTCTCACACTGGGTTTGCATCTACATGATTAGGCTTTCCTCACGCTCGTAGAAGCAAAGCAACACAGTATGTGAAGTGTTTTGTATAAGAAAGTTTATTTGGGAAGGTAAAACTCTCAAATGAATTCATATTGTTGCGGAGCAGCATGTAATGCCGGGAAGAGATGGGTTTGGAACAGGATTGGTCACTTGTATGATTTTGCACTGTTGGCAGGCGAAGTGAGATATGTCACATTCAAGTTCTTATGTGTCGGGACATGGCAATATTTGTATGTTGGGGTGGTGCAATTTAAATGTCAATGTAGTGTGCCTGCGTGTGTGTGTGCGCGTGAGTCCTTGCCTTTTGTTATTGATGTAGTTGTAATGATCATGTATTATTGAAAGAAAATGTGAGAAATGCTAATATGGTTCCGTGTGTTTTATAGTTTCACGGTGCTCAATGGAATAAATAAAAGACGAGTATGCACCAGTTGAACTCTCTGCTATCCTATTGATGCCAAG
Source organism: Scarus forsteni (assembly GCA_036419115.1). Lineage (NCBI taxonomy): Eukaryota > Metazoa > Chordata > Actinopteri > Labriformes > Labridae > Scarus > Scarus forsteni. The sequence continues at coordinate 5,097,519 of JAZDUH010000152.1, forward strand.
GGCTGCTACACGGATATTGGAAAAAGACCAATATCATGCATCCCTAAATTTACTATATTCTGATCCTTAAAATGAATATTAAGATGAACTTTGTTTCATCTCAGTCAATGTCAAATTCTATAAAAATTACATTAAAGGGACAGTACAGTATTTTTGAAGTGGGGTTGTATGAGCTCTATATGGCCACTAAGTACATTAGATACAGGGATGATTATGGCAGTGCCGATGAAGTTCCATTCACTTTGGAGTCAAGAGGATACCTATATGAACCGGAGTTTACAGAGGACTAGTTGCTAAAGATGGAGACTAATCGACCGAAAGGAAAACAGAGGAAACATCCACGGACACTGGACATCAAGAAAGAGTCGGAAATAAATAGTGGGGCGAATGTTTGACCTGGGAAAAGGTGATATGGACGGCGGTATTACTCATCAAACAGACTTTCCTTTTCTGGAGTTTTGTGGAAATTCTTCAATTTCCCGAAGATAAAATGGAAAAACGTCCCAAACCTGAAGGACCTAATGACAGTTTCTGCTCAAAGTAAGTAATAATGATATGTCAGAGACAAATAAGCAGAGTAGAGGAGGCTGTTTATTGTTTATCATAACAATGCAGACTACTTGTGTATGTGTGTGTCTCCCACACACATGCACACACACACAACGATTTCTGTGCATTAGCCTATTTATATATATATATTTATATTATATATATATTAGTGCTGTCAGGCGATTAAAAAAATTACTCTAATTAATTACCAGATTTGTAATTAATTAATCTAATTAATCGCATTTTAATCTCATATCTGCTTTAAGTGCCCAAATAAAGAATTTGAATTCTAGGATATTATAAAATTGTAGTGCATAACTAATCAAATAAATACGCTAAGAAGTGAAGATTTGTAAATCCACATTTTTATTGGTGACAGAATAAAACCAAAGTCAGGGCAACTTGTCCAGAAAATTCTAAGCTCAATCAGGCAACTGAAATTACACTTTAAGTGTGTTTCATAAATCAAATTCAAAATAAGAAAAAGGTCGAGGACATCCAGCAAACCAATTAGGGCTGATCCATTATTAAAGAATGTAGTACAAATATAGATAAATAAATTCAAAAATAAAATAGGACTAAGTCTTAAATAAGTGACGTGCCACTGCCATGTACGGGTCCTCCAGCTGACCAGTATCAAAATGTTTGTGTGCTACGATTAATTGCGATGAATTTTTTTAATGCATTAATTCGCTTGTAATTAATTAATCTAATTAATGCACTAAAGTGACAGCCCTAATATATATATATATATATATATATATATATATATATACACATACATATACATATATATATATATATATATATATATATATATATATACACATACATATACATATATATACCTGTGCACACAATCTGTCAGGTAACAGGTAAGCTGAGTTCTAGATGATGCACATCTGTTTCTGCATCAAGGGAAGCATCACAAAAACCCATCTCAGAAATATTTGTCTTAAAATGTGCTTTTAATTAGTCTAAAAAAGGTGTTCGAAGCCACTAGCTAACTACGGCGGAGTGATTTAGCAGAGGGACACACGACGTGGTTGGCTTAGGTCCGGATAAACGTTATATTTCCGAAAGGTTAATGCACTTCAAAAAATTCATATGTAGCGTACTCTTAAATTGTGGTATTACTTTTTGATTTGAGTTCTTGTAGGCGGAGAAAATAGCCTTTAAATTCGGTACGGTACTTTTCCATTAGTGTCTTTTCTTCGTCACCAACTCTGACAGACTGTGGCTTTCTAGTGGAGAAGAGAGAAATTCTACTATATCTAACGTACTTAGTGGCCATATAGAGCTCATACAACCCCACTTCAAAAATACTGAACTATCCCTTCAAACTGATAAAAAATTGGGATGTCAGCAGCTCAGTCTGGTAGTATACTCAACCAGTAATTGGAACTTTGAGGGTTCGAGCCTCGCTCTGGCTGTCAAATGTTGACGGCTCAGTGGAGTGAGTTAACAGAAAGGCCAAATAGTACCGTGTGACGCAATGATAAAATCAACCACGTCATTGCGTGTGACTGTGGCTAAGCAGACTAAGGCTGTCACTTTTCCTAAAAATCAAACTCGAACTGTTTTCAAACATGCACCCAAATAATCAAAGATATACAATTACCCCCCCCCCAGTAATGAACAGAGACTCTATTATCCGCCCTTTTGCTAAAGACCCTTCCGAAAAAAACAGTCACACGGCTGAGTCCACGAATAAGTGAAGGATGAGTGACTACCTACCTGTATTTCGCATAACACACAGCCTGGTCTTGATTTTACGTTTACCATCAACGATGTAGAACCAAAAATACTTCCACACAGTTCTCCTCAGATGATTCCAAGCTGTTAATATCTAACCTTGCATAGCAGATGGGGATCTGCCTGATTCAGTTCCTGAAATCCTGCAGATCCCCATCTTGTAGCGCACCGTAGACCAATGGATTCACTCGGCTAAACTTTTAACGGTCCAATCAGGGAAAAGAGGCGGGAGCTGCGGGAAGAGTGGAAGTGACGAGAAGGCATGACGTCAGCAGACGGCTACCCGATTTGTACTGCGCATGCGCGAAAACTGCGTCACTTCCTCTCGAGCCGTGATGTGTATTAAAAAAAGATTTAGATAAAGACGCGATGGATTCAGACATAGAAATACGCATGGACCGTGCAGTGACTCCTGTCATAGATAGTTAGTAAACTTGGCGAAATCTGCCCTCCTCAGAAGTTTACTTGTAAGGATTGTCTTTGACAAGGTTCATGTTACATATAAAAGTTAAATGAATCATCTGTGTGGTACAATTTAGTGTAAGAGGATAGTATAAGGCCGTTAGCTGTTAGCAGCTAAGTTAGCGGCTAACGGCTAACTTTAGCCGCTACGCACATAAGCTACTTCATACCGGGGTTTGATGTGGATTGGCCTGTGACGAGTGTGTCAATCAGAACGGTCGCCCAATCCTCTTCTACTTTGGTTCGAACGGTCGTCCAATCGCCAGCTACTGATTGTTTTGAAGGTCCCGCCTCTGAAAGCTAATCAGAAGAGCAGCTACCCAGATGGATTTGTGAAATATTTCCATGGCGGACATATGAAACTATCCATCTGGCATGTCAGGTTAGTTAATATCTGCTTGGAGTGGAAACTCTTTGTTTATTGAGGTCAAGAGAGCAACGGATGTGACTGACGGTCAAGCTGCACTCAGAGCGCCCTCTGTTGGACAGAACGGTCCACTGCTCCAGGCCTGATATGCTACCACACTCAATATTTTACATTCAAATACTTATTTACAATTCGGTTACGGATATTTATCCCCATATTCGATCGATTATTTGAATATCGAATATAAAGAGACAGCCTTAAAGCAGACTTGTGTCAAAAGGACAATTATTAATTTGTTGGTATTATTGGTTTATTGGTTTATATCCACTTCAATGCACATTAGTATTTCTTTGATGCATGTTTTGTTTTGTTTGAAGGCTTTATATGAATGAAAAACTTTTTTTGAAAAGCAAAGGCTACTGAAATATTTTTTAAAAATGTCATAATATTCAATAAATAATTACTTTCTTTTGAAAACATGTCTAAAAATGTATTCTAAGCTATTTATGCACTATTAAAAAATATAGTGAACTACCTAGCCTCCGCAATGGATATTCGGTATTCGACCAAGCGTTTATGTTTTATTCAGCTTCGGCTTCGGCCACAAATTTTCATTTCAGTGCACCCCTACTTTGGGGAGTAAGAGAGACAGGACAAGCTTAAGTCCATTTACCATTTTGCTATTATTTTATCTTTCATTTTTCTTGAGTCATTTGGTAGTTCTATATTAATATATCAACTTCACTATCACTGAATAGCATCAAACCATGATCCTTGTATTGTATCGTAATCTACCTGTGACTCCAGTTCCTCTTCAATAGTGGACTCTTCTCTCTACTGCAGATCAAGATTTCTGTCTAAGGTTATAAAGAGGGCTTAGACTGTTGTACTCTCTGCAGAGATAAACATGTTGAACTCCAGAGGTGAGAACAGATGAGATTTGAAGACTGTGTGTAAAAGCCAATATGGCTCTCTGATGGATGAGTAATAACACATTAGCATGTGTGCACACACTCAGACCATGGCTCCCACACTCTTCTCTGTGTCTGAAAAACAAGCACTTAAGTACAGCAGGGAGAGTGCCAGACCCATTTTACTATGGCCCTGTAATTGTATCTCTGTAACTCCATCAAACCATCAGATCTTGAGTAAAATCTTTTGTATTGCACAGGCTCTAACATCTTCTGTATCTGGATCCAACAGATGCAGTAAAAATAAAACACAGCAGCTTTTTTCATCAAAAGGTCTCTGTTGAGCGGTTATTTTTTTATTTTTAGGTTAACCATCATAGGAGCAGCTAAAAATGGCTGCAAGTATCTCCTCATGCTCTCAAAGGTACAAACTGAACTGAAGTATTTCATCAAGGGAAGATTTCAAACTATTTCTCAATTAATTCAGACTATTAGAGGTGGAGGAAACATTGATTATGCAAGTAAAAACAACCAAATAACTTCAGTTATATTTTTATAGCCATGAAGAAAAAGAATTGTGCTTCTACAAAATGTGCTATTGAACACAATTTTTCCTCACAGCCCACAACATTACTTGTTGAAAGTCTGAAGGATAAACTTCAATGTATAAACACCCTTATATTATTCAAGAGATGTGTAACAGTTGGCTGAATGTAATCAATCCTTTACTCACCCCATTAGCCTTCTGTTTCTGCTAACGTTAGCCTGGAAGGTAGGCTAAGCTGCAGCTGTGTCCCACTGCGGTGACTAGGCTGAGATTAGCATGTTTTGCTTTAGCCTATAATGTTTGGGGGAAACGAGCCTCACTGTTATCTCGTAGCATAAATTCGTGGTCAGTGTATGTTCAGGTTTGTAACGTTATGTTCTTGTTTACTGTGTCGGCCACTGTTAAAACGAATAGAGATCTGACTATGAGGCAAACTGGCATGCTCTGGCTCATTAGCATATTAAAGCCACTGTCCTCAAAACTAGCCGTTCTGAACAGAGAAGTTATGTGAGCATAGTAAGAATGTAGCTGTGCTTTATTCATGGGCTTTTTGGACTAAAGCCTATGAGCTAACGTTTCCAAAGCCCATGTTACTAACGTTTCATGAAGACATCAAGGATCCATGTTAAACTGTGGAAAATGAGCAAAATACAGTCTCCCTAAAGCAGGGGGCAACCAACAGTCCACCTGACTGATTATCAGGGCCAATCTATAAAGCAAATGAAGCCTTCTCTGATAGGATTGAATTGGATCTGATCTGTCACCCTGGCTTTCTCTGACTATTTTCATCACTGTTGTCCCGCCTACTATGCAATCTGATTGGCTAGACTTACTATCAGTAACAGCTGATCGACACCATGGCCAACTCAGGGTGAATCCCAATTCTACCCCTTAGCCATACCGCTTAGCCCTTCCCCTTCGTCATACCCCCTCCCCTTAGCCCTCTGTTTTGAGGGCCAAGGGGAAGGGGTGAAAACAGACTGGTGAGAAACAAGACGCCACTTGATTCCCACTACGTCATCACCCAGAGCCGCTCGCTGGCTGTGATGTAAGCAGATGCGACAATAACCGCAGCCACGGCTGTGAAGCTAGCTTGATATAACAAGCTTTTTAAAATGCGAACAACAACTAAAAACATGATTAATATAACTTGATGATAAAATAATTACTTAAAAGTAAGCGCTTCCTTCGGTCTCCGCCCTGCTTTGTGTTGGTGGGCGCAGTGTATTATTGGAAATTCTCTTAGCCCTCGGTTTCAAGTGAGGTAGTCTTAGCCCTTCCCCTTAGCCCTACAGAGTACTGGGACACCACTTCATTTGACGTGACCATGTAAAACCAAGGGGCTAGGGTAAGACAAGGGCTAAGGAGTATAATTGGGATTCACCTTTAATGTTCTGTCTAAAACTTTCTCTGATTGTCCAGATATCTAAAAACCAGAGATAAATCAACACAACCACCTTGAAGAAGAGCAGTGGGGAGTCTCTCATAATAGCAGTGACTTCAGGAGAAAATGCAAAACTAAAACATTCATTGTCTTCATGTTGAAGAAGCAGAGCAACCACCATTGTGTGAGCTATTTCAGTAATAAAAGGCCTGAACAGTTTTACAGTCCTATCATAGAAAATGCCATCAAAGAAGTTAAAAATCAGCCACAGATCAACAGCTGATGTTTTGTCTTTACATTGCAGCCATTGCAGAATATGCAATTGATGCTTTGGTGCTTTTCATTTATATTTCTCCTAAAAATCATGACCAGGTGTTTTTATACATAAACTATGATAATTTAGCCAACAAGAACATAAATAGACATCAAGTCCCATGTAGATGATCTGAACACTTCAGTAAACATCCATGAACTCATTTACAAGTTTTCTTCCATCTGGATTAAACAAGGCCACTGCTTAATTTCTTTCCTTCAGCCATAAGAGCAGGGTTTTAATCTCAGTCTCACCTGATGACAAGCTGATTACAAAGAAATGTCTCTTACATATCCTAGAGCTGTTTCTCTTAAAGTTATAGAGATGGGGACTACTTCTGTTTTGGACTTTAGACATAACTGAACTGTACCTTATCCTGATGTCATCCAGGTGGGGGATACTTAACAACATTTACCTCTATACAGGATGTAATGGTTTTGCTAGTATATTTCATCTGCTTATATGTAAGATAGTTTAAAAAGGCTCTTAATGGATTTGATGATTCTTCAGGGAATGCTGCTAATGGTACAAAGCAGAAGTGATACAATGTTGGTGATGATTCAAATCTGGATCCAGGACTTTTCCAAACAATTTGTTCAGATTGCAAGCACAGAAGTTTCGACATTGTTTGCCAACATTTCGGCTAATAATCTTGAGCTACTTAAGCACCGTCAAAGAAGATTTAAATCACAAATATTCGGCTTACTTAACAAAATCTTCATCTTTAATTTTACTCCAACAGTTTTTAAAGGAAAACATTCAATTTCTTCTCTTCAATTATAATCTGATGGTGATGACTTCTTCATGCAAGTATTTTCATTTTTTTTTTTGCTGATTTTCTTTGACAAAATATATAGTACAATAGTGTAACCCACAAACATAATGATGTTCTTAGATTAAGTCAGTCTGCAGTGCAATCTAGTTATTATATTCTGGAATACAGTTTCACTTTATTTAGAGCCATTCTTTAGAGTTACAAAGAGCGAACTTTTAACACAGATAGATACTTGTATCAGACACCATTAACCAGTTTCACTTTAGTGAAACTCTGGGTACATTTTCACCTGGTTGATTTCTATCTGCACTGAGAAGGTTTACAGCTCTCAAAGATTAAATATTTCATTTAATGCTGGTGCACACATTCATTTAATCAAAGTTTTATGAGTTTGTTCTACCCTACTTCTTATTTTTAAAGAAAGATTCCCATTACTGTACCAACTAGAAAATTTGCATTTCCATGCAGGAAATGCGTTGAAATGTTGAGTATGACTGCTGAAAATGTGAAATGAAACTGCTAAAAGTGATGCAAAGGAAGTTGAAAATGTGACATGAATAGTTGTAAGCAGTAAATCATGGTTGAAAATGTGTGAAATGTGCAATAAAAATGTTTGCAGAACATCATAGATACTGGAGCTCAGGTGTGCAGGTCACATGACCACGCTCTAACTTCAAAGAAATGTGCAAAAGTAGATGCTGCTTCAACAGTCATATCTCAGAAACTGTAGCAGATAGTGAAAAGTGCACTAAAATCTGTTTGCAGTTGTGAAAGAAAGCAGAAAATGAATGAATGTTTTGTAACATGGTTAAATGTGGTGATATTTCTAGATGTACCTAATAAAGTGGCCGGTCAGTGTAATGTATGTGAAATGAGGTTGAGAGTGCAAAGAAAAGCACGAATATGCGATTGCAATGAAGAATCTGTGTATTAGATGCTGAAGAAAAGTACTACTGCCCCTGCCTTGATTTGAACCCCCAATCTCATGTTCCGCAGCCCAATGCTCTAACCATTCATCTATCATGCCAAATATACTGGGTCATCGAAAACACGGTATTTCTCCTACTTGTATTGTGCACGTGCATAGTCTCAGAGCAGGCTGATAACGCTCAGTACTTCCGGGTAAACGAACGCTCGCGGTGTCTAAACTGTGATAAATATCAGAAAAGGAATTGTACTGTGAGTATCCCAAGAACCTGCTGAAGCGACTGATGTAATTTCATGTCTGTACTGTTGAAAATGTTGACACAGTGGTGAGTTAAAAACGGGCTTCAAAGTGAAGCACTCAGCTGAGAAATTGCATTACCGTGGATGGAAGATTTTGCGGCATACCGCAAAAGCTGAAGCTCACTGAGACAAAGTGATATCAGATTAGACTTTGAAGCCAATTTCACGTGAAAGAGGAGAAGATTGTCTATGTTTTGATGCATAAATCATGTCTGTGGAGGACGGTTTGATGAAGTTATAACAGGATAATTCTGCTCAATCCGCGATAATTCTTGTGTGTCTGCTCCACTGAGAGATCACGTGACACGCTGTACGCTCAAAGATTTCCTCAAAACTTGGTGTTGCTTAAAAAAATCATATTTAAAAAATTGTAGAAGCCAGCAAAAAGCTGAAGATATGTAAAAATAGTTGAGAAGTCAGTGCAGCTTTTAAAGCACGAATAGAGTCTGTAGGTGGAAGCATGCCCAATCTGTGGAGCTTCAAAGTTGCCGAAGTTTTCAGCGGAGCTGCAGAAATGTCCCATTGATTTCAATGTAAAAGTATATGCAGAAATTATTTTTTAACTGTAAAAAGTATAACTGTTAAAGCTGTGAAAAATACAAGCGCACTTCTCCTGAACATGCTGCAAGTGTCAATTTTTTTTTGTGAAAATCTGTGCAAATTTGAAGCCTGTGAAAGGTGCCAAAAAATCCAGGGAAGAAAAAGAAGAAGAAGAAAAAGAAGAATAAATTTTAGGAAGAGCAATAATGTTGAAATGCTGACTCAGCATTTCAACATAATTAGTTTGCATCACGTAAATCTGAAACCAACAACAATGCATTAGATGTCACTAAAAGCAGCAAACATTGATTGTTACATCTCATTGTTTGTTTTCATTAAATAACTTCTCACTCAACTATTAATCATGGTTTTAGCAAAGAGATGCTTTGTTTTTATACATTGTCAAAAAATGGGCTGCTAGTTTAAATGTGTGATGGTGAAAGCTTTCTAGACTACAGCAAACTCATCACTCACTCTCTGGCTTCAACAACATTTTGAAGTGTTTTTCAAAAAGATTCACAACCACCTTATTTGTGATACATTAGGGATGACCTTTCACCTTTGTTTAGAACAAACTGAAACTGCAGCTGAGGGGGATTTTGTCCTTGTAGGTACTTAAAGTACTTTCAAGAGGATAAACATCTCCCTTTTCACCTATAGAAAATTGAAGAAACTCAGAGAGCCTTAATATGTTTTTTAAGTATGCATATAAAAGGCATTTTAGTCCTGAAAGAGCCTGCGCTACTTGAATATGTTCAATTTAAAAATGGCAAATGGTGTGTAGAGCTGAGAGCTTTAAAGGTGTGAAAGACTGGAAAGGTGTTTCATAATGACCATTTAGAGTTCTTGGCCCTGGATGTTCTCTCTTGGTATATAATTCACTCTGCTTTGTGGCAACTATCTAAACTTCACTTATGGCAGACAGAAGATGGGCACACATGGTTTGGGGCTTTATGTGTCTCCATTTTACCATCATGTCTGAGATCTGCAGCTCTTTGTGCTTTGTACTGCTCACTGTAAGAGGAGATCTAAGACCATACACTGCTTATGATTGCTATAGAAAAACAGTTTGACCAGCTGATGCTCTAAACTGAGTACTGTTCATCATCACAAAACGTTATTGTTGGTTAATGTTAAAGCTATGTTTAAAACTAAATTTCTATTTTAACTAATAATTGGTGGCAGAAAATAACAACTCTCTTCTATTTAGTTTACCAATCAAAACTAAAAATGCCTTTTTCCAAACCACACATTTCCTAAATAGTTAAATTGTGTGTTTCTGATTTCACAACCACTATCAGCCACAATAGATCATACTGTGCCAGCCAATAAAAGAGCTTTGAGGGCATAATTTCTGCATTTTCATGTTCGGCATCAAACATTACACCATTTAATCAAATCCTAAGCAGTTTCAGCAACAATTAAACCATACATAAATTAACATAAACACACTTGTCCACCATTTTTGCATCATCTCAAAGCAAACTGAAATTACAGTCAGAAATCTTTGTAACACTTTCCCAGCCTTAAGCTTAAATTGATTCTCATCTTTAACAAGTACAAATGTTTTTAAGAGTATCAAAAAAAAACTGCTATCTAAAAATAAGTTAAAAATGTATTTTATCATGACTAACCTTTTCTGCCCCAACAAAATAAGTTTGTTAAATTGGCAATCATTCTAAAAGGACAAAACTTGTGAATTGCCATGTTCATTTACAAATGCAATGGAGAAAATAATCTTACCCCTAATTTGTTGCAAATCACTAATAGTTTAGTTTTCCAGAAATCAAAGAAAGTCCAATAAATGCTCGTTTTTGTCCTGACTTCCACATCTCAATATGTGGAACTGCAAAGTCTACATGCCTCAGCATTTGCATCTTTACTCGCTCGCAAATGGATCCATCTCAACTGGAAATCAAACAAAGCCGCATCATTCATGCAGTGATTTTGAGAGGTACAAAAAAATGTCTGACTTTTAGTCCTTTTATTGATTTCATTGAAAGTTTTTCTTTCCACTGAATGTTTCATTATGGAATATGTAATGTAACCTAAAGTAGGATCAGCTTGACTCGATGTCAGTAATAGGGCAGATCTATCTTACCAAACTTCACCGATTGTGCACAGCCCAAACAATCAAAACCCAATCAGAGTCCTTTGGAGCAGCAAGAGATGGGAGACATGAGCAAGACAGGAAGTGACTGCATTTACAGAGATTAGCATAGATGCTGACAGCTTAAGCAGCAGTTCTATCAAATCGCGATCGCATTTCTTTACTAAATAAAAAACAAAATAACAATTCATGATTCTATGTGAGGACATTTTCCTCCACTTCAGACATGTTTTGATGAGAGTTTGTTTTCCAAAGTGGCTCACGTTCTGTAAAGCAGCAGAGCCTACTTACGGCATTTTCTTTTTGGCCTGTAATAAATGTTGATAGATGGAACAATCGTCCAATCACCTGCCTGATACGCTTCTGAAAGGTTCAGCCCTCCCAAACAATTTCTATCAGCTCTAATTTTCACTCTTGAACAAAAAAAGTGTCTACATGATTTTAATCATACCGCTGCAGGGCTAATTTTAAATATGAAGTTCAGTTACAGTTATAATGGTCAGGGAATAGTTATTTCTTTTTCCTTCATATGTATTAGTTTATAAGCTGTGAACTGTTGAGTTTCGGTATGTGATGCAGGGTTAGTCAAACAGAAAAGGTTTCAAAGACACTCTTCCGTAATTTTGTAAAATAATCACAGCAGGCAGCTATTATTGGTTTTCTATCAGGCATTGGTAGAAGTAAACAAACATAAACAGAATGGTTAATGAAAAAATGTGGAAGAAAGGAGGCCTACGGTTCTGGTTATTCCTTTGGTTCCGTTGGTATTTGAAAACCACGAAGGTATCTTTTTTGTTTTGCTTTCTTTTCTGGAATAAAGCTAAATTTGGCTGGTAATAGATAATCAAATGCAGTTCTGGAAGCTCCACACAAAGCGGTTCAACTTTATCTCATAGAGTCATCATATTTTTGTCAACCTCATAGTTGTGATTTCATAACACACAGGAGAGGCCACTATTTTGTAAGAGGTAAATTTATATTTCTGTATCATAATGTAGATTGTGAATTTGAAGCAGGGAGGGCAGAGAGCATGACGGGAGATTTAAGAGAATATTTTGAGGGAGATGCCTTTGAGCCCTGTATAAATGAGAGATGATCATATTTTGATTCTGTGTGCTGGGTGTCTGCATGTGTGATCTGCGTGCACCTGCAGAGCTGGTATTATTTGATAAAGGTTACAGAGGCAGCGGTGGATCACTCCATTATTTGATAATGCTGCTCTGCGGATCATTATCTCTATTCCTTCCTCTGACAAATGATGGCCGATAGCCGGCAGATGGGTGAAATATGTTAATGTTATCAGCTAAAAGCAAACACATTAAACGGAAATGAAGCTCTGAGATTCTTACCATTATTGTTCCCCCAGTCTGTGTCCTCAAAGGCCTCAGCACTCTCCGCTGGACCAGGAAATTAGGCAGAAACATGAGGGGTGGGATTTCTGTGATTGTTGCCACCACTAGAGACCACTAAAGAGAAAATAGAGAACGATTAGAGGCAGCATAAAGAGGTCTTTTCTGTTAACTTATGAGGCAAACAAACCACAGAAGGACATGTGCTCAAACATTTTCATATTTTTGTCCAGCAGTGAGTGGATATAAACACGTGAAATGGTCAACTTAAGGAAAATAGCACAACTTAAGCATGGCAAACTTTAACCTAACCTCATAAAAATTCAGCAGCAACAGCATGAGACAATTTAAATTCATAGCAAAGTACTATGATACTTTCCCGAGCCTGACTGGCTACAGAGCTGGTGTCAAATATTTACAAAGACAGGCTGGAGCAGCACGTGTCAACATCTTTTGCTCCTGGATTTGAAAGTACTTGCTGAAAATAGGGATGCACAATATCATCAATTTGATATCAGTATCTGCAGCCAAAAGAGTTAAGCACCAGTATAAGCTGATATTGAAATGTTTGATATACAGGTACATCTAAAAAAATTTGAATATTATGAAAAAGTTCAATATTTTTTATCACTCATTTCAGAATTACCAAAGTTTCAAGCAATAAAAATTTGAAATGTTTCACTCTATCTGTAATGAATCGATATAATATATGGGTTTCACATTCTGAAGTGAGTGATGAAAAACATTGAACTTTTTCATGATATTCTAATTTTTTGAGATGTACCTGTATGGCCACACAAATCAGTCATATATCAACAGGAATATCAGCAAATTACACAAATATACAGTATTGATGCACCTTCTCAACACTGCATGGGCACATTAAAAATCAAAGGTTTCACTTTTGCATGATGATGTTCTTCTGTTTTGCATCTGTCCCTCACAAAAATATACTGTAACACTGAAAGGAAAAGTAATTTTTTGCTCAGGACAGGGCTTGTGCTCTTGACCAGAAATATCAGTATGGGCAACAATTAATTAAAAATCATCGGCATACCAGACATCAGCAAAAATCCAATTTGTGCACTCCTAGCTAAAAATGTATTTCAACCATCATTTTAGAGGTTTCTAGTCCACTAGAAAGCCTTTGCTGCAAGTGAACATCCAAAAATGCTGTCATTTCCACTTAAATGTAAGTTATTTTTTACAACAAAGTGTTTTTCCTTGACTTACTTTTTGTACTTTTTAGATTTATTGAGCAGACCAGTAGGTATGAGGTGCTTACAATGTTCAGAGAAAATATAGAAGAAAAAGAGAGAAAGAAGACCTTGAACGAAAGCCATACTGTCCTAATGAATGCTAAAGTAAAGCTGACAGTGTAAAGGGAAAGCACAGACCTTTAATCTGCTGAGGTAGCGTTTGGTATGAGCCACCAGCAGATCCTCCTCTGTAGCTTCTCTGGCCTCGACCAGGTTTCCATCGGTGATGAACTCCTCCTCTGAGAGAGAACAATGTACCATTATATTCATATGAATTTTCACGGGCACGTACCTGAGAGTTTGATAAAAATAATATGATGTAAAATCCCATTTAAATAACCTTTCATAAATTGGAAAACAGGAAGATTAAGAATAAGTGATTAATTTTACGCTTTTGTTAATAACAGCGTTTATAATATTCTTGAAAAAGAAAATTCTCTGGTGGTCTCAACCACATATCTTGTCATTCATACAAATATTTGACTTTTTCATTAACTATTAGTTTTGTTTCATTTGTTTTTATGTGGGTCTTGGTGCTTATAGCATGGAATTCACATTCAACGGTGAGGCATCATTGTGATTTATTATTTTATTGTTTTGACATGTTAGGCTGTTTTTATTACTGCTATTTAATATTACTATTTACATGGATATGTATTAGTATGTAGGATGAATACACGGGTATGTATATTCTGCGTAACTGTAATTAAGTGGATATTAAGATGTGTTTTTATGTGTGTGCTTACCTTTGTCCATGTATGATTAAATATGGAAACATGCTTGGGGTAGTTTGGAACCCCTACTCTAACCCCCGTCTCTCTTCCATTACTCTTAAGGCTAGTGTGATAGACTGTATAAATAACTAAGGAGAGTTTAGCAAAAAGTTTCTAAACAAATGTTTCACATCAACGAAAGGGTTGCATTTGTGTTACTTTTAGTCTCTGTTATCTTTTCTTTTTAATTTTTTCTTTTTTTTTTTTTAAATGTATTTTTTTGGCCATTTTGTGCCTTTATTGATAGGAGAGAGACAGTGGATAGGCTTGTGAAGGGGGAGAGAGAGTAGGGGAAGACACTCTGCAAACTGGTCACAGGCTGGATTCGAACCTGGACTGGCAGAAGCATGTACATGGAGTGCCTGGTTGCTCACCACTCCACCAAACCAGCACCCCTAATTTTTCTTTTTAAAGGATGTTTAAAGTAAATTCTCCAAGTACAGCCCCGTCCTTGACTTCTATAAGCCCATTATATTTGCATGTAAAGGCACATAAAATGAGTCTTTATAACTTTGATTCGAAGGAAATAAAGAAAACATCAGCTCAAAGTCTCACTATAAACACATTTGATTGTAAAAAAAAGTCAAAGGAAGAGAAAACTGGCAGTTTAACTATCAATCAAAAAACCCACAATTGGAAACCACAAAATGTTTTTGGTGTTTAACTGGTATTGCATGGGCACGACTCAATCAGAGTTTATACAAAAAAGTTATCTTGATGATATGATGTAGGTGTGTGTAAACCAACACTTTGCATCTGAATTAGAATGAATACATGAATAAATCAATGAGACCTTCATTGTCCCTGAGGGAATTTGTCCTGCATAAAGAGCATGGTAACAAATATGACAAATATGTCAGCCAGGATAAAGGACAGTGCACATTAACATGACAAAATCATTAGAATACATCACTAAAACAATCATTAAAGCACCTCATTACAACATGTGAGGAAGGTCATGTAGCTACTTCAATATAGTTAAGAGTGTCATGTTCAGACTGTATAATCACAGCTTGTTGAGCAGCTGATTGATCCATGGCACAGGAGATGTGATGCCTCTTTGATGCTCTACCTGCACCCTGGGGTTACATATGTAGTGGGTGAGCTGTTATCCTGTTTGCTGGATACAAAAGTCATCCATGGCCATAAAAACACACTGGATACTTCATTGGCTACACCTGTCTGAATGCACATTAACTCTGAGGACCAAGGGGAAGGTGTAGACGAAGGGGTAAGAAGCAGGGGAAGGGCTAAGGGGTACAACTGGGATTTACCCTTAGGGCACTTTCACATGAGGCCCACTTGTTTTGAACCATGCTGCGGAGGTTCGCCCCCCTCCCCCTTCCCCGCTGGCTTACATTCACACTTGCAACATCAAACCGTACCCGGGCCCATTTGTGTATTTACTGTTTGAAACAGCAGGGGGCGATATGCACGTAACTGGTTACCAAATCTGCTACGGAGGAGAACGAAGAAGAGGCTACCATGGTAACCATTTCCTACACCAAACAACCAATGTTTACGTTTTGCTCTCTTCTACATTTTCCTTCAAATGTGTTTTTTATCGTGTTTGAGACGGCATCAGCGACCTTCTGGACCCTCGTAAATCATCGTAATCCTCAACTTAGAATAAATAAATCGACAAATCGAGTAAGTAAAAGATTCAACCGCGGGATTAACAGGAAGTAAATAATGAAGGACCTTACCCATAATTCAGTGCTTCCAATACCCACAATAGTAGATCAGTTCGGACCATTTTGTTTCACACCAGTGAAACCGCACTAAATGTAGGGAGATGGAGCGGATCGAGACCACCCCTTCATGGACCAAAGTGCGGTGGTTGCATTCACATTGATACTAACGTACCAAACCCTGGGCCAAAACTTCTTTGGTGTGCACTAAATGAAGCTTAGCGAAAGTTCAGTCAGGAAGACCTGTATGCTCATTCAGTCCCCTCTGTCATGCTTCAATCTGCCTACCTGCTCCAAATCTCAGCTGATGAGGGGCTTGCTCTCAATCAACCACTGAGCCAACCAGATCCTGCCACTCTCAACTGCTTGGCCTATCATTCTGGAGCAGCATTATTTTAAACCATGTCTTTGCTCCTTCACAGTCAGTGCGGTGGCGTCGTGAGATGATCTCGGCAACCCTCCTCCACCCCAGGCACCTCCATTCATCTCACCAGTGCCCAGGTCCAACTCAGGATGGTGGCTTTTTCACCTCAGCAGCAACTGAGATCGCATCAGGGTCCCAGCAGCAGAAGTCTACAACTCATCCTTTATCTTCACCACCACCACCAGTGTCTAGACTCCATGGGGGGTATCCTATCTCTCATTCGCCCTCAGTACCCCTGAAGTACACCAAGACAGCACGATGGAGTCTAAGCGCCAAAAGAGATTCGAACAGAGACTTTGCACATTTTCATTCATATCTAACTGTATAATAAATACTCGTTCATTCAATTTTTGGTCTCTCCTGATTGAAATGTGGTCGGTGTGTAAACGACCTTAGTGTTGGTTTCTACTGCAACATCCAGGTAAAGTGATTATATGGAATAAACACCATAAAAGCATGGGTCCATGCTGACTTGTATCAAAAGTTCAGGCTTCTGGTAGTGGTGTAATGGTGTGGGGGATTTTTCTTGGTACATTTAGAGCTGCTAAGTTTCAGTCTACACACCACAGCCAACCTGAGCCTGACTATTTACACTCCTTCATGACCACAGTGTACCACACATCATGTCACAGAGCTCAAATCATCTCTTATTGGTTTCTTGAACCCGACAATGGGTTCACTACAGCAAGTGTGTGATGCTATCATGTCAGCTAGGACCAGAAAATGCTGAAATGCTCCCAGCACCTTGTTGAACCAACACCATGAAGAATTAATAGAGCTCTGCAGGCAAATTGGGTCCAATTCAGCACGAGAAAGGTTCACAAATACAACAACCAGTGAGTGTAACTGAAATGCAGTCCAACAGCGTAGCTCTTTTTTTTCTTATTTAAAAGTCTTTATTTGGGGTGCTGGTTTGGCCGAGTGGTTAGCAACCAGGCACCCCGTGTACTTGCTTCTGCCGGTCCAGGTTCGTATTCCGCCTGTGACCAGTTTGCAGAGTGTCTTCCCCTACTCTCTCACCCCCTTTCACAAGCCTATCTGCTGTCTCTCTCCTATCAATAAAGGCACAAAATGCCCAAAATATACATTAAAAAAAGTCTTTATTTGAAAAGAACACTTCCAACATTCAATTCAGATGCAAGTGTTGTTTGACTTGTTTTTGTTTGCTTAAAAACAAAAATCAGAAACCCAACACTGGAGCAGCAGGTTGAGTGAGGATAAACATATTAAAGGCTACATAAAGTGTAGAAGCATGATCATACACTATCAGATGCCATCATCAATCCAATATTGTTCATCCCTACTGGGGAACTCAGCTGTGTCCCTTCAAAGTCTGCATACAGTTTTAAAATAACTGTCCCGACTTCAGTTTTCACACCGTAACAAGTTTAGGAGACTGGTTACGATTCAGAGGCATTCCATGTTCAGCACTTTCATTTGAGTTCATCGATCCTTGCTTCGGTACAAACAACTGTACGTTTGCCCAACAGAGGCGGTCTCGGCTTGCTTCCATTTGACCCCTGGAGCTGTTCAATGACAGTAAACACACTGCAACTGGCACATGCAGGGTGATGAGTTAACTCATCACACTGCTGCAGTAGTGCTTGCAGCAGCAGTTGTAATAAATTGCGTAATGGCAACTAAATGACTTCCTGATAATAGTAATTTTGATCCCACTAAGTCACTTTCTGAACACAGGCACAGCACACCATACAATAAAAACATGATACCATTACTCACTGCCTCTACAGCAGATCACTACAGGATTCAACATCAGCTGATTCAAAAACGTGGTTAGTTCTCAACATGAAACTAATGAAAGTAATAACAAATAAAAAATGTGCTAAAAATCAACTAATAAAAAATCAAACTTTGCTGTTGCATTAAAAATTATTTTAAAAACCAAAAAAATGAAACTGGCCTGTAAAAAAATCATCGTTAATGCTTTGTTGCACCATCTTTTAAGGCAATCAAAGCATTACGGTGGTTTCTGTAACTCTCAATCAGACTTCTGCACCTGTCGTCAGGTATTTTGGCCATTCTTCTTCTTCTTCTACTTCTTTTGATTTCTGGCAGACTAGATGCAGCTACGGCGTAATGCTGCCCCCCACAGGACTTTAGCGTGGATCAGTCCGCACATATGTTTTCAACTTTTACTTCTACGCCTGTCTTTAAACAAATTGGGGAGGAGGGGGAAGTGACGTATGCTGTAAACAGTAAATTTGTATTTATTTAGTGTGGAATTTTCCTACCATACACCTCAAAGTTACATAGTGCCAGTGAAGGTGATACAGACCCCCACAGACCATAACAGAGGTGTCATTCAATTTGTTGGAAGGTGATGTACCATCTCAGTGACTCTAGAAATATACTGAGGTGGAAAAACAACACAGGATTGGTTACAATATCTGATTTTAGTGAGTATTAATAAAAAGAATCAAAGGTTTTCCTCTGTCAGCGGAAGCTCAGTACCTCATCTGAACCTTTAAAAGTTTGTGCATTCATTAAGCTGTGCAGGGAACTTTTATGGCAAAGACAATCACCAGAGAAATTTGACAATAGCCTTGTGTGAAGTCGAGCCAGTTAGCGAGTCCCTGTTTCCCCTGGCCTTGGAGCCTGTGGTTGGCCTCGTCTACTGTACCTGAAAAGACTCCCACTGGGACATTTCTCTAATTATCTGTGCTCTAGTGCTCCGCGTTTCCCCTCCGCAGCTTCTACATCTCACCTCTCCTCTCTCTCTCATCTCTCTACCTCTCTTAGCCTCTTTGATTCACTCTGGGTGTTTTCATATACATCAGCTCCCTTTCTACCACCATGTTTCCCACTCTCTTACCTTTCAAGAAGTGAATGACTTTCCCCCACTTCCCTGAATCAAATGGATGGAGCTTCTCAAGGCCCATGAAGGTGATGTTGTAGTCGGGGTGGTACACAATGGGCAGGCATGTTTTAGGGATGCTGCTGTACAGTTCAGTGTGGTGAGGGCTGAAGGAAGGAAATCATAAAAAAGTGTTCAATCCAAAACTGATGCAAATATTTACATGGGATGATTTCCCCAGTGGCTTAGATTGTACTCTTCAAACTGTTGTTCTGTTTGCTCACCTCTTCTTCCCTTCATTATCTTCTTTGTGAGACATCTTTTTCAGGCATTGCTATTTTCATCTGAGGACAAAAAAGATGCAGAAAAATCAATCAACAATTCCAGTAATCAACTTAAAACTGCTGTAAACATTTGCACCTCCTCTGAGAATTAAGGATTTTTGCCCGAAATGATTAAATCCTTTCATCAATGTACATATATTAACGTTGAATTTAACCTGTTTCACTGCAGATACAAAGAAAGAGGCTGCCACAGAAATTCTGCTGCATCATCTTGAAGACAGGACATTTTACTATCAATTCCAGGAGTGGCAAATAAGACCTCTATGTGCACCTGGAAGCCAAAATGAAGCCTTTGAGGTGCCAACAAGGGCATTCTAAAAACACAGTTTAACATTTTAAGGTTATATTTTATAGGGATGCAAAATATTGGATTTTTGGTGACATCCGATATGCCTATACTTTTAAATTCTTTATTAACAATACCGATATTTCTTGTCAAGCGTACAAGCTCTGTACTTCACAAAAAATGTTTTTTTTTCAGTGTTACAGTACATTTTTTTTGCAAGGAATAGATGTACAAGAAAAAAAAGCATTTCACTGTTGCAAAATTAAACCCCTGATTTTTCATTGTACCCATGCAGTGATGAGAAGGAGCATCAATATTGTACATATGGCTGATACGTGTGGCCGTTATCAGCTGTAAATATCTGCATAAATTGTCAATATCAGCCAGTACAGGTACTCAACTTTTTAAGCCAATAGCAAACAGATATCCTACATCCCCAATATTTTATTTCTACAAATAAATCATAAATCAATCAATACAAAAAAGATGTAATGTCAGTTTATTTTCACAACCATCTGTTTTCCTTTAAATGTTGACCTGCATTGGGTCAAAGTTTATGAGGATTTGCTGACTTTGTGCCGACTTGAGCCCCAACTCTGTCACTAATAAAAAAAACAATCAGATGTGACTCTTGGACATAAAAAGGTATCTTCAACAGAATCATAAAAATTAAAGAAAGTGAACATTGTCAAATGTATCCTATTAAATGAACATTTAAACAATTATATTAAGGAAACTATGCAAACTGGAATGACTCAGAAACATTAAATCAAACAACTGGCCTTTCATAATACTCTTCATCATTTGAGTTGCTGCCAGGTGCAAAAAGTTTGCTGTCCCCTGAACTAACTGATTTATGCAATTATTATTAATCAATTTAATTATTCCTTTTTCGGTGAATCCTCAAGAAGCAGGAGCTTTTCAACCAGAGATGTATCATGATGGGCTTGGAGGCTCAACATCTAAGACTGCAAACCTCACGCTGACCAGGACCTTATTTCACGAAGTTTTTTTTCTTCTTTTTTTTCTGACAGTGTGGATGTGATACACTTTAAATTTCAAACAGGATGATCTTTTTCTGTGAAAATTGCTATTTTTTTTCTTGTTTTCACCTCAGTTAATCACTAAAAGCCTGTTGTATCATATTTGACACTTACTTTAAATAACCATTTGCAATAAATATGACCAAAAAATACTATAAAAAATCTAAATATAAGCATGTACATGATAGAAAATGTCCTCAAGTGGATTAGCATTGCCAAAAACACCCAATGTATCAAATGAGATACAAAAATCTTACATTTTATAGATTTTTTTTTACTTTTTTTATACAGTAAAAAGTCAAATAAGCAATTCAGTTCCACAAAATTATAATTTTCTCGCTATAAATAGTGTTTTCAGGCTTTAAAGGGAGAAATAAAATATATCAAGTATCATTTCGAGGATGTTTGTGTGGTAGGATGTTTGACGGATGAAGTGAAGGATTTCTTATTTGGCATATTTATGCCTCCTCTGTCCTCATTTCACTTCTTTTCCTCTGTTTTTCCATTTCATCGCAGGGAACAGCTGAGATGTAAGAAAACTACGAGAGTGAAGGATAAAGGATGGATAAAGTAATGTAATGAGAAACACCAGAGGTCCAGATCGAAAGGCGCATGTGAGAAAAACCTGTTTGCCGTGAGGGCTGAAGGCTGCTCTGACGCATGCGCACTGACATGTACACATATCCAAAGACGCAACTGCAGACGGGGCTGTGTTCACGGAACCATAGTGTCCTCATAACCTGTATTAACAAACTCTAAATGTATTACTCAGGCTAATTTGACGCTGTTTCCAAAAAATCCTCCTCACTCTGCTGAATCATCCTGGGTCAGGTTCACATGACAGGAGCTAGCAAACAGCCGATGAGACTCACCTGCTGCTGAGAGGAAAATAACGCTGCTCTCTCTCTCTGAACTGCGGCTGCTGGAGAGGAATTTTGACTAAAAAGATATCACTGAACTTTCTCTTAGAGTTATTCACTAATGCTGTTTGTCATTACAAAGCCTGTAAATACATAACATCGGCAATAAGGCAGTTTCTGTGCCCTGCCTCTTCCTGCCTCACTCCGACGTAAAACCTGCGTAAGCGTCGAGTGATGCGTTCAGGGCGCACGCGGACATTTAAAGCAGCAGAGACTTTCTCTGCACTTTCACTTTCTCTTTAGTTTGGCTGTTTGGGATCTTCACATTTATTTGACAAAGCCGGACTTACACTTAACAGTTAAACTGCTGTGTCTGTAAAGAGTATGTGATGGTGTCAGTGTGTAGGTGAAATGTTTGGAACTGAAAGGACTAATACTCTTCTAATACTATATAATACTAATATAATACTAATACTCTTCCAGCTGTTTTAAGAAAACTTGTGTACACATTTATTCACAGATTTGGTGCCTCAGAGAATCAAATGATCTCTGGCTAACTTCAGATACAGTTTTTTTAGACATCAGTCACCTTTTAGAGGCAGTTGTGCATTTGCACACTGAATAACTGAGGGTTTCATAAAATTATATTTATCATTAAACTTATTGAAAGAACATTGTGATGTTTTACTGTGCTCTTGTGGGTTAGACAGTGTTTTTTTTTTTTTCTTATTTACGTGTGTTGTTTTGTATTAATCAGGACTATGAGTCTTTAATAAAGTTTGCTTTACTGGTTGACTGATTTATTGATTGTAACGCTTTCCTGCAAAATAAGGTGATGGTAATGTTTGACCACTTCTTTGAATTTTGAATTTGAATTTATTTATTTGATAGGGGCGATGCAGTTTAACATAGTTCCATCTCTGAGCATGGCTCTGATGGGCTGCACAGAGAGTTTACAGAAAATGAAATTCCAATTCTTGCCCTTTTGAGATGTAGTCTACGTATATAAGCAGAAACTCAAGTCTCTGATATATATTTTGTGTTGTATTACTAAAAATACAACTAAAGGGAACAAAGTAAGACAAAGGCTTACTTAATACTGCAAAAAGATGGAAATCTAGGTCTATTCAGTTGCAAAATGATAGGAGCAATAAATAATTTTAATAACTTTATTTGTTTTGCACTTTAAAATCAAAGATTCACTTTGACAAACAGAAAGAAACATTTATAGACTGTACACATAGACTGCATAGATAGATAGATAGAATGCTCATTTGACTTGTACATAACTAAAAAGTTGATCGAGGTGACTTAAACTTGAGCACAATGCTTTTGTACTCTGCATTGCTGAATGCTTAAAGAAATTAACATGAAATGTCACACAAAGGTCCGCTTTGTCTGAAAAAAAATGTGTTTTGAAGGTAAAAATGAAAAGGTTTATGCCCCAGTCACACATTCCCGTTTCTCACAGCGATTGTGCATGACTGTACATGATTGGCAAGGCTGGTGTGATCGCCATGTTACGGGATGAAGTGACTGTCTCACCCCTGGACACACCCCGTAAATACACCGTCAGTAGTGCTTCTACAGCGCTTCGGGGGCGTTTGTCCTGCTCAAGTTAGGTTAATACAACGATATGACAAGGATCCATTAATTTCCATCCCGCTAACATGACGTCATCCCCGCTAGAGCTCAGTTCGCATCACGTAAGACCCGACTGAGCCCCCTCGCTTGCGCCGTCTTGAATGGGACACAGTTGGGGCACAAACGGATACATCCTTGTCAATCGTCCCCAGAAAGCTTTCAGGATTTAGCCAGGATCGGGCCGATTGCCATGCTAATCCACGACAATACAACGCTGATCCAGACCAAGTAGCGCATGAACCACGACCAAAGCATGTTTCATCAGGATTATGACAATCATGCACAATCGCCATGAGAAACGGGAATGTGTGACTGGGGCTTAAGGTCACAGAGCCTCTTTTTTATTTCTTGCTCTCAGTATGATAGTTTACATGCCATAGATCCATTTGTAAATAATTAATTTCTTGACTCATAGATTACATATCGGATGTCGGGGTCAATGTAAAGCATGTTTGTGGTCTTTTGCCTGAATACATTTTCATCAAGCTTTGAAAAAAAGTCTACTTGGATGAGAGGAGTAATCAGAGGTCACAGGTCATAAGACAAGGTCACGGTTATCAGTCCAATGGAGATAGAAGACGAGGGCTGTTACTCATTAAACATTTTTTGTTCATCCTTGCCTCTTCTCTCCTCAACCAACCTGGAGATCGTTTTCCTGTGCCATGATGAAGGATATTTCATTACCCAAAAATGCCCCTGTAGGAGGTGCGGATGAGGAGAGAGGGAGCAGAGTGAGGATACACCAATATTTCCCTCGAGGAAGTCCTTCAACCAAAATGCAATGCAACTGGTTTGAAGGAGCAGCGTTAGAGGAAATACTACACCTTTACTCTGATCATAACTTGTTTTCTTTCTTACAGTGTTGTTCTGATACACTTTTGACTTCATACAGGAGGATTTACTTCTGAACAAACTGCTGTTTTTTGTGATGCCACATTATTGTGGCATACTGTTTGCTCATTTTTAGATATCAGAGGGAATTTATGTGACGAAGTGTCTGACAGTCAATCAGTTTAGCAGCTCATTATCATCACCTGATGCAGCTCAGACAGGTGTAGTGAATATTTTCTGGATATTACTGGATATTAATTAAATTAATTAATATTCATTTAATAACCAGGTTTGCTCTCGTTAATTAAAGGGGGCACCATCCTTTTTATACAAAAAAGGCAAAATTAACTTAATTAGCTGATTTACTAATTTATTTCATTAAAATTAGATAAATCAATTAAGTCAAACTTATCAGTTTAATCAATCTCAAATCTAAAGACAGAACTCTCATGCAGTGATGTCAATCTTCCAAATAGAATACCAACAGACAGAACTTTAAATATATAAGGGTGATTTATTAAAATGAATATATAAGACAAAATAAAATAAACACTTAAGAAGGAACAAATGTCAGAGATGTACTAAATCAATGATGCTATCGATCAGGAAAGAAGATATGAACCCTCAAGGAACATTTAAGCATATGGAGTGGTTATAGTGGATTAATTTCGAATTAACCTACTTGTAAAAGGTCAAATCAAGGGAAATTATTAGAGAATTGAACCAAGACACGCTCAAGCCCATCTGAAAGAAGATAGAACTGCCTCTTCGAATCGGGCCTCATCTGGTCCTGGAGCTACTGGAGAGAAGAACTGTTCTGGTTCTGTTGTCGCCCAGAGGGCTGGAGTCCACACTCTATCCAGTGCGATGGATCCAAAGAGGTTGTCCGATGTGGTCCCAGGTTTCCCGGGAGAGAAGTCTTAGATTTGACTGGCAGATTCTGTCAAGGTGAAGCTGGAGCTTGGGCATTGGTGTCTCGATTGCATAAAAAGTGGATTTGTAACTAATTCCAAAAATCAAGAATTCATTGGCCAAACAAATTCTATTCTGAAATTAATAACGAAAGTCCATTTACTATGAAGCAAATCTTTGAAGTCTTACTGGCTTATAAAGAAAGAATCGCGGGCATGTCACAAAACTTAGACAAAAGAGTCTAGGAAAAATATGTGAGCCAAAAATCAAAAGTGGTGACGAAGACGAGGAGGAAGAAGGAGACGGACAAGAGAAGAGGGGAGCAGAGAGAGAAGAGCAGAGAGGAAGAGAGCGAGAAGACCGCATGTTTCTCTGTTTTGTCTCCTGATGAGGATCTCAGAGGAGGAGGGCCTTTGGATGAGTTAACAACACTTTATCAACTAATATTTGGCCAATATTAAGTTGTATTTTGATTAAACATCCAATATAAGCACTCCAACTGGATAGGAAATCTCATGGTGATCAATTTGATACCAAATACTATATATCTGAAGTATAAGAAAGAATTAAACAATTCAAATCCTATTAAACAGTCAATTAAACACAATAGAGGTGGTTAACTTAAGATATATCAGTCAACATGCCCTTAAGATGGTTTGCAACCAAAACTTAAGGTGTAGAAATCCTATTATAAGCATTCTTCAATGAAACAGAGTGATAACCTAACTTTCTCCTAACTTGGGGATCTTTGGGGCTAAAAACACACAAGTCACATCATTAGAAAGCATTTTTCATGACAGGACAAAATATTACATTGTTACACATATCCATTATTTCATTTAAACAGTTTGAAAGTTTTGTGGTTTTCTGTGCTAGACAGAGACCACATCTGGAGTGGATGAGGGGTCCAAGATGTCCAGGGAGGTCCAAGGTCAACTTAAGTGTCACCAAGAATTGTTTATGACGTTGTGAACGGACTCTTTTCGAACATGCTATTTGGTCTCAGCCAATCGCTGTTTAGGAAGAAGAGTAAACATCCACACCGATGTCTGTTTGGGGTAGTTCGGAGGGGGCGAAACAGATTTAATGGCAACACATGTTTTAGGTGATTTACAGTCATGAAGCACAGAGTCAGAGAGGAATGTTCTTGGTCCTTTTAGAGTTTCCTTAAAGTTGATCAGTTTGATATCGCTACATATCCCCCCTTCGTCACGTTGTCTTGATCCAAAGGTCAACGGGACGACCAGGCAAGATGATCAAACAGGAGTTCTTAGACAGGCTTGGTGTCTGGTTCTTAGGGAAGGGCCAAGAACTAATTACCTTAAAGAGGTTATGTCTAGTAACAATTAAGTGTGTAATAAAATTACAAATCTAACAATGTTACTTATTGCTTAACTGTAATCTATTATAAATTCTACCCAAGTTCAAGTTCTGTTGGTACTTAATTCAGAATTTAAAGTACAACTTAAAGATTTCTTGAATGTTACAAGAATAGATAGCTTTTAACATATAATCACCAGATAAGGTTGATTGGGTGCTGTAAAATTGAGAGTTTTAGGATTCACTTACAGCGTGTGTACTTGTCAAAAGCCTTTTGGGTTCCAATTTGGTTTAGATTACTTTAACCTTAAATTAACAAACCAGGGTGGTTTGTGAGTGGGAGCATGGTCAGTTCGCTGAGGATAAAGATATTTTGAGTCCCAGGCTGACTTTTCAGCAGGGATTTGGTCAGGTTTTAAGAGGTGGTCTTTTAAGACACCTTTCAATCCAAAGAGTAGAGGTTTCATTTTCAGAGCCAATAAGGAATCTTTGGCAAACAAGGTTTGGTTCTTACTGATAACATTGCTATGTTTGTTATGTTCTTCTGCCTTTTGGAGAACATAAGTTGGAATGACACTCTGGCCCACCTGAGTCATAGAGTCAGACTCGATTTTAGGTGTGGGTTCAGGTGACTTAGGTTTTTCAGGAGTCTGATTTACATCCCCTAAATCGAATGTTATCTGATTGTCACAGGTAGGTTCCTGTGTCAGAGTGAAACACTGGGCTGTGTTGATTTGGGAGAATGACACAGGCAGAGGCTTTGGAACCTGTGACCATATCCTCAGTCGTTTGAAATCGATTACTGGATCAAACCTGTTGAGCAGGTCTTTGCCAACAAGAAAGGGAATTGAATCCAGAGGTGAAATGTACACGGGGTGTACAAGGTGCATGGGACCAATAGTTAGGTCTAGCATCATCATTTTTGTAAAGGTAGTGCTTCCCAAGGTATATGGTTGCACATCAAGATCACATGGGAGCAATTTCAAGTCCCTGTTGGATTTCTTTACGTGTGCACGTAACCTGTTAAAGAGAGCTGCGGACATAAGGGTGATGTCTGCTGTGGTGTCAAGAAGGGCTTCTTGGTCAAGTTCATGTTCAAGAGTGATATTCAAGTAGAACTTTTGTGCAGTGCCTTTCTCAGTGAGGTTACCAAGAAACTGGCAAAAAGGTGGCACAACTTTGACGATTGCTGGATCATCAAAAGATGGATCACTAGTTGAGTCACTTTGCGAGACATGGAGTTCACTAGCCAGGTCTGGCATGGTTAGAGTCTCAGGTTCAGGTACTGACTTAAAGGGGTCGATTTCCTCTTTGTCATCCTGTACAAGGGAATCTTGATGAAAAGGTAGGTCTGAATCAGTGGTGGAAATTGGAAGAAGATCCACCTTCTTGTCTCTTTGTCGACGTAGTTTTTGGATTAACTCGTTAAGAGTATCAAGTTCTTCATCACTCAGTCTTGACTCTATTGAGTCCTTTTCAGAGTGATGGCTCTTCTCTGAAGAGTCTGGATTTTCAGAGCTTTTCATCTCCTGAGTGGAGGATGATGTACAGAGTGAGTTTGTGGACCGTTGCCTCTGACAGTGAGGGTCATAACGGTCAGGCCCTTCATGTTTCACACCCCCCTTGTAGGGTTGGTGTTTTCTTGGGGCAGTCCCAAAACGTTGGGGTTTTGGAGGAAAACGTTTGGGGTCAAATTTGGATGGTTGTCGACCCTTGTTTAACCATGGCATTTGACGATGAGTGGAGGTGTGGCCAGAACGTTTAGGCCAGCAGGGTTTAAAATCCTTGAGTCTTCCAGTTGGGGTCTCATTGGCATGTGAGAGGTTGCCATGAGAGACGCCTTTAAGTTCCATGGGCAGGAACTTTGCTTCCAGAGCCAATACGGACGATGGCTCTGCTTTCTTAGCAGTGATTTGCCTTTGCTTTGCAAAACCCTTTACAGCTAACTCGCGAAGTTGGCGACTCGTCAGAGTTTGAGGGCATGCTGCAACTCCAAGATGGTGGCTGACTGTGGGATGGAGGTTTTGAACAAACAGAGTTTTGAAATGTTGGTCCTCCTCCATTCCTGGTTCGTTCTTGGAACCAAAGTAAGCCTGACGTAGGCGAGTGTAGTATTGGTTTGGAGATTCAGATCTCCCCTGTTTGACAGTTAGAGCGGCTGACAAGCCAGCTGGTGTCAATGGGTCTGTAAACTCGCAGATCAGAGCTTGACATAACGCACCATAATCATTTCTGATTTGGAGTGGCTGACGTTCGATGAAGCTGCTTACCTCTCGATTTGAGGTTGCTTTAATGAGATAGATCTTGTCGTCGGTTGTAGCACCTGGAAATCTTCTGAGATAAAAGTCGATATCCTTCAAGTAGATTTCTACGTCATGAGTGCCTTGATGACCAGGCTCGAAGCGTGCTATGTTTCTAGCAATTTTGTCGAGGTCCCTGTCAGAGGGGCAAAGCAAGAGAGGATCATTAGAGAACGAATATGATCTCTGAAATGGTGGCGATGTGCCAGGGTCAAGAAATGTTCGATCGCGATGTTGCGATGGATAGTCAAGTGTAGTCGGAGATGTGGACGAAAAGGCCCGTTCCAAAGGACGAGTGTCCCTTCTTTCTCTGAAGAAGCTTGGATCAAATTGTTCCCTCTGGTCTCGACCAAGTTGGAGGGAGTATTGTAGCTTCATTTGGGCATTAGCCAGCTTTTCTTCTGTTTCTTGTTGTTGATCTTGACAGAGGCTCAGCTGTCTCTGAGCTTCTCTGAGCTGATATTGCAGCATCGAAGTATGCCTTTCTTCAGCTTGGAGAGCTGTAGCGTGAACTTTGACCTGTGTTTTTAAGAGATTTAACTCCCCAGCTGTATGTTCAAGAAGGGATTCTGCCCTTTCCAGCTTATGGGTAGTTTTCTCAAGCTGTAAGGTTGTTTCCAACAGCTCGTTTTCCTTTTTCTCAAGGTCTTCATCAAGTTTCTCACCCTTTTCTTTGAGAAAAAGTTTCTCCTTGATGTCCATAGATGCAGGCAGTTGTGCTGTTTTCAATACAGCAATTTGTGTTTCTGCCTTGTCAAGAGATTGCTGAGTCTCATCCAGTGCTCTTTTCAGCGCAACGTTTTCTTCTCTTTGCGCCTTTAGTTTATCTGTGGTGTGTACAAGCAAATTTTCTTTTTGCTTTAACTGTGATGTCATCATAGAGAACATGCGTCTCAGGATGTGAGCGGGCTCCTTGTCTTGAAAAGACGAAAGTGAAGCCTTCACTAGAAATTCAGCCATAATGTCTTCCAGATTAGTGGGGTTTGTCTTTTGAGCTGTAGACACATAATCTGGAATCAGCTGATTGGTTATTTCTGCGAATATTGTGCCATTGTCCTCCAATGGGTTTCCATGGATGGACTCTCTGGTGTCTGTCATGGTTGGTTTGGTTTGAAAACAAAAGGGATTAAGATTGTGTGTGTAAGATGTTTGGTTCAATAGTTTAATTCTTTATAGGTTCAATGATTACTCAAAGTGTCAATTAAAGTTGTTGGAAATCAATAGCATTTCTATGATCTAAACTTTGACTAGCAAAATGTCTCAGAGGACAGGGATTAAGCATGGGTAAATGTTGAATAAATCAACATGACTGCTGAAATTAATTGAAAATAAAACTCTAACTTAGTAGGCATAGCCACAAGTATGATGAATTTGTCTGAAAATACTAAGGTATATTAAACTGGAGTGGCATCTGAGGATGAGTAAACTCCAGAGTTAAATCTTAGTAAAAGGGAAGAAATTATTCAAAATAGGATCAAATCTGAGATTGTGGATTAAGATTAAGGTTTTGTAAAAGAGAAGGCGATCTATAGTTTTAAGGTATAAAACCTGTACAGAAGATCGATCACGGAATCGAGTGATGATCAATTTTAAAGTTGTCAATGACAAGATGTGATCAAATTAAAAGAATAATTTAGGACCATTAAGAAAGCTGAAAAGCAATCAATTGTAATTAGAACATAAAGAAAATCCAAATGTAAGTTTGAATTAAAGCTTGATTAATTGTTCTGCAGTAAGATACAAGAACAAGATCAACTTGTAGAGTTAGAGTATCATTAAAGAATTAAAACAAAGAGGAACCAAAATCTTAAATGAAGATCTGGATTTGTTCTGATCTTAAATCAAAATCACACTAATGTAGAAGAGGGAATAACTGTATAACAGTCAATTAATCTCTGAAGGAAGCTTTGAAGCTTTACAGAAAACAAAAGGGAGAAAATCCTTGTAATTAATTTGGTAACTCTGTCAAAGTGCACAAATGTTAACCTAAGCTAAAATAATTGTTGAAGCAGTATTAAATTAAATAAAGTCAATAAAGCATTGGAAGAAATTTAAATGGTACTGTTACCAGTGTAAATCGTATCAATGTTTACAGGCTGTAAGCTAAGCTTAAACAGTGGATTAAACCAAATTAAAGTCTATTAAACTTTAAATAAAGTCTTAATGTCATTAAAAGAACTGTGTTAATCACACTGATTGTTTTCAATGCTTACAGAAGAAAGACAATTTATGCTTCAATTTAAGTAATCGAAGAAGAGTGACTTTATGTGTCAATTAATTACTGCATAGAAGTTAGAATGATTAAATTCTAAACTTTGGTTTAAGTATGAAAGTTACAGGCAATTAAGTCTGCATGTTACACAATGTCGACTATGTCAACTTTTCAAAAACAATGTGCAGAGAAATAAGAATTATGTGTGCGTGTTATCAAAACCAACCAAGCAGGACAGTGTTATAGGGAGGACTTGTGTAACAAAGCCTCACCAGAGGGCAAATGCAAAGAAACAAGAGTTGGTTGTCTGGCAACCAAAGCAGCAATGCAGTCCGTCTCACCACTAGACGGCGATAACAAGTAAAAAGTTCTCAGTTAGCCACAGGAAGAAGCTGGTTGTCTAGCAACCAGTCTGGTTATGCTATGTGTAGCACAATAGCATGCTAACAGCTAATAGAAATAGCTCAAAGGCTAACAGCTAGCCACTGGGAGTGACTGGTCACTTAAGATGCAGGATGTGGAGTTTGACTCCACCTCCCTGAAGGACGCCGCTTGTCGAACACACACGACTCATTCACTTTTCAGACCTCTGAGGGCCAACAGCAGGCTGTGCGTGCAGCCTGACACACAGTGATGAACAAGACAAACTCTCAGGGGCCCAAGTCCCAAAGCAGCGGCCTCAGCCGACCACAAACACAGCGGTTTGTGGAAAAACACAAATCAACAAGCGCAGTGTTTCACAGCGGTCCAAGTGGACACTTTAGAGCTCACCAACACTTTAAATGTTGTGCGGCTACGAACGATTAATGAGTTAAACTCACATTAATCCTCCCGCTAAGAGCGGTCTCTCGTATCAGGTAGCTAATCTGAGACGGAGAGATGAGGGGTTAATTATTTCTTTAATAGAAACCAGAGTCTCGTGGTAACTATTTTATCACTGATATCGGCGTATCAGCTTTAGGCCTTTAAACACTGTAAGGACTCGTTCACGTGGTGCACGTTCAGCACGCCGAGTCACAGAATGCAGCCAGGATGGCTTTACACTTCTTTAAGTGATTAAACTCGAGTATAAAACAAACAAACACGGCTCACCACAACACAAAGCACAGTGCAATTTTGCAGAATAAAGAAAAACATTTAAACAAAGCCCAACACGTTTCAGCAAGCACAGCAGCAAGATTAAAAGCAGGGATTGCTTTATCTCTACTCAAAGAGATGAGATTTTTGTCTTAAATATTAATTTATGTTGAGAATGTTTTCTATCAGTTGCACCCAAATAATATGTCTGGTATTGTTTTGGAAGTTTCTATTTGCAGGGCCTCACACGGGGCACCATTATATACTGTAGTGAATATTTTCTGGATATTACTGGATATTAATTAAAGTAATTAATATTCATTTAATAACCAGGTTTGCTCTCGTTAATTAAAGGGGGCACCATCCTTTTTATACAAAAAAGGCAAAATTAACTTAATTAGCTGATTTATTAATTTATTTCATTTAAATTAGATAAATCAATTAAGTCAAACTTATCAGTTTAATCAATTAAGTCAAACTTCAGTTGTTTAATCAATCTCAAATCTAAAGACAGAACTCTCATGCAGTGATGTCAATCTTCCAAATAGAATACCAACAGACAGAACTTTAAATATATAAGGGTGATTTATTAAAATGAATATATAAGACAAAATAAAATAAACACTTAAGAAGGAACAAATGTCAGAGATGTACTAAATCAATGATGCTATCAATCAGGAAAGAAGATATGAACCCTCAAGGAACATTTAAGCATATGGAGTGGTTATAGTGGATTAATTTCCGAATTAACCTACTTGTAAAAGGTCAAATCAAGGGAAATTATTAGAGAATTGAACCAAGACACTCAAGCCCATCTGAAAGAAGATAGAACTGCCTCT
Source organism: Scarus forsteni (assembly GCA_036419115.1). Lineage (NCBI taxonomy): Eukaryota > Metazoa > Chordata > Actinopteri > Labriformes > Labridae > Scarus > Scarus forsteni. Next base: position 5,130,438 of record JAZDUH010000152.1, read on the forward strand.
TACGAATCGGGCCTCATCTGGTCCTGGAGCTACTGGAGAGAAGAACTGTTCTGGTTCTGGTTGTCGTCCAGAGGGCTAGAGTCCACACTCTATCCAGTGCGATGGATCCAAAGAGGTTGTCCGATGTGGTCCCAGGTTTCCCGGGAGAGAAGTCTTAGATTGGACTGGCAGATTCTGTCAAGATGAAGCTGGAGCTTGGGCGTTGGTGTCTCGATTGTATAAAAAGTGGATTTGTAACTAATTCCAAAAATCAAGAATTCATTGGCCAAACAAATTCTATTCTGAAATTAATAACGAAAGTCCATTTACTATGAAGCAAATCTTTGAAGTCTTACTGGCTTATAAAGAAAGAATCGGCGGGCATGTCACAAAACTTAGACAAAAGAGTCTAGGAAAAATATGTGAGCCAAAAATCAAAAGTGGTGACGAAGACGAGGAGGAAGAAGGAGACGGACAAGAGAAGAGGGGAGCAGAGAGGAAGAGCAGAGAGGAAGAGAGCGAGAAGACCGCATGTTTCTCTGTTTTGTCTCCTGATGAGGATCTCAGAGGAGGAGGGCCTTTGGATGAGTTAACAACACTTTATCAACTAATATTTGGCCAATATTAAGTTGTATTTTGATTAAACATCCAATATAAGCACTCCAACTGGATAGGAAATCTCATGGTGATCAATTTGATACCAAATACTATATATCTGAAGTATAAGAAAGAATTAAACAATTCAAATCCTATTAAACAGTCAATTAAACACAATAGAGGTGGTTAACTTAAGATATATCAGTCAACATGCCCTTAAGATGGTTTGCAACCAAAACTTAAGGTGTAGAAATCCTATTATAAGCATTCTTCAATGAAACAGAGTGATAACCTAACTTTCTCCTAACTTGGGGATCTTTAGGGCTAAAAACACACAAGTCACATCATTAGAAAGCATTTTTCATGACAGGACAAAATATTACATTGTTACACATATCCATTATTTCATTTAAACAGTTTGAAAGTTTTGTGGTTTTCTGTGCTAGACAGAGACCACATCTGGAGTGGATGAGGGGTCCAAGATGTCCAGGGAGGTCCAAGGTCAACTTAAGTGTCACCAAGAATTGTTTATGACGTTGTGAACGGACTCTTTTCGAACATGCTATTTGGTCTCAGCCAATCGCTGTTTAGGAAGAAGAGTAAACATCCACACCGATGTCTGTTTGGGGTAGTTCGGAGGGGGCGAAACAGATTTAATGGCAACACATGTTTTAGGTGATTTACAGTCATGAAGCACAGAGTCAGAGAGGAATGTTCTTGGTCCTTTTAGAGTTTCCTTAAAGTTGATCAGTTTGATATCGCTACACAGGTGAAGAGAAGGATTTCTCATTTGGTATTTTGTGTCTCCTCTGGCTTTGTTTTGCTTCCTTGCTTCTCTGTTAGAATTCCTCACTGGGGGGAGCTAAGATGTAAGAAAACAATGTGAGCAAAGGATGTAGAATGGACAAAGTTATGTAATGAAAACACTCAATATTTTGCAAATGCTTTAAGAGATTTTCATCAAACTTGCACAAATGTCCTCACTGACCTGATGATTGAGTAAATGAATTTGGATGGAATAAGGTCAGAGGTCAACTCACTCACCAGTGTCCAGTCACACTCTTGCAGTGTGAACCATGATCATTCATAAAACTGCAATGTGGTAGTTTTCTTCTTATTTATTATACCATGTTTATAATCGTTTGACATTAAGTCAAGATGCTAAATTTGCATTTATGCTAGAATTTCTTTTTCTTTTGTGCAGCCCCAACATGTAGAGAGGATATCATGAAGTAAGTTAAAATTTAGTTTAAATATTTATTTTTACTGAAAGGCACTTCAATATTCTAAATGGGATCAACTGTTTCGGATATTGTGATCACATCTTGAAGTTTCCAATCAGAACCTCCCTCAAAGCTTCTACATCTCTGCCCAAAGAGAGCTGACTGAACCCACCCATCATAGCTCTAACCACTGCAATGCAGCCTGACAGGTGACGTGTTACCTGTAATTCCAGAAAATTGGGCGCCTCTGTAATCCTGTCCATGTGAGGCTGCAGACTGAGATGTCTATAAATAGCTCAATATGTTAATGCCTCCATATGGAAATAGAAGAGGACTGACACTGAAGAGGAGAGAGGCATTACCTCTCCACTGGGCCGGAAAGTGAGAAAAGACTGTCTGAGGAACTTTCTAGTGACCCTCCTCTGATCTGAGACTATTTTTAGCTCAGAGTCTTTCCCTTTACTTTCTGAAGAACAACAGTTCTGTTGTATCTGTCTATGTATTGAATGATTGCAAAGTAATGATCTAATATCAGAATATTCTTTACGTATATGGGATAAAAAAAACCCACCCATTTATACTTTATCTTTGCTGCTTTATCCCTTTCCAGGGCTGCAGGGGGTGAAAGGTGGGGAAAATCATGGAGGGCTGACATGTCGACATAGACAACTAAAGCCACCAATGAGGAGGGAAAAAGGGGAAGTTTCCTAGGGTCTAGACTCAGAGGGGGGGGGGGGGGGGGCACGAATGTAAAAAATGATTCATCCTACATTCAGGCAGTTATAACTAAACTTAATTTGCAATCCAAAAGCTCTCATTTACCATTGAAGTAACAGAAAATATGTTTCCTCAGTAGTGCTTTGGAAAGATGTAGGCAGTTTTAAAACTTAAACCATAAAATTCCCCAAAATGCAGCTGGCATTTTTATCCCTCATGATATTGTAATTTTTTACATTTTAACTGTTGGGCACTCATTGTTGGAGTTTGCATTGGCATTTAAGTTCCAGAAACAAAGTCAAATAGAAGTTAGAGGATAAGAATGCAACAATAAGCTGTTTGAAGCCAGACCAAAGGGATAAATGTTGGCCAGATATAGACATTGGCACCTCTGATCCAGCAAATGAGTTTGAATAGCATATGAAGGTTACATAAAAATAAATATCAGACTTCTTTTGCGTCCATACTGGGTCTGGTCTTTCAGACCAGCCATTTCTTTGCGCAGTCCAGCTGACAATCCTTAACCTCATTGTTTAATTTAACTCCGTCGAGGAGATTATGTTTTCTCAGGGGTCTGTTTATTTGTTAGAAAGATGCATTAAATTTTACCAGAGGTGTGGTTCAGTCCAAAGTGGTGCGGCAAGCACAACATCAATATATGTACAACCAGCAGCAAACTGGTTCAATCAACAAGCTACAAGACCCACTACTAACTAGATCAGTCTATTTGATGATATCGATATCATTAAATAGAAAAGCACTCTGACAGCACAGACCTCCAGCAAGCAGCTCAGTTCCACCCATAAGTTGTGATATCCACCCAAAATTATAGTCCTATATTCATATTATATGCACACTGAGCAATAAAAAATATCAATCTGCAAGAAGTGAGATTATTGTAGATATAAATATCATCCAATAGAGTAATCTAGTTAGTAGTGGGCTTTGTAGCTTGTTGACTGAACCAACTTGCTGCTGCTTGTACAGATATTGGTGATGTGCTTGTCGCACCACTTCCAGTGGGCAATGACGCCAGCCTGTCGGTTGAAGCAAAACCACAGCGCTTCGGTGCGCAGTGCATTTGCTCTACATGAAATTTGGGAGTTAGGTTTTTACACACTCACGCACACAGACTTCTACATTGGTGGACTATTTACATATTTACATTATCAGCATCCTTGTTTCAAGTGATTGAGAGGCACAGCTGGCGGAACAGTGAGCAGAGCTGCTGCGTTTACTTCTGGAACGTTAATGAGCTCACAGTAATCTTACGAGTAGTCCTGAGTTGTGGAGGACAGGGATATCTATTACAGTTTTGGGAGAGACTGCTGTCTTAATTTATCTAAGAAACTAAGGCTCCAGGAACAGCGCTGGGCTTTCTCCATTGGCAAAACGTCCCCCTCTCTGCTATGTCTGTGAGAAGAACTGCATTCACAGGTCAGTTCTGACTGGCTGTTCTGCATGCCCTGGCTTTGCATGTAGGCAGAGCATGTAACCAATCACATGGTGCTATGGGTGGCACAATGCAGGAGACAGAGTAGAGACAGCAGACAGAGAGGCATGGAGAACCCCTCTACTGGCTTTGCAAGGGAAGCCCGGAAATATGGTGACATAGGCTTGAAAAATGTAGATGTCAGTTTGCAAATAAACTAACATTCCGCAAATTTACTGTAAATGGATGGAACTTGCCAGTATTATTTTTAATGTTTTTCTGTGATGTCAATCTCGATCGGATCAGCACCAAACTGCGATGGCTTCTTCCTTGGACCAAACCACACCTTTGGTAAAAATTTCATGTAATTCCATCTTGTAGTTTAAGCACAATCTTGCTAACAGACAAACAAACAGACAGACCTGGGCAAAAACACAACCTCCTTGGCGGAGGTAACTGTGAGATGTAATCATTCAATCTTGATCTGCATGTCAAAACACAACCCAACATTGTCCCAGCATTCACAGTTAATTCCACTACACATTCTAATGTTATTGTTTCAGGCTGCACAAACATGATTTCAGCCTACCAGTGGTAATTTTGTTCTTCTGCCCCACAGGACTGAATGACACTCTGAGGTCTACATCTGACATGAATTAGATGGTCTGCTTGAGGCAATAAACACCTGACCAACACTACTGAGCATCTGTTACCATAGCAACTGTCAAAGTAGATATGACAGCCAAACATTGGGCTCAATATGAGCGAGGACGAATGAAATAGAGATCCTGAAGCACAGAGATTTTATAAAAACATCTCAATGAACCAGATTAACACAAATACAACATCACTTCATAACCTCTCTTCTTCTGCTTTATGGTTTGATGTTTGGAGGACTCCATGTAGACCAAACAATCCCTCCTGGAAGATAAATGGATGAATGAGAAAGCAGCATTTAATAAGTCTTCAGAGATGTATCTCAACATCAATCAGTGTTTTCCATCAGCATGGATAAAGCCAGGAGGGGCAATTATCTCATGTAGGGATTGAGTATTTCCTCAACACTGATTCACAGAATTATTCCTCTGACAAAGATGAATGTTCAAACCTGTTCGCTACACTTCAGGCTTTTTACAACTTTCAACATTACTGAAGGAGAAAGGTATGATTACAAGCTGTAACAGTTTGAATGGACTGAATCATTTTTCTATTAACATCATTGTAAGGATATTTATATATCTTTTGCAGACAAGTGACTAACATGACGTCACTCAGTTCAGTAGACAGCAGAAGTACCAAGTCAATAGACTCTAATGCATTTTAGTCGATAATTACTGTAGAGAATCAGCCACAGATGTCTCAGTCAGTATCATTATTATGGACCGAAGATGTCATTGAGTTGTCAAATGAGTCTGGTTGTCTTACATGGATTCACAAACAGAAAAATGAGCATTGACCAGACTTAGATAGCCACTGAGCAGCAGTCAGTAAAGCGTGTGAATCAGGGAGGCTCAGCTTAGGAAAAACAACCACTGCCCAGAAAGATCATTTGGAAATGTATCCAGTGATTATGATTGCCACTTGTTTCGGATATATGAAGAGATTTGCACGAGCACAGACTAAACGCAGCAAAAAACATCTGCTGATGGAGACTTACTGGATTTGAATGATGAATAGTTGAAACTGGAGGACTTGAGAAGTACAAGTTACCTGTTGATTTACTGTTTGAATGTTGAATTGGTTCTCACCTTCAGTTAAAAGAGGAGCTCAAAAAACTCAACTCGTTCGTGCACATCACATCAAGATGAACTTGTGTGTTAGTGAACCAAACAAAGCCTCTGTTTAGGGGTAGATGAAGATAATATTTGAAGATAATGTGACATAAGGTGGTAAAAACAAGTCATAACAAGCACATAGGAGAGCTGCTGAGAGTTTATCTGAAGACTTAGGGTAGAGACAGGCTAGAAATTCTCACTGACTCTCACTGTTTAAGCGAAGTTAGTTAGTGGTAGGTAAGTCCTGTCAGTCTCTTCCATGTTATTGGATGCACAGTTGAAGAATATCGTCTATCATCTTTGCAGATGTGTTGCAATGTTGGTATTTGTTGTGGAGTGTACTTCTGTTGTGGCTTAATGCTGCCGTGATGTGGCTTTATGCCGCTGTGTTGTAGATTTATGCAGATGTCTTGTGATGTTTGCATTTGCTTTGGTGTTTGTAATTCTTGTGACCTTTGTGCCACACAACCATTAACAAGCTAAAGTTAGCTTATCAGTCATCACAATCCAGACATGACAAAAAGCTGTCCATACTTTTGTTGACTTTTATCCTGTCTGTACCATAAACTAAAGTTTTCTTAACTATGGGGCATTGAAAGGGTACTCATGTTTACCAATCACATCTTGATTTTCTTTGGTTTTCAGGAGAATGTCCATCGTTCTGCAGGGAAGAAAAATTAAAGAGATTTTATTTATGCTTATCTTGAGCTGGAAAGATAAATGTGTCAAGTCTGCATAATGTAATGTATGTATTTATAATATAATTAAACATGTATAATTATAATTATTTACCTATGTATCAATTTTGAACCTTACAAAAATGTCCACTGTGCCGAAGAAATGAATTGATTGGGTTTTGTTGCTTCAAGGTAAAAGCAATTTTTGTGTCAGCTATTGTGAGGACAATATTTGAATGATACAGAAACAAATTTTACAGTTTTTATCCATGTAACAAAACAAAATAGAACAAATGGTCACCTTTGCAAACAACTTTACTGTAATCACGATGTTCCAATCGATGAAAGATACCTGAGACAAGACGGGGGATTTATCAGAGTAGTTTATTACGGCCAGTTCAGTACAAGACTGACAAAGAAACACAAGTCATTTCTTCAGTTATATCAATCAGTCAATCAAACTTTATTTGTACAGCACTTTTCATACAGGACTTTGTAATACAAAGTGCTTTACATGGGAAAAAAAAGATAAAATGAAATAATAAGTGAAATAAAAAGCAGAAAATTGCATAATTGCATAAAATGAAATCATAAGACCCCTGCAACCCCCCCTCCCACAAACCACATTCAATATACACACTCACTTACTCAAACACACACAGACATAAAAAATGAAATTCTGACAGAAAACAAAATTAGAGGACTGAGGAAACGCTATCTTGAATTAAAAATGAGGAAGCACAGGGGCTAAAACTAAAATAAAAGTAAAAAATACTCGAAAAATGCTAGAGGGTAAGATAAGCAAATTTGTAAATACGAAAATAAATAAAATAATATAACAATATAAAATAAAAGTAAAATTATAAATTAATCATAAAGATAAATAATATGGTAAAAATGAGAAAGCGTAACATCAGGTGCATAACAAAATTAGCTAAAATAGGATACTAAAAGGAAAAGCATTTAACAAAGAATAAAATTCCTAATAAAAAATATGAACTGAAAAGCCAGATTAAAAAGGTAGGTCTTGAGTTTACGTTAGGCATGTGTGTAACAAATATGGCAGTAGTAATCTAATACAGCAGAGCCTATACAATTAGCATTGCAATTATGGTTAAATGGGTGAACTCTTATCTTGCAGACAGAAGGCAGTCTGTCCAAGTCTGTGACAGCAAGTCGCCAATATCTTAATTACACAGTTGGGGTTCCTCAGGGATCAATTTTGGGTCCCCTACTTTTTCTCTCTCTGTTAATGATTTACCAACTGTTTGCAAGAGCGTTGAAACTATTGTGTTTGCTGATGATACAGTAATTTTTACACAAGCAAAAAGTGCTGAGGATGCAGCCCTGCGACTGTCAACAGCTCTAAACGAGCTACAGAAATGGTTATTAGATTAATGTCTTTGCCTAAAACGTATCTGGGTGATTCTTCAATTAGGGGAGTTTTTATGTCCCCAGGGTAGATTTTCAAGAAAAAAGTGTTTTTTAAAAAAAACTTTTATTGAGTTTGTAAAGGTTAGGTTAAAGAAGCTATGAAAAAATTCAGTGTGTCTCAGTGATAACATTTTAATACTTTTTCTGTGTGTTGAAAATTCAAATGTACAAGAATTTCACTGTTTTCAGCTTGTCCCCAACCCAGGAATTTTGACATCACCTCTATAGTAAAGCAATAATACGTTGCCAGTTCACTAAAATTTTGCTTTGCATTTCCTCATTACAACTTAAAAAGACATTTTTTAAATTAATGTAGTTTATATTTGTTCAATTTACTATTTATTTTTAGTTAAATACCGCTGTCCCTCATACTTCTGTCATTACCATCACACTCAACATTTTACAGAGTAGTAAAGGCTTAACAAAAAAATACTGAAATTGTGGCATGCTAATTAGATGCTCCAAAGGAACATCCCAAGACATGAGGCTGAAGCCTGACTTTTTGATGCCCACAAATGTAAGTAATTTGATGTTTTATACATCCTGATCTGCGAGTATGTTTATTAGACGTCATTACCAAACAAGTTACTATTTGTGTATTTTTATTAATTGATAGGAAATTTCACTTTATTTATATATATTTAGTGTACATTGTATGCTACCTAACCAGTTAGTTTAGCAAATATAAAAATTAGCCAACATTTTCTGCAAAAACTAAAATTTGTCATTACCATCACACGTCATTACCATCACACAGGTGACTGTGATGGTAAAGACAATCAGTGATGGTAATGACAGTTTATATGTTAATTACCTTAAAACTATAGTGCATTAGCTTAATTTACTATTTAATACATACTTTGAAACATAACTGAACAGTAACTAACTGTTATTTACATTATTCTTGTTTGAAGATGTTGACGTGGCCCCATCTAAACCAGCTCAACAGTCAAAAAAATACAGATAAAACAAAGGAGGATCCTAAAAATATCAGCAAAAACTTGAAAAAGAAAAAGAGAGATACAGAAAAAAAGAAAAGAGACAGGGAGATTGAAAGCCACTTCACAGTTATCAAAACAGGAACAAGCATGTAAGAACAGACAGTGGAAAGTTAACCAACGAAACAAAAGGGCCAGTGATAAGAACAGAGAGAAGACGCAAAGATATATAGCTGGAAACACTCCTCCCATTTCTCCGATAGGTCAGTGTGAACATGAAGTTCCCATTCTTGAACCTTAACCTGATATTTCTGACAGTTCTCATCTAAAATGTTGTTAACTAAATAGAGTTTAAATACAAAGCCAGACACTTTAATTTTGCTGTTGGGGTTCTGCACATGAATTGTTTATATTGTGCATTTTGTTATCGTATAGTGTGTTCAAAATCATTTTGTTACTTGTGCAGTTGTTGCTGTCACAGAATGTGATATACAGTGGGTACAGAAAGTATTCAGACCCCCTTAAATTTTTCACATTTTGTTGTATTGCAGCCATTTCCTCAAATCAATTACATTCATTTTTTTCCTCATTTTAGTACACAGAGCACCTCATATTGACAAAAAACACAGAACTGTAGAAATTTTTGAAGATTAATTAAAAAAGAAAAACTGAAATATCACATGGTCATAAGTATTCAGACCCTTTGCTCAGTACTGAGTAGAGCACCTTTTAAGCTCATAAAGCCATGAGTCTTCTTCAGAGTGATGAACAAGTTTCTCACACCTGGATTTGGAGATCCTTTGCCATTCCTCCTTGCAGATCCTCTCCAGCTGTCAGGTTGGATGGTGAACGTTGGTGGACAGCCATTTTCAGGTCTCTCCAGAGATGCTCAGTTGGGTTTAAGTCAGGGCTCTGGCTGGACCATTCGAGAACAGTCACAGAGTTGTTCTGAAGCCACTCCTTCGTTATTTTAGCTGTGTGCTCAGGGTCATTGTCCTGCTGAAAGGTGAACCCTGAGCCCAATCTGAGATCCTGAGCACTCTGGAAAAGGTTTTGGTCCAGGATATCTCTGTATTTGGCCCTATTCATCTTTCCTTTAATGTTATCCAGTGGTCCTGTCCCTGCAGCTGAAAAGCACCCCCACAGCATGATGCTGCTCCACCATGCTTCACTGTGGGGTTATACTGGGCAGGTGATGAGCAGGGCCTGGTTTACTCCACACAGACCTCTGAGAATTAATGCTAAAAAGTTCCATCTTGGTCTCATCAGACCAGATACTCTTATTTCTCATAGTCTGGGAGTCCTTAATGTGTTTTTTGGTGAACTCTAATCGGGCTTTCATGTGTCCTACACTGAGGAGAGGCTTCTGTCGGCCCACTCTGCCATAAAGCCCTGACTGGTGGAGGCTGCAGTGATGGTTGACTTACATGAACTTTCTCCATCTCCCCACTGGATCTCTGGAGTCCAGCTACAGTGATCTTTGGGTTCTTCTTTACCTCTCTCACCAAGGTTCTTCTCCCCCGATTGTTCAGTTTGGCTGGACGGCCAGCTCTAGGAAGAGTTCCTGTTGTCCCAAACTTCTTTCATATAAGGATTATGGAGGCCACTGGGCTCTTAGGAACCTTAGGAAATTCTTTTGTAGCCTTGGCCAGATCTGTGCCTTTCCACGGCTTCTGTTTCTGAGTTCCTCAGGCAGTTCCTTCGACCTCATGCTTCTCATTTCTTCTGACATGCACTGTGAGCTGAAAGGTCTTATAGAGACAGGTGTGAGCATTTCCTAATCAAGTTCAATCAATACAATCAAACACAGCTGCACTCCAATGAAGGTGTTGACCCATCTCAAGGACGATCAGAAGAAATGGACAATGCCTCGGTTAAAAAAACAAGTGTCACAGTAAAGGGTCTGAATACTTATGACCATGTGATATTTCAGTTTTTCTTTTTTATAAATCTTCAAAACTTTCTACAGTTCTGTAGTTTTTTTTTTTTGTCAATATGGGTGCTTTGTGTGCATTAATGAGGAAAAAAATGAATTTAAATTATTTCAGGAAATGGCTGCAATACAACAAAATGTGAAGAATTTAAGGGGGTCTGAATACTTTCTGTACCCACTGTATGTTTCTTAACAACTTAAAACTATTTTTTCCTATACTGTATGTCTTACTCGTATTTGTGGGCTTATGCCATTGTTCCAATGATTTGTATAAGCTGGTTGGTGATCACCAGCAGGTCCCTGACTGTTGTTTAATAAGGGACATGCCACTGTTCCCTTGCATGATTTTAAATCTTACACAATTATTTGAGAGTGCTGATAACTTTATTTTCAATTTTATCATTTTCGGATTGGCAACGCTTCTATGGGACAATGAGTTGAGCATGCCAGTTTGATTCTTTTTTTATGTCTGAAACTGGCCAGCTAGTTAGAGGAAGATATCACTACATTAGCAATATTATGGTAGTTTACCTAGTGATTAATTTTAATGAAAGGTTAAGTGTTCAAAAGGTGTTACATTAGTATTTTTTTTTTTATTTCTGCATAAGAAAACCCACCAGTGTTAATTTTTATGTCATTACCAAAACACATTGTCATTACCAAAACATGTTGTCATTACCATCACTAAACATTTCTTGATAAAATAATGTTGCTTTTGTTTGACTTGGGGTTTACCTCAATCATTGTGGTAATGTTTAAAAGTCTAAATTTGCATTTTCTGAAAAAATATACATTGTAATTCAAATATTCTGATTAGCACACAATATTTCATTGTTAGGACAAGGCGATATATTAAAAAGTTGGAGAGAACATGTTAATAAACTTTATTTAAAATGTACCTAGAAATATTTAAACATATGATTCTTAAAGAGCTTGGTTTGTACTTACTGGACTGATTGAGAAAACTTTACTTGTCAAATCATTTTGTAATAAAATGGGTGTTTTGTTTTTGTGATGGTAATGACATTTTGCTGTGACAACTTTGAAAAAAGCATAAAAATATCAAAATTATCATGAAGTACAATCAAAGCTACACAAAGATCTTTGTTCTAGACCAATTGATAAACCTTTTTAAATAGAAAAAACAGAGATTGAAGAAGATTTTTTTTTCAGAATTTCCAAAGCCAAAAGTGCCCCTAATTGAAGAATCACCCATCTATGTTTTTCAGTAAACCAATGACAGAGGTAGCCCCAATCAAAGTTTACCTGGGAGGGGAAGCTCTACAAAATGTAGAAGAGTTTAAGTATGTAGGGGTGGTGCTAGATTCAAAAATGCTGTTCCAAAGACATGATCAGAAAATAGTAAAAAATATATATTTTAATATCCGTAATTTCAAACATATTAGAGCATCTTTGACCGATAAAGCAGCATTTACATTTCTCCACTCAATGATACTCTCTCATATTGAATATTGCATTACCAGTTGGTCCTACACTGGCCTCTCTGTCATTAGACCTATTGAATCATGCTACAAAAGGGCACTGAAAATTTTAGACAAGAAACCTTTTTCTCACCATCATTGCCAAAGACAAATATAATCTACTAAATTTCTCAAATTTTAAATTATTTAAATCATCCTGCTTAATTTACAAAGTTTTACATCATTTGGCCCGTCCTACAATGAATGAGTTCATCAAGCAGAAATCCGTCTGTGGTCCTACACGAGTGACCCAGGCCACGGTCAGAGCAGACTGTGACCTTCCATTAAGACGAACAGCGTTCTCTCAGGACATCCTGTCTTGAGAGAACGCTGGGTGCAAAGATTTGGAACAGTCTTCCTTTATCAGTGAGGGACTGTCCAAGTGTGCAATCATTTAAGAAACAGCTAAAACTGTGGCTGAGAGAAACGCAGTCATGTGAGCATGTGTGATCTATAAGTTGCTCATGTTGGTGCAATAGGGATTTGTGCAGTATAAACTGGGTCTGTGTAATATAAATCTGTGCAATAACATTCAGAGCAATAGCGGTTGGTGCAATAGAAATTGCATTTGCTAAATGCTTGATGGACTCTGTGTGATGGGAGGATGTGCAATATATATGTTTCTGTTTCTTTTTATACTTGTCTACCGTCCTTGGGTTTGTCCCACTGTATTTAGTGTCTTGTATGTATATGTTACCATCAACCTGCCAGGGGGTCTGCAGATGGAAATTAGCCCAAGGCTATAATCTGGCATATTTACATTTGTAAAAATGTTCATTATTATGCCCTGATCCCTCTTTAAAATCAATCAATCAATCAATCAATCAATCAATCAATCAATAAATAAATGGTCAGGCCCGATACAGCTTCTTCAGTGGTTACTATTTGTGGTTGATAACCAGACGTTATGTCTGTGTGTCTTGTTCTTAGACATATTTGGAAACAGCTGGATACGTAGGGAACTTAAAAATTATTAGAAAAACTTGGTCCAAGACCAAAATGATATATAGAGAATCAAAATAATATTGTATGACTTAAAAGTCATCCTTACAAGTACCTTTATAACCTGAGGAGAACTAAATGTACATTTTACCATCAAATGTTTCTCCACACAGAGGATCCATCTTGGGGTCCCGGTCAGTTGTACCTGTATGTTGTAAATGCTGATAGTACCCAAAAACAGCATGTAGGTTGTTCAGAGGTACAGCAGTCATCCCTCTCTGATTCCCCTAAGGACAACAGGGACATCCTTACCTCTTGGCAAAGGTTATGTTACTAAATGTCCTACATAATAGAGATCTGCCTTCGAGCAGCAGGTGAGCAGCCACAGGCGACAGTGACACTCCTCCAGGAGCCTTGCTGTCAGCCTCTGTCACAGTCCTCGGGCTCTCAGCTGAACAGACGCTGAACGTAGAGTCATATCTTCAGTGTGAAAACATTCAGAAAGAAAAAGTAAATTAATAAATAAAAAACTTTGTTTCATTCACTGCCGAGGATGACTTGACAAATCTTGGTTGTCATGGTAACATCATATTTCTGTCTTTTTTTAGCAGAGGCTGAGCAGTCAGAGAAACAGACTGTCAGAGGAGCGCTGGAAAGATTTGATACGGTAAACAGAGCTCAAGGAAATGCTGATTCTTAACATGACTGTACTCCTCCAAAGCTGCAGGCTGTTTCCTCTTTCAGTCGCTCACATCAGCTGCAGCAGATTTCATGTCCCACTGCAGTACGAGACCATACCTACAGTGTTATGTTTATATGAAAGAGAAAAAGGAAAAATTATTTAATTGCCCCCTGAAATCACAAAGAAACACTTGCTTCAGGTCCATCCTCACACTCTTTTGCTACACCTGAATCATTAACTGTTATTACGTGGTGTGTTGATGCAGAGATGGAGCTGGACCAGCTGGTGCTCAGAGACTTCAGGCCAACAGTCCTCAAGATGCTTTTACAAAACAACTGCATAAACATGCAGCTCAGATATCAGATGGCCTTTATGAATCATGCTGAGAATATTGAACTCCCACACTTTTCACTTATTACTGGAGTTTTGAAACATCCCACTCAACTAGAGCAGGAGATTGCTTATAAATTAAAGATATGAAAAATTAAAGACCACAAAGAAACACAAAGAATTAAATGTAACTGCACCACCATAAGGAAATTTACCAGAATCAAACAATTAAACATTGTCAACAATGTAATCATCCTCCATTTCATGCAACATTTGTAATACATTAGGGCGCAGCAGGTGGCACAGCAGGCAGTGCCTCACTACAAGAAGCATTGTGTGGCCCTGCAATTGGCTTGAAACCAGTTCAGATACCCCATCTCTTGTCCATTCAACTATGATGGCCTCCAGCCCCTACAACCCTGGGGTAGGCTAAGCAATCTAAATATTATCTGGATGGGTGAACTGATAATGTTTCAAGCTGTACGACTCTTCCCCAGACTTGACAGGGTGGCTAGTGAGTGGCGATATCATGACATTGGCATGTTACGCCAACATGCACTAATTTACGGGATGACTTTGGCGTAATGTGCCAATGTCATAATATTGCTCCCTTAACTTTGGGCAACAAAGGACACCAGCATCTCAACAAGCACTGAGTTTATATATACTGAGTTTGTATATTTTGAAACAGGGACAAAAATACAAAGTACAGAATACAGTTGACCACCATGCCCATGGCTTCCATGCTTTTTACATTGTTTACCTGTTTCAGCATGCTGATAATGTCATCAGCTTTACGCACCAGAGGAAAAAAAACAGCACGGCAGCTTGTCTGCTGGTTATTAGACCAGGGTCTGATGGCAATGGGATAGGAATCACTTTCTGATTGCTAACAGGTTTACCCATGTAAAAAAAAAAGTCACGTTTACATGCTTATTTTATTTGGAAAGCAGTAAAATTGCTGTTCTGACGAAATACAACAAAATGTGATGCTTAAGCATTCACACCAAAAATTAGGCTGGCAGGTATTTTCATCAGAACCATGTGTTTATTATGTATCAGTGAGTAGAGCTCTTTGTCATTTTCATTTTATTTTACTGAGTGCACATTGTCACCAGCTTCAACCCTGCACTGACCCTTATTACATTCAGGGTAGCATCTTCACGCACCGAGACACCAGGAACACATGAATGTCAGGCTGAACAGATGGTAACCTGTCAGACTCACTTAACACATCCTCCTGTTTCCTCTACAGTTTCTTAATTTAAAAATGTCAGTATGAAATGTTCAGCATACACTGTTCTGCTCAGGACTTAAAGGCACAAAGCAAAGGCCCGGTTTCTACAGGCTGTTGAGGTTGGGACCATTTTTGTTTTGCGACCGTTATGAAAGTTACAGAAGTTCAGTTGGATTCCAGAATGTGTTAGTTTTTCCCTGTAGGGACTTTGGGGTGTGGCAGGAATCACAGAAATTTGGTCAGTAAAATAAAATGTTAACACTGATACAGTGTGGAAAATAAACAGATAAAGACACACCACTAGAAAAACAGCACTAAACTCAAAACAACGCACTTATGCAGAGAAGAGATGCAAAGGAACTGTAGTAATGATGGACAGGCAGGTGGGTCTAGACCAGCTCGACCTGTTTCACATGACTGTTTCTCATTGTTCAGTCACATAGACATCTTTTCATAAACTCTCACAGATATGCAAGTGTCACTAAACATTTTTTTCAGGTTGAATTTATTTTGCAACATCACTGTAAAAATTGATTATATAATGGCTGTGAAATAAGTTTATTCTTGATTATATTTCATATCTTTTCAAAAAAAAAAGGAAATTTATAATATTGAGTCTTATTACAGCAATGAATGGAGCTTGTGTTGTCCAACTTTAGCTCTGCTTAGTGAACAATAGTACAAATCAGTATGCAGGGAAGTTGGGAAAATTGTGTACTGTAAAATGTAGATTAAATCAGAATACATAATTTGTGAACAACGTTTTGAGTAATATTAAGTTGAATACACTACAAACTGTATTTTTACAAATATTCACTTGTTTGGAGTTTGATGCCAGAATTCATGCTCCAAAAGACTGGGAAACTTTGAAGAAAACCTGTTCGGCACCAGTGGCGGTTTGTCAATAGGGGGCGCTCCAAAATTCGACAGTGGAAGTCTATTAAACACAACATAATTTGTCATAATATTATTAAACAAATAATGCATAAAAACATGTATTTTTACCACACAGTATTAGCTCTCAGCAGCATCTATCACCATTCCATAACAGGTGTTATTGAACGCCGGATTAATGAGAGTCAGTCTGCATCTTTTTTCTTTTGCTCTGCACGTGTCTGAGGCGTCTTTAGGATTGGCTGCTTCAACTTTGCCTGTGGGGCGCAGAGAAGTGCGCCCCACACACTCCCACTTTGATTGACAGCGCATTAGCATTGTTCTGGTGTTTGTTTTCCTCATGTGACTGGATATGAGCGCTGTCAATCATATCAACACGTCACCGCTGCAGCGCTGGATTTACTCATGCGCAACTTCCTTAAGCACCCTCCGTCTGACCAAGGCGTTGGGCACTCGGTCCAGAGAACTGTTAGGATCACAGAAGAGGTGACATTGTTTTGGAGAAGAAAAAAAGGCAACACTGAAGATTAGATTAGAATGTGTCTTACCAAGCACACATAGCCTAATTTGGGGGCAAAATTTCCCATTTTATTTCACACATGTCACTAAACTATAGATTAGGAGCCACAAACTGAGTTTGCCAAGAAGATATAAATATTTTTTTTCAGGAGTACATTATCCTTTTGCAGGCTGAAGTTCTAAAAAAAAATAAATCTAGTTGTTCTTTGTTTTAATTCTGGCATATTTTTTTAAAAAAACAACATAATTTTAGAAGGAATTGATGCTTTAAAAGGGTGGCTTAGTTTGTTTTTACCCCATTATAAATTCCTTTTCAATTTAACTGACAAAATTGATACATTACAACATATTTGTTGAAATTATTACATAAAGGTACCAAAAAAAACATATGTAAAAATCACGGCAAAGCAGGAACAATGCACACCAATGGAGAGTAACAATGGACACACAAAGTCTGAAGTACAAAGATTAATATAGGGCAGATTGTAATTTTAATATTATGCACATGTGCATGCAGAAATTGAAATGGTTTATTGCACTGCTAGTTAAGTATTACTGTTACATTGTGTGGAAGCCTTTAACAAATTATAAGAGAAAGAATTGATAACGCTATCAAGTTATGTGTTGCAGTTTACACTTTTGGTACAAACAAACATTATTTTAACCAGTAAACAACACATTATTTACCTCTGAAGTGTTTCACAGAGCTTATAACCACACCATTACATTTTTACATCTTACAAAGTGTAATTTTAAATAAACCTTTTCATTTCAGTTATCTGAGCCAAATAGGCTACTTTCCACTTTCAGTGAAATCTATCTGAAACTGACTGTATGTATCCACTACAGAAGTATTTTTTAATCTACTGGAGCTTTTGCATCTGACACTTACCTTGTACCTTTCCAGTTTAACCATTGTGCACGGTATAAAATCAATAAAAACAGGCCAGCAAAATACATCATCCTGCCTCCAAATGTAGTAGTTTTGTTATCGCAACTAAACATGCGATATAAAATAACGGATCAATTTAAATATATACAATATTGTTATTTTATATAATTGTACATCATATGTTTAGGTGCCATCAAAAAATGTTCTAATTGGATAAAAAAAATATACATTCTGTTGGTGTTTCTTGCTGACTGAATACTGCACATAATGGTACAAAGTAAATGTCTCCAAATGCTCCAGCAGATGGAAACAGACTCCTGTAATGTAAAATTGTGGGGGGTTTTTTCCTTCTTTAAATTCGAAGTAGTTTTTCCTATTTGTTTTTTTGTTGTATACAATTTTACTTTTAATATATTCCGAAAACTATTTCACACAGTTTAAACTTTAGTTGCAAAGCATCTGTTAAGTGGTCCATAAGAATGTGTTCGTGTTCACAATCTTGAACCATTAGACATGTATGAAACAAAACACTGTGTAGTTAACACAAAAAATGTGAAAATTACACAAGTTGTAGCTTTATATTTCAGAAGCAGGTTAAACTTTGGCTGTTTCATAGATTTTTTTTTTTCAGTAAATACCGATGTTAAATTTTGATGTATTTTTCATTACTTTTCTGGAGGTCTTCAACACCATATTGGGGGAACGATTCTCCTTCTCTGACCATCTCAGGGTCACACAGTACCACGCCATTTTTCCTGAAGATTACTTTGAAGGTCTACCCAATGCTAAACAGAAGCAAGCTGAAGACAGAGCCCTGTCTTAATCTACAACAAGGAGTTCAAGGCCTGCCGTGGTGCTGTGGACCTTAGTTGTTGATGGAAAATAATCTTTGAGAGGTATTTTCAGAGACTGTCACTCTGCTAAAGATCCTCATCACTACACCCATGACCACAGAAGCTTAGGTGCTTCTCAAACTTAAAAATTATCAAAACTTTCCTGAGAAACACCATAAACCAGGACAGGCTTGAGTGCACTGGTCATGCTGCCAGGAGAGAGACTGCTGACGGAGATGATGGACTTCAGTCAGAGGGTCACTGAGAAGTTTGCAGCCCAGAAGGAAAGGAGGGGGATGTCTGTTCAAGTAGTGCACTGTTCAAAGTAGGTTGTATTGTGATTGTTTTTTTTTTCAGTGTAGTATGAATTGCTTCTTTGGTTTGTTTCCTCCAAAGCTGCGCCCCCCTTAAAATTTTTAGCACCAGTCGCCACTGTTTGGAACATTCAACAAGTCAACAGGTTAATGGTAAACAGGTGAGTTCATTCATTCATTTATTCGTTTTCTATACTGCCTATCCCAGCTGTCACTGGGCAAAAGGCGGGGTACACCCTAAACCAATCACCAGTCGATCACTGTAGGGATTCATCGTCCTTGCAGCCTGCTTTCTCTTCTCCCCCTCCTTTCCTGCTTCTCCCTCAGCTGTGGGCGTGGTCTCCTCCCTCACCTCAGTGTCCCTCACCTGTTGGAGATCAGCAGTGAAGCACCCCTTTATAAGCTGCCAGGAGTCACCTACTAGTCGCTGGTGGATTGCCTCACTTGAGTGGTTTGTTTCAGCCAACACTGTCTCAGCCCTTCAGGCTCTTTAGCCTTTAGCTGTCTTCTGGATTGTTGCTTTTTGACTTGAGATATTTTTTTATGTACTTGTTAATGACCTCTGCTTTTTCAGCTCATCTCCTAATAGTGAACTCCTGGAGCCTCACCCTGCCACTTTTGTACATAGCCCCTCACTCACCTTGTGCACTGGAGTCACTTCCTCTATTTGTTTGGACTTCTGGTGTTGTCAATAAAACCTGTAAACCTGTCCTCTGTCTCCTGCTTAAGCTCCGGGTCCAGCTATAACAACTTTTGGGACTGTTACCTAACAATCACAGGTACTTCGGCTACGTTCACACTGCAGTCAAAAGTGACCTGAATCTGAATTTTGGCTCAAATGTGACCTGTATCTGCTTTTTTTCTGACAATGTGAACAGCACAAGTTGCATTGAATCTGACATTTTCAAATCAGATTCAGGCCACTTTCAAATGCGGTACTAAATCGGATATGTATCCAATTTAGTGTCTCTTAGTGTCTCTCTTCACCTCTTTCTGAAAAACTGCATGAGCAAATTGTCCAACACTTTAGATATGTTTCTCAACATACAACTGTCAGGAATTTGTGGATTTTATAATTTATAGTCTGGAATATTACCAAAAGATTCAGAGAGTCTTGAGAAATGTCTGCACATAAGCAGCAAAGCCAAAAAGCAACACAGCCCCCTAAGGTGGCTCTGCATTAAAAGCTGACATCATTCTGTAAGGGACATTGCCAGATGGTCTCAGGTACACTTAAGAAAATAATTGTCAGTTAACACTGCTCATTGCAACATCTACAAGGTCAAGTTAAAACTCTACCGAAAACTCCACAATGCAAAACCAAATACAAATATCAACAATGACCAGACACTTTATCTCTGAGCTCATTGGAGATGGACTGACTCAAAGAGGGCAAGTTTGCTGTGCTCTGACAAGGTCACGTTTCAGATTGTTTTTGGAAATTATGGATGTCATGTCCACCGAGTTATAGAGGAAAAAGATCATCCAGGTTGTTACCAGCTCAAAGTTCAAAAGCCAGTATCTGTTATGGCTTGGGTAAGTGCAAGTGCCCACGGCATGGGTAACTTGCACATCTGTGAAGGCACCATTAAAACTGAAAGGCACATATAGGGTTCATGCTGTCATAAGAGCAAGATCTTTTTCAGGAACCTCCCTGCGTATTTCAGCATGACAGTGCCATCACATATCCAACAAGTGCTACAACAGCCTGGCCTCATAGTCAAGAGTGCAGTTACTCTGCACTCTTTGCAGACCTGTTATGAAGCACAGAACACAACAAAAGAGAAACTGGACTGTAGAGCAAATAAAATCTTACTTCAAGCAAAAATCAGAAAGAATTTCACCAACAAAACTTCAATAGTGAATGTCCTCTTCCTGAGTGTTGTTAAAAGGAAGGTTGCACTGTGGTAAGCATGCTCCTGTCCCAACATTTTTGGAACATGTTGCAGGCATCAAATTCAGATGAGTGAATATTTTCAGAATAAAATAGAGAATAAATTAATAATATAAATTTGAATGTTAAATGTCTTGTCTTTGTCGTGTATCCAATCAATTAAAGGTCAACAAGGATTGGCAAATCATTGTGTTCTGTTTCTATCAACATTTTACAAAATGTACCAATTTCTTTGGCATTGGGGTTAATTCAACCTTTCGCCATTACATTGTTTGTCTAAATGCAGGAGTGTCCCTTATGTTTGTTTGTTTGATTTAACAAAAAAAATCTGGATTCTATTTCATTTGGCCACATTTCATCAGTTTATATTAGTTACGTACAGCACAGATAAAGTACGGCAGTGGCTGTGTTATCTTATAACAGAGGGACGTATATGTGTGACAAAATGGCAAATAAAGTGTGGTAAATCTTAAGAGTATGAATGTTTTAAAGTTTGAAACTATTTATTATTATAGTATTGAGTCATTTAGTTTTAAATCACACTTGAATTCAGATAAACAGATCATTCTTGACCAGTGTGAGTACAATTGATGTAATAATATAAAACTGTATCCCTCATTAGGTATAAAAGGAGAAATAGAAGTAATGATTTGTGGTAATTAAAATATATATACACACATATATATATGTATATATATATACATGTATACATGTATATATATATATTTATATATATATATATATATATATATATATATATATATATATATATATATATAGATAGATAGATAGATAGATATTTATATATACATATATACACACACACATATATATATATATATATATATATATATATATATATATATATATATATATATATATATATATATATATATATATATATATATGTGTGTGTGTGTGTGTGTGTGTGTGTGTGTGTGTGTGTGTGTGTGTGGATGGATTAATTGGTATATTTGATTGTTAACCCAATTAATTTCAAAGGATAGAGCACTAAAACACTCATCCAGCCTGAACAAACTTGATAAATGACTGTGTCATGTTGTACGTTAGAGGGAAAGTGGTACAAAAAAAAGTTATTCAAAAAGTAAGGACAAAAACTCAAATACAGATGTATGATAATCAAAACAAAGTGAGGATCCTGGAATAGTGGAAGGAAAAAAATATTGATTGATAGAAAACAAAACTCACTTTGAACACTTTGACCCATCTTATGCATCTGATAGCAAATTGATGACTGTACAAACAACTTCAATGTTTACCTGGAATTGTCTGAGAAGAGAAAATATTCAGTGAGTGGCAGATCTGTGGATGAAAAAGAGGTTTGAGGTGATGCTGACGGCAACAGCTGCTCCATAACCAACCACTGCAACCAAGTCCAATTCTGAAGACACAACATCCCAAATGTTGTTGTAGGGGGCACTAACAGCAGGGGACCACACCTTGGTGCTGCTACTGTCAGCAGCACCCAGGCTCACCAAACAGGCTCACCAAATTTGAACAATGGAACATTGTAACTTTGTTGCCTGGTCTGATGAGTCTGGATTTCTGCCATGAACTTCAGATGTAAGGGTCAGAATTTGCCATAAATATCATGAAAGCATGTACTCTGCCTTGTATCAACAGACAGGCTGGTGGCAGCGTAATAATGTGGGGCTTATTTTCTTGGAACACTTTGTGCTTTGTACCAATAGAACAATCCTGAAATGCCACAGTCAACCTTATTGTTCCTGACCATATCCGTCCCATCATGACCACACTGTACCAATCTAATGATAGCTACTTTCAGCTAGCATGACATGCCAGTGTTGGAAAGTGGCAGAACCTTTCAGTAGCAGCAGGTATTTGGACAATCAAGCTATTAGTCACATTCACCAAAGTTTCCAATATGGAATACTCCCATCCTTGGCCTAACTTTCCAAAGAAACAACTTTCTGGACAACTGTTCAGAAATGTTCCACCCCTTTGCAACACTCAGTCTAGGTTTACCTGATCAAGTGTTGTGTTTGTGGAGTGTAAGTAACCTTAATCAGCTCTGTATTTTACACATGTGATACTGTAGGTTCTATAACTCAATATGTTCAGAAATACACTATGTAGCTCATTTTTGACAGATCAGCCTTTTGCGTCATTATATATCATAATACATAATGCCACCACTGTATCATATCAATTACCATGTTGTCAATAACTTCTTGTCTGTTCAAACTCTATGTTGTAAGAAGACATTTATTTATTTAGTAAATTGTCTGAGACCAGCGCCATCCAGGGGCCAGAAGCAGTACTGCAATTCTTACTGTAACACTCCTAAGATGGCATTAGATAACGAGGTGTCCATCAACCAAGAATCAAACCACTTCATGTAATTCTTTTCCAGATGGTGTTAGTATCCTCTCAACAGAAATACTTCATCATGATGATGTAAAAATTCCCACTGAGAGAGAGAAACTAAAATGGCATTTTTATTCAGCATCTGTCAGCCCACAGAAGGTCAAAAGACACATCTTGTTATAAATTTCTGTACTAAAATATTTGTATTGATCCAGTCATGAAGGAAAACATAACCCTTTTTTCTAGCTGTAATGCTGATGCAGAGAAGCTGTTAGTAATGGCAGAGCATGAAAGGTAAGCCTCTCATCTCGCAGAGAGCTAAGAGTGAGGATGCATTAGCAGCTACCATTAGAATAATGGCATTACAAAACAAGGTCAACAATCATTTACATGAAAACAATAACCAGCAGTACAGGAAACAGCACGAGTAGCTCCTTCAAGTTAGACATCTGTGATGCTCATGGATATCAAATGTTTTGAAGTGAGATACTATGGGCTTTCCCTTAGACTGAATTATAAGCATCATGTTTGACCCACTGTAGATGAACTATAATTACTTCACATAAGCTCGTCTGCCTTTTTGTCACAAGGACCCTTAACTCTTAATTTTCCATACAGTAGAAAACATACACATGAAAAAGTCACTTTGCCTGTAGAGCAATGAAGCAAATAGCTGTGAATATGTTCATATCAAATGCATCCCTCCCAAAGGACAACATTGGTGCCAAAGGTCAGAGACCTTTTGGTTGGGTCCAATTATAGTGGCGATAAAATGCACAGTCTTTGAAATTACACATATGTTCCCCTGAGTCCTGTGCCAGTTTAGCTCTGACACAGGATAATGCTTAAACTGACTGTAAACAGTATTTAGTAGGCTACATGATGACGGTCAAGATATGCAATACTGAATCATAAATATGCTAAATGGCAATATTTAGTCTGATTAGCATTCAGACCTGACAGATGATCAAGGTAAGAAATTACCAAACTCAATAGATTTTTTTTTGTTTGTTTCCTTAAGATTAAGAGAATTTTACGTGAAGGTCTGATGAAAATTGTGAGCCTGTCAGCATTAATTTAGACAAGCCTGCCCACTTCCAAATGCTCATCAGGAAAGACCCTCAGCGCTAACTAAAATAATAAAAGCATGCACTTTGCAGGAACACTCCAGCATTTTTTGTTGTTTTTGTGTCTTGTCTCACTCGCGAGTCCATGACAAGTAGGTAGACACCATTCTTATGACTGCATGTCCAGGAACAAGGAAGAGACAAAGTTTGCCTACTGCTAGTTAGCTTAACTAATAACACTGGGAGTCAATGGGTAGCATAAGCCTGCCTCTATCTACAATCATCTAATAAACTCTTCAACAACTCCAAACAGTGCTTGTTGTGACTTGTTCTTCTACAGTATAATGTCCCGTCATCTTCTACTATCATCGTTTTATCTTCTTCTGCCCCCAAACAGAGATTTTGTTTTATGAACTACTTCCAAGATTTGTCCTAGAGATGTGCTGTTTGTGAATCAGTCGAGTATTTTGAACAGCTCTTTTAAGTGAATGATGAGAGCTGATTTGCAGTTGTGAGTAAGCTGTTAGTTTTCAAGCCATTTTCAAAGCAAAATGCCTGCAAATTTAAAAACAAATACAAACATTAATATTTATCTGAGTTCAGGACCAAAGAACTTCACTGCTTGATTAAAATACAATTCTTTAAGTTCCATTTTATTGAAACTCATATTCTATTTATTTTAAAATGCATTTATTTAATATGGGAAGTCTCTTTTGATTCCATTTTATTTTAAAACTGGAAGTTGATACATGCTTAGCATCTTGGCACTGACTTTCTCAGGTGTCTCCATGCATTACCATAAAGCTTACAATAAAGCGTCTAAAATGTTGGAGCAGCTGGCTTGACTATGAAAATAAAAGGTGGCTAGCTTGACTACAATCACACACTCTCTCTGCTCCAGACCATTTTCCTGATGGGGATCACCTCTGTTGTTGTACTTGGTTTTGCTGCATTTCTAACTTGCTGGCTTTTCTGGTCTTGCAGCTTTGTTTCTAACTTGCTATGTGTTTCTGCTCTGCAGGTGTTTCCCTTATTGAATTACATCAAGCTGTTGTAGGTAGCTTGCCTTTGATAGCCACCGTACAAAGTCAGTCTGTTTTGGCAAAGCAGCTTTAAGGTGCTTCTCATGTCAATGGCACCATCATGTCACACTCCTCTCTTCTTCAGAGACTTGAGAAGCATGCACATAATTGCTTGAATCAGCTCATTCAGAGTTTTGCACTGAATGCCTCCCATTCACCAGAGGAAGGGCTGTGGATTAATCTCGTATAGAACCATTTAGGCCCTCTTGGAAATGGTAAGTGCTGAAATCACAGCTAATTAATTCTATTGTTGGTTTTTTTAACGCATTTTCAGGTCACACTGGGGGGCTCTCGGATTAGATGAGAGGCTGATAAGAGGAAACAACAGCATTATGAAGGAGTTGTTATAGGCTGACTGATTCACTCTGAGTCATACAGTAAGGGAGATAAACAAAGGGGGATGAGGTTAGAAGAAGATAAGGCAGATGGCGATGGTATACATTCTGTATGTGTCCTAATGTTTGCCATCATTATGCCTGTTAAACTGCTGAACTGGATCTCCCTGTGTGGGTCTTATTCTGAAATTGTCCTGTTTTTCTGTCTTTGTAAAGCTCCCTATCACCAATTCATCTGTTTTTGTGAGGCTTT
This sequence comes from Scarus forsteni, assembly GCA_036419115.1. NCBI lineage: Eukaryota > Metazoa > Chordata > Actinopteri > Labriformes > Labridae > Scarus > Scarus forsteni. Next base: position 5,156,247 of record JAZDUH010000152.1, read on the forward strand.
GTGTGATAAAAAATTCATGAACCCTCAGATTTGAGATCTGAAATAAAAGACTACCTTAATATGTTGGATTTAAAGCCTCGGGGTAGAAACAGCGTGGAAACATTACCATATGGAGACGTCAGCGTGAACAGCTTGTCCCTGTTGCAGCCCAATAGCTTTTACTGTTAAAGTGTTTTCTGGTTGCATAAGTGTGTTCATACAACTTGTGCTGCAACATAATAAAACAAGGTCACCAACCACTGGGTGTGGACCAGCACTGAATAGTGGATCATTTGGTAGAGGACCATAAAGACATGGGAGTCATTTGTTTTATCACCTTTAAGGCAGTTCAAGAATGTTGCAGGGGACAGTTGGTGCTGAGTGAGCTGAGCTGTTGCATGTCAAATCAAGCCAGGTGATGATGGTGCCTGTGATTCAGTTTGTCAAAATACCAGCAGCTGGTTTTAGGACATCAGTCATGGCAATCAGGCTACGTTTACACGTAGTCGGGTATTTTGAGAAACGAATATTTCCCTCCCTCCGTTTTCCAAAATAACATCGTGCACACGGCATCGTTTTCAAAAAAGTTTCCGTTTACATCAACCCGCATAAATACGCCGTCGAGCGCCGTCATAACTATGCCAAGCCTATGGGTGGCAGTGTAAGAAGAAGGAGAAAGCCATGCAAGCCAATCAGAAGCCTCATATCAACGACCACCATAGACAGGTATACGTAGACGCCTCATTGCGGCCTGGACCGCATCGGGCGTCACCGCCATATTGGAGGGGTCTCTTCACTCCGGTCTAGCACCAGAAACATGTTGAGTGAACGCATTTATGCTCGTATTTTGTGCAGCCTAAAGTGACAGTAAACGGCGCAATATTGAAAGCAGATGACTTTTTTTAGTTTTATTCCAACACAGCTGAGTATAAACATATTTAAAGTTTAATACACGTCAACGTGATTTATATAAGAAGTCTGGTTTGTGTGTGAGAGTGCAAGTAAATGTGCCTGAAATAGTTGCATTGAATATTCTCACAGCACACAAAAATATAATAATAATAATAATAATAATAATTACAATTATGTACATATATATATATATATATATATATATATATATACATATATGTACACACATATATATATATATATATATATATATATATATATATATATATATATATATATATATATATATATACACACATATATATATATATATACATACAATAATAAGAAGGGGATCAAGAAAATAAATGAGTAAGTCTGATGATTAAGTAATAATGGCAATATAGTAATAGTAATAGTAGTAACAACAACAACAACAGTATTATTATTATTATTATTTTTGTTTTTGTTTTTTGTGTGCTGTAAGAATATTCAATGCAACTATTTCAGGCACAGGCTCATGTCGTGTGCTATAAACACAAACCAGACATCTTATATAAATCATGTTGACATGCGTATTAAACTTTAAATATGTTTTTATTCAGCTGTTTTGGGCGCTGCACAAAACCACGAGCATTAATCGTTCACTCCACTTGTTTCTGGTGCTAGACCAGAGTGAAGAGACCCCTCAATATGGCTCGCCCGATGCGGTCCAGCCATGGATGTATTATGAGAAAAAATAATACATCCATGGGTCCAGCACGTAATGAGGCGTCTACGTATATAATGTCTAGGGCTCAGGGCTCAGGGATCAGGGAGGAGATTGAGATTCAGCCTGTATTTCTCCGTTTTTCTCAGTTTACATGAATGCGCAAAAACGGAGTTTTTAGAAAGATTCGTTTTCCGAGGCGAATTCGCCGTTGCGTGTAAATGAAAGGCACAAACGAAGGGAAATGTCTCCGTTTTTAAAAATACCCGTGTATGTGTAAACGTAGCCTCAGTGCCTTAAATCCAGGAGGAAAAATGCATACAGTGGGCCACACCGTATGAAGTCTGCAGTATAGGGTACGTCACGGTCATGGCAAGTGAGTAAATAGAGGGTAGTAAACAATGGTGCATTTAATTTGACTGAAAGGTTTCAAGTTTTTTGTTATTGCTGTTTGACAATGTTCACCAGCAAAGGTCCTCAGCTGATGTTGAAACATTTGGAGTTGTCAAGTCAGGTTTATCGTAAAATACCAAATTAACGCAGAGTTCCAATTAATCGCCAGTTTCCAAAGAAACGGCTGTAATTTATTGGGCGCAGCCTACGAGCTATGGTCAAAGTTTATAGAGCAAACGTGAACGCTGAGCTCACAACAGACAGTTCAAGCTTGAAAAGAAACATTATCAGACTGTACCTTATCAGTCCACATGATTTATTTGTCCCTCTGGATGTCCTGTCGGTTCACTTCTCCTCCCTCTGTATGTCAACAAAGTGCACGTCGGTGTACGGCGCTCTGTTTCATGACAGTGCAATTACACTCAACGACCACAAAGCACAAAAAAATTTCAAGCGCAAAAGCCAGAATCTTACACACGAGGGCTTCACAAATCCAAAGAAGAAGACATTTCCACTGCCTCTGCATGTTATTTGCCCTTAACGTCAGGAGGCTGGACACGTCAGTTAGCGGTACATTGCTGCTTATCTCCATGGCCCTGGTGCAACCAAAAAAAAGAAGTAAGACCTTAACTTAACTACTTACAACTGGTAAGATAGTTCCTGACCAGTTTTAAGAGTGTTTAGAGAGTGCTGAGTTGAAAGAAGACAAGAGTATAACCACAGTACTGTAAGCTTGCTGTAAGGGTGATATTCATACTGGTGTAAATAAATATTTTGATTACATTTACCATGATTTTTCGTTTTTTGCTAAGCAAGATTTTTGTGATAAAGGAATTAAACTGGTCAAATTGCTGCTTGGTCCCAAATAAATGCCTGGTGTGCTCAGTGATTGAAACAAATAAACGCCCAGCTGTTATTTGGTATTTTACGGTATAACAAAGATAAGGTGGTGATGCAACAGCAGCTGTTATACCACTGAGCTGCACACATCCAGGTAATCATGAATATAAACCTCTCTTCTCTTCTCTTCTCTTTAGGACGGTGGATATGGTCCTATAGCAGCTCCTACACAACTATACCAGACCAATTTTTTTGAAGCCCATCTTCATACTGAAAGTGATTTTAAATGTTAACACAAAAAGTTGGGGGATGAAATGATTAAACTAATTTTCGGGCTCACTGAAGTTAGCACAAAGCGACATATGACACCCCAATCAGTGGTGTAGTGGTTCCTTGAGAAGTGGGCATACTCTAAATTTTTGCCTTTTTAAGTAGTACAGAAAAAAAGACGAACCAGTGACATGTAAGACTACTCTATTTACCCAAAAATCTGTCATTTTTACTTGCTCACTTTTGTAGAATTATCATGACTTAATTAGAAGCAGTTTGTAGCTACTACTGGTCACACAAGCAGAATGGATGAATGTAAAATGTATTTATCATGAGGCAAACACGGTGTTTCGGTTATTTTTGAACTTCCGATTTAAATAAAATACTTTAAATCTGAAGTTGACAATGCATTCTTTTTCATATTTAACCAATTTAATCAGTGACGGCAGCTAGTACCAGCCAATTAGAGGCAGAGGAGGGTGGGTCATGGCTTCACCATCCTTGAGGGAAAAAAGGGCAATCTGGCAGTTAGATATTACTGAATGGTGGGGGGGTTTAGAAGTGGGTATACTCTATGCTGACTGAAATATAAGTGGGTATACTCCGTATACCGGCGTATACCCTCGACTACACCACTGACCCCAATATATTTAGTGCCCCACAAAATGCTATTTTTTGTTTGATTTAAACATATGATATGCCATATGAAAGCTCAGAACATTTTCCTCTTTAATACAACAGCTTAATTATTATTTAACCATTTAGTTTTGCACATATATTGAAATTGCAAAATGATAAAAAGTCAAATATTTAATTTGTCATTGGTTGATCATAATCTACTTTACATTTATATTATTCTCATCAGAAGTACTGACCGAAGAATCTGTTAGTGGTGATAATTAGATGGTGCCAAAACATCACCATCTAATTATAATTTGCAGTATTATATGATTTGCACTACTGTACATTGTTTTTTTTTTTATTTTCTGGAAAACTGGTTCATCATTAACAGAAAAAATGTCAGACTGTTTTTTTTTTTAGTACAAACATGTTCATCACAGATAATTTACATTTTAGAGCATTCGATGCCTGAAAACAAATAATATGCACATTTCAAGTTGTATTTCAGAATTTCCTGATCAGAGGAGACCAGATCATATTTTATTTTTTAGTTAAGGATTAATGCACTAGATTCCATCGTATTATGTGCTGATCAGATTATGCATTATACGACACTATTGTGCTACAGAACGTGAGCCACTTCTTAAAACAAACTCGTCGAAACATGTCAGAAGTAGAGCACAAATTCCCTTTCCAAAGAGAAGTTTGTGGTGTTTTTTTATTTTCATTTAATAAAGAAAGATGGTCAAAATCTCACAAACAGCTGCTGAAGCTTTTAGCATCACTTCCTGATGTTGTCTCTCCCACCTTTCTTGTGCGAGAAGACCCTGACAGGGCTGTGCTGCTTTGGGCCAAGCACAAAAACCTTGTTTGGAGTTTGGTAGTTGATCTGCCTGATTACACACACTGAATCAGGCAGATTCAGCTGCTGTGCAAGGTTTACATTTGTTCCCACTGTGTAAGTTCTTAGATAATACTAAAACCTAACCCAGTGAGCCAATATAAGTATGAAATAAACTAGAAAAGCACCCGGAGAGCGCAGACCTCCACCAGCGCCACAGTCCTCACCCATATTGTGATATTCACCATAAATATTAGTCCTACCTTTATTTCATCAAAAGATTTAGATTCCTTGACCATGAAAACATACCATTAGCAATTGGATTCATAATTACCTCCGCCAAGGAGGTTATGTTTTCGGGAGAGTTTGTTTGTCTGTCTGTCTGTCTGTGAACAAAATAACTCAAAAAGTGATGCATGGATTTTGATGAAATTTTCAGGAAATGTTCAGCATGGGAAAAGGAAGAGCTGATTCAATTTTGGTGTTGATACACATCAGCGTCTGGCCGCCATGACGAAAAATGTGATTTTTGTGAATAACTTACTGAACTAAAATAGATATCATTATGAATCCAATTGCTAATGGTATGTTTTCATGGTCAAGGAATCAAAATATTGTGATGAAATAAAGGTAGGACTAATATGTATGGTGAAAATCACAATACGGGTGAGGACTGTGGCACTGGCGGTGGTCTGTGCTCTCCGAGTGCTTTTCTAGTGACATCTATTTTCGTTCAGTAGTTATTCACAAAAAACATGTTTTTCATCATGGCAGCCAGACACTGATCTGGATCAACACCAAAATTGAATCAGTTCTTCCTTTTCTCATGCTGAACATTTCCTGAAAATTTCATCAAAATCCATCCATTACTTTTTGAGTTATTTTGTTCACAGTAAGACGGATGGACGGACAGACAGAGGGACGGACGGACGGACAGACAGACAAACTCCCGAAAACATAACCTCCTTGGCGGAGGTAAATATGATCTAAAAAAAAGGAAGATGAAGGCCGTCTTCTATAACTGTTAGGGTTTGAATTGCTAACACTTTCACACATCTGTCTTTAAAATCACTTTTATGCTGCAGGAATCTTTGTTTGTCAAAAATATTTAAACACAATACAAAGTAAATTAATTTAGTCCCAGATTTGTTCTAAGTTTGTTTCAGTGTGTGATTTTTTTTTTCAACAGAGTGAGACTGTCTTGATATTTGCCATCTTCACAGTGCATCATCTTGTGTTTATGTGACATCAAGAGACAGAGGATCTGCAGCTCCAAACACAACACACTGAAGTGGACAACCATCTGTCAGAAAAAGTTGCAGAACTCACAGGGAAACTTTCAGAGTGGAGATTTGTTCCTTTCCTAATCTTTGAGTCTGTAACATAAAGCATAGGTTCATCACCCTGGTATAAAAACATGACACGTAACAGCTTTGTGTGTAATCACAGTACTTTGTTATGCTGAATGTCACCTGCCTGTCTAATCACACGTTGCAAAGTATTATTTGTCTTTTATTTCTCCTTTGGATTAACAAACATGATCCCCTTCAACCTTTTCTTTTGTGGACAGAGACCCATGTTTGGGCGGGCTAGATCAGTTCAATGGGTATTGGATGTGTTGGTACAAGTTCCATGAACATGAACCAGCAGGGCTGGCTAAGCATACCCTCATCCCATGCTACCCGTGCTGGCAACAATAAGGTACCAAGGAGGTTTAGCTCTCTCTGCTTTCTCTGTCCGGTTATCAAGCAAAAAATACACAGACAGTAAAGGGAATGAAGACATTAGCACATCAGCCACAACAAACGTCAGTTATTGATGCTCCTTCTGTTTTCTTTTTGAGATATTGATTTGGGACCCATCAGTGCAAAAGCTCACCAGCTTTTAAAAGGACCAATTTAACACTGGCATCAGCAAAAAGCCAAAAGTAAATTTGAACTTGAGAGGAAAAATGATCTTTTACTGATTTTAGGCACTATTCTGTCTATTCACACAAAAACTCTGTCTACTTAACAAATCAACTATCCTTTAAGAGAAGAAGACGATAAGGTGTATCACCCCACGGCACCTCAGAGACGGAGACGATCATTATATTTGCCCATGTAGGTTCAGCTTTAAGAATAAAATGTTTTTAAGGAACAATTAGTATTCTAAGAATCACATTAGGGGATACTATTAGAGTCTGTGTAATCCAATAAAGCTGAAAGTCAACAGTGAGCTCCAGGGGAGAGCAGAATGAGAGTGGCTCTGATTTGTCGTTGTGTTCTTATCTCATGGAAGCCCACAAACAAAGCACACAACAACAACAAAACAGACACAATTAGTTCTTCACCAGGGCCTAGACACAGACACACTCACTCTGCATTTGTAAACAGTGTGTTGTTGGTTAATGGTGTTGAACTGAACCGTGGACTAATGTGTAAAAAGCTAATAGCTAAAACAGCATGGAGTCCTCTAATGTTGGAACGCTGAGAGGGTTGTTTCTACCACAGCTGCATTCAGAATGAACAGAAACACAAAGACTCAAACTTCAGGTCAAACTTCCTCTTACCCCAGAGCCAAGATATCCTCTCACATCACACTGTAGATTGTTTTGTTTCTGTTTGTTTTTTTTAAGTTTGCCCCCCCCAAAAAAAAACATATATATATATATATATATATATATATATATATATATATATATATATATATATATATATATATATATATATATATATATATATATATATATATATATATATATATATATATATATATATATATATATATATATATATATATATATATATATACATATATATATATATATATATATATTAGTGCTGTCAAAAATATATATTTATATTATAATTCATAAATCACATTTTTTTTTTATTTTGTAGTTTTTTTATAAGCTGTTGCCACCATGGATGTATTATAAGAACGGAGATTTGACCTATACTGCAGCCAGTCACCAGGGGGAGCAGTTTTTGTGGCCGCTTCACTGCTAGTAACGGTAGAAAAACTACAGCAGGAAACCGGAAACAAGCCACCCGCCACGAAGAAGAAGAACCCGGAAACAAAACAGACGCATGTGCTCGGTCTCGCTTACTCACTAGAGAAATGGATGAGAACAAGATTATGAACGGAAAGTTTAGTTTCAAAAAGTTGCCAGATGGGTCGACGGACAAGACTAAAGTTATCTGTGTGTATTGTCGCTGTGAACTGAGTTATCACCGTAGCACATCGAGTCTGAAATACCACTTGATGGCCAAACACACTGCTGATGCTAATTCGCCTCCTCCTCGTCAAAATCAGGCGACAATCGATGGCTTTAGACAGAGGCATATGGATACTGCAACTAAGAACAAGCTTATTGCAGCTATAGCTAAATGGGTGGCTACTGCATGTAGGCCCATTAGCATTATTGAGGATGAGGGTCTAACTGAGATCATTCGCATCGCATCCAACAACTGGACCTATGAACCCCCCTCGAGAGCCACAATTACAAGCGGCATAGAGGATTTGTACGAAACGGAGAAGTTGAAGGTACAACAGGCGTTGGAGCAGACACAGGCAGTCGCCCTCACTGTGGATTATTGGACGTCCCGCGGAAACGATAACTACCTCGGGGTAACAGCCCATTATTTTGACCCACAGTGGGAACTCCAGTCGCATGCTTTGACTGTTATGAAGACAGAAGAGCGTCACTTCGGTGACGTTGTTGCAGAGCATTTCATGCAAGTGGCCAGAGAGTGGAACATTGAACGAAAAATTGTCTCACTGACCACAGATAGTGCGCGCAACATGATTGCTGCGGCCAGGCAGCTCCCGTTTGAACACATCCCGTGCATCGCACACAGTCTACACCGAGCAGTCACGGTTTCTTTACACAACAGCCCGTTTGACAGTGGATTGGCAAAATGCAGAAAAGTTGTAGGACACTTCAAGCACAGTCCAGCAAATGCTGTGGAGCTTGAGCAGCAACAAGTCGCACATCATCAGAAGAAAGAGTCGCTCACACAGGAAGTTTCAACAAGATGGTATAGCACTCTTGAAATGATCAAGCGTGTCCAGCGGAATGCCGAACCTCTGAGAGATGCACTGGCCCTTCACTCAACTAACGTCGCCATGCCATCAGATTCCGAGCTGGAGAAAATGAAAAAGCTGGAAGCAGTGTTGGAGCAGTGCAGGTAATTTATTGTTTATCAATGTTGTGTGTGTATCTGTTTCTTTAAGGGTGCATTAAGGAGTTAAAACATTAAAAGTACTTATTTTTCACCACAAATATGTTATAAATATTCAATGATGTGTAGCGCTAACTTGTCACTTGAGTAGTTGCACTGCATGTTTGGGGTGCTAACAGTTAGCTCGCGGGTAGCATTCTTTTACAGCAGCGGCTAAATGTTACCCAATATAGACATGATGGGGTGCATTTTAAAGCTCTCTCTCAGTAGATTTTAGTCGCTGGATTTGCTTTACAGATGCATCAAGTCCCCGAGCATAAAAGCGGAGAAATGTTAGACCGCTGTTAGCAGCAACGTTAGCAACGTTAGCCTGTCCATATTGTAAACACAGCAGACCTGCCGCTAGTGATAAACTGAAAACTACATTTAGCTGTGGTTAAATGAAGCACAGGTTGATTTAGGGACTGCAGTCACTGATAAAGACAGGTCTGTGGAGCTCACTGTATTAGAGATAAGGATGGCAGTTTATAATTTTGATTTGCCTTCACATGAAACGTGTAAACTAACGTTTCTTGAATAGTCAAAGTAGATCTGTGTCAAAACAGTAATGTTAGTGTGAGTATGTGTTTATAAGTGTGAGTGAGTTAGAGAACTCAGTGTGACTTACAACACTAAACAGCTTCTTTATATTATTCATTGCAGATATGTGTCAGAACTTTTGGGTGGAGAGAAATATGTTTCTTGCTCAGTGGTGCTGCCAGCTCTGTGTCACCTCTCCCGAGTGATGGGGATCACAGAGGACGACCCAGCGTACATGATCAAGTTCAAGGGAACCTTCACAGCAGACCTGGATGCTCGCAAGGAGAAGACCAACATCACTTGACTGAGGGTTGCGACAGAACTTGACCCAAGGTTAGATTGCCATGCTACATTTTTTCACTGGCCCTCATTCTCAGTACTGTTTCTCTCTAGTCTGTTTGTTTTGGGTTACTTCTATTTACTTTCTAATTTACCTTTTGACTTAGGCATTGTAGAGATGGGGATATAGTCACAGTTGTGTTATACCTGTAACTGTATAATGACAAAGTTTAATTTCATATTATTTTTTTTAATTTCAAGGTTTAAGGACCTCAAGTGTCTGAGCAAACCTGACAGGGGTCAGGTGTGGGATTCAATCCATGCCTTGCTCCTGAATATGGAGAAGGAGAAGCCTACACAGCTGGGTAACCAAGTCACTCCTGAGCCGGCTACAAAGAAACCGGCTCTCATGCTTGCACAAGGGTCTTCGTCTGAAGAAGAGGAGGACAGTATTGAACAATGTCTGGAGCGCTACAGGGCAGAGCCTGTTATTGGCATAGAGGACTCTCCCCAGGATTGGTGGCGCGCACATGAAGCATCACACAGTGAGATGGCCCATCTCGCACGCAAGTACTTAGCAACACCTGCCACATCAGTACCTTCAGAAAGGTTGTTTTCACTTTCTGGACATGTTGTTCAGAATAAGCGAGCTTCCCTGTTGTCTGAAAATGTCAACAGGCTTGTCTGTTTGAGCAACTGGCTCAAAGAAAAGAAGTAGTGAGCTGGTATTCCTATTAGGTAAACGGTTAATGTTCATGTTGAAATTAAAGAGGGTTGATAAGCCTCTGTGAAATAATAGACAAGCAGTATGACTGCCAGTATGTTCAAAGGAAAAGAAAGTTTAAGCCATGGTTCAACTGCAAGTCCTAGTTTACAAAGATGTGCACTTTATAGCTTATTTTGTATTACCTTGTTTTGATTCCTACAAAATTGTTGTTAAAGGGTGCTTTTTTGTAACTAATTTAACAAGCAATTTATTTTTTTTGTCATCTGTTTGACAGTGCAAAATTGTTGTTGAAGTTTTGCTTCAAATGTGAATGATTGCACAAAGTGAGCGTGTTAATGTGAAATATAACACTACAAGTTGACAATAAAAAAAACATTTGCACAGAGCAAGCCTATCCACTTTTTCACAAGTATTAAAATAATAATTCAAGGAACATTTAGAAAAGATAAAAATGTGCGATTAATTGTGATTAATCAATCAGTTAACTATGGCATTTGTGAGATTAATCATGATTAAATATTTTAATCGATTGACAGCACTAATATATATATATATATACATATATATATCTATCTATCTATATATCTATATCTATATCTATATCTATATATATATATATACATGTATATATATGTATATATATATATATATATATATATATATATATATATATATATATATATATATATATATATATATATATATATATATATATATATATATATATATATATATATATATATATATCTGTATGTCATTTAGAGTTGAACAAATGATCCCCTTCAATGGATCCATCCATCCACCTATCCACCATTTATTCCCCCATCAACACATCCATCAATGATTTTCATTCACTTATCTTTCCTCCATCTGTCCCTCCAACCTTTATCCATCCACATACTTATCATCCATTCATCATTCAAATAACCCAGTCGTTCTGTCATCATTTTCTGCTACCTTCCTTCAACTCCTTCTTTCTTTCTTCTATTCATCCATCTATTTTTCCACCCAGTCTTTCAAAGACCTGCAGATCTGTCCATCGATCAACAATTCAATCATTCTTTCGTCCATCCATTCACCGATCTATTCATCAATTTATTCACTAATCCACTGGTCTTTCATTCATCTATCCATCCATCCTTCATCCACCCACCTACCAATCATCCATCCATCAGTCTTACCATCCAGTCATGCTTGTATCCTTTTCTGCTACTTCATCCTTCTTCACATCCACCAGTCTTTCTCCAAATGTTTATTCATCTTTTTTCCAATTATCAATCTTCACCCTTTCATCCATCCATCTGTTTATTCTCACCTCCACTGATCTAACCATTAGCCCATCCATCATCCATTAATCCATATATCCATCTATTCGTTAATTCTTCCATCCAGTCATTGTTGCCTGCTTGCAACTGTACTTCCTTCCTTCCCAGCCTTTTTGTCTTCCTATATTTATCAATTTATCCATCTATATAACTTTTATTTTTCTTCCATTCGTCCATGCAGTCAATTCCTACATCTATCAAAGCATTAATCTATCAGTCTATTCATTTATATATTCTTCCTTTAAGCTTATTAGCTTTTTCACTATAAATAAGTGTGCCTTTTTGTCCATCCAACAGTCAGTTAACCCATTCAGTCATCCATTCATTATCTTTCTATGTTTCTACCCTTCCATTTAACCACCCATCCATCCATACATTTATCTACCAGTCATCCATCATTTATTCATTCACCCCTATTTTATTTAGCCTTCTTGCCATCCATTCATCCATCAGTCTAGTCAGCCTTAAACCAGACTATCTGTCCATATAAAATTATGGAGCATCACTTTTCTATTTGTCGATCATTGTATCGACATCCATGAATTCATCCATCCATCAACTCACTTATTCATCCATCCATCTATTTATCCATCTATCAATTAATCAACATCCAACCTTTCCAGCTAACTCCTCTCGGTGTGTTTGTTCTAAAATTGGGACTGGCAAGGTGCAAATCTGGTGAGTTAATACATATGTTGAGGACAAAAAAATTGAAACAGTGCCTCAGACCACGTAAAAGCTGACCTACAGTCACCAGACATGGGTTTCAAAGGTACATACATATAGGTGACATATCTGAGAGGCAGTCACATGCTGTTGGGATCACAGCATACTCCCAGACTAAGCATGTTCCGTATACATAAGATCCAAAACAGTGCATGATCACCAATTCTCTATCAGAGAATTTTCTCATATGCTCATGGTGGTGGAGGAAGTACGCCACCAGGAGGAAGCAGCCAGGTGTGCCACAGCGGTCTCCCAAGCTCAGCAAGGCCGCTGGATGAAGTGGGAAGGCATGGAGAGGAGGAAAATCACATGGAGCGATATGTGGAGCATGGAGTCCAACAGGCTAAGCTTCATCGTTAGAGCCACTTATGATGTCCTGCCCTCTCCAACCAACCTACATGCCTGATATGGAGAGGACCCAGCTTGTCCCCAGTGTGCAGCCCCGGCAACCCTCAAACACATATTGGTGGGTTGCAAGACCAGCCTAACACAGGAAAGATACTCCTGGTGTTGAAGTGAAGTGCTTGGCTGCCGAAATCGAGAACAGGAGGATAACCACCAATGCCATGCCTCTAAATGCCCAGACCACAGGCCCAAGGAAAACGACTTTCATTCAGGAAGGGGATAAAAGAGGGACCAAGTCATCTCCTTCGGAGCCAGGCCCACTTAACGCAGCCTGGGATTGGGAAATGCGGGTGGACCTCACCCAGAGGCTCTTCCCACCTGAAACTGGAGCGACCAACCTGTGCCCAGACCTGATCCTCTGATCCAAATCCTGACGGCGGATTTTCGTCGTTGAGCTGACCGTCCCATGGGAAGATGCCATCAATTAAACATTTGAGCGGAAGAGACTGCGATATGCCAACTTAGCAGCTGAAGCAGAGGGGCGGGGCTGGAATATGAAGGTGTGGCCAGTGGAGGTCAGCTGTAGAGGCTTTGTAGCCAGGTCCACCACAAGGCTCCTGAAGGAAGTAGGGATCAGAGGGCAGGCCCAACAGAAGGCAATTAAAGAACTTGCCACTGCAGCAGAACGGAGCAGCCACTGGCTGTGGCTGAAACGCAAGGATGCAGTATGGGCTGCCAAGTGACCACGTGGTGCCACTGTGCGCCACACACCAGGGACTGATCACCCTGTAGTGGGCCAACCTCGGCAGAGGGTATCTTGTTATAAGAGGCCGAAACACCCGATGAAGTTTGGGGCAAACAACTGATGATGTGATGTGCTGGTGGCACCGCATGATCAGTGCCAAATCCCACCCAAGAGTAGAGGACATCTCCAACGACGTTCAACTGACGTGCTGAATACTGGGGATGTCTAACAACTAGTCCTATTAAGAAGTATATAGTCAAAGAGAGGTGTTTAAGGGGACAGAGGCATGTTGCGGTATACTTCCCAGCTCTGATCTAAACTTGCTTCAGGGTCCACACAAAATAGTTCTGACAATACTGTCCCGTGTCCATATATAGAGCAATGGGTTAAAACGTGATTCACAATCCAGTCCAGCACAGACAGGACTGATTTTGAGCCAGAAATAATTTACTGGAAAAACTCTGAAAGTTAATATCTCTTTGTGAGGGGAATACTGGGAATGGAACATGAATTTGAAGATTTGAGTGAGCTTATATGAGTCTTGCAAAAGCTGTGTCCGTGTATCCAGAGATGTGTGTTTGAGCCGTGAGCTGAAGATTTGAGTGTTCCAGGTAAGTCTCGCTGTTTGGTGTGTTGTGTCTGACCTGCTGCTATCCTGCAGAGGCTCCCCACTCCTGACTGACCTCCTGCTGTCTCCTCCTGCCTGCACACATGTCTACAGCACATTAGGCCTCTGATGAGCTGTGAGCCATCACAACACAAGGCAATGCAATCAATTAGGCAAAGGCATGCATGGCACGTTGCTCCTTCTGGCTGTTTCAGGTTTGAGCTCCAATTTCACTCTCTGGCCTATTGATTTGTCTCAGAATAGCTGACAACCCCCTCTGCTTATTGGACAGAAGAAACTGATGATGGTCTAAGAATAATGTTCGTTCAATGAACTATTATTGTTGACAATGCTGATCAGAAGGGGGACGATCATTGTTTTTGCTGTGTTATTTTTGCCTGTCAGGGCAGCAGCCAATTGACTCAGTTTTAGGTCATTTTCACACCTAGATTGTTTGGAAGAGGTGTGCTTATACAAGTGGGTTCTGTGAGTGAGGCATTTTTTTGCTTGCATATACATGAACACAGCAATCTACACAAACAGCCAATCCAAGCTCACCTGAAAAAGGTGATCTCAGCTCGTTTCCTGTCAACTTCTGAGGCAGTTCCTTTGTGGTGAGAACACAGTTACCCTGGGAATCAGCGTTAACTGGGTGGCATGTTCACTCATCACATTGCTGTAGCAGCATTAGCAGCTTTAGTAGCAATAATAGTTGTACTACACCTATCAGATAACTAGGCTGATAAAGTAGTATCTGATAAAGAGTTACTTTCTGTGCGCAGGCACAACACAGAAAGAAAATAACTTGTAAATATTACAATAAGGGAGCTGAAGATTTGAGTGTTCGGGGTGAGTCTCGCTGAGAGCTTTTTTCCAGTTGAATTCAGAGATGACAGCAGAGGGATCAAGACAGGAAACAAGCGCACTACCACAGGCCAAGGGTACGAGAGCTTCAAAAATACAAGACAAAAGTGAGTGAGGGGTATGCTGGAGCTAGAGCTGACAGTGTTAATATTGTCTATGATCTGAAAAAGTGGTGGAGTTGAAGTCCAGTTCTTTTGTCCACATTGACTGTCGAGGATGAGGAGTCCCATTCCAACTCCTGCACATTTGATCCCACTCCTGCAAACAAGTAAATACTCAAAGAGAGAGATGGATACCTGCTTGCTGGGATGAAGCAGAGAGCATAACTCTCAGGTTATATCCACATGTGGGCAGGTTTTATGAAAAACAAAGGGTTTTCTGTGTGTTTTGTATTTTTGTCCTCTTGTTCAAATGGTGTTTTAGGACACTGACAATGCATACTTTTAAGAAGCAAAGAAAAACTTCAGCCAATGTGAACACATTTTTATAAATATGTTGTCTTTGGTGTCCCTGTGTTGACAGAAAAACACAGTGTTTTGGGCCTGGACGATTAACCTGCCAACACCAACTTTCTGTCATGCCTTTCTGGATACTGGATTAAAGACTCTGCCCTGATACAGAAGCGTAAACATTTTGGATGAGACCTGATGTTATTGTTGACTGTTGACCCTTGGCTGCTTGCTCTGTGGTTTCCGTGGTTATATGGTTGTTAACACAGCCAAAAGTTCAACCGTAGCACCAGAAAGAAAATGGTGGAAGGAACAGATATGAAAAAAAAAACTTTTGCATAGGAATGCATAGAAATGGCAAAAAAAAAAGGTACATATCATGGAGATAGTTACATGGTTATAAACTGTGTTTAACAGTGCCTATATAGCTGTTTCATCTGGACTGGATTTCTTTTTTTATTGGAGGAAGAAAGCGTCAGTTTTTAAAAATACCTACCGACGTGTGAACATAGCTTAAGGTAGGCTGTTGAATTTATATGATGCTGAGTAGGTACCAGGGGGCCCAAAGTGTGCCAACACCATAATCAGTCTGAAGCATTGACACAAGGACGGTTGGTCTATACCTGTTGATGTTAACTCCAAAGTCAGAAATCTTGACTAATCTAACCGGGCAACATGTTTTCAACCTTCTTTTGGACACTTGTAATGAGCCAGTATGCGTAAATTGTAACCTCTGTTTTCTGTTCTTGGCTGACAGGGATGGCATTCAGTGTGGTCTTCTGCTGCTGTATCCATCTACTTTGAATCTGTCTTGTAGAAGTTCAACAGGTTACAGTTCCATATATCTGCCATGGGAATATTTCACTAATCCATTTGGGAAAGAGCCTTTCAAAAATGTTTTCAGAAGCAGAACTTTCAAAAACAACATCAGCTTGTGATTGGACGATTGTTCATACATTAAATTATACCACACAGATGTATAATTAGGTCTTAAATGTGCCATGAACCTCGTCAAAGACAATCCCTACCGAATTTTCCCGGTAGACATCTGAGGAGAGCATATTTCGCCAACTATCACTTAGTAACCATGACGACTACAAAATAATCGGCAAGTTTATGGAGGATTCCCGCGTTCTTTCCCAGTTTCCCAAGCGGTGATCCCCAGTCAGGAGAAGAGCAAAAACATGATTTCTCGTAAGACAAACTTCAAAGTCACGTTCTTTCCTCCTCTTCTAAAGAAAAAATTGAGTCAATTTCTAATAAAAAAACCCACAGATATTAAGACCGCTTCAGAAGCCACCATTGTTTTCAAACATGCAGTCACTTCCAGTGTCACATACAGTGTCGTCATGTCCGCAGCTCCCGCCTCTCTTCCCTGATTAGGCCCTTAATCATTTCGCCGAGTGAAGTTGTTGGACAATGGAGTTTGGCAAGACGGAGATGCAGGATTTCAGAGAATGAATCAGGCAGGTTCGTCTGCTCTGCAAGGCTACTGACTATCTTTCCAATCAAATAACTGAGATTTTAATTGGAGACTTTTATCTTTATTTGAGACTGGAGGACTTACTGTTATCCACAAAGAGTATTTGGAATGCAGTGCTTAATACTAGAAAAAACAACACTGAAATATAAATATCCTTATAAATATCCTTGAGGAACAATATACTGGATGATATATCTTTCTTACTCATGAATGTTAAATAAGACATCATTTTGTTTATGAACATAATCTCTAAGCCACCTGTAGTTATGCTGATGAGAACCCTAACTTAACATATTTTAAAATGAAAATATACATTTCTGTGTGTTATCCTGCTGTGTTATGAAAGTTTTGTTTTTCATCTCTCTGAGATGAAAAACAAAACTCATGTGTGACTTTTACTGCAACATGCCCCTGTCTGTTGTCTCTCCTCACAGATGGTCAGTCAGCCTGAGGTTAACAGGCTGTCAGTCAGATCTGAGGAGGTCACGCAGACCAAAGGTTTTCACAGAATGGGTGAAACAAAAGTAGCGTCATGAAGATAAGCTATTTAGATATAAACTCTGAAATTCAATGCAGCACAATTCCATGTTCACTTCTATTCAGTCATCTGTCTGTAATTATTTAACTTCTGTGCAGATGACATCCAGGACCAGACGCTGCTGTGATGCTGTTTGTTATGCATGTGTCGCCTCACTACTGCTTTAATGATCGTCTTGAAACTGAACACAAACATTCACTCTTCCACTCTGACTCTCTGTCTCCATGACTCTCTGACTCTTTGACTCTCAGACTCTCTCAACTCAGACTCAAGAATAAACTGTAATTACAAGATTTTAGATGCCAAGGGTCAACAGTCATGGTCATTTGGTCTCTTGAATTAACCTGTCTTTGGATAAAACAAACAAACAAAATAAACGTTTGTCAAATGCTTCAAGTGAATGCCACCCTGAGTCAGGAATAATTGCTTAAATTTTAAGTTTAAAGGTCATGGTCATTGGGGCTATGTTTTGGTACCATAAATTACATTCTTCCTCCCCAAATCTGAATCTGAAAATATTAAAACTGCAACTGCAAAAAAATAACACAGAAAATCTGAGATATTTTCAAGCATAAAAAGGAGAGTAGATTATTATGCCAAACTAACCACAGAGCTTACTAAAAAAAGTACATAAAATAGAAAAATAAATCAATCAATAAACTCTATTTCAGTTATTTTTTCAAACCCATTTTTCAACAAATGTTTGGCTTGGATTTTGCTCCATAGACCCAAAGGTCAAATAGATAGATTGTGGAGGTGAAACATCAAGGTCAATGTGTCTTATGTTCAGCCCATGATTTTACAGCATCTCAAAACCATTTTCAGGGATTCTCTTTGGAATTGGCACAAAATTTCACTTTGTCTCACGGATGAATTGATCTGATTTTTTCTGATGAATTTTTGATTTTTTGTTGGCTTGTTGGTGTGATATCTCAAGGATATCTGGGCTATTAATTTTTCATATTTATGGCATGTGTCGGTATAAGATTAAAGTCATTGGGACTGCTGGGCTTGTTCTAAAAGCAACAAAGAAATTATTTTCTTAAGATCCCTCTCGCATTAAACCAGCCTGACTTTCCCTCCTGAGCCACCCATGGCAGCCAACCGATCCCTACTTGATAGGCAGCGTATACGCTGGATGCTGATAGCATGACGTCATAGCAGCGCGACACTGTGTACCCTGCTATTTAATACATGAAGAAGAAAACGCGACACAGTAAACAACTTTGTTTGTCCCCTCTACTCTGGAAAGCAACCTTGGGTTCCTTGAAAGGTGCTAAGTTATTATTATTATTATCAAAGAGCAACAATGAAAGACATCCAGCATTTTTTTTGTGATCAGCATGTGGCTTTTTGCTACAAATCAAGCTTTGTTTGATAGAAGGCTGTGTGCCGCGAGAGTTATCTTCAAGAAGAGAGTGGAAATTTAAACATGGCAGGATTATGTGTTGTTCTGCTGTCACACAGGAAGTGACAATTCCTCCGACCAATCAATGGACTGCAGTGTTTCTAGCTCCACCTTCTGGGGTCGGATCAGTATGCTTGGCACCCAAACAGAAGGGTCAATATGAGGACAGTACAGTTCGCTTATCAAGGGTCCTGTCTCGGTTTTAGGCTATGGAAACACCACAAAGAGCAAGCCATACCGAGAGGAACCAACCTGAACCCTTTGGTGGAAACGGGGCTTTAGAGTCACTCTTTTAGGTCTGTGGGAAGCTGGAGTGCCTAGAGAGACCCCCGCAAGCACAGGAGAACAGGCAACCATTTTGCTGGGAGGAACAAGAACGTCCTTTCAGAAAATATCAACAAACCCGGAGATCTGAATGTTGGACTAACTCTCGACCATAAGCCATATTTCAAAGAGTCTGCAGCACATGTTTGTGTCATGCACTGTTATTAAAGCTCCAAGACCTTCCCGAGGGATTTAACACACAAACAAGTGTGAAGTAAACAGAGCAAAGGAGAGAATCCTCTGCAGAGATGCAGGTCTCTCACGGATACTGCACTCTCTGAGTCACACAGCTCGCCTGCAGCATTTAACAACATTAAGAGGGGTCATTTAGTCATCATTAAATTGGGACAAGAGGCTTTTTTCATCCATGAAATGACTCCGGATAAAACATTTACTTTGAAATAAACAAATCAGACATTAGATGATAAAAATATGTGCTGGAGGCGTTAGTATGGTAATCAGTGTGATAGGTCAACACGTTATCACTACAGTGGAAATAAAAATCCACTGCAGTAAAACTCAATGTTCTGTCTGAACTGGTAATGATAGCCTTTAAAAACAAAACTTGTTGACCTTAGGGAAGCACTTCCACTCTACAAATGCAGATAATTTAAGATTATTAAGTCCACAACTAGATATAAAAATGAAATCCCAAAGGCCAAAAAGATGGAGCCAAGTTTTAAGGTTTTACGAAATATCCCGTAAAGTCTCTGGAAGACAGTAAAAACAACCCGAGCTGGAACTCAGCAGGAGGAGACTGGATTTAATTTTTGAATAACTAGATTTCACTAAGACAAAATCTGATATTAAATCACTCCAAGGCTTGTGGAACAGATACATAACTGACACACTGTATTACTGACAACAATAGTAAAGAGAAAAGACAGCCTGCTACCAGCATTCCTAAAACAAAGCTGCAACAGATATTGGTGAAAATCTCAGAGTATGTTGATCATGGCACAAGGAAGAGGGCGAGGTACACCCTTAACCGATCACCAGCCAATTGCAAAGCAACATGGAGAATCAGATAATCACTCACACTCATACTTAAGGGCAATTAAGAGTCACCAAATGTTTTTGGTCTATGGGAGGTAGCCTGAATGCCTAGAAAGAACCCAGGCATACATGGGATGAACATGCAACTTCACACAGAAAGGCCCTGATCCACCTGGGGATTGAACTGGCGACCTTTGCTGTGAGGCATGTGCACCACCTGCTGCACCACCATGATACCCCCTCTTTTCAGAACTCTTCCACAGAAAAAAGGATTTACTCTGCCAATGTTTAAAAATACAGTGATGTAATAAGCAAGTCTGTGTTAAGTCTTGAGGTGCGTTCAAACCAAACGGGACTTGGTGACCGAGATCGCATCGCCCAACCAAGTCGCATCGCCTGTCCATAAATAATTCATTTCATAACAGTTGCTCAGTGATATCATGTCCGCTCAAGTTTTGGTCCTGTCACTTCATAATATACGATAGGATGTATAGCTGACATTATTCCAACTGTATTCTTTTCTCACACCTACCAAGACGATGCTGATGGCCCTGCAGCAGCATCGTCTGCAAGTTCTCTGCAGTCCTGTCCAGGCGGAACTAATGTTTTCAGTAACTAATGTTAGTGACACGGACATGAATTCTCACTCTGTGAACTGAACTAAAAACAATCTGTCATGGGTACCGTCACACACCCACTCAACACTGATTGGCTGTTGTTACGCATCCACACGCAATATTGCCTGAAGAGTTCAAATCTTTCATCTTTGGTGACCGAGCAACGCACAACCAGGTTGTCCAGGTAGCATCCAACCCACCCCGGGAGGTTTGACCCCTCCGCATCGCAGGTGTATATTGACTCAAACTGAAGAGTGGTCGCCTAGGTCGCGTAGGTCGCCCAAGTCGCGTTTGGTGTGAACGCACCTTTAGGGGTTGCCTGACTAAAAGTTAGGGATGGGAATTGGTAAGGTTTATTATCAATGCCATAATGGATTCTACTTATCTCTCCATCTCTTGAATTGCTGCTGATTTTCTATGTACTAATCATTCTGCCTTAACATTGTCAAACATGCCACACTCTTGAGATTCAATACTCAGTATGAAGTGTCTTAGCATGTAGCTGGTGTTTCCAGCTTTGCTTGAAAACACGCACACAGACAGTGCATGACGACCTTTAAATGTCATTGGTGTAAAATTTCAATGCTACACCATAGACCTTTCCTGTCTCTTGATTATTACCTACAAGACTCCCTCATTCATCCTCACTGACTGCCTTTTAACAGAGTGTGGCACAATTATTATGTAAAGAATGTGATGCTTGGTGAAAATCATTAATGACAGAAATATTAGCAAATCTGCAAGCTAGTTGGAAAACAAATCTAATTTTCTCTTGAGTTCAATCCTGACTTCCTGGCTGATGCTGAGACAAATGCTTCATCTTATAATTTTGCTGATATTGATGTCAACGCCAGTTCTTTTCTAAAAATTCTTCTTTAATGCCAATATTTGCTCTCTTGTTTGATCAATGAAATTCAGCAGAGTTTGTCTTATGAGTCATTTTACTGTCAATGAAAAACAATGTCTGAAGTCTCTCAGTAGTGTGCCTGATGATGGCATTAAATTGACAAATTGACATGAATTTGCCAGTTGCTGATCTTTGTCAAAAGGACCAATATGGGCCAGTGAGTATGTTAATCCCTCAAAATCCAAGCCATTTTCCACAATGTCTTGTCCACTTGCATTTTTTTTTTAAAGCACAGACTCTGTTTCAAATGTCACTTTACAAAGGACCACATAACTTACCGTTGATTATTCTGGGTGATTATATGTAGATATCTTGCATCTTTGTGGCCTTTGGATGCTTCTGATTAGACACTATCATAAAGAGACATAAAAAGAAGAAACTGGGTACATCCAATTGATCTTAATAGACTGGCAGGAAGTTGTTACTTTCTCTAAGGGTCTAAAGTGAGGTCTTAAAATGTCATGACTAAGTTTTTCATTAAGAAACTGAACTCTCATAATCCATGGTCATAAAAAACCCAATTGTACCATTGTTGCCAAATAAACCAATAAAATCAGCTTTACTTGGGTGAAGCAGCAATCCCATGATGCTTTAAAATGCAATAAGATGAAAAGAGAGCAACAGACAAAAAAAAAAAAAAAAAAACAGTCGGCAATTCATTGAAAGATACCATCGGAGAACACATCTTCTAAAAGCCAAAATCTGCACTTCTTACAGCTATTCACACTGTCACAGTCCCCTGATGGCAAAGCTTTCTGTCTTTAAATGGTCAGAAATTTTGAGCTTCATAAGCAAGGCCTCTCACAACGCACCATCTCTGCTACGGTTGGACAGCCATTTTGAATTTCTGTAAAGACAAATGAGAATTTCAAACTGCAAACTGGAACCACAGAGTTTCTGTGTGTAGTTTGGTCTTGAGATTAAAGGAGTATGCACGCTCAGCAGCAACTCACTTTGGTGAAATTGTCAATACAATCTGCTCAAGTAACTTACAAGCATTGAAATGCTGGGAAAGGGATTTTGGTGGCTGGCATTCTGGCATGTGGATATAGACAAGGCAACCTGCAGGAGCTCTGACTGAGCATGAGACTGGGGAGGGAGAGGATTTTTGTGATTTTGAATGTGGCATTGTTATTGGCCCTGGACAGCCTGGTCTGAGTATTCAGACTGTCACAATTGGCCTCATTTCAATAATTCTGCAGAGTGAGTATCTATTTTTTTTTTTTTGTTACAAAGACTATATCCAATAGTTTTCTCCATTTATATAATTCAATGTTCATGGTGAAAGTTTTGAAGAGTGGTTCTGAAGGCTTTTACATACAGAGCTAAAACCAGTGAGCTGACCATCTGCCGCTGGATTTGATCAGATCAGATAGATTTGGTTTGATCAGGCTAAGTCAAGATGAGGGGAAACTCTGCATCAAAATCAAGTTTGTCTCTCAGAGTCTGAGATATCTCAGTGACTGTAAAAAAAAGTAACTTTTTTAGAGGAAATATAGAAATATTCCACTTCAGGCAGGAAGTACCAGGGGTCTGTGAAACATCAGGTTACTTTTAATTAAATCCACATAAAAAAGACACAACCTGAATTTAGAGGATCTAAATCATAAAAGTTTTACCAAACTGTTAGGCATACTCTAAAAATAAAGTTTTAATGAATAAGGCTCCACTCTGACCCTGCTAGATTTTTCTATGTATTTGTCTCACCTGTAGTCACTGCTTGTCAACTGGGGAGGCAGAAACTATTTTCGACCAAAGGGAGTGAGGGGCTTCAAGCTGAAAAAAGTAATATTACAGCTGTAACTAACAATGTGCAGTTTGTAATGACAGTGAGAAACCGGCAACTTCAGAGAGATGGATCCATCCATTCAATGCATTTTAGACATGCAGACATGGTCAGGAAGACCTTCTGAAGACCAAAATGTCCTGTATGTCAGAATAGAGAACAATATTTAGGATGCTTTCTCAGCTAGAAAATCTTTTCAATTTTGCATAATTAGCTCAGGTTTGGTCCATGTTCTCATCGGAGACTTACAAACTGACCAAACTGTGTGACATGGAGGAGAAATGCTCCCTGATTGGTCAAAATATTTCAACAGGGAAATATGTTGAAATATGGTGAGGACACAGTCTTCTTTTTAATGAATTTAATAAGGAGCAGCATGTTAGAATAAAATGCTTCATTCAATTGTTTTTTTTTTGTATACCCAGTTCTTGTTTCCAATTGATTATCTTCTCTATTTTTATTTTCTTTCTTCTCCAAACAAAACAACAATCTGTTCAGCTTTTATTAATTTCCACCCACAGCCTGATTTCACAGCAGTTGAGATCAGGTTTGTAGATGTTTGATGGGTTATAAGATGATTTAAAACAGCATCATCTGTGTGTGTAAATGTACTTTTAAGCAACAGGAGATGGCCTCTGTCAGAAGAGATTCAAAACAAGTCTGTTTACAGTAATGAGTGCTGTAACAGCAAACTCTATTTTATTCTAACAGTAAGCAACATTTCAACACTATGGATAAATAAATAGTAAAGGCTGACATGATCACATGAACAGACCTGAACCACTAATTACTGTCAATCATCAAATCCATGCCTAATACTCGTGTAAATAAATGACATCCACCTCATTACAGAGTGGATTGAATAGTGATGAATCTCTTAAAAGTCTCACTATTACAGACTGGCTTTTATGCGATGCTGCCTTTGTCTTATTTAAACAGGTTGTTATTGTGAGGAGGGTAGTCCGGACAAGGTTCTTGGAAGTGGGCCTGGGTGGTCTGGGTTGGTCCACTTGGTATGGTTTGATAAATATAAGTGGCTTTTAATTCTTGGGGCTGGTGACATTGGGGAGTCCTTAAGCTGCGATCACATAGAACGCTACTTGGTGACTGAAATCGCATCGCCCACTCAAGTAGTGTCACCTGTCCATAAATGTCTCATGTTTATCATGCTCAAGTTTCCTTGGGATCATATATCATACAATGGGATGTATTGGCTGACATTATTACCTTTGCCAAGGAGGTTTTGTTTTTTGGGGGCATTTCTGTTTGTCTGTTAGCAAGATTACACAAAAACTACTGGATGGATTTACTTGAAAATTCTACCAGAGGTGTGGTTTGGAAAAAGCCATTACATGTTGGTGCTGATCTGATCCAGATTGATGTCACAAAAAAAGTTCATAATGGTAAATCCCATTCATTTACAACATTATGGGAGTTGTAGTCCATTTGCAAACTGATGTCTAGATTTTCAAGCCTCCTGTATGTCACTACATTTCCCAGCTCCCCTTGCAATGCCAGGGGAAAGTGCTCCTCACTGCTCTGCACTCAGAAATACTACAATAGTAAGTTTACTGGGAGCCCATTAATGTTATAGAAGCATACGCAGCAGCTCTACTCCCTCGCAGTCCCCCTGAACATGCCTATTTCACTCAAAACAAGGCTGCTGATAACGGCAATACAGATATAGTCCGTAATAGCAGAGGTCTGTGTGTGTGTGTGTGTGTGTGTGTGTGTGTGTGTGTGTGTGTGTGTGTGTGTGTGTGTGTATTAAAACCTAACCCCAAACTCTACATAAAGCGAGCGTGCAGCGCACCAAAGATCTGTGGTCTTGTTCAGACCCACAGGCTGGCGTCACCGAGTGGAAGTGCTGTGGCGCGCTCACATCACCAATATCTAAGCAGCAAATAGGTTTAGTCAACAAGTTACAAGACCAACTAATAACTAGGTTACTCTATTAGATAATACTTATATCAACAATAATCACACTGCTTGCAGATTGATATTTTTCATTACACAATATACATATAAAATAGATATAATGGACTATAATGGGTGAAAATCAATTTATGAGTAGAACTGAGCTGCTTGGCGAAGGTCTGCACCCTCAAAGTGGCTGACATTATTGCAAGTGTTTCTTTTTCACTCACCTACCAACCACAAAACACTGCAGCTGATGGTCCTGCAGCAGCATCATCTGTGAGTACTCTGCACTCCTGTCTAGACGGAACTATTGTACTCATTAACTAATGTTTCCTACACGGACATAGATTGTCACTTTGTGAACTGGAATAAAAATATTCCATTCCAAGATGTCGTTACACACACTACACTGATTGGCTGTTGCCGCATTGCCACACACGGAATCGCCTGAAGAGTTCAAAATTTTAACTTTGGTGACTGAGGCAGGTGTCCAGCCACCAAGTTCACCTTGCCCAAATGCTACTGTACATTGACTTTATATGAGAGAGTGGTCACCCAGGTCAACAAGTTGCACTTTGTGTGTAGGCAGCTTTAGGTGTGGGCTGATGCTTACTGCTGTGGGTTTGATGTTTCTAGCACTAGAGGTTGTGGATCTTTTGTGATTTTTGATTATGTTGGGAGCCTGTGCCTGAAACTTAATTCATCCTGTTCTTTGGGAACTGTCCCTTCTATGCACACAGATGGTTGGATGTGCTTGGGTTTGTGATGCTGTTTGTGTCAGTATATATGAGTTATTTGATTTAGATTGTGCTTTATTTTTTTGGTAAGTTAATTACGTGCTATGTCCTCCATATATTTCTGTCTGTTGGTCAAATTTATTATATCATTATTTTTTGCACCCCTACAGTAAAACTAGCTCCTTTTGATTGATGAATGGGGTGATCAGCTAAATCTGATGTGTTTTGATCAAAAACACTTGAGGTCACTTTAAGTTTTGCCATTATACCCCAACAAACAGCCAGAATTCCTCTAAAACCTTGTCTCAAAGTATTCATTTTATATGTGGCACCGGACGGCAGCACACCTCTTCAGAGTGAACACACACCCTTCACTTCATCAGTCACACAGCAGGCTGAAACATAAACACAATCAATCATGGCACGGTCCTGTGCAAAATGGTCAGTGAGTGATAAATGGAAGAGGAGGGGGGGTCTGTAAGCGGGGAGCGGAGCCGGAGTATGGATTATTTTGAGCAACACCAAGACCTCAGTAAGGAGAGGAGAGCTTCAGCCATGTTGATTATTGTTTAGGTTTGATTTTCATTGTGAGGCTTCCCTCAGGTGTGTGTTACAGCTGGGCTCGGTGACTCTTCGTGCAGGCAGAACATCTTTACATAAATCCTCACTGATCCCTCTCAGATCACACACAGAATCAAACAGGAAATTTCTCTTTTCATTGCCGCTCCCCTCTGGGCCGACATCAGGCCAGGCAGCACGACTCACAGATCACAGAAGACTTCTCTGCTTTAACAGTTTTCAGCTCAAATTTCACAGCATTTGGTTGCAGTAGATTTAGATTTATACATTATCCAATGACTCTGACTTAGCCAGATTTTACCTTCACAAATCACATTACAGATAGATTAAACTAAAGCAACAATGATGGTCTGTAGCATTAGGTTAAATGGAGTCACCGACTTTATTTATTTCTATGATTTTCATTTCTTGCCTCACTCTTGAGTCCATGAAAAGCAGTTAGACCTCATTCTTTGTCTGCAATAACAAGGAAGAAAAAGGACAGAGCTCACTCGCCGCTAATTACAAAAAACACTGGAAGTCAAAGGGGTAAGCCTGACTTTGCCTACATTCATCACAAAAACTGTCTAACAACTATAAATGGTTCTGCATGTAAGTCAGCAAAACAAAGCACGTCAGCGGTGGTTTGTGCATGTGCCCTGCCATTAAGTTTTGTTTGTATTTCTTTTGAAAATTACATAAAGTGCTAATATTAGTTTTAAAGTGGATAACATAACACAGTTATAAAAACAAGTCACAACAAGCACATGGAACTGTTTAGAGCTGTCGAAGAGCTTATATGATGACTGTAGGCAGAGGCAAGCTAACACTCATTGACTCCCAGTGTTTGAGCTAAGCTAATTAGCAGCGGGTGAGCTTTGTCCATCTCTTCCTTGTTAATGTACACACAGTTGAAAGAATGGTGTCTATCTGCTTGTCATGGATTCAGCAGTGAGGCAAGACATGAAAACAAAAATTGGCATATTCCTTTAATGGACATAAAATATTAGATTTTAGCCACAGAAAGGTTTGTACTTCTTTATCTTACAATTTTTAAACTGCAAGGTGATGACAACTAATGAAAATCAAACATTTTCTGTATTAATGGATTGTGAGATGATCAGGACAGCACACCAAACACAAACACCAAAATCCCACCAGATTTAAAGCTACAGCAAAGAATCAAGCAGGAAGATCTGAACTGTGCATTCATTCATTCATTCACCCATCTACTAAGTTTAGCCACTTCTTTTTCATTTCCTCACTCTGACCTCCTGTGATTCAAATCATCAGCTGATCAGGGGTTTCCACTCAATGAAGCACCGAGCCTATCAGATTCTGCCAAAGCCTGTCTGGCCAATCATCCTGCTGCTGTCATATTTTTAAATCTTGTCTCCACTGTCATGGTGTTATGCTGTGTGATCTCAGCAACCCTCCTCCACCTATAGACACCTCCAGTCATCTCATCAGTGTCCAGGCCCAACTCTCCACCTCATCCTGTAGACCTCATTAGCACCTCAGATCGGATCAGGGTCCCAGCAAGTGGCTCAGAATCCTCTTCTCTTCTTACCCCCACCAAGACATCATGATAGAGCAGGGGTATTCAATTAAAAGTCACCAAAGTCCAGTTTGTAAAATTTCCTCCAATAAAAGGTCCGAACCAAAGTCCAGTTTGTGTCTTATAGCCTCCCCATATGTCCACATTTTGATGGTTTGAACAATTGTCAATGTTTTTAAGGCAGGATTTGTTTTATAGAGTGTACAGCTAGCTCCTTTACCATAATATAAAATAGTCCTAGGAACATTATTTTAAGGCCTATATTCCAAATTAAGAACAGAAACCTAAAATTAAATAAACAAAAAGTGCAAACTGAGCCAAATAACCATTTTTTTTTCTCTTAAATTAAAGAGGTCCCAGCCAAGAATTGAAGGCCTACATGTCAAAAGTAAAAAAGTTATATCAGAAAACAGTTGGTTAAAGGTGCTATGAGGAGAATCTATTACCGGCGAAATAAAGACTCTGCTACCCATGAGCATGTGCGGCGACTGTCGTAATGCTGCGTTCCTGTAACCTCGGAAATGGGAGCGACATCATCTCCGACTTATCGGGCGTTCCAGTTGAAGTCAGAAAAAAAACATGCTCATCTACCAGGCTATTGTTAGCTGTTGTTAGCACGCCCTGCGTTGTTGCGTGAAGAATGTGATTATCACTATAGCAGCATTTTTGTAAATAGAAGTCTAACAATATGATATATACAGCTGATCTAGGGTGACACACCCCAGTCAGAAGTGCAAATAAATTGATTATTACAGGAGCTAAATAACTGTTCACACTGGGGGCATCCATCTTCGATTGTCAACTCGGGGGTGGCGAGGTTTCAGCGAGTTCCTAGTAGGAAATTCTGACTTCAGGGGAACGTTCCAGTTGCAGTTTCCTACTTGGAACTCAAAATTCCTACTTCTGACTACAACTGGAATGCACAAAAAGACGTCTGCAATCTAAAGCGTGTGTTTGTTTGTTGTTATGCAGCTAGGACCTTCATCCGAACTCTGCATTGCTTTACAACTTCTTTTTTCAACAACTTACAGGATGCAAAGCAACGAGGTAATGTATCTCTTTCTAGTTACGTAGCGGTAGTTTTGATGTGTGACAACAAGCAATTTTTGGAAAACTTATCATCGCAGTTGTAGCCGGCTATATATCGCTACTTACAGCCCGGTGCTCTAAGACGTGTAATATAATTTATAAAATAATATAAATTTGCTCTATTTGTCTTGTTCCCGAAGTTGAGTATCCAGGCCAGTCCAGCCCTGTCCGACCCGAACGGAAGGCTAAAGAATAGCATTTATAGATAACCTATTTTGAAACTCATCTTAAATTGTATATTTCGATCAGGCATATATCTAAAAGTGAGACTTTTTTGTAATTACTTAGAAACTCCTCACAGTCTCTTTATATAAAAGGTGGCTCTTTTAAAGGCCAACAAGTGCATACAGAGCACTGGCTGAATATTTCCTGTTATTTTTTCTTAAATAAGAGAGGTCACACCCTAAAAAATATGAAGACCTACACTTCTAGAGAAAAAGTTAACATCTTTATAATAAAAGAAATTAAGTCTTAAAGATAAAATCAAATGTCATCTGTAACTGCTTTTCCACTGTGTTGTTGCAGTATAATGTAAAAAAGTAATAAGATAAATACTTTATTCGCGCAGGTTCCAGATTTTACCCTCTCTCTCTCTCTCTCTCTCTGTCTCCTCTGTCCATTTGTCTTTCCCTCTCTTCTCTTTATTTCTCACAAAGACAGCGGTACACAGTGATGTTAGAACTTGCAAAATGTGAAACATTCGGAAACAAACTAGTGGTAAAAACACCGAAACAATGAAAATAACACAAATAAATGATAGACTCGACTAGTAAACAACTAGAAAGGGAACAGCAGCAGCCCGGGGAGAGCGCAGCACCACTACAGCGCAAAAGCTCTCAGCTGGCATCGGTATTTCCCACACAGGTTGGTGGCAAAGCCTGCAGGTGACAAGGGTCTCATGTTTTTGTACATGCAGTTTATTTAGCTCTGCCACCTGTTTGCGGCTCCTGCTGCAAACACGATAGCTGCGGGTAAATCAACTCCGCTGAATGTCTCGTTCCTCTTTAGTGCTTCATAAAATAACCTAATAAGCTTCAGAAAACAGGCTACAGAACATATATTAAGGAGCAGTCATGGTATGACCGTCCTGTGATCAGACCACAGCAGTCGTTCTAATGTTAGCTGGAGTAGCAGCACCAGCTGTACTAGAGCATGACATGGGAGGGGATTTTAACTTCTGTCCCGTCCCACCCCCAGAGAAAAAATCCTGTCCCGTCCCAATCCAGGGCCAGAGTGAATAAAATAATCCTATCCTGTCCCACTCCCATAGAATGACTCCAACTCCCATCCCGCTCCCACTCAAAATTACTCCCACTCCTGTCCCGTTCCCGTTGGAATAAAACCAAACATGTTGAAAAAATGTTGCATTTTTATATTTTAGGTAAAAGTGCAGTGCATATAATTTTTTTCAACTTTGTGCTGCAGCTCTCTTTTCTCCCTCCATGTTGTTTTGTTATGTGTGTTGCCGGCAGCCGCTCCAAGTCGCCTTTCACTTCCGGTGGTGACAGGAAGTCAAACCACTTTTGTAGTTCTTTTGTGTTGCAAGCGCGGTCAAGAGTGTTGGCTCTCACCAAGAGATGACTACAAAAATGGACGCATCTGTTCATCTGGTTGTTTAACACGGCTGAAAATGATCATCTATTAATGTCGCTCCCGCTCCTTCCTGCTCCTGTTGCTTTTTATCCCAATCCAGTCCCGAACACGGGATTAATTAAAAAATGACTCCCAACCCATGGGAGAATCACGTGACCCATGGGAATTCCCGAAAAATGTCATCCTCTAAGCTATATATTCATGACGCAAAATTGATCTATTAAAATCTATTCTTGTTAATTAATTAGAGATTGGTTACGGTCCAGACAGAACCATCACTCAGTCCGGATCCAAACCGGGGTTCCCCATCTGGTGATGCCTGTGATAGAGCCTAAGCACCAGAGATGCTAGTCACAATAGACTATGCAATCTGGTGAAATAAATAATTGTTCACTCTCACCTGATTAAAAAGTTTTTGCTATGTCAGTGGTTCATTACTTCAGCTAAAGTAACAGGTTTCCATTTTATTTCACGACAAAATTTCTTCATGATTACAGCCTGATCTGTCAGTCTTAGGGTTTCAGAGTTAGTCATGAAGATCACTCTGTATTTGTGTAGAATCTCATGGGCTATGTTCACACTGAACTGCATAAAAAAATCCAACTTCATTGCCCATACATGACCCATATCTTTTTAAAGACAGTCTTAATGTCACATATCCATTTATTTTAAACAGACCCTGACCACATATGTGGTCCTAAACCAGATAAATACAGTATGTGATGTTTCTCAAATTTACCTCACTCTATATAATCATGTCAATCAAATTTTATGATGTTGAAGTGAAATATACAGTACACCACAAATCTGCGCTAAAGAAACCAAAACATGAAAAGATCCAATGTAAGCAACTGACAGAACAACTTTGGATGAAATTTGAGTCAGTGAAGTACCTCCCATTACAGTCCCACCACTCCAGGCTCAGACTCTGCATCCACACTTCTCATTCTTTTTTTCATCACTTTGTCATATTTTTGTCTGCTCTGATTGCACAACAACTTCATAACTGGAAAACACACCTTGACGTGTAACATCCATATTTAATTCTACAACCTCTTCCTCTTCGTATGCAGGTCACTTTGTTCTTGTAGATGGTTTGTACTGAAGTCTGATGGCAGCCAAATTTAAAGTATAATTAAAGCTGGGGTTGGCAATCTGATTTAGATACACTTTTTGTAATACTGATTAAAATGGTCTTTATGACCCGATGGCAATCATTTCATAATGTGTTCTTAAAACAGAGCGAAAAATATCCACTATCTACAGCAGGAGTAAAACGGGGAAAACCCCAACCAATAATTATGCTGTAACCACCATTTTTAAACCAATTAAATCCCGTCGCCATTCTGCCCGCCTGCTGCACGTACATTTTCCCAGCGTGCACAGACTTGGTGCGTGTAGCCCACCTGAGAGGGATCAGACCTCACGAGAGAATGCTTACCTTTCAAGTTTTGGCTAGGCGGAGCCCTGAGGAGATGCTACATTCAAGTAGTTAATGCTAGTTTTCCAAAATTGCCAACCCAGCTTTAAACAAGCACACAAAAATTTGGATTACAACAAAAAATCTGTGAACATAACTATAGTGACCAACAATAAAAGGTATCATCTGGGACTCCTCGTGACTCTTCAACAGAATGTCCTGCAGGTTTAATCAGTTGCTTAACATCAGAGACATTGACCAATGAGAACTCTTGGAGCTCTGCATGTGTGACAGTCATTGATGCAAACAAACCCAAGTTGTTGCTTTGTCGTAAAGCTCTGAAAACCACATAATGGGCTCTAATTTCGTAGACCAGGCGCAAGCGCAGGCGCACCTGCCTGCGCCTGCCTTCGCGAACAGGGGCGCAGAGGTTGCGCATCTACGCCCACGTCTCTGCCTCTCTGCGCAAATGTCAGAATAGGAGGAGAATAGACGTGAGTGGGATTAACACAGCCGATCGCTGTCTTCACCAATCAAATGAGCGCCTCTCCTCGCCTTTAAATGCGCGTCTGATTGGTCTGAATTATCCCCGCCACCGCGGAAACAGTGTGCTGACCCAGCAGTGGAGACCCTGTCCCTTCAGCAGGAGAATGGACAGCGGGGCGCGTCACCGTGTGGGCCAGCTCCCGGGACAGATGTAATCTGTTCCTTTGTCATTAATAGGAGTAAAAAAAATAAGAGACAGTTACACCACAGCTGGCTTATCCATTCATAATGGTTGTGATCCACCTGCACTCCTGGTTTGTGATCGCCAAATAGCAGAGCCTTTAGTGATAAACTATATACTCTCCCGGTGTCTCCTCCTCATCCTCCTTGCAATAATGCTCTCCATCTTTTTAGAGCACGTTAAAAATAAAGACTAAAATAGAGGAATATGGGAAATAACAGGTAAATCCTGAGTGACATACATTTATTTTCTCTTATTTTATCTTCTTCGTCTTTGTTCCCCTTTTTTTCTTTGAATTTAATGAAATGAGAGAAGCCAGATATATACTCAGTATCAGATGTTAAGGCTGTTTATTGTTGACTTGTAAGATGTGCATCAAACTTCCAGCTGCCGTCAGGTTAAGTTTCCATTATGACAAACGGCTTTAATCCGACATCAGATGTGACGGGAAGGTAAATATAGATACAAATGTATATGCTGGTTCAGACGGTTACATTAAATAGTGATTGCTGTGATTGTTTATTGCATTAAAATGTGCCTGACACTTTGGAAACCTGCCTCTGAGGCGTGCGCACATGTGTGCTTGTCACCAAATTACAGCTGCGGAGGGTGCGCTCCGCCCTGCGCCGAGGTTAGACCAGGTTGCAGCTGGCGTGCTTTCAGCGCACTTTCTGCACTGTTTTGGCACGAAATTGTCACTGCGCCAACATGAATCTGCCGACACCTCCCCCTGGTGCGCCATCACCTCCCCTTGGTGCGCCATCACACCCACCTCTGCGCAGACGGTCTACCAAATTGTCAAATTGGCAGCGCACGGCGGTGTGCCGGACGAAATTAACACTGCGCGGGGTGCGCCAGGCTTGCGCCCTCTGCGCTGCGCCACGAAATTAGAGCCCAATGTGTTACAGAGAAACATGCAGCAGACTGTTAAAGGAGAAATACTGTAAAGAAACAGAAGAAGAACAGAAAGAGACCTTAGTGGGTAACTGTTGCGTCAACATCAAGCCAATGGTACTGTAAATACATCCATCCATTATCTGAACCACTATCTCTACCACTAATCCTTTCTGGGGTCTGGGGCCTGGAGCCTATCCCAGCTGACATTGAGCGAGAGGCGGGTACACCCTGACTGTTCACCAGCAGATTATTGTAAGTGCCGTTGTCCTCATTTATCAATCTGGTGTAGAGATTTAAGCTAATTTTGGCGTACAAATAGCATTCACCAGCTTCCAAGTGTGATTCATCAAAGTGTATATTTGTCAAATCCCAGTGTACAAATGACTTTGTTGATAAATGTGGTGACTGAAGACAATTGCCATTTAAATGAAGCCCATTTATATTCGTGGTAAGGCCCAGAATTTATGTCATCGAGTAACAAAAGAAGGTAGGAAGGGAGGGAACTTATGAAACTAAGCGAGAGGCTGACACTGCAATGGGAGAGGATGGAAGTCAGAGGCATCATGATCTGAGGTCTGATTTGTTTGGAGATAAATGATAGAAGATCAGACTGACTGCAGCCCAAATAACCATTTTATTAACTACTTTTGTTTGTTCAGGGGTATTGATTGATGCTCTCTGAAGGAATGCTGTGTCGATATAGAGAGAAATAATCTGTTACCAGACTGAAACAATGAACTGCACTGTCATCCTTCTGCTTTTTCATAAACTCTGTACAGTAGCATTATCTCAAATAATCGACTGAGGTTTCTTTTTCTTGTCTCTCCATCTTTGTACGTGATCACTCTGTCTTTATCTTGATTGCCCCTCTCTCCTCACAGCCAGTCCGAGCTAGAGGCTGCAGTGTTAGATCACAGTTTAGCTTTCAAAATAGAGTTAAAGGTGCATTTAAAGAACACAGTGGTATCGTGTTTCTTACACAAAGCATTATTAGTGCAGGTCTAACCAAGCTGAGCAGTGACTGGATGAATTTATAAGTTTCTAGCACATCTCCATTTGTTGCAGAGAATAAAGACAATAATGGCCCTTTTCCACGAGCACGCCTTGGCCCTACTCTACTCGGCCCTACTCAATTTGCAGCATGTTTCCACTAGCCTGGTACCTCCTAAAACAAGCTAGTTTTAGTACTTATCTGCTCAGGTTCCAAGCGAGCAGAGGCAATACTAAAAGATGACGTCATCGACTACCGGCTACTGATTGGTCAGACTATGTCATCATCGATGAGTCATGAGTGCGACGACCTAGCATGCTAGCCAAAGCTACCGTTAGCTTACCCTACGAGGGTAAGCTAATGGTAGCTTCCAAAACTCTCCTGTGCTTCTCAAGTGGTATTTCTTCTTGCCACCTGCAGCCTTCTTCTGCTTTCCCTTTTGACTTGGCTTGTGACAAAAAGCCACAGATTGTTGTGTCGCGCTCAAAATGACGTCACGGCAGTGCCGCTCAGCTGTTCACAGCGACACTGCACCCCATTGGGCAGGTGACTAGGGCTAATGGAAAAGCAGCACAAGGATAGTAGAGTAGAGCTGGGTAGAGTCGAGTTGAGTAAAGTAGGGCTAATGGAAAAGGGCCATTAGAGGTAGAGGGTGACATAAAGAATATTTAAGATGATGTATAAAATCACTGTTCAGCTTGTGAACCTACTCTCTATAAATGCAATAAAACAGACTCTTCTTCACAGATAGCTTTTATTTGTTGCAGTGTGAAGCTTTAAGTGTGTGTTCATGAATGACTGTCTCTTTACGTTGCCCTGGGATTGACTGACAACTGGTTCAGGGTGGACCAGAGCTCCCAATGACCCAGACAGGGATAAACTGTTTTGATAATGGATGAATAAATGGATGTGGCCAATCAACACTTCAGGGGACCCTGGTACCAATTAAGCCAAGCCACCATCTAGACAGGACACGCCCCCTTTAAGGTCATATCCCACTATCTGAGAACCACTGATTTGATTTAAACTATCACCTGTAATCATGATGAGTTTACTAAAGTAATCTAAGTCCACCTCTGTACTATAGATTGGATTTATGGCCTCTTGGAGGAGCTGGATCTTGAGGAGCCTTTCAAAAGACTGGCATGTTCACTAACATCACTTCTCTCGGGAGAGCCAGGTGATGCTGCTGCTGAATACAGGATGTTTTATTTGTTGACCCAGAAAGAAAAGATGCGATAGAAAGATGTTTTTTTTTTCTTTAACAAATACTCCACTAAGATTACCTTGCCTTTTGTCCTCAGAGAAATGCAGATTCTGCCTCACTTGCAACCACAAATCGATTCTCATCGTTCACTTATAAGAGAAATTCAAAATGCTGAACTCGTTCACGAACATCACATTTCTACCCTTTATCTTCAGCACTATCAATGCCACATTTTTTAATAAATGGGCCTCATTTTTGTTAGGTACAAAACTGCTAAACCAGCACACAATCATGGTTCAACCTTTTACATTTCAGGTCATTTATAACTGGCACATCTCCTCTTCACTGAGAAAAGCTGCAGACTGGTGTCAGATTTCTGACCATCGTCTCCTTCCACACGTCCCGTCAGTGCGCAGTGGTTACATGGGAGCAGCTGTCAGATGTTTGGTTGGATAAGAGGAGTTGGATGCTTGCTGTGACAGCACATTGATGTCCATGCTGTGGGTCTGCCACTCCCTGCCACCCACCGCTCGGCAGAATATTCTCTGTCAGGACTATTGTGCTGTGAGTGGCAGTGGCTGCAGCTCCCACAGGAGACACAGTGGCATTCTGGGAACACAATTTACACTTCGGGATTTTGGCTGGGCCACACTGCACAGCTCAGTGTGAGCCTCAGAAGTGCAAATTTGAAATTACACTGAAAGTCAAAATCAGTTGTTTACAGCAGAAAGTGTGCAAGAACTCCTAAGAAGTGATCATACTTATCATTTGCATAACATACTTACTTGTGCCCCTGTTGGCACCCATGAGTCTGTTTACCTTGAAATGATGAGTGGTCTATTACAGAGCTTGTGCCATACATTCTTAGAAATATAAAAATCTTAATGTGCTTTTAACCACCAAAAACCTGGATCAAAGTCTTGAGGGTGAGGATGTGTCCACACGTGGGAGGATATTATTAGAAACAGAGGTGTTTCTGTACATTTTGTCCTTCTGTCCACACATAAGTGGCGTTATTGGTTGTTGCAGGGAAGAAAATACCATGGAGATGGAGTTCAGACGATACTGATCAGGTTTGACAGCTGGTCAAGATGAAGATATGGTTTATTAGTGTTCATTTGTCGGAACTGCCCCATATGTGCATTGTATTTATGAAATAACAGGTAGTTATGCAGAGCCTGAGGTCATCAGTGCCCTCAAGTAGTGTCCTCCAGTAACACCTACAGGCAAGTATATAACATAAATGCTCACAGATGGATCCAAACGTGAACGCAAGGACAAACAGCAAGTAGATCCCGAGCTTTATCTGATAAGCAGTTTCTCAGGCCATCTTGCACCAGCAGTGGGGCTAAGTCACTGAAGCTCTTTTCTCATATACAACCCTGATATTATCAGGACAATATCCTGGCTTCCTGCCTGGGTAATTCACTGCTGTGGTCAGTCACTTCTCTGAGCAGGGAGAGGAAGTTTGGAGGGGGGGCAGACAATTTCAAGTATATGCAGCAAACATGAGTGTTTTTAATTTCATTTAACAATTTATATTCTTATACTGTTTGTTAAAAAGCATACCAATGGCATTATATAAAGAGTTGAGAGGAAAACTGAATCTCACAGAAGTAAATATGAAGCAGTGTCATATTCAGGTCAATTACACCGGAGAAAGAAAGCTCTGTATTTAACAGCAGCACTCTTTGGATGCATTATAGACCTGGTGATTGTTTTGGAGCAACTTTTCTCCAGAACTTTGATGTTGTTTAGTGGAAAAAAACACTCCCAATGTTCAGACACACTTTTAAATTGTGTTACTCTCCTTCTTACAATCAGGTTGTGATATCCCCCGGTTAAGTTGTCCTTTTCCTATTCTCCTCATGTATTTTCTCTTCCCATTCCTTGTTTCATTTTTAAATCACTCATCCCTGTCTCTCGTTTTAGGTCTTGTTCCTGCCCTCCCCTCTTATGGCCCTTTTCCATTTGCCCTACTCTACTCCAATCGCCTTGTGCTGCTTTTCCATTAGCCCCAGTCGCCTGCCCAACGGGTGCAGTGTTGCTGTAAACAGCTGAGCAGCACTGCAGTGACGTCATTTTGAGCACGACATAACAATCTGTAGCTTTTTGTCACAAACGAGTAAAAAAGGAAAGCAGAAGAAGGCTGCAGGTGGCAAGAAGAAATACCACTTGAGAAGCACAGGAGAGTTTTGGAAGCTATACAACAGAATGAAGCCGAGGACGAGAGCAATCGAGCTGCAAAGAAAAGACGTATGAGGGTAAGCTCATGGTAGCTACTGCTAGCATGCTAGGTCGTCGCGCTCATGACTCATCGATGACAACATTGTCTAACCAATCAGCAGCTCACTTGGAACCAGAGTGGAGTAGGCACTAAAACTTGTTTTAGGAGGTACCAGGCCAGTGGAAACATGCCGCAAATCGAGTAGGGCCGAGTAGATTAGGGCCAAGGTGTGCTAGTGGAAAAGGGCCATTAGTGTCTCCCTGATCACTAATTGCCTTAAACTGTGTTCCCTTCGTCACATGTGTGTATTGAGACCTTACTTCCCCTAATGCTCTTTGCCAGATTGCTGTTGTACCCAGAGACTTCACTTTCCAGCATTCCTTCTGTGTTGTCCTGTGTTTCCTGATCCTGCATTGTATTTTTGATCTCCTTTTTGCCATCCAATTCTGATACCTCTGCCTGATTATTCCTTGGACTGATTTTTGTGTTCTGAACTCCTTGCCTGATCAAAAGGTTCAGTGATTGGACTGAGTCTGTCGTGCTTTTGGGTCCTTTTTCGATCTGGTTTGTGTCACAGATAAACTTCTACAGCAGCAGAGGTTGTTTTTATCCATCCTGCCAAGTCTCTGTTTGCCTGGTTTATGCAGGTCGCACAAGATGATGTCATCAGCCCTCCTCAAAAAAACTCAACAGGGTAGTGTCTGGATAATTTCAGGAATATTTTGCCAAGTGTGAATTGAGTTTTGGATTACTTTCCTTCTTCTACATGCCCAAAAGCATGAATTTGCTGCCATGGGATTGGCTAATAAGCGATTTACATTAACATGCAGTTGTACAGTGGTGCCAACTGCTGATGAGTGTAAAAGTATCACAATTAAATGCTTCATCAGGAGGTTCTGTTCCTATTTTGTGGAACTTCAAAGCCATTGAGTGAAGAATAAAAACAGACTCTGTCATCATGAGTGGTAAATGAGGAGAGTGCAGTCAGAACATTGGCTCTAATCCACTGGTGATTTGTTTACTGCATGAGATCAGGTTTGGCATCTGAAAGAACCCACAACAGAAGGCTGGCAGGATGGAGACTGGTAAGACAAACAACCATAAAGGCCGTTTTTCATGAGATCACTGCCTGGCTCGGGTGATCAGATGATGTTTGCATCATCAGCCCGGCGTAGTGAAAACTGAGAGGCATTGTTTGAGTGGAAAATAAAACGTAGTGTGTCTCTCCACAGTCTACCAGCCAGCAGTCCTAAAAACATGAAGCCCCAAAAGACTCACACAGAGCGAGGCCTCATTGTCATTCAAAATAATGCAAGCATAGCTGGCAGTATATCAGCTTTACAACTCAAAATATGAGGGAGAGAAGCTGCTCAGTCCCACATGCTGTTACCTGATATAAGAGAAACAGAGGTTGGAGTAAAAATAATTCTCTTTCTTTTTGGGTTAAATCCTCACTGTTTGACTCAAGCACGGGTCAAGTGTTTCTTAATTATCTCACACTGACACATTCAAGCTGCTGTAAAAGTTCCAAGGACCCATTTACACAGCATCGAAAAACAGAGTTTTTGCTACGTTTGTTGACTGAATCTACAAACTTTGGAGTGAAAAGTCCACAGTGAAAAGTTTTGAAAATGTTTACGTCTCCACCTAAATAAGAATTGCTATTTTCAGAGGAAACAGGGATGCATTGTGCATACAGGGTACTCCTACAGACAAAGGTAGTGCGCGCATATAGAACAACAACCACAACAGCTATGGCTGACTACCAAGCAACATGAGTGCTCCTAAGCGTGCTAGATTTCTTATTGCTCCCCCAACAAAATGTGAATGTGCTGCATCAATATTTGAACCAATGGAGACAGATTTGTTATATTCACCAAGGACACAACAAACTTAGATGGTCTTAAATTGGTCTGGCATGCCGTGTTTTCAATCAGTCTCGCTGCTTTGTTTGTATTCACATAGTAATCAGACTGTCCCCATGAGCCAAGGATAAACCTTTCTGTTTCTGGTGACAACGTTGTCGAGTAAACAGACCCTAAGTTGGTTTTGCAACAAACTGAACTTAATTATATATGAACTACATATACATGCAGTATTAATCCCATATATAGAAACTGACCGTAACTATAGAGCAGTAGTTTGCAAACTTATTTTGACCAAGGCACACTTAAAGGAGTTTCATCAGACTCATCAGACTGGTTTTCCTGGACTGTGAACCTGAATTGTGTAAGTATAAATGTTAATCAAAAGGAAAAAAAAAAAGAAAGAAAAAAAAAATGTGAATCAAAGCAGAACACTGCAGAGCTGCAGAGGCACGTACAAAAGCTGCTGAAACATACAAAAATGATTTTTCATAGTCACACTTTATTTTTATCCAGTTTCCATGACCTGGTGATTTCTGCACCTGTTTCTTCAGTTCATGTGGGTCCAGTCCTCCAGTTCTCATATCAGTTTCCTACATTTTTATTCAGGCCTGTTTACTCTCCACCTACAAAAGCTATTCCTGTGTTTACTCCCCTGGATTCAAGTATTGCAAAGTGTCCACAGTAACTAGAAGTTGTATTTTCTGCATTAATTACTGATTTATCTTGATTAGTAGTGGTTGTTTTGGCTGAAGACTGTAGCTGCTGGCTCCACTGTAGCTTAAGATCAGTCTAATTCCAGGTACCTCACACAACCCTATTTCAAAAACACCAAACTTTCACTTTAAGACTGGTGACTGTGACATGACCAGCAGCTGTAGCTCCCTTCTCTCTCTTGACAGATACAGAAAAAAAACATGTGCTTACGGTCACATGAATTGAGGCAGACTGAAGCTCTAAGATGCCTTCTCTCGAGTCTGACACTTCTGTGTTGTTCTGAAAAGTGGATGGACCAGGACAGAACTGCTGCTTGAGGACTCTTTGATATTTTGTTCCATACACTGAATTTTCAAAGTAGGAAAATAAAAAATGTCAGCTTTGGAGGGCAAGGTATGTGTCCCTAGAATTTTTACAGATCTCAAAACCAGTGCATGTGTACAATAAATGTAGCAATTCACTTGATGGGTGTGACATATTTCTTTGTAACTTGACACACCAGATGGACTGTTCAATGTTATTCACTCATACATCAGAGCAGCAGTCCATAGGAAGTGTTTGTGAATGGGCCGAACCTTGCACCTCAAATGCATATCCTGCAGATGACTGCATGATTGTTCTATC
Organism: Scarus forsteni; assembly: GCA_036419115.1. Taxonomy (NCBI): domain Eukaryota; kingdom Metazoa; phylum Chordata; class Actinopteri; order Labriformes; family Labridae; genus Scarus; species Scarus forsteni. Next base: position 5,197,792 of record JAZDUH010000152.1, read on the forward strand.
AATCGTATTCATTATGGGCCAGTCAGATCATACAGGCAGTTGCTACTGCTGAGATGTAAAATACAAAACATAACCACTTTATGGGACTAGCTCTCACCAAAACATTGCAGAAGAGGAGAGAACATACATTTTGTTTCCAGGAATGCTTTCGGTGTTGTTTGTTTTTCAGTTAATAAAGAACTGTGGTCAAGATCTGACAAAACTGCTATTGAAGCTGTTAGCATCTGCATCGACAGTCACCTCCTGCTGTTGTCACACTCGTACCTCCCACCTACTCCTGCTTTAGCAAACTCTGATTGGGTTTTGCCACCAGTGATTGTGGATTGTAGTTTGACAAGATGAATCTGACTGATTACAAATCCAACGGCACTGTAAGGCTATAAATGCTGTGATTTTCTTTTATGACAAATTCCAAGAATTTACTCAATCTGTTTTTTTTTCTTCTCTCCTTGACAGGGTCTGTTTAAATTAGTTTTGTCATTTCCACATCCCACACATCACATAACGTGTAGTTGTGAAAGAAATGTTCCGTGTCACATCTAATTCCTTTCCCGCCCATGCTTTGATGGCATGAGTCAGAGATGGGCATCTCTGCTAAAAAGACACAAAAAAGTCTCTGTGGTAAACTGTGCTGTACATTTTTCCCTTGCTGTGTCATTGAAGAGACAGGTAATACAACTGGTTACCAAAGAGCCCAGAACAACTTCCAAAGAGATTAGGGATGAAATCCAAGGAAAAGGTACACAAGAATCAGATCGCACCATCCGTCACAGTTTGAGCCAAAGTGGACTTTATAGAGGACATCACTGTTGAAAGCAAATTATAAAAAAGCGAGACTGGAATTTGCCAAGATGCATATTGACAAGCCACAAAGCTTCTGGGAGAATATCCTTTGGACAGATGAGACAACACTGGAGCTTTTTGGCAAGTCACATTAGCTCTGTGTTCACAGACGCAAAACTGAAGCATACAAAGAAAAGAATACTGCACCTACTATGAAACATGGAGGAGGCTCGGTTATGTTCAGTTATGTTTGCTGCCAAATTGTTCAGGTATGGCTCCAGTGATTTTAGTGTTTGACCCAAAAGCTTCACAACCGAGGCAGATCAAGGTTTGACAAAGGCTTCATTGATGATCATGGTGAGGGCTCGTGGAGACACTGTTGAGGAGAGGAGCAGAGAAATGGGTGAGTACATTGGCGATGACAAGAAAAGCACACAGAAACCTCCAGGGCATAAACTCTCAGCCGGAGATCAAAAAGGCTAAGAGCCAACACCAAAAAAGTTTTAAACAAGAGGTTAACAGCCAACAAACCACTGTGGATGTGGACATTCACCGGCGCTGAAGAGGTGTCCACGAACCTGCTTTATAGTGCAGGTGATGCCAGGCAGGTGTGGCTGCAGTGGAAGTGTCGGGGCGGAAACCACGCCCACTCCCCAGGGCAGCAGGGAGGCAGAGGATCGGGAAACAGGCACCAACAGCTCAGAGAGGGGGGAATCCTTACACATAGCGAGATGTTTAACATCTCATAAATGGACAACAAACAAACTGAGGAGGGTGCGCAGAAAATTACAAAGCTGTTTGGAGACATCATGGATCCACAAGATGAAGAAAGCATAGAATCCATTCCCGAATCTTTTAAGTTTATCTTTCATAACACCAAAGATATGTGGATTTTTTGCAAGAGTAAATGAATACTGTGATACTTGCTGTACTGTAAATACAAAGGGGAGGAAAAATAAGAGACATCTCTTAAAGTTTGTTTTGTATCTACTCTGTTTCCTCCTGTAACAGAGGTTATTGGCTATCTGACTCATGGAGCTAGGTACTAGGTAATTTACTTTGTAGGGGGATTTTGACAAATTACCAAAAATTTGATAAAGGTCTCAAAGAAATGTCAGCAGATATAGAACAATTTAAGCTGGTGATGTTTAGGGTGAAAGAGGGTCATTTTGATAACACTTTTTCAGATCCTTACTGGAGACCTGAATTTGAAATTCAAATTGTAGTTCCTGAAAGGTGTATTTTATTCAGTTACCTTTCTTTTGTGCCTTTAAAGGTGTGCAGCAAATGTGTGTCGCATATTGTTCATGAATGGCAGGAATTGAATGACCCCTGGTCATGGTAACAAGGTAAATGTAATTTTACTGCTCAGGTCCTGCGAGTAACCTTTCCTTAACAGCAGGGCAGAGCTGATACAAAGTCTGATATCAACCCCAGCTGATAAATATATCCGAGGAGATATTATCCCCTGGGGCTCTCTGAAACGCTGGCTTGTGTGAGTAAATGTAGAAGTGGACACAGCGCTGGTTATTGAGTGTCCTCACCTTCGCTCCCTCACAATATTTAAACTGCTGCTGTTGGTCCGATCAGTCCTCCAGCGAGTGTCAGCTCGGAGATAGATCAGATTTATAGCAACTACCGAGAGAGTGCATCCTTCCTCCCCTGTGAGAGATAGCCAACACACCTGATCTGACAGAAAGGAAGGCACGAGGCATCAGCAGTTTTAGAGCCGCACTGCTCTTTTATGCTTTTACATTCCTCCTAATAATGAGAATGCAGGAGTGCTGGCCGACCGGTGTTCAATCACTGTCTTTGCTAAACTGTGATACCTGAATATGGTGTCTCAGCATCAAACGATCAATCCCATGTGGGACTCAAACCACTGAAAGCCCAGTTATTGATGGTGAATCCACTTTGTGCAGGCTGCAGCTATCTTTTGAGTTACAAGACAAAGTGGCTGTCAAATGTATGTGTCACGTAATTCCTGCACTCTCATTATTATACAGACACTTCTTTTTGACTCTAGTGTACAATAAACATCTGGCAGTACCAACCCCAATCCTCTTTCTACTATTTCAGTGTCATTTTGATAAAAGAGCCACTTGTTTTGATTCATTTTTAATATTCTGCCGCAGGGAGATGTTTGCTAAACTCCAAAGTGCAACCCTGATGAATGTGTCGGAAATGCCTGTAAGAGTAACGTTCATTTCTTCTCTCTCATTATTTGTGCCTCAGATGGAGGGCAGGACATCTGTAACCCGGCTGACTGTGATGCTTTCTCAAAAACATCAATTTCATCACCAGCTAAAAACATTTCAGTCCAAGGACCATTATCATAAATCTATGATAACAAGAGAAAAACACAGTCACTGCGAGAGGCCTCTCATCTTTTTATGTTTCTTACACATGTCAATGGTGAACACATTTTTCTATTCAAAAAGAAAGCAGCAGAATGGAAGAGACCTACTATTAAGCCTCACTGCATGCACATGATGGATTCAGCCTAGGAAACATGTTTCTGAGGAGGTTTTGGCTGTTTGATATGTGTTTGCCTTTCACTCAAGTGCTTTTTGATAACTTGATCACAAACACAGCTCCCATAGGACTGAATTAAATGACAAACACAGGACAGAAATACATTTCTTACAAGATGCGTGAATGATTGCTCCACTTAGCCAGCAACCTAATAACAATGTGATATAACATTTTCTTTTGATGGCATTTGTCTGAACATTTGCCAATTGACAGAGATCAGCTCTGCATCTGTACAGACAGAACGGACAGAGAAGCTATGGCTGTGAATGGATGGATGGGTGAATGGATGGATGGACCGATGGATGATAGATAAATGGACCAATAGATGGATGGATGAACAGATGGGTGGATGAATGGATGGACTGATGGATGGAGGTGTGGATGGATGAATGAATGGATGGATAGCTATATGAAAGGGTAGTTGAATGGATGGATGGATGGATGGATGGATTTTGGCCTGATGATGGGTGGACAGATGGATGGATGGATGGATGGATGGATGGATGGATGGATGGATGGATGGATAGATAGATGAATGGATGGATAGTAGGATGGATACATTTATTGATAGATGAAAGGATGGATGGGTGGATGGATACATTGATGGATGGGTGGATGGATGGTTGAATAGAGTATTTTAGTAATTGCTTTGGGAAATTCAGGTATCATCTAAATGATGGCAATAAACAGTCTGGGGATGATAAGCCACTTCCATGTGCCACTGCCTTTGTCCAAACTCAAACACAGATCCAGCCTTTCTGCACCAGTCTGTCCAGCCTCCTGGTGTTCCTATCAGTCATGTTGCCTCCCCAGCAGCCGGCAGCATAGACCAGAACACTGGAGACCACTGCAGACATCAAAAGACCTGAGCCTCCTTGGGAAGAAGAGATGGCTCCACCCTTTACAGTACAGGGCATCTGTGTTCTAAAGAGCAGTTCAGCTTGTTGTCAAGGTGCACATTTAAGCACTTTAGGGCGTTTTCACATTAGGTCCACTTGTTTCGAACCGTGCTGCGGCGCGGTTCGCCATGGGTTCACCCCCCTCCCCCTCCCCCGCTGGCTTGCATTCACACTGGCAATATCGAACCATGCCCGGACCCACTTGTGTATTTACTCAGTTTGAAACAGCAGGGGGCGATATGCACGTAACTGGTTACCAAACCTGCTACGGAGGAGAACGAAGAAGAGGCTACCATGGTAACCATTTCTTACACCAGACAACCAATGTTTACGTTTCGCTCTCTTCTACATTTTCCTTCAAGTGTGTTTATTTATCGTGTTTGAGACGGAATCAGCGATCTTCTGGACCCTCGTAAATCATCGTAATCCTCAACCAGAATAGACAAATCGACAAATTGAGTAAGCAAAAGATTCAACCGTTGGGTTAACAGGAAGTAATGCATCAAAAGTAGATCGGTTCGGACCACTCTGTTTCACACCAGTGAAACCGCACCAAATTTAGGGAGATGGAGCGGTTTGAGACCACCCCTTCATGGAGGTCTCGGACCGGCAGATTTGGTGCGCACCAAAGTGCGGTGGTTGCATTCACATTGACACTAACGTACCGAACCCTGGGCCAAAACTTCTTTGTTGCGCACTAAATGTGGTTGGTGTGAAAACGCCCTTAAACTCTCTCAGTGGCCAAATCTTCCACTCCTGAATGTTCCTGGAATGCAAACTGCAAGGGGTCAAGTGTGTTTTCCACCTGTGGCTGATGATGGCAGAGACTGCTCTGCAGTCATTAATCTTGACCAGACACTCAACTTTCGGTACCTGAACCTGACATGATGTTTTCCAAAGAACCAGGACCCTGCCTGTTCATAGACTCTTGTTGAGGATCTTCTGGAGTGGCTCAGCCAGCTGTGCAGCACAGACCCTCAGAAGCCTCTGACACACATGATGAAGGCCTGCATTTTTTCAGGACATCGTCTTTTAAGTTCAACTCTTGCTTCTGAGACTGAGCCAAATTGAGAGATGGTTCAAGCATTAACACTAACTGTAGCTGTACTGATGGTAAATTAGAGAGGGATGATTTGATGAATATAGCAGCATTTAGTTGAACCACCATTTAATTTTCTTTAATTGATTTAAAAATGAACATTTCTGTTTAGTGATGGTTTTGATGCTGATATATGGTGCAGGATAAAACGCTTGGAGCAGGACAGGTCCACAGAAGGTCATTCATGTTGGTAGTCAAGACGACAGTAATGTATGTGTGATATTTTCAGGAACTGTGAATTCCATCTATTGATCACTCCAAGGCTGATATTAGGAACTGTACAGAAAGTGGAATAGGGCTATAAAAAATAATGCCAAGTACTTGTAATTGTATTAGTTGAAAGTATCTGGGTCCACTGTAGCAGGCTGACCACACCAATGATCCACAGCAGCCAATAAGAAAAAAAAAACAGTGATTATGTCAGAAATGTTTTACTGTGCTCTTTCGCAAATCTGCATTTACTTTCCAAAAAAGTCTTGTTCAGGCTCTGTGTATGGTCAGACTTACATCTCTTTTTTTGAAAAACTGGAAACCCACCTTGTTTTTTGCTGCAAGGCATCTTTGTTGTCTTTGTCTCTTTGAGGGACACTGCGTTCCTCAGCACCTGTCTTCATCATGTTCACAAACCAGACCACAGATGTCTGATGGCAGATAACATGTCTGTGGTAACACCAGTGGGTCCCACTCACAGACAAACTATCAGAGCCTGCAAACAATGAGCTGGGCAGACAATGATATCTTTTGGACACAGAAAAACAGTTGTTTTCCACTGATGGATCTCAGTATTGAGCACAGAGGCAGGCCGTCCAAATCCAAAGCATTCAGCTGGGGATACAACGCTTTGTCAGGCACACAAAGAAGATGACAATTCATGCTTCTTCAATATGCATTGTACTCCCAAAGACTATTATCTATTGTATATTTAAATATGACCAATAGCTACAGTTAAATCAATATCCCATCCTTGCATGAGATGCTGTGATGGATTCCCTTTGAGGACTCAGCTGTCTCAGGGTATGCAATGAATAGATCTGCTCCTAAATGTAAAAGAAATAATAAAGAAGTGTCTGCTTCAAGAAAATTGTTTAAAACTTGGATATAAAAGATTCCAGAGTATCCTCTCCTCCATACAGCACTGTGAAGCTCTGGCAAATGGCATTTTGACAAAAGAAATGTTAACTCAAAAAAAAAATGTTGGCGGATGAAGCTGTGATCATGCTGATCCAGATCATACACAAAGGAACACGCGCTCATAGTAATATAAAGCCAGACTCCCTCAGTCTACAAAATGCAAAACCAGTGAAGTTGGCACATTGTGTAAATCGTAAATAAAAACAGAAGACAATGATTAGCAAATCCCTTTCAACCTATATTCAATTGAATACACAGCAAAGACAAGATACTTAAAGTTCGAACTGGTACACTGTGTTATTTTTTTTTGCAAATATTAGCTCATTTGGAATTTGATGCCTGCAAGATGTTTCAAAAAAGCTGGCACAAGTGGCAAAAAAGACTGAGAAAGTTGAGGAATGCTCATCAAACACTTATTTGGAACAACCCACAGATGAACAGGCTAATTGGGAACAGGTGGGCGCCACGATTGGGTATAAAAGCAACTTCCCCGTAATGCTCAGTCATTCCCAAACAAGGATGGAGCGAGGGTCACCACTTTGTGAACAAATGCGTGAGCAAATATTCGAACATTTTAAGAACAACATTTCTCATCAAGCTATTGCAAGGAATTTGGGGATTTCATAATATCCGTAATATCATCAAAAGGTTCAGAGAATCTGGAGAAATTACTGCACTTAAGCGGCAAGGCCGAAAACCAACATTGAATGCCCGTGCCCTCGATCCTTCAGGCGGTACTGCATCAAAAACCAGCATCACTGTGTAAAGGATATCACCACATGGGCTCAGGAACACTTCAGAAAACCACTGTCAGTAACTACAGTTCGCTGCTAAATCTGTAAGTGCAAATTAAAACTCTACTATGCAAAGCCAAAGCCAATTATCAACAACACCCAGAAACTCCGCCGGCTTCGCTGGGCCCGAGGTCATCTAAGATGGACTGACGCAAAGTGGAAAAGTGTTTTGTGGTCTGACCAGTCCACATTTCAAATTGTTTTTGGAAACTGTGGTCGTCGTGTCCTCCGGACCAAAGAGGAAAAGAACCATCTGGACTGTTATAGGCGCGAAGTTTAAAAGCCAGCATCTGTGATGTTATGGGGGTGTATTAGTGCCCAAGGCATGGGTAACTTACACATCTGTGAAGGCACCATTAATGCTGAAAGGTACATACAGGTTTTGGAGCAACATATGTTGCCATCCAAGCAACGTCTTTTTTCATGGACGCCCCTTCTTATTTCAGCAAGACAATGCCAAGCCACATTCTGCACGTGTTACAACAGCGTGGCTTCATAGTAAAAGAGTGCGGGTACTAGACTGGCCTGCCTGTAGTCCAGACCTGTCCCCCATTGAAAATGTGTGGCCCATTATGAAGTGCAAGATACAACCTGGAGACCCCGGACTGTTGATCAACATCAAGCACGAATGGGAAAGAATTCCACCCGGAAAGCTTCAAAAATTGGTCTCCTCACTTCCCAAATGTTTACTGAGTGTTGTTAAAAGGAAATGCGATGCAACACAGTGGTAAAAATGTCCCTGTGCCAACTTTTTTTGCAATGTGTTGCTGCCATTAAATTCTAAGTTGATGATTATTTGCAAAAGAAAATAAAGTTTCTCAGTTCGAACATTAAATATCTTGCCTTTGCAGTTTATTCAATTGAATATAAGTTGAAAAGGATTTACAAATCATTGTATTCTGTTTTTATTTAAGATTTACACAACGTGCCAACTTCACTGGTTTTGGGTTTTGTTATAAGCTGTCATCTAAAAGCATGACATGAGAGAAAGCTGATTCACTGACATGGTGTCTCATTAGGTTCTGTTCCTCATGCCTCTATATGCTGGTAAACTTGTGAGGATTCCTCCCTCTCTGTGCAGTTTTCCCCTCCCTCACTGCTTCACTGCCCTTTGCTGCTTGGAGGGTGGGCGTGCTTTACCCTGCACTCTTCCGCTGCAGCCACATACCTGCCTTGAATCACCTAATCACCACTCACGACTTAACCAGCTCCTGGACACCTCTGCACATCAGTGGATTTCCACAACCACAGTGGTTTGTTCTGACCATCACTTCTTTCTCTAAACTTGTTTGTTGGCTATAAGCCTTTTTGGATCTCCTCAAGGGAGTTTTTGCCTTGGAGTGTTTTTTGTGACTTGTTTGTTCCTGTTCCTTACTGATGAACTTACCTTTTCTCTGCTCGCTTTCTTCACAGTGTTCTCCACGAGCCCTCACCACACCACCTGTAAATACTCATCATCTTCACTGGAATCCCTCACTTTCACTAGACTACCCCTTAATTCCCTGTTTTGGAGTTGTGAAACCAATAAAACTATTGTCAGCTTTTACCGTCCAGTGTCATGTAGCTTATGGGTCCAACATTAAAATACCTGGAGTCTTTCCATTACAGTACTCATACAATGGCAGGAAAAAAATTGATTTAGTCATTGATCAAAGGTTGCACGTGTCGTCTGATCCTCACTGTGTTGAGTTTGCTTGCTCTCTCTGTGTATGATTCCGTCTTTCTACATAGCCCTGTAATCAGCTGGCAACTGCACCCTGCCTCTCACCTATGGCCCTTTTCCATTAGCCCTACTCTACTCTACCTGACTCTAACCGGCTCTACTCTACTCGTCTTGTGCTGCTTTTTCATTAGCCCCAGTCGCCTGCCCAACAGGGTGAGTGGCACTGCGGTGACGCCATTTTGAGCGCGACACAACAATCGATGGCTTTTTATCACAAACTGAGTAAAAAAGGAAAGCAGAAGAAGGCTGCAGGTGGCAAGAAGAAATGCCCCTTGAGAAGCACAGGAGAGTTTTAGAAGCTATACAACAGAATGAAGCCGAGGACGAGAGCAATCGAGCTGCAAAGAAAAGACGTATGAGGGTAAGCTAACAGTAGCTACTGCTAGTATGCTAGGTTGTCACACTCATGACTTGTCGATGACGACATTGTCTGACCAATCACTAGCCGGCAGTCGGTGATGTCATCTTTCAGTATCGACTCTGCACGCTTGGAACCAGAGCGGAGTAGGTACTAAAACTAGCTTGTTTTAGGAGATACCGGGCAAGTGGAAACACGCTGCAAATCGAGTAGGGCCGAGTAGTGTAGGGCCAAGGCGTGCTAGTGGAAAAGGGCCACTAATGTCAGCTGACGTAGGCCCTCCTCAATCCAGAAAGCAATGAATGGTATAATTTTAGTTTATAATTTTGGATAATCAATTATTCAATCAGTCAGTCTTTATGGTACTTGGCTGAGTTGCAGGATGGAACCATAGTAAAAGTTACACAGAAAATTAAAATTGCATGTTATTTTGAAATCATTCACAGGTAACTTCAACAGCATCACCTCTACCCCCTCTGAACATTTCTTTGTGATAAATAAATCACTAATAGAGCTGTAAACATCCACAGGATGACTGAGGATCATGCTTCAGGGGATGTTTGAAACTTAAAAACGACTCTCAGGGACACTGCGTTCTTTCTTGTCTGATCTTTTCATCAGCAGGTCTGACGACTGGGGTCTCTAATCAGCTGTCTAGATTGTATGAAGATGGATGATTAAAGTTTTTATTTGATTTCTACACCAATAAACAGCTCCTCCTTTGGGATTTGAAAAAGTGATTGATGAATGTGATGCAGGTTTATTTGACAGTTCTTTTGATACTGAGTTTATTCAGTGCACAAAGACTAAGGAAGCTTTTCATGTGTACCTGAGGCTAGATCTAAAGTTAAAAGATTTTACAAAAAACACTAATTTGTTTATGTTTTACCAAAGGGCTTAGGGCAAAGGTGTAAAACTGGTGGGCGAGGAGCCGGCTGTGGCCGTCCTCCTCACTTAGTGCAGCCCGTCAAACCAGCATTTCGATTTTGTGGAGTAATTCCACATTAGGGAGGGACAAATGCTCTTTAAAGAGGACCTTGAGCTACTTTCAAATAGTTTGGGTATCACTTTGTCAGATTGTCAAATCCATGTGAAGACATATTTTAATGGGACATAATATGCAAAAATCTCTTTTTGAAGGCTTTTGAACATATTCGTGGGTATTTGGCCTGCCTCCCAGCACTCAACATGTGAGAGGCGACAACAAAAGCTGCATTTAGCAGGCTGCATAAATATAAACTCATGGTAGTTGGCGAGCTGTTGAGTCTGTGGATATGCAGTTACGTAAAAAAAAAAAATAATTTTCATTTTATTTGCATAAGCCTACCTCTACCTGAGTATCCCCACCCTTGGCCTAAGAAGTTTCTTTGTGAAGTGCCGCCATTGTTTTCCCTGTGAGCCAGATATCGACGTACACAATGTCTAGACCCAAACCCTATATACATATATCTTCAGGTATAGGCCACCAGCCTCGGAGGAACAAAGTGCCCAGTGGAATAATTTCAGTTTTGAAGGGAATGAGCAGCTACAGTTTGCTACAGGTCAGACTACTTCTCCAACTTCTGTCAGTTCAACATGGGACTGACAACTAGACTCCTGAGTCCGTGGTCAGTACCAACACTCTGTTGCTGAACCTGATAATGGAAATATGAGTATTTTAATGCTGTGTAATATTCATTTTGCTCATTTTGGTGTTAGTGCTAACAGCAGGGGAAAGTGAAAGGTAGCAGCACAACAAGTACCTCAATGTTAACGTTACTTGTTGAAAGTCTTAAGATTAAACTTCAAAAATAACAATCCTGCAATTGTCAAGAGAAGTTTAACAGTTGACTGAATATAGTCAGTCCCTTACCTCTCTAAATACCTCATTGGATTGTTACACCCGAGCTCTCTTTCGTTTTTCTTTCGGGTTCAAACTAAAACCTGTAAAAGTAATTCCACATCACCAGTCTTGCTGCCAGTCATTCTCCAATATAAAGTCTGGAAGTTACATTATGTCTGATAATGACTCACTCTTTCCGGAGAAGAAGTTGTTTTAAACATACCAGTTTAATTCTGATTTGCTAATGCGATAATGTTGTATTTATTTTGAACATGTTAAAATAATTTGTTTTGATAGCAACTCAACTGCTTGAGGTCGGTGACTGCTGTTGATTTTGACGAGTCCATGATAGGCCAGCTGTCTTGCTGGTTGCATTTTAGTAGAAGTGGAAAAAATGAGCATCTCAAGTTGAGTCAACTTTAAAAATACTTGTAAAAACATATTAAATTGAATTCAATCGATGTCTTTTGTAGCTCTCTTAACCTCTTTTTTCTCATTCAAATTATTTGACGTAGGCAGTTGAGTTAACAAACGGCATCTATTAATTACTTAATTTAAGTTTTAAATAAACTTTGAGGAAGTTAAGTTAGTGTGTCAGCTACTTTATTTAAGTGTACTAAACTTGTCACAGGAGGTTGAGTCATTAATGGTATGTTGTATCAACTAATAAATTTAAGCATAACGTCACGAAAGCCTTGCAGGCAGGTCTCCAGAGTGTTGGTGCATTCTTTGTTGTAAGTTGCATGCCACACAACACAGCCTTACACCATCGATGTGACTTTGCCCTCACAGAGAAGACATTACAGGACTTAAGACTGAGAGAGGCTGAACTGCACAGCTCTGTCCTTAAATGTGTTTATATGCCTCCCATTTATACATGTTTTTTGCCACAATTTATTCAGTCACATTAAACACACACAAAATCATTTAGGGGAAAAATGTATTGTATTTCAGCGCGTCTCCTTCCTCTTCCTCCGTCGAAGAGTAAGCGATTATTATATCAGTGGATGGCCTGCTGGTTGGAGAAGAAGGGGACTTGAGAAGAGTCCTTCTTCCCCCTGGTCTGGGGATTCAGACCAGGCGAGGATGGCTGCATCCACCAGCCTACCAAGGCTGGAGTCAATGGAGGAGAGATTTGAATTGTCACTGCACCTCACCCTCAACACATTTAAAGGCAAGGAGAGGTGTTCATTTGATTGGTGAAGACAACACTCAGTTGTGTTAAACCCCCTCAAGCCTTCTTTCATCCTTTTTGGCACATGCGCGGGGATGCAGAGATGGAGGCGTGGATGCGGCTCTGTGCACCTTGGTGCGCCATGCAGGAAACTTGCCAAGTGTGCTGGACACACCCCATTTAAGCAGTGCAGGTGCAGCACCGGGCATGTGCGCAGCACCTCATCTGGTCTATGAAATAAGAGCCCTCAATACTGTCTTCACTGAGTCAAAGAAACAACATGACTTAAGTTAGGTAAGTTGAGCCAGCTCAGGTGTTTGGAATATCTTTAATCCAGCTACTCTTTTCAATTGTACTTCAATCTGTGCTGCTGTTTTCTGTCATATTTTACACATCCCTGCTTTCACTTGGAGCATCTGCTCCATCCCCAAAGGCAGAATCAAATCGGTAATATAAGTAAGAGCATGGCACACAACTTGAAGAGGCAGTATATCCTACTTTTACCAAAATGTAGTATGCAATGTGTGAACATTTGTGAAATCTGCAGTATATGTTAAATGCAAGGGTCTCATGATGCTTTTTGAAAAAAATAGTGATATGCATTGGTCAATTCTACCTAGCGTACTGTTACCTACAATTTAAAGTGCCAAAGAGTCAGGGTTCTGGATGGTGGACAGCCAGCCACAGCAATTTTAGCTTCATGGATATAATTCATTTCTTTCAGTGTGAAAATCAGGGAAAAACATACCAAATTTTCTTAGGGTTCTTTGAGTCTGTTCATGGATGTTTATTCAGAGTGGCAAGTCATCGGCTAAGCTACCTTTTACCTTTATTATCATAACTACATTCACAAATAAGCTCAATTATTCTGTGAGGAGGGAAATCAAATATATATACAAAATAACAAGAGGCTTTATTTTTTTATTGATGTTTAATGAAGTATTTCTGTTGTGGAAATAGTTGATCTGAACCAAACTTTAGCTCAGTAGGTAACAGTAATGAGCTTTTATTTGCCACACACCATGAAACAAAAAGATGCCGACTGCAGCATACTTCAAAATAGGAGCCATATGGCAGTCACACTTCATACAACTACAATATACAATATGCAGTTTACACTGACGGGGCTTTGTTGTGGTTCTTTTGCATATAATGAACTGTGAGAAGGGTTTGTGAAGCCAATTGTTTTTTTTTTCTGAATCTAGGACATTTCTTACACATTTCTTGATACAATGCCATCTTTATAGAAAACATTTCAAAAACAAAAACATTTTCCTCTCTGTCAGGGCAGAGGAAGCTCGTTTGGCAGTGCTTTTAAAAAGATTTCTTTATTAGAAATAACTCCTTGAGATGTGTCATCTTGTTTTTGTGGGGATCCTTAAAACAAAAAAGCACAATTGAAATACTGGTTTTCAAGGCATTAAATAGAGCACAAAACCTGCAAAACAGCACATGATAGCAGAGCATGGTTAAATTGATGAAGCTGCAGTATTGTTAAGAAGAAGTTCAATTAGTTCTGAGATAAGAAGACAGGATATTTTTTAAAGAATGGAAAGAGGAAATTGACCTAATATTTGCTGGAAGATTTTTTCAATCTGAAGAGAGTGCTCGTACATTGTACCTGTTGCATCAAAGTAAGTGAATGTAGTTGCGCAGTTGCCTTTAATTACAGCATGTCAATGAAGTATCACAGTAAACCACATATTACGATGGAGTTGCATGATGGGATTACTGTTTCATTTATCTCCAAGCCTCATGCAGACAGGTTGATGGTGATAGAGGTGATAATACACCATATGGAGGATATTTTGTATCCTCCCTTCAAGACAAAACTTGACCTGAATCTGTCTCCAACCTTCAGCATCACTGACAAAATTATAAATAGTCTAACCTTGGAAACCTTTAAAATCCCCTCAAATCTGCTGGAGGAGCTTAAGCTCCATAACTGCGTGATGTTTTTCAGGGGCAGTGGATAAAACAACAGCATAGATGTTAAATCCTGACTCACTTGAGGTCAGTTAAATAAATCAGTCATAAAAACTTGTGAATGCAGCCATTAGAGACAGGAAAATAAATCTGTGCCACTTCTCTGTTTTTAACTTTGTTGATGCAGTGAGGAGAGAAAGCGGTCTGTCGAGGTTTGGTTTAAAAAACAAGGCCATGACTGTGTCTTAAAGCATGACGAAAGATAGCATCTCACAGCAGTCAAATTGAATTACAAGCTGTGAGCCAGCAGGAACAACACACACTCCCTTGTGTGCTTGGCCCGGGTTTTTCTTTATCGACGTCTGCGGTGGAGTGTGAGGTGAACATCTCCTCCACTTCAGCCTGTCTTTCTTTCATCAGGGCGGACGTATGGGATTCTGTATTACAGCTGCAGCTGTCACAGTTACTGTAGCAACCTTTGATAACGCTGGCCTTTTGTGAGATGAGACTCCAATTCATCCTACAAAAAAAAGATGACATTTCTGCATGTTTCTGAACCAAGTACTCTCCGGATCAGCTCAAAACGCTGCACAGCGGGAGCCAACATGTGCGTTTTGCTTAGACCGAACAGCATCACTGCATGACGGAGCAGTTGCATCAAAAGCCTAAAGAATACCCTCTGAGTCTAAATATAACTTCAGAAAAGGGTGGGAAAAACTCTCTCTTTTTTACTATTCACTTTACCCATGCTCCCCTCCATGCTTTGAAGCTCCCTACCAGCAAGAATCAAAGAATCTTTCTGGTGATTTATGCATATTACCGTTCCCCATGTCTCATTGGGGAGATAGGGAACATTGCATTAAAGCATTTGGCAGGTAATGGCACAGAGGATTTTTTCCTCCCTATAATGTGCCTGTCAGTGAGCAGCCCCCCTCCCCTCAGCTGTTAAGAGTCCTGCACCAACTAGATGGGACTAGATTCATTCTGTGCTGTAATGTGGTGCACAATCACCTTGAATCACTGCTCCAAACCTCTTAACAAGTCAGATATCGATCTCAGAAATTGATTCCAAGTCGTCAAACATCAGCAGCCTCATCACTGCAGAGTGCTCTGAGCAAAGAGAACCACTAGAGGGCGATAGCTGTGTGACAGAACAATCCAGCAAGTTTCAGAAAGTGAGCTGGAGGGATAATGATAGGGTTCATGTGACTGTGATTGTTTTCTTTCTACATGTGGAAAACATTCCTGTGTGCAGAAAGAAAGTACTGAGAGCTGGTTATACTCTGAGGCCTTCAAAAGCAACTTTAAATTTAAAAAGTGGAGAATTTCACTGTTTTTGAGAATATTTAAACCTGCATCCTGCATCTTTTTATCTTGCTTTCACCTGAAGCAGCAGTTTCAGAGAGTCACGCACTCCATGACACCCACATGAAATAAATTCAATACATAAATGTGCAAAATAAACCAGTAGTATCTATCTGTGGCCCCTTGATTCACAGGCTGCAAATGATAATAAAATGGAGTGCAGAGGCATGAACGATGCTTTTCCCTCAGTAGTCTATCAATCACTACAAATTAGCCCTAATAGCCAAACAAGATAAAAGTATCTTTACATCCATGTTCCAAATACTGAGCCCCCATCATCACTCCCTGTGTGCAGCTGAATGCTATGCACAGCTTAGTGGGTTTCAGCCCCTATTTAAATACTTTAAATGTATGAAATCAAGAATATGGGCTTACATGCAAACTCTTGTGCTAAGGACGTGTCATCATAGTTTTAGATTTTACATCATCCCACAAGCTTCCTATGTCCAGTATTTATTTATTTATTTATTTTTTGCTATTGGCATGTTGATGGGTCAGTTTTATAAACTTTAGTAAATTAAAGTACAAAACAATAATAAGGAAAATACAATATTCATAGTAAAAAGGTTATGCCAGACAAACACGATACGTAGTCCAAATTTTGACTGCCTCATTGATCTTCTGACGTCTCTCTGAGAGAACCAAAGGTTTATAGACTACCTACTTGCCTCAAATTAGAATTATGATGTGGCCTATTAATGATAGATTACTGACCTGACCATGTGTGGGAACGTGTACAGTGGGCTTCATCTGCTGAATACATAAACAATGTTATTACCTCAGACCAAAGGATCCATCAACCCATTATCTGTACTGCTTTTGGGGTTGCAGGGGGCCAGAATCTATCCCAGCTGACATTAGGTGGGTGGCACAGGACACCTTGAATTGGTATACATATGTATATATATAGCAAGACTGGAATTTGCCAAAATGCATATTTGCATGCAACAAAGCTTCTGGGAGAATTGACAAACAGATGACACAAACTTGCTTTTTGGTAAGCCACGTCAGCTCTATGATCATGGATGCAAAAAATTAGCTTACCAAGAAATTAACACTGTACCTACTATGAAACATGGAGGAGGCTCAGTTATGTTCTGGGGCTGCTTTGCTGCATCTGGCACAGGGTGTCTCAAATCTGTGCAGGGTACAATGTCCCTCCCCAAATTTGGAGGTCATGGGCCCTCCAACAGGATAATGACCCTAAACAGACAGCTTAAATAAAGCCAAGAATGGCTCAGAACAAAACATTGGACTTTTCTGAAGTGGCCCTCTGTTAACCCTGATCAAAATTCTATTGAAAATGGAAGAAGCTGAAACATCCAGTCTGGAGAAGACACCTTTCAAACCTGAGATAGCTAGCCTGAAAGCTGGGGTGTGTAATGTGGATGAGTCTTGAAGCAACTCCACCCCCCACCCAACTCGTCTTGTTATGTTCCCTTACCCATTGAATGCATTTGGTGTGGATACAGCTTTACGTTTCCTCTGTGGAACAGTTGTTAGCATGGGCTGTATGGTAACATTTAGTTTAGTCACAACACCTGCTTTCATGATTAGAGGTCAAGGTCATGAGCCTCATACAAGTCCACTGCTTGTGTGTGCCAGATCTCAACATGAGAGAGAAGTTTTGCACAGTCTAAAAGCTCAGAGTCATATTGAGTACAGTGAGTGTTTTATTTTTCCTCCAAAGTCCTTGACCAATGCCTTTTCTCTGAGCCTTGAATTGAACAGATAGAGAGAAATAAACCATGTAATCAGCTTCAGATAAACCCATGCTAGAAATGTTAATAGTTCTCATTTCTACAGTATTGATGGTTGTTTGTGGAGGATTTGCAGAAGTCCTTCATCAACAAAAGGGTCAAAATGCATTTGCTGCTACAAAAATCCCTGAGTTGACCGCCCTCGTCCGACTCCAAGTATCTGTAACAAAGAGTGAATAACACTGACATTAATCAAGGCCTTGATGCTGCCTCTAAATGTCTTTCTCTATTTTTGCTTCTGGTGTCAGCAAATCACTGTAATTTTGACCAGTGCACAGAAATGAACTTTGACTCTGGTTATCTTCAATCATGAATCTGGATATCTGCTGGATGCAGCAGACACATTGGTCATTGACTGTGGGGCAAAATTTCACTTTAGATGATACTGTAGCTGATGTTGTCTCTTGATCCCTTGCAGATATGATTTGGCACATAAAGCTCATGCAGTTTTGCTGCTGCTTCACCACCCTTGCATGTATTTGTGTACCGAACAGTCTACATTTATTGTGGCCATATAGGCAATAAACCAACCATGAGTAACGAGTAAGGGGTATTAGCATGTACAATTTTAACCTGACATGTCAGATGGACAGTTCCATATATCTGCCACAGAAATATTTAATTAATCTGTTTGAGAAGAGCCCATAGAAAAGCTCGGGCAGAACCTTCAAAAACAACTGCAGCTGGTGAATGGACGATCGTTCTGCCAGTCACATTTATCACAGACCAATCCATATCAAGCCACAGTATGATGTAGCAGCTAGACCCTGTTGTTAGCTGCTAGCTTAAACTGTTTCAGTCCTTAGACTATCATCTTACATTAAAGGTGCTATGAGGAGAATCCATTTCCGGCGACATAAAGACTCTGCTACCCATGAGCACGCACAGTGACTATCGTAAAGACGTGACCCAAGCCAAAGCGTGTGCTTGTTGTTTTGTTGCTAATAAATGCAGCTCGGACCTTCCTCAGAACTCTGCATCGCTTTACAACTTCTTTTTTCAACAACCTACAGGATGCAAAGCGATGAGGTAATGTATCTCTTTCTAGTTACGTAGCGGTAGTTTTTGATGTGTGACAACAAGCAATTTTTAGAAAACTTAGTATCGTAGTTTTGTCGCCGGCTATATATCACTACTTACAGCCCGGTGCTCTAAGATGTGTCCGAATAAAATTAATTTGCTCTAGTTTTAATTGTCTTGTTCCTGAAGTTGAGTATCCAGGCCAGTCCAGCCCTGTATGACCCAACCGCGAAGCTAAGGAATAGCATTTATAGATAACCTATTTTGATGCTATAAAACTCATCTTAAAGTGAGTATTTTGATCAGGCATACATCTAAAAGTGAGACTTTTTTGTAATTACTTAAAAACTCCTCATATCATCTTTAAATTATACCTCACAGATGTATCATTTACCACAAAAATGTGAGATGAACCTTGTCAACGCCTACCAAATTCTCCTGGTAAACTTATAAGGAGAGATTTTTTCGCCAGGTATCACACCACAACTACGGGGCACCAACGACTAACCGGCATCATCTGATCTCAGCAATCTCTCCCAGTTTCCTTTAAGTGATTTCCAGTTGGGAAAAGAGCAAAAACATAATTTCCTGTAAGAAAAGCTTTCATTGACATTCTTCTATTCTCCTTTAAAGAAGAAATCGATTTTATTTCTGATAAAACTGCAGGTATTGCTGCATCCATGGAGACTGCTTCAGAAGTCGCCATTGCTTTCAAACATGCAGTCACGTCCCGCTGTTTTCAAGTCAGTTTCTGCTCTCCTCACTGATTGGGCTGTCCAGCTTATGGTCATGAAGTTATAGGAGATTGAAGCTTGGCAAGATGGATCTACTTGATTTCAGACAATGAATCAGGCAGGTTCATCTGCACCCCAATGTTAATACAGTTTGGGATACTGCAAAGACTGCCGTCGTTAATGGGCCCCTACAGATTGGTGAAGGGATGTTAAATTTCTGTTGGGCAACTCAAAGGCAATCGTTCCACTGGATACCTCGATAAAAAAAACTCTCTGAGACTTTTTAATATGATCTTGGATTATTGCTAATAGCAAGGTCTCGAGCGAGGAAATGTTCATGAAAATGACATGTCTTGCTCATCATGATGATCTTCACCTTTGTCTTCCTTTTTCAAGCTCATATTTAAAAAGCTTTTATCAAGCTAATATCGACCTTGACGGTTCAACCTTGGAGCTACCAGTCCTCCAGTGAATAACTCCCTGTTTTAACCCTATAAGGCCAATTATATCATATTTGATACATACTTTTATAATACCTTTTTCTACTCAATATGATCAACAAATTTAAAAAACATCTGAATACAATCAGATAAATGATAAAAATGTCCTCAAATGGATCATTAGTTGCCAAAAACACCTAATGTATCAAATGAGATATGAAAAATCTATATGTTGAATTTTATGGACATTTTGATTTTTGTAGGATTTTAGCAGAAAGTGAAACGAACATTTCAGCTCCAAAAAATTTGAATTTTCTGGTTATAATCTATGATCTTGGGCCTTAAAGCGTTAACCTTTTGTTTGAGAATATTCTCTTAATTGAATAAACAGATAAAGTCAGTGCCAAGGGTTTATTAAAAAAAAAGATCAGGAAAAGTTGTGTACAGATCCACTGCCATTTAGTAGTCCTTGTTAGCACTTTGTCAACAATAATATTTTTAAAAATACAATAACATTTTAAAACTGCAATATGTCAGCAATATCAAATGCATTTTATTTTAATCAAAATTAAGGAGAACAGATGATTGTCCTCTTCTCTGTAAATTTTCACTCTTATAAAATGTCACTCTTTTACGAACTTGAAACTGTATTGTTAAGTTGAAGTTCTGATCTACTGTGAACCCTTTAAGAGCAGTTTAATCAGTTGACTGAAAACAGCCTGTTCTCATCCAAGCATCACTTCAGTTCACTTTTGTTCATATCTTGTAATAGCAGTAACTCATACCTGGTACACTACGGACAAAAAGTATGGACAGCTTTATGTGTTTTAGACTTGTTGTAATCAACTGATGCTGCTGTTTGAAAGGTTAAAAACAATTTTAAACTTCTTTATTTAACATTTTTAATCTGCAAACAGACATTTTGGCAGGTGAAACAACGCATCAAATCAGATTAATAGAAAAAATATGATAAAATAGATAAAAAAAAAATGATCAGAACGTTAAAAAAAGAATCAGTATGTTTTGTCATCCATTATCTATATTAGATACATCCCCAATCCCTTATGGTGTTGGAGCTGGAGCCCGACTTGGGGGAAGAGGGAGGGTACACCCTGGACCAGTTGCCAGCCAACAGTCCAAGACCAAGGTCAAATTAAGAGTGCACCAGTTCACCTTCTGAGCATGTTTGTGATCTGTGGGAGGAAGCCAACGTACCTGGAGGTAACCCACGCATGCAGGGGGAGAAGATGCAAACTCTCCCTTCATTGCTGACATGGGGTCAGAGCCATCCTTGAGGCACACGCTCTGCTGGACCACCATGCCACACCACTGTACACCACCATATAACTTCAAGTAAAAAATGATAAACTGACCAAACAAAATTAACATAAATCTGAAAAATAAATGAAATTTTGAAATTTAAACGCTTATACCAGTACTCGCTCATGAGTCCAGGACAACCAGATGGACACCATTCTTTCAACTGTGCGTACAGTAACTGGGATGTGCCAGGCAGAGTTCACCCACTGCTAATCAGCTTAGCTCAAACACCTGGGTGACGTTAATGGGTCAATGGGTGGCGTTAGTCTGCCTCTGCCTACAGTCTTCAGATAAACTCTTCTACAACTCTAAACAGTCTTGTGCGCTTGTTGTGACTCATTTTTTACAGTGTTATGTTATGTGTCTATTTTTAGACTAAGAATAGCACTTCATGAAATTTTCAAAATAACTATATATACAAAATAAAACTGCAGTAAACAGCTGAGAAAGCTGTAGATGAAGACTAACGCTACCCATTGACTTGCAGTGTTTGAGCTAAGCTAATAAGCATGCAGTGTCACAAGAATGGTGTCCATCTGCTTTTCATGGACTCAGGAGTGAGGCAGAACAAATAAATGTTGGCGTATATTTTTAATCTGCAAGGGGTTAAATCAGTCAAAATGAAGAAAGTAATTCAGAGTCTAAAGATGTTTTATTTTGGCAATTTATTAAAAATTTCACTTAAATGTTACAAAATTCTGATTGAATTCATAGCACTAGTGAGTTTTAACAAGCTACTGATACCAAGTTTAAGTTATTTCAAGTATATTTTCTATATCCTTTGATGAGACTATGGAGTACTCTGAGAAATTATTTTCTAAAGCAGTTGGACTTTTTGCTTATTCAGTTGTTCCCAAAGTGGTGAACTTTGCACCATCCTTGCTTGTGAACAACTGAGCCTTTCGAGGATTCTTCTTTTAAACGCAGTCATGACACAAACCTGTTTTCAATTAGCCTGTTTGCATGTAACCTGATAAAACAAATAGACTGTACAATATATTTGACTATACATCTGGAAAAGAGCCCATTGAAAGTGTCTGGAGAGGGCTTAACCTTTTAGTAGCAAATCTGGCAGGTGATTAGATGATTGCTCCATCAGTCTGCATTTATTATGGGCTAATCAGATAATGTCATAGGCGGGAGTTACTGCCCTCCAGAATATGAGCCACTTTGTCAAACAAACTCTCACCAAAACATGTCAGAAGCGGAGCAAATCTCCTTACTATTGAGATTTTTATTGTTGATATTTATTCTCATTTAATGAAGAAATGTGGTCACCATCTGAAAAAACTGCTACTGAAGCTGTTAAAGCTATGGTCTATGATTTGGAAGCTTGGTGCATCTTAATAACACCGTTTATAAGGCCGTTATGGTCCTATGGTCCGATCTACGCAATATAAAGACCAAAAAGAATGAAAAAATTCCATTCAGTTTATCCACTGTAAAGCAGCACAATAGTTGACCAATCCGAACCGCGGGGAACGGCGGTTCGGATTGGTCCATGAGTCCATCCAATCCCCTGTCTCCCCTGCTCCGCACCGTCCCACCTCCTCCCCACTACCTCCCTCATGTACCAGTGAGCAGCGAGCTGCACAGCTACTGAAGCGTCATGGAGCCAGAGAAGACCAGCACCGAAACCGGGAGGCCGCTTCTGGAACAGGTAGGCTCCGTCTATAGATTTTAGCATAAGTTAGCCACTAATCGTTAGCATTGCAAACTGAGCTGGTGAAGACACGCCGAGAAAGGTAAATCCTCGCCCACAATCTGCTCTGCTCTGATCGGCCAACAGCGGCGATGCCAGACCCGCTTCGCTGCCGGTCCAGTTGAAATGGCTACCACTGTGTGTTACAAGGGGGATGACTGTCGTGTTTGTTACTTTTAGCTATTAGTAATCTCATTTATCTTCAACGCCAATGAATATTTTCTGCCAGACGGCTTCTTGCTCTATCGGAGGGGGCGCGTTGCTAGGAGGCAACACAAGCTTGGGGGCAGGATCTTGAAACACGGAGGGGAGGGGTGAGTGAAGGGGGGGGCAGGCTGCATTTTTCAAATCTGTCTCAACAGCCAAACTGGTTTTCAGATCTTAGACCCTAGCTTTAACATCTATGCTAACCCCTGTATGTGCAGCCCATGGATGTATTATTTTAACTGGATGCCGGACGGAAACATGGCGCCCGTTCATTTCTATGGGAGTTGCTCACCCAGCGCATACGCCGAAAAAGTTTCTGGCTTCCGGGTTTACTTCCTGATCATTGGGCCCATAGAGCAGGCGCAGTAAAGTCATCTCCCATAATGCTTCACGTCAATGGGAACGAGCGAAGCGCGGTCTTAATGAAATGACGCGCGGCCACGATAAAAATCTACCGCGGGTGAAATTTACAGTATGAGAGGTGTACAAACTCAAATAATGAGTTTTAGGGCACATGATCCGACTACGATGTAATATAATGACATTATATACGTAATAAGTCTTCATAATAAGAGTTTAAGACGAGTGATTTTTATTTGATGACTTTCTATAGCTGACTATTCTAAAACCATGGGATTAAACAACAGAAAAACTGTCGTGGACTTTAGCAGTCCATCAGCCAAATAAATCAGAGTAATTTGTTCATTTTATTAATCCCATATTTGAGAGATGACTGCTTATCAGATTAACTTTCAATGATGATTCAAAGGTATTACCTTTTTTCATGGACATATTAATGAGGCTTTCGCTGTAAGTGTCATACTGTTCTTAATGCATAAAGTCCTTGTGCTACCCATTCATTTTCTTTTTATTTTGCTGATAGGCAATCTGATAGTCTTTAGATGAACCATGGATGGATCCCGGGGATGAGACCCAGATTAAGACTAGCTTCTCTAATAATGTTCTGTTTCTTTATAGGTTTTTATCTACTTTGTTAACCCTTGAGGCAAAGTTCAAGTCATCAGAGGTCAAATTGGCTCTGTCTGTGTGTTTTCTTGATCATCAGAGAGCTTATGGCAAAAAGATAAAAACATTAAATACAGAAAAAAACATTTAAAAACTATATATCTGTGGTTAAGTAGGAAGATGTGGAAAAGATTTTAAGCAGTAAAAGTAAAAAACAATATTAAGATTTATCAATTTTATTAAACTTTTATGAGAAGAATCAAATTGGTACACAAGAGGTTTTTCTTTTAATTTCTTGAATAAACAAATTGCTTGTTCTAATGAATACTGTATGTGGGTCACAATTATATTTATGTATTTAGTTATGTATTTATTATTAGGCCATATTGTCCTGGTGTCTATTTTCTGTCTGGGATTCAAAATGGTGTCACTGTCATGAAACACTTTGAAAATATGTAGACAACAGTGTATGTCAGTAAAACTGTCAATGATAGTGATGTTTCAGGAATATCACTCATATTTTATCTGAATAAATCAAAATACTAAATTTGTAATAAAAGTTCTGAAAAATGTACTTTATTCAAACACAGACAGCGTTGGGAGTGAACAGTGTGATGGAACTACTGAACTAAAAGTGAAGTAATGTGACCTAAAATATAGGTTATGAAATAAACAAATACATAATTATCATTAATAACATTAGGAGTAAATTATCCAAGACCTCTAAGCCACACACACTCACATAAATGGTTAGTTTGGTTTGATTTGTCAATTTCTAACGATAACTTCAGTTAAGATGTTTACTTTTAATACTCATGTTAAATATGAAAGCCTGTTCCATGTTTGTTCCCAGCCTTACATTTTTAAGATATAATGTTATCTGAAACAGTTATTTTTTATATATAATGTTATGGGGTAAGAGTTATATTTGTTATATTTTATTTTCTATAAAATATGAATGGCATAAAAAATGTAAGAAATCAAAATAAAAACACAATATAATGAAATGTTTTGAAAAATGTTTTTGAGTCTTACTTAAAAAATGTTATTCACGTTAATTTTTAATGAATTATTCTCAGAAAAAAATGCCAATCTTCTAGGTAGGCCAAAAAAGTTTGTATTTTATTAAGATTATCTTGTTTGAATAGAGTTAATGGTGTAATACATGAGTGATACATAAAATATAACAAATACATTAGAGAAATCAGAATGACCACCATACTGTCATTAATGAAACTTGTTTATTAAACCATCCTCCACAGCTGCAGGACACATTCAGCCATGTTCACTCTTTTCCCTGGAGTGATGCTCCTTTACCTCCAATCTCTGTTGAGAGAAAAATCTTAAATTAAAAATTAAAAATCTTATTTAATCAACTGGAACATGACAATTGTGTTGTTATTGATCTTTATTGTACTTTATCAATTTATTCAAGTAAAGTTTTTCGTTTTATAAAGTCTCTCTTTTATTAATATTTTTACAGTCTAAAACTTACATTATCTGAATGTATTATTTATAAAACAATTTATACATTTACATATATTCCGAATAAAGATCATCTACCAAACACAACTGCGTGATCCCCTGACACATATTCTGCACATTAGCTACAGTTATTCGGGCACGTTTTCTAAAACTTTCTTTAAACTGAATATATACCTGTGATGTAGGACCATCGTGTTAGTAAAATGTATCTTACCTTATTCTTTATTTCATTGTATATTATCCAATACACAGCAGTCTAATGTAAGTACAGTCAAGATACGTGGACGTGGATTTAATTGAAATATAAAGTCTAAATACGTTTACAAATCACAACTATCAAGTGAGTGATAGTTAACACTGAGAGAATACATGTGTTAAGTCACTCTATGTCAAAAAGAAACTCACCGTTTAGTCGTTTTCCCAACTTTCAGAACAATTTTGCTCCATACAGCCTTAAGAAAGTTAGCGGGCGTCCTCGCTCCCGAGACACAGCATGACCGCGCTTTGAGAGTGCGTGTGTACAGCTGTGACGTCATCAGAGAGATAGCGACTTTCCTCTGGCTTTTCTGGCCTTTTGAACACTTTTTGACCGATCAAAAGTCCAAGTCTTAAAAATATAAAATACAAAGATCAGTAATTGACCGTGTTTATGGCTGAAGATGTCCTGTAAACGGTTTTACAGCCGTCTCTTTTACTATTGCCGCCTATGGGAAAAATGCTTTTTGGGCCCAATGGGGATTTTTCGTTGCAATACCACGAGTGGCCACTGGGAAAAATCGGCGTGCCGCCGAGGGGCGGTCTGGTATCCAGTTCTCATAATACATCCATGGTGCAGCCACTTCCTGCTGTCGTCTCACTCATAGGCTGATTCTCTTCCTGCTCTATAGTTGGCCGTGCTGCTTTAGGCCGCTCACAATCGTTGTATATCTGAGCTTGGCAAGATGGATCTGCCTGATTACAGATATGGAATAAGAAGGATCCAGCTGCTGTGCAAGGTTCATTCATCAAAATTCAAAATTTGTGAAAATTGACGAAAAAACTGAATAAAGTTTAAAGAGTAAATATTTTGTTTTTGCATTGTATTCAATTGAATATGCATGTAGGTCAAAAATAATTTGCAAATCATTGTATTCTGTTTTCTAGGTTTTACACAGTGTCCCAACTTTTTGGAATTAGGTTTGTAAAACCAAAAATAAAACTTAGTTGGCAGTTGGCAAATGAGACTGTCAAGTTATTCTCACAAAAAGGCAGAAGAAGAGTTTCCTTCCTCCAATGCGGTTGCTCCATGTGTGAAAGAGTCACAAGAAACCTGTCAACTAATAGCCAATAAATATTATCTTATTGTTCACCTGATAAACAATATGATACAATAGTTTGATTATCTTTATGATTCTAGATTAAGGGAATGCAGAATAAGATGCCCCACTAAGCTTCACAGGGTACTATCTGCACAATAAATTACAATGGTGCATCTCTGACCCTTCAGGGATGGTTTTTAGTGGGAGGAAATGCCTGGATCGTTCACAACGTCAAAGGGAAATGGAACCATTGCATGGACTTCCCTTTTGTAGAACCAAATACTTGAAATGGAGTAAAAGCAGGGTCATGCATGACCATAAAATGTAGGTGTAATCCCCAACTTCCTGGTTTTAGTTGACCACATTATCTAGCTGGTCACTTTATTCAGATGGAGAAGTATTTCCTGACCTTGCAGCCTCATAAAGATGAGTGGAACTTCTTTCAAGGTTTATGATTGTTTTTGTACATTCAGGTTGCCAAGGAAACTAGGAGACAGTTCTTCATGTTACATACTCTTATTTGGCCAATTCGTAAAGATGCTATGAGGAGTTTGTAAGTATTTACAGAAAAGTCTCACTTTTAGAGTCTTTATGTCGTTGGAAATAGATTCTCCTCATAGCACCTTTAAGTACACCAATTCAACAATTCATTAAAGCAAAAAGCTAATTGACCAATCCGATAGAAGTTCTCTAAGCACTGAGGCACATGGTCAAACATGGAACATGGTCAAAGTGGCCTGCTGAAGGTCAAATTGAGCATCAGGATGTAGAAGAAGGTGATTTATGTGACTATGAACATGATATGGATGTTGGTGCCACACAGACTGGTTTAGGTAGTCGACAACTGCTGATCTACTGGGATTTTACTCATTCTATTGCCAGGGTTTACAGAGGATGATCTGAAGACAGGAAATGCAGTTGGCAGCAGTCTATTCACAGACTATTCACATGCTCACCAAAATTTAACACCAAACATTAAAAGATATGAAAATGTTGCCTGGTTGGATGAGTCTTGGTATAGTGTTCTCATGATTTGGCATAAAGAACATAAATGCATGGATCCATCATGCCGTGTTGTCATGGTTAAGGCTGGTGATGGAGATAGAAAAGTTAAGCTGTACAACTGCCCATAAATATCCCATATGTTGGCCGTAACACTAGCAGAATTTAACAGCCGAGGTAGCATATGTATCCCACTAAAGCCTGTTGATGCATATTCCATACATGCAAAGGATCATATTAGGCCCACATTTCCATCATCTAGCTGGTGAAGAGAGAACAACAGCCAGTTCACGGAAGGAAGAGTGTTATGGATTTTGGCTGCTAACTTACAGAAATTTAAAATATATATATACCAGCTTATTATTGGTTGCTTACTGTTAATTTATCAGAATATACCACAAGTGACAAAACTGTCCAAGTTATTCACAGAGTTTGGTATGTCATGTTTTCGCTATGTGAAACAGCAGTGTATGCAGTAATGTAAAAGGCTGTAAATATACTGTTAAAGCAAATGGAGAATTTAGGAGCAAAATCCTATAAATTAAGATCCCTGTGGGTATATAGTTCTGTGCAAAAAGTCTTTGACTGTTGCATTGATCAAGCAATCAGTTCGTTTATGAACAAGTTTATCACACTTTATATAAATTCAGTTAGTTCAGAGTGCTCTGCACGGTAGCAGAAAACTAACTGACAAATGACTGAAAAATGACATCAATATTTAGCATGGATTTTTACAACTGCTCAGTAAATTAACTTGGCTGAGGTCTGTTCGCTAATTAATATTCTCACATAATAGTCATGATAATAATGACTAGTGGGATGTTGAGAAAGTTTGGATGTTGATAAACTTCAGAATATGAAAATTGCATGAAAATAATCAAAATAAGTGTTAAAAACACATAAGAAAAAAAGAAAGAAGGCAAACAATAAAAGCAAAAAAACAATCAAAGATCAATAAAAAGCTAAAAATACATAAATATATATTAAAGACAAAAGAAAAAAATCTAAAATGATATATATGAATAGATAAAAACAATCAGAAGATGTAAAGAAATACATATAGACTTAAAAAAGTGTCATAAATAAACTATATAATTCAAAACTTAAATTACAATGTGAAATAAGGTAAAAACAGAATCAGTAAAGCAACCTGCTATTCACTGAGAGCATTCAAGTGAAACTAGAGAACTTGATTTGAGCAAAGCAAAGCAATCTATACACACATAAATAATATTTTTGGGCATGTTAAGAGAAAAGTCATTTTAACTTAACCTGTTGAGTTTGTGCATTAATATTTTTTAGGACTTGAAACTGGAAAAAGTTTGATTACTATAATGGCCAGCTGTGCTTAATGCTGCTCGTTTGCATCATGGCTATATTGATATCTATTGTATGTGCTATTTTCAAACTAACAATTTCCAATTATTTGGCAGCAAAAGCACATTTTATATTATAGTAAACATTCCGGCAGCAAGGTTAGTAATCAAAAAATATAACTTATAACCTGCTTCACATTGTTTTCTGACATAAATAGCCTGTCATGATTAAGGGAACAGGGAAGTTCAGGTAAGTTCTTGACCAAAAATATCAGTTTAGGTTACTTTTATATATGTGAGTTTAAAACATTGGCATTTCAGATATCGGCAAAAGTCCAGTAACAACATGACTAATCTTTACAACTGACCTTTCTTAAAGCATTCTGTTACTAGACTACTGAAAGTACTTCACAACTATTACACATGGTACTTATGAGTGGGGAATCAGTACCCAGCTGCTCTATGCCCTGGGTCTCCAGTGCAGTTAATCCAGCCCTGTATGTGCTTTAAAAAGGTCCAAGATCATTGTTTGTAGAAGGGTGATTCTGCCAACAGAGTGGAATTTCTGTCCCCAGCATATTATTGTATATTAAATGTATAAACACAAGTAATAATAAATTACACATTATATCTTATTATTATACTAAACACATTAATCTTTGTAGGAATTACAGCTATTTTTTTTTTTTAATATTTTAAAATGGCGTCCAAAACACTTATACATAGCATTTCTTGCCTGTCCCCACAGCCAAACGCTACACTTTACTACAATGCATCATGAACAAAATCCTTCCAATGCAAATTTTCTGTTGCATTTAAGTGTGACTCCATATTCTATCTACACTTTTAAAACAAATATTTTACAAAAAAAGTCATTATTTTTTGGATAAAATTCACATTTTAGTTCTGTCCCCAGGTTTTCACTCATTGCTGTTACCCAAACACATTCCCCCCTTTAAAATTTTAGAACACCACTGACATGTTCTGCAGGAGGTGAAATCATTTAGGTCTTCTGCAAGTCATGGGAAAACCAAAAGTAAGTTATCTCTTTTATTTATCCTTAAATTTAATGATATATTAGCTGTTTTAGAGATGCTCAATCTAAAAAATCAGTCCTGTTACCTAAGTTATCTAAGACAACATTCGTTGATATCAAAAGTAAAATATTCAGTTAAATCTTAAGAATGTGCTCCATGTGCTCAGGCTACTAGCATAGATGCTAAGTGTCTAGATTTCATACAATTGCTAATTTTGCAATTGCTGTTACCCTCATTGCTGTTACTCAAATAAAGATTAACAGCAAAAAAAAGTCATTTTTTTCATAAACATGAGTATTTTCATTATGTAACCAACCATTTCTTCTAAGTTAACTTTTCTTCTAGGGAGAAAACAGTGTATGGTTGATACAAAAAAATTGAGTTTTGGTAACAGAAGAGAAAAAATTGCAATGAAAATAAACTGTTGAAAGTTGAAATAAATAAAATAAAGTAGCCTGAGACTGACCAGTACTCATTTTGAATGAGTAAATGTGTATATTACTAAATTCTATCTTGAAATGGAATGAAAAATGAAGTTTATTTTTGAAGAGTTAACAAGTAAATTGCACTCTTTTGGCGGAATAACCCAGAAATGGACATGTTTGCAAAGCTGGCTGAAGTCTGCTTCCACCATCGATTAGAAACTTTTCACATTTGTAACTTCTCTGGATCATGTAGCCCACTCAACCAGCTGTTTCTCCACTCTACAGTCTCTCCGACCTGCTGTCGTGCTGTTTGCATGCTGGTGAGAGACGGAAGTACCTCTTGCATGAACAGCCACACCGCTGACACCACGGCACGCGCAACCTAACCCTGGTGTCGGCGTGATTGTGCACCTGTGATTTGCCGCAACAGACACTCAGCCTACCTGTTGAGTCGGACTCGGTGTGGTTCTGTTATTATCGGGTACACAGCAGCGCATATTGGAGTGAAACAGCTGAACGCGCAGCCGGAGCGCGGAACCTCCAGCCAGCCCCGAAAGAGTTAATCGGTCTTCATGTGCGGAGCGGCTGGCTGGAGGTTAGTTGGGCTGTTGCGGTGCAGTGCTCGTGGACGCGGCGGCGGCGTATAGCAGCACCACAAACCCGGAGAACTTCTCTGCAAAGCTGCCACTTTGACACGACACAGGAACCATGTCGGAGCGAAGGTGGATCTTTGGGTTTGACAGCGCGCGGGCTGACTACTCCTGAGCGCGCGTGTGTGTGACAGAGAGAAAGGGTTTGCTTTTTTCCCTGCTTGTGTGGATATCGCTTCCATGGACGGGCAACGGGGCTTTTACGAGATGGAAAACCCGGCCGAGAACCCCAGCAAGGCGGCGGAGTATCTTAAGGAGCTGAATAAAATAATCGAGACCCAACAGGGGCTGCTGGAGAAGCAGAGGGTCCGGATTGACGAGCTGGAGCTCCAGGTGACGGATCTTTGCAAGGAAAACGCCTGCCTCAAAGATCAGCACCAGCGGCACCTGGCCACCTGCAGACTCCAGCAGAGCAGCCTCCCCACCCTGGGAGCCATCAAGGAGAATATGATGCAGGAAAAGTAAGTGAGCGCTTAATTTGTGCCACATGGTTCGGCTGACACTAAGTTTATAGCCATCCACTGTCACAACATTGTTCGCTCTGTGCTTATGGTGGGCGTCTCTGTTTATCTGTGCCATCTCCTCTGGTGACACCACGACACCAAATCCACACGTTTTCCTCTTTCTCCTTGAAATTCTACTTCTAATGATCACTGCAATTTTATATCGCCAGGGATTATTCCGGGCGCACACGCTACACGCACTTTGCACGCAGGTTGCGTAATATGGATCCCGTTAGGCGCGCTCTGGAGTGGATGTAGCGCCGTGAGAATTATAATCTGTCGAGCACAAACTGTATCAAACCCTCGTGGTGAAAGTATGAATCAGTGTGGGTGTGACTTTATGTTTTCATTGTGCCGTGAGGGTGAATGTGCTGCAGCGTGTTGTGCCTGTCAGTGGGACCAAGTTTACGCGCATTTGGTTCGACGCACTGCATTACGCGACAAGTAATCCATCAGCTGGTTGTTTTCTGAAGACAAAACCAGCAACCAATGAGGCGACATGCTCTGGATGTACACAGTGGTTTGACTTTTTTATGATGAAAAGCACAGGAAGCCTAATTTGAACCCTCACTGTTTGACTGGAGAGCTGCCCAGCGCTGCTGTCACAGCTGATCCACCAATATTCCATCAGAGCTGTCAAAACATTTAAGCCTAATGGATTAATAAATTGGAGTATCCATCCAGGCAGGAATTATTTAGCAGGATAATGCAGTTATTTTTGACTGCATCTAAGCACAATATTGTCTTATTGATTTTACATCCTGTCATGTGTAATGGTAGAAACAGAGCAGCAGGCAGACCAGCTCTGATCTCCCTCTTCCACTCTGTAATGTTAGATTTAAAAAAAAAAAAATAAATGCTCCTCAGTTTCTCTTAACTGATCATGTTCAGCGTGACACCAACACATATCCTTGTACACCCTGAAGTGTGTAGAAGAGTGCAGGGGCACCTTTAAATAATTTGGAGGCCACTGGAGACCAGCTTGAGACTTTAACCCACGTGAAGTGATCTAACTTCCTTGATAAGACATGTTGATGCTTTCAGGGGGCTTTAAAGGGATAGTTTGAGTTTTTTGAAGTGGATTTTTGTTAGTTCAGTGTTAGGTCTCTTTCCATTTAGAAATTCTCTGAACAGATACTAATGCTCTACATGGGACCAGATTCTCTTAAAGAAACGTTAAAGAAAACAAAAACAGAAACAATATGTTTATATCCACTTCATTTTTCACCACATAGCAACTTTGAATAGGCACTATTTTGAGACACGGCACAACCTACGTGTCCTTCCACCAGCAGTGCCGACACAAGATTTTTAATTTCTTGATAGCAGCATAACTCCTGTCGTAAATGCACTGGCTACAGTCTTGGCATCACCCTGATGTGGTAAATTCAACATTCAGTCTGAGAAGTTTGTCTAAATTCCGTTTGAGTTTAACACCTTACATCAAATTTATCTGTCTGCGAAACCCTTAGGGAATCCTCTGTCTTTACTCTCATCTCAGCAAAAAAAGTTTAGGAAAAACCTCACAAGTCTGTCAGCTGTAAACCCTTTTTTCACCGGCTTCTCTGTCTCCTCTGCCGGTAACACCCATTTATGTCATTGCTGCCCCAGCAAGAAGCCATGAAATCACACTGTGAAATCAACAAAGAAATATGAGAGAAATGCCATGAGAAATGCTACATTTTTACTAAAAAATGCCTATGTATGTAGACCCAAAGTGGAGATAATTGGATGCTATATTGGTGATATCATGATATATTACCACTGCTGTATTCTTCCTACCCCTATTTTTTTTCCAAATTTCAGAAAGTGTGTTAAACCAGCTTGGCAAGATGTCTTTTCTTACCAGGTCCGACCATCTTTTCAAAGATTGCCAGCCCACTGTGCAGCTTAGAGGTGGTGACAGTTTTTTCAGATATAACAGCAATGCAGATTTCCAATGTCTTTTGAGCATGCATTAAGTTATGGAGATGATGTAGAGTTGGAGCACTTGTTAATGTAACTATAGGTCAAAGTGGACACAAATAATAATGGAATAATGGAAATAGGAAGGTGTAGGTGAATACTGATGTGCAGGGTGAGAAATCTGTATTTTTGGGCAACATCAATCATTCTGACTGAGAATAAATGTCGGAAGTGTTTTCTTAAAGCAAAGCAAAGCTTGTGAGCATTACCTCTGTTACAACCCACAAGTCAGCTGCATGTGTGTGGATGCAGATCCTCTCTTTGTGCACCTTAAGTGAGGTGTCTTTGTGGTTCACCCCTAAGTCAGGGTGCAGTGAAGTACCTGGATTTTCTCTAACCATCAGAGACATAATGAGTGAGTGTGAGAGAGAGAGAGCACAATCTACAGGGCACAAGTAGGTTGGCAATGTTCATTTAAAAAAACAAAACTATATAGAAAATGAGTAAAGTGAGAAAACTATAATTTCATCGCTTAAAAAGTGCTTCTCTTCTGACGTAATCTGAATTGCACAATTGGGCTGTCACTGTTTGACCCTGTGGGATAAACTGGCTGACAGTGTTGCCCACTTGTCGACACATTGCTGACCCATCAGTGCATGTTTGACAGTGTGCAGGCAAGTGCACCTCCTCATCCATGAAAGTAGTTTCAGATGCATACTTTCTATGTTTTTCTCACCCATAATAACTAAATCATGGGCCCTGAGGAGCATGAGGTCCCAGACATTACTGACCTTTGAGTATAACTAAGATGGACTAAAGAAGTCACAGTTTGAGGGTTACGTTCACTTTCAGTGTACTCATACATCACCAAACTGATTACCTCTGGTTTGTACCCACTGGGATTTACTTAGCAGTTATTGTTTCAGTTGTTATTAAGCTCATTTGCTGCCTTCCTGTGTTATTGAATCTCTCAGCTTTAAAGTTATTCACAGCTATTTGTCACTGATGTTGAGATGTCAGTGTGAGCTTAAGGGGGTCCTCATCTGCATTTTCCGTACTTCTTTTTTCTTTTTTGACATTTTAGTGATTCAACAAATGATGCCCTGAAACTAATCAATCAGGAATAACTGGGCCTTGTGTGGTTTCAGGGCTGAGCCATATAATTAATTTGAAAATGAAGTAGAACAAAACTGTACATTTTCCAAAAGGAAATACGAGGATGCAACTTGAACAGAATTTTGGAATCATATGCTTCTAACTGTATGAATCAATTAA
Organism: Scarus forsteni; assembly: GCA_036419115.1. Lineage (NCBI taxonomy): Eukaryota > Metazoa > Chordata > Actinopteri > Labriformes > Labridae > Scarus > Scarus forsteni. Next base: position 5,232,446 of record JAZDUH010000152.1, read on the forward strand.
AGGTGTTTCAGCTGATCACTTGGTTCGACTCCCCAAGTTGATCCTTCCTGTGTGGGGTCTGTATGTGTTAGCCATGAGATTGGCTGGCAGTCAATCTAGGCTGAACCCCGCCCCTCATCCAATCTCACATGGTAAAGGCCAAGCCCAATAACTGGAGACTGAAGCATCCAGTAATAGGACTGTCACTCTATCCCCATATTCGAATAACCGATCGAAAATGGGGATAAATATCCGTAACCCAATAGTAAATAAATGTTTGAATGTAAAATATTGAGTGTAGCAGCACATTAGGGTGCCTGGAGCAGTGGACCATTCTGTCCAACAGAGTGCAGCTTGACCCTTAGTCACATCTTTTGCTCTCGTGACCTCAGTAAACAAAGAGTTTCCTCTCCGAGTGGACATTAACAGCACCAAATCAACTGAAAAGCAGTTTAGTTACTCGTCCTCCACTTACTTTTGGGCTAAGTCGTCCGCTTTTCATCCAAGCTATTTATTTTATTATTATTTTATTGCACCTCTCTATGTACAGCACTTTGTGATTTTTATCTGTGAAAAGCGCTCTACAAATACATTTTTCTTACTTACTTACTATTCGGCCGAGTGCAGCGGCGCTTCGTCAAGAGATTAACCCCACGTGACTGTTTTTTTTTCATCAGGGTCTTTACCGAAAGGGTGGATAATAGAGTCTCTGTCCCTTACTGTGGCGGGCTGGGTATCTTTTCGATTATTTGGGTGCATGTTTGGGTGCATTTTTAAAATACAAACATGAATCCCAATGGATTGGCTCACTTTATATCGATCTATCTATCTATGTGCAATATCTCTAGGTGCAATGAGAGAAGGTTGTTAGTTCAGTTCCACTTGAAATATTAAGAACACATCGGGCCGTGCAGTGCTTTCTCTGTTTTGAAAAAAGATTTGAATTTTATCACTTTAACCCACAATGTATTGAAGAGAACATGGACACACCTCTAAATGTTCTCTGTGTTTTTGCACAGCTTTGACAGTGTGTAGTAGTTTATCTCTTACATTTACCAGTTAAAGTAAACAGACCAAGAACCTAAAACGAGTTTGTTTCTCTTCAGAAAAGAGACGTCATGGTGAGAAGGATCTTTGGAGTGACCATTGGGGAGCTTATCTGTTATTTTAAGAACTTCATTGTGATTTGTCTGCTGCTGTGTGAAACTAACAGCACATTAACTTTTTGGCAGGGGAGACTTAAAACTACAAACAATGAAATGATTGGCTAGCTCGAAGACAGATGACACAAATACATTACTTAACTCATTTGCAACTTGTTTGTAGCAAGATATTGATTGATTCTCAATGTGAAGTTTTCCCATCATAGTCTGTTGTTTTATTTATTTGCTTCCACATTGTAGACCTATTTTCTCTGGATTCTGTAACTGCCATGATGTCATATATAGCTCTTAAATTTTTATTGACACAGTTTCTCAGGTCTTTATATGAAAGTATTTCTCTGAGCCTTTCTTTTGTGTGGTTTTAATGCCTGGTCCCTTTCATAAGTTTCCTAATATATTCATGAATCCAGTACAGAGTTTCTTGTTAGAGTTGTACATTTTTTTAAATAAACTTTCTAACAGTCAATTTGAGGCCTAGAAGACTTTATAATCCACATAAAAATTTCTGCATCTTGGATAAAATCAATCTAACAGTAAAGTTTTGAGTTACCTTCTCTTGTGCTTGTCTGACCAATCAATTTTAAAAGATTAAACCTCTGATTTATTGGAAATTGATTTAAAAAAGCTTATAATAAAAAAAATACTGTCACAGCCAGGAGAATTCTATAAAACCATTATCCAAAACTGCATTCTTGGAGATAGAAAAATGTTGAGACAGAATGTTCACATCATACTCCAAAGTTATTTCAGTGCATGAAAAGGAGTTTTTGATGTACTATGAGTTTTTATATCTGCCCTAAAGCAGCGGGACTTTTGATCAAAGTGTTTTGAATTGATTGTGAAGCCACGTTTCTAAGACATAAAATGTGAAAATGAGAGTCATTGAGAAGCACTTTGATTTCATTATGTTTAGGAAGTAGCCTACGAACAATCATATGGCCACCAAAAATTTATTTTGGTTTAATTTTCTTGTCCCATATAACCTTTGCATGATTCACAGTCTTTAAACGTTTATACTGTTTTTGTTTGCAAATCTACCCACAGGTTGTGATTGCGAGTACTTCTGTATGATTATTCCCAAAGTTTTTCCTTGGCTATGTAACTGGAAGTAGTTTTTCACTCCCATTCTTCAGTGTGGCCTGTGCCCAGCATGCTGTAGCCTCTAATGTGAGATGTCAACATAGGATTGGTAGTGCTGTGTCCACCACGGGGGTGTATTCCATGGTAGATCCATAGACCATCACTGGCTGTCAAGGTGCATGCCCTTGCACGCTTGTGCCGGTCATCTGCCTCACAATTATGCCAGGATCCATTCTTGACTCCCAAACTGTGTATCCCAGTTTGATCAATTAAAGGGATTACGTCTGATTGCCTTGGTGTAGGCAGCTTAGTCAACAGTGAGATCTCCCCCTGCCCGTAAGCAGGGGAGGGTCTGGATTACGCTGATCATCACTAGCATGGAGAATCAGTAAAACGTAAACTGTAAGTGTTTTGTCCATTTATGCGTTTCATCAAGAGAATATTGTGAATAGCCAAAATCAATGCCAAATGCTGAGTGCTGCTGTAGACATCGTCCTACTTTTGTATTCAAACAAGGCCAGTGTCCTGCCATAACAATGGAAGTCTGCGTGAAGTAATTATAAAAGCAAGCAAGGTAAGTATTTTTACTTTATGATGAACTTGTTGCTCCAGGGCGTCTTCAGTGTCTGCTTCTTTCGTTTTTATGCCCAGGTTGCTGGCTGGAACTGTTGCCAGGGTTACTTAGTAAGTTTGTAAAGAGAGACAGTTCACACCACATGGGGCCAAAACACCACACTGAGGTTTAACTGCCTGTCAAGACTCACCCACCACCTCTTCATGTCACACTGTCTTGGAGTCATGAGGAAGCTAGCATTTTTGTCATTAGAGGAAAATACATTAGTGTTAAGATATGAGTTTTGTTCCATATTGACGTGTGGTGGTTGTTGCCCAGGTGCCTGAGTGCTCACTCCGCCAAGCAGGTCACGTTTTCATTGGTGTTTATTTTGTTTGTTTGTTATCAGGATAACTTAAAAAGCTGTAAATGGGATTTGATGAAATTTTAAGGATTGGACAGAAATAGACCAGGAAGCAATCCATTAGGTCTTGGTGGTGACCTGAATCCAGATGCAGATCTAGGAATTTTCCAAAGGATTGTTGAGGCAGTTTTCCACCTTTGCTAATAACTCAGTGCCTTGTTCTGTATTGATTTGGGTGACATTTCCAGGAAATATTGGTCTTGTCACAAGGGAGAAGTGATTAAAGTTTGGTGACGATCTTAATCCAGATGTGGATCCAGGAAGGAGGGACAAGGTTGGAAATTCCTTTGCAGAGGTTCGTACATTCTGAGCAGTTCTATTTTTTTGTTTTGATTTATTTTACTTTTTGGTGGGCCAAAATATTTTAATTGCAACCAGAAACAAGTAAAGAAATATGAGAAAAGAAGTTATTTGGTGAGGAAAGATAGCAGAAATGAAAAATAAACAGAGTCAGTTTCCTGTCAAGAAACACAAAGCATGATTCATTGCGACAGGAAATGGTCTTTTCCTCTTCATTCTGCTCTAACAATGAAAAATCAAAGATGGTGGCCATGTGTGACAGCACAGCTGGTGAGCCTATACAGCTTTGTGCAGCAGGGTTTTATTGAAAAACACAAATTTTATGGCAGGAAATAACCCTTGCTTTTTCCAGATTTATGGCTAAGAAGATTGAAGTGAGTCCTTTTTCTGAGTGATTTCTTTGCCAGATCACACAATAAATGGCATGTTGTCTAAAATGACAGACCTCCGGTTTATATCTATATAAGGATCGGCAGATTCATTGTGCTCCACAGTCTAGAAATGGATAATTATAAGGCTGCATGAAGTAATTTGTGTCATTACTATCAAAGATATTAAAGGTGATTGCCCTGTCAAATGCTGACTAAAATATCTTCAGCATAAGACGCCGAGATGACCTGCATGGTGATGCAGTTAATCTTGCTGTTTCCTCCCTTTTCCACAGACTAAAACATGCTGGTAAGGGTAACTGGTGACTCTAAGGTGCATACAGGTGTGAGTGTGCCTTATGTCTCAGCGTTTTTGGTGCCTGTGCCTGGCAATAAATTTGAAATAGGTGAATATTTGCAACAAAAGCAATCAAGTTTATCAGAATATCAAATATCTTGGTTTTGTAGTGTATTTGATTGAATAGGTTGAAAAGGAATTGCAAATCATTGTACTGAGTTTTTATTTACGGTTAAAACAATGTTCCAACTTCATTGGAATGAGGGTTTGTACATTCTGCTTACTGATTTGCAGCATTGCATATAGTAAAAGTTTATAAAAACAGATATAAGAGCAGAATCTCTCCTTTTTGACATCTCAATCATCTAACCGTGCAGCTGTGCAGTAGGGATGGAAATCTCCATCCCCAAGACGATACGATATGCATCTCGATATGTAGGCTACGGTACGATACACTAACCATTCACATGAAGCATCTACCAATTCAGGATGATACGATTTATCTTCCTACCACGATGCAATCAGGATGCAATCAGGATGCAATCACGATGCAATAACGATGTAAATCTGTGCAAATTCAACTCAACTTTATTGTTCCTTCAAGACCACTTCAGACCACTTACAGTAGGCTACTTAAGCAGTCAGGAGGTGTGTTTGTCAGCATAAAAAAGTAGGCCTATTTCACAAACAGGGACATAGGCCTAACAGTAGTGGAGCTCAGCCTTCAAAGCTGTCATTAACAATTAGGGCTGGGCAAAAAATCGCTTAAATCGATTAATTCGAATTAATTTCTGCAGAAGATTTAAAAAATAAAAAATCGAGATTTTTTTTCTTGCCTTAGTCCAGTTGTAAGTTGTAGCAATTTTTGAAAAAGATTACTATTTTCATGATGGTCGGTCTTGTAAGGTTTGCACAAGCACTTTTATAGGCTTGTATTTGTTATTTAAGTAGATTAAATATTGATCAGAGAGTTTCATGCTAATACTGTAAAAATACCTCAGCATTTTAGTGTTTATGTAGACAAACCTGCCTACATTTATACTACATAATCAACCTTTTATGACCCAGACTTTGACTTTAAGAGGGAAACATTTAGACAACATAAAGGCAAAACTTAATTTGTTTCATTTTTATGTCACTGGAAGTTTTGTTTCTTTTAGGGAGGGAAAAATCGATTAAAATCGTAAATCAAGTGTTGTGGAAAAAAATCGGGGATTTTATTTCTAGGCCATATCGCCCAGCCCTATTAACAATTTAGACTAAACATATAAACAGCAGTTTGAAAAAAACAACACTTTCAGCACACTGAAAATAATAATTTTAAATTTAAAAATATATATATATATAATAACATGAAATCGGATTTTACCGATGCAAAGCTTTTACAAGGCGATGCATTCTGGTTTCAGCCCAGTTTCTAATCCGATGCACACCACTCCATAGACCATAGACCCTCGCATCGATGCACTGATTGCGAATAGGATAAAATGCCCATCCCTACTGTGCAGAGCTGGTCTCTTCAATGGCTCTGTTACCCCCAAGTGTTATACTGCCCTATCAGAGGCCTTGAATGATTAACTGTACAGTCCAACAGATAGTTTGATGATCTAAACACAAGTTCAGGCTCTTCTAGTAGCTGCTAAAAGTACCAGCTTTCGCAAAACAGTGTATTTTTTCTCTAAAGCTGCCTCTGCAGAAATAACCTGCTCCTGTTTATTTGTGCTGAGCGCGACACTGTACGGCCTTTTTAACCTATGACATCATTATCATATTTGCTCACTCATCGTTTGTGTGGGGCTATAAATAGTTATCAGTGTGCAGCAGAGGGCGGGAGCATGTCTCCGTGGATTTTCCATCAGTGTGTGGCCTTTAAGCACCACAGAGGCAAAGCACACAGATTGGTGTTTGAGTTCTCCTGACACGGTTCATCTCTGTGGTCGAAGATCAAGCAAATATTTTTAGTTTGAAGCACTTTGACCACACTCACAGACGGCTGAGAGGGAGGGAGTCCTGTCCCTTGTGTTCTGTCAACAGTTGGGCCACGTCAGCTGTTCTTTTTGTGTTGACTGTGGTCAGCACACAGTCCTCGCCTTGACTGGAGGGCCAATAGGGGAGCCGTGTTCCTCTGAGGCCTTCTGACTCACACGCTCATACGTACACGAGCATACACACACTGTATATGTCCATACATTCCCACGCAGCAGGGTGGGTCACACCATTTCTACAGGTAAGCAGTGAAGTAAGAGAGGAAGCTGCTCAGAGATGTAAACATCACAGTGTGTGAGAGTGGGAGCATGTTGTTCCTCTCACAGCTGCTTTATGAGCTAATCCTCTGTGGAAGTGTGTGAGTCTGTGTTTACTCTGTGCTTTATTTGGCTGTTAAAGTTCACAACTCACTCAAACTCACACTTACATCAAGGTCAGACTGCATCTGTGCTGGTAGATAAGTGTGATCTAGAGTATCACTGAGTTCCTCTGCATGAAAAAAACATTTGCATCATCTCTGAACATTATCTGTTGGCAATTTTTACACTTAAAGGGATACACCAACATTTTTATTTATTTATTTTTGTGTGTGTCTTGCCTCACTACCAAGTCTGTTACAAGCAGATAGATACCATTGTCTCGACTGTGTTCAGTAACAACGAAGACACCGGCAAACCTTTCCCACTGCTAATTAGCTTCGCTCAATCACTGGGAGTCGATGAGTAATGTTCGTCTGACTCTGCCTACAGTCATCAAATCAACTCCTCTCCACCTCTAAATGGAGTTTAGAGTGACTAAGATGAGCACTTTTCTAATTTTCGAAAGAAATATGTACAAAATTAAACCCTGTAGAAATGGTCCTCGTCCTCTCTAACAAAGTCAGCCATAATCCTAAGTACCAATCTTCTTCTACTTGTAAACAAAGACTTTATTTTGTTGACCTGTTTGCATCAACTCCATGGTGGTTTGTGTATGTGCCCTGTGGTTTAATTTCATATACATATGTCTTTTGAAAATTACATAAAGTATGAATTAGATAACGTAACATAACCTGGTTAAAAAAAGAGTCACAAAAAGCACAGAGAGACATTCAGAGTTGCTGAAGAGTTTATCTGATGAGTGTAGGCAGAGGCAAGCTAATGTTACCCACTGACTCTCAGTGTTTGCACTAAGCTTATTTGCAGTGGGCATGCTTTACCCACCTTTTCTTGTTACCAGATGCACAGTCAAACCTGCAAACAGTCTACCTGCTTGACATGGACTATGGAGTAGGGCCGCCATGATACTAAAATTTCAAACTTGATATCGATACCTAAGAAGATATTCAATACTACTGTTTTTGTTAACATAAAAATTAGAACCACAGACAAATATTCAACTAAATTAAATAATTAAATAAGCAGAAAATTACAAAAACAAAACAACAAGACAAGGCTTCCCTTGAAGCTGCTACATGAGTGTTTGTTTTGTTTTATTGTACAACAGTTTCTTGATGGAAGAACATACTGTGGATTCAGTTGCATTAGAATTTGCTGGAACCCAGGTTTTTCTACTGTCTAAATGGGTACTTGATCTGAACAGATGTACTCTACCAAAGCTCTGTTTATTTATAAAGCTTCAGGAGACTTGGAATCATATTTTTATTGTTTTTTCAAACAGCAGTGGTAGAGCTGGCTGTGGTTTCCTTGATAAAGTGGCAGGTCAACTTCTCTCTGCTTCAGTGAACATCTTAATAGTTGAAAACACACTTGAGTCACGTTAGTGAGCTAAAGGCTGCTAGCCTCGGCAAATGGCAAAAAACTAAACAGCCAGCATTCATGAGCAGTAGGCTAAATGAGGCTAGCGCAGATTACATTAGCGCAAAGCCATGGCTAATGTCTTACAACAGAACAGCCAACATTCATTAAGCAGTAAGCTAAAGGTGGTTAGTGCAGACTACAATAGTGCTCTAGCCTTGGCTAATGGATAATAATAGAAGAACAAGCATTAATGAGCATTCAGCTAAATTTGGCTCGGACTACAGTAGCTTGCAGAGTGGCCACTCCGTAATATCAATTCCATGGCAAATAGATATTGTATCCAGATACAGCCTTTGAGTATTGATACTTTTGGAGTATCGATATTTTTGACAACCCTACTCTGGAGTGAGACATGACATGAAAACAAAAAGTGTTGGCGTATCACTTTAAAGTAAACATGTGGAAGGAAAAGCTGTTGTCTGGTACAATAAATAAACCATCTTGTTTTTATTCATTTTTTGTTTTGCAAGTTAAAAATGTAGCAGGTCCAGGGCACTGGTTCATGCCTGATCTTCCATTCCCACACTGTGCATTCTTCTTAAGCTCTCTGGCTTCACAGCTCCATCAACACTGAGATGACAGCAAACCAGAGCTAGCTCTCTTTTAACTGTGCAACTTAATCATGTTGTTGGGCTAAAAGTCACTAGCTCACATAACACCCTGTATCCTTTAACCCAGAATTTCCACAGTTCCAGTGCGGAGTGTCATGCCTGTGCCGAGGATTTTCTCTGACCGCCCATGTGTATCCTGGCCCCCAGGTAGTTTATTTAAAGTGCTGTGCAGCGGAGCACAGCTCTGAAAGCTTCAAACATGAGACTCTAAAGATCCAGAGAACCACAACTTAATAATGTAATTGTGATTTAATAAGATATCAGGAAGAGCAACTTGCAAACAGTTTATTTTTCCTGCCTGATTTTGATTTGCCTTTGGCAGCAACATTATTTCCACATGAAAATCTGAGCACTTACATGTATATGTATGTCATATAAAAATGGATTAAATCACCACCCAATGGAAGGGTTTATAGTAAAGCTGCTATATATTGACTACATTGGTAAATATAATCATGTTCTGTTTCTGTAATGGTTTATACACCAGTATGTTGAAGTTCTTTAAAGGAAATGATAACTTCAAATGACATATAATTACTATTGTGAATGATCAAATTCACAGTTTTATATAATTATTTATTGATTAAGATGCCAATTTATAGTTATTTACTTGCATTCCTGAACAGAAAAAATAGTTGTCGTGGTTAAGTGGCAGTGTCTGACCTCTCAGAGAAGTCCGCAAAATGCTCAAATTTGGGTATTAAAGATGAACTCAGTTTGAAATTACTTATTCCATAAAAATTGTCCAAACACAAAAATATTTAATTTGTTAAGTTCTGGAAAGACTAGTCTTTTGTGGAAATGAAGAAAAGCAATACCACCAATACTGTTGTTTGATGGTTTTTACTTAATAATCAAAAACACTTATTAAGCCAGATGTTGTGGCACCCCCACCCCCAATCCAAGACTCTCAGGGGGTTTCTCTCATTGTTAGTCCAGCTCTTTCATTGTGTAGCAGTCTATACCGATGTAAACAGCAACAATAGAGCATAATCTCCGACGTAATCAGGCTTAGATGTTTTTTTTTTCTGACACAATCACCACCTGCCACCCAGATGCCCTCAAGCAAACTGCAGTAATGATGAATTAGTTTGTCGCTCATTGTAATCTCACTCCTACATCATTACATTAATTTAAATAATTGCATATTTAAATGGATTTGCAGACCTGACTCTCAATGCATACTTATTTTCTATAAAGGTAAATTAGCGTTGGGCACATTGCAGCACACGACAGCTTCTAGAATGTGTAACTGCAAGGAGAAATAACAACTGCAAAGAAAATCTACAAACTAAGTCTTTGTTTTATACATTCAGGAGACTGTGGAAAATGAAGTATCTGACACAATACTGTGATTTGGTCTTTTGGTGTATTGAGAGCTTGGTTGTAGTTTGTCCATGCGAGTTTGGAGAGACCACATCATAGGATACAGATATCCTAAAGTCACCACCGGCCATAGTGTGCTTGTTGCTTCTCCTTGTTGTTGTTTGTGCCTCAGTGTGCTCTTTAACGAGGGATTATTCATGTTTTCTCTTCAGTTTTAGCTTCAGTTAAAATGGTTTAGACAAGAGTTCCACTAATTCATCAGCCTTTATTGGATTTTTTTTTAACTATCACTGCAGGCTGGACATGGCAGCCTCGGTCATATTGGGACACACCTCATGATTTGGTTCTGAGACCTGAATGCAGGAGATTAAGAGAAGGTCATGGATTCGGAGGGAATAATCTTATCTATCTGTTTTGTGAAAAGTGGGTATTATCAACTCCGGATTTATGTCATTTCTACCAGGAAATCAATCTGCTTCTCCTGCTGAAACCTTTTGTTATTCAATCTGCCTTTAAGGATCTAATGATGTTTGACATAAGCTGCTGTGGCTAAACTGTTTGCCTGCCTGATTTTCCGTCAAGACTGGAAAGAACTAGCCCATGAACTTGATGATTGAGAGGGTAACTGTCTGCAAACATTTCAGTTATCAATCATGGTGACTTGTACAGTTGTACAGCTGTACAGCCTGTTAAATCAGATGATTCACAGCATGGGGAACCATCATGGATATTTTCACCATTAATTGATGTGTCCGGACATACAGTTCATGAAGGAACTCTTTGGAGACTCTGCAGAAGGAAATAATTTTCAGCTTAGGCTAATTTTTGTAAGCTGGGGACAAAGAGGCAGAATTTGATTTATGTTTAAAATGTTTCAGTTTTACCAGCTGGTTCCCACTGATTCAATCTCTGTAGTCGAGTAGATCCAAAGCTCCAATCTACAACAATTGTGTCTGGCCTGAAGCAGCACAGGCTCATCAGCGTCCTATAAAGCAGGATGAGGTGGGACCTACAGGTCAGAGGAAAGCAGAGAGCGGCTGCTCATAGATGCTAACTGCTTCTGTTGCAGTTTGATCAGATATGGACTGCGTGTGTTTATAAAATGAACAACGAAACAAAGAAAGGATATTAGTGCTGCTCTTCCAACATGTCGAGGCGAATGTTTGTTCTACAAGGTGGCTTTCCTTTTGTACTTTACAACCCAGCAGTAGCGCCCCACTACAACAGTATCTGATTTGCCTGTAATGAATGTGACTGATGGAGTCATCATCCAATCACCTGCCACTGAAAGATCCTGCCTATTTTCAAACACTTTCTACGGGGTGTTGCTCTGATGGACAAGTGAAATATATTGAATATGTTGCTACCACCACTTCAGGAAACTGATTGGGCTGTGCTGCTTTTTGCTATCCAACGTTGTCATAGATTGGAGCTCGGCAAGATTGATCTACCTGATTCAACTCCTGCATGAGGTTACTTTTTCATTTGCTGTGTAAATACTGCTTAGCTGCTGTAAGCCAAACACTGTTATCCTTAAAGCCATGTCATCTCCAGGTCATACCGCAACAAGATGCTGGATGGCGACAACAAAGACTGCAGCTACAGCCATAGCTGTTGGCCATGTCACACAGCATTTAACAGGTGTTGATCCACCTGACAAAGAGCGGCATGAAGCTAATTGAACCAGATGAAAAGTGCAACAATGATGCAACTTTTCCCTAAGTTGAACTGAGTCCAGCAAACTTTGTATGTGAAAGTTACCTTATTTATGGCCCTTTTCCATTAGCCCTACTCCACTCTACTTGACTCTACCCAGCTCTGCTCTGCTCGCCTTGTGCTACTTTTCCATTAGCCCCAGCCGCCTGCCCAACGGGGTGCAGTGTCGCTGCAAACAGCTGAGCGGCACTGTGGTGACATCATTTTGGGCGCAACACAACAATCTGTGGCTTTTTGTCATAAACCGAGTAAAAAAGGAAAGCAGAAGAAGGCTGCAGGTGGCAAGAAGAAATACCCCTTGAGAAGCACAGGAGACTTTTGGTAGCTATACAACAGAGCAAAGCTGAGGACGAGAGCAATCGAGCTGCAAAGAAAAGACGTATGAGGGCAAGCGATTGGTAGCTACCGCTAGCATGCTGGGTCGTCGCGCTCATGATTCATCGATGACGATGTTGTCTGACCAATCAGTAGCCGGCAGTCGGTGACGTCATCTTTCAGCATTGACTCAGCTCGCTTGAATCAGAGCAGAGTAGGTACTAAAACTAGCTTGTTTTAGGAGGTACCAGGCCAGTGGAAACACGCTGCAAATCGAGTAGGGCCGAGTAGAGTAAGGCGTGCTAGTGGAAAAGGGCCATTAGATACCATTACAAATCTAAGGTGAAGCAAAAGGATTTGTTATGACTGCTGTGTCGGGGAAAGTCAAATCCTTTTTTCACCTTTTCTATCCATGTGAGGTATTTTGGAGTGATTTATCATGGCATAGAAGAAAGAAAGGCCCCTTTGTTCATCCCCTTCCAATAGTAAGTACTTCAGACCTCGACTCTTCATCTGTGTAGTATGTTTATGACTGTAAGTGTGTGTTTGTGTGTTACTGTGTTAATATGTTTACTGTACGCGTGCAGCGCTGCAGGAAATAAACGCTTGCTGGTCAGCATCTCAGACTGCACAGCCAATCAGCACCCAGAAAAGTAAGCATTGCCAGAGGACATATGAAAATTGGAGGAGAATATAACATTGTTTTGACTTTATGAGTAAGCACATATGCCACTGTAGCTGCCGGCAAACGGTGAAATATGAGCTGTTTGTGATGCATTTAAAACTGAGGCAAAAATACATTTCACACAGAGAAGAGTGTCGACTTCAGAGCCCCAGGGTGGTCCTGACAGGATGCCATTTACAAAGAAAAGATGAGGAGAAAAATAAACCTTCAAAAGAAGAATACGGTTTGAAATGAAATATTCATGCAGGATTTGGAGGTAAAATGGATCTGCTACATGATTTGATTGTGACAGTGTTTATTCTGATGGTGTTTATCCTCAGTATGTAACACCTTTTAGACCGTATGTTTCTCTTTGTTCCAATGCTTTTAATATTTGATGTGGCTGAACTTGAAGGAAAGTTACTTCAAACCTGCACATCAGAAAGTAATGAATCTGCTGAGATAACACACAATCTGAGAATGTTTGTGGTTGAAGGTAGAAGCTTTGGAGAAATTGATATATTGCCAAATGCAAATTGAAGAAAATGTCTCATGAGGTGAAGACAAACAACATCACTGCAGTGTGAAATGAAAGCTGAGTACTGTGGATCTTTACGCTTTGGGCATTTCACCCCAAAAAAACGTATCAAAATTTGGTTAAAACTGGTTTGGATTTGCCCTCTGGTGTGAGATCATGATACAAGATTAATAAGTTAATTAATGTCCAAATGAACAGAACTGAATTTGTACACTTATCGCAGTCTGGTAAGATTTCCAATTAAAAAGCATGTTCTTGTGCAATCGTAAGACCCAGTATGACCACAACAGTGTTTGAACAGCAGCTTGATTAGTGGCCAAACTGTGAAATGTATGATGATGCCAGAGTTGCCATTTAACTTATTTGGATGTGAAATGAAAGGAGAACAAACATTTTGCTTGTCTGTCTGTCTTTCTTTCTTTCTTTAAATCAATCTGGTAACAATCCTTGCTTGGCAGCTTCAAGGCCCACTTGAAGGGGAGATTCCATCAGTCTGTGATGCCACATCCAAGCTGTCAATATGAAATAATTTTGCAAACTGACTTTAAAGTGGGGTACACACCAAGACAGTCTGCTCAAATATTGGCCTATATTCCTGCTCTAACTTGAAGTGTACCTGGATGTGTCTGATTTAATGTCTGTTTTCAGGCAGATCCATCTTGTCAAGCTCCAATCTACAATAACAGTGTTCAGCCAAAAGTGACATGGCTCAATCAGCATCCTTTACAGAGGGAAAAGGTGGGAGCTAAGAGCAAGATGACAGCAAAAAGTGGCTATTTCTACAGAGATTAGCATAGATGCTAAGCCTCAGTAGCAGTATATCAAATCTTGGCCAAAGTTCTTTATTAAATGAACAGCAAATAACTCTGAAAGCATTTCTCAATAGAAAGGATACATTTGCTCCACTTGTTACATGTTCTGGCTAGAATTTGTTTCATGAAGATACTTGGTTGTCCTTTACTTTGTGACATGAGGGCTTGCTTTCTAGATTATCTGATTGTTATGTAATGAACGTGACTGACGGATGGGTTGCCCAGTCACTTGCTGGGCATGCTTTTGAAGGTTCTTCCCACCCCCAAACACTTTCAATTGGCTGTTACCCAGATGGTGGGGAATATATTGAATGGTCCATATGCTGTGTCAGCTTATCCCTAAAGGATGTCTTAAGGTAAGGTAAAGGTGAAGTTTTGTTTAATTTCCCCAAAGGAGTCTTCACAAGGGATACATAAAGTTCTATCTAATCAAATCTAATCTCTAATCTAAAGGGGGCACACACTACAAGGTAATCATCCCGAGCTTCAGCTAAGATCCCTGCTTCCGACTAAAGTCAGCAAAGACCTGATTATCTCTTGGTCCTAAAGATTATCTTACCTGATCATCTTGAGTTGCAAGGTGTGTTTACAGTTATGTTTTCCTCTAGGAAGATGATCATGGATGCCCAGACTTGAAATTATTCACATTAAACATGTTCAATATTTACAATCAGAAATCCTGATGTGTGTGCAGAGCACCACACACATATATGCATTTAAAATGAAATCAGATTGCTCTGCCGATAATATTGTGTTATTTTTTGTCTATTTATTTCATGGCATTTGTTATTTGTGTCTGTGAGCTTTAATGTCAGAGTCGCTGCACTGTTCATCGTCCTGAAGTGTGTCATGCTTTGTACTGTTTTGTTCTGAGGCTCATTTGACATTTCGGTATCGTGTGGTGGTGGGTGGGGGGATCTTTCACACGTCTGCACTTAAGTCAGTTGTCAGTAGTACTCTAATGTTCATGCACAGTTTGTGAGATGATGTGAGTTCTTGTCAGGAGAATTGCATGTTGTTTGTAAACTCAGCTGTTTTTGTAGGTCTTTACATTGATGGGATTTGGCGGCACGGTGGCGCAGCTGGTAGTCCACGTGCCTTGTAGCAAGAAGGTTGCTTGTTCAATCCTGATGTCGGTCTAGGCCTGTCTGTGTGGAGTTGTTTTCCCCATATGTTCCTGGGTTCTTCTGAGGCTTTCTGAAACCTAAAATCATGCTATTTATAGGTTGACTCCAAACTGCCCTGATATGTGTGTGAGTGTGTGAATGGTTGTCTGTCTCTCTATGTGGCCCTGTTGTCAGCTGGAGACAGGTTCAGGGTGCACTCTGCCTTTTGCCCATTGCAAGCTGGGATTGGCTCCAGTTCCCTGCGCCCCTTAAAGGGATAAGCAGTATAGATAATGGATAGATGGATTGATAAAACAAGGTTTGTATGACCTTTGTAATCTACACTTTTGTCATTTTCGGTTTAGAGGTGAAATCATACTTTTGTGGACTCAGCTTACTGGGCTTAAGATTTGGTTGGGTGTTTAGAGGTCCCAGGTGTAAGAGCCAATGTTTGCTACTGCTACAAGATTTCTTTTCACCAACATGGTATCATCCAGAAACACAAACAAAAACCCAACAACACTAAAAGATTGCACACAAGAGACATAACTGTTCTTTTTAATGTTCAGTGTGATCACCTGCATCCGAAGACCATTATGAGCCCTGCTCTGCGTGTTCAGTCAACCATCCTTAAGTTATCAAATAATTGAGAGTTTCCCATCAAGCATGTCCTCCAAGGTCTAACTCGGGGAGAAAGTTTAGATTTTTATTGATGAAATATGAAATAGTGTGCGAGTGCTCCACTGGCTCTGTGCTGACTTGTGCTTATTGATAATCTTGTGGCAGAGTGGGAGCATGGAGGATTGTTTACTGGAGCAGAACAGTACAAATTAGATTTTGTCTTCTTGAACTGTTGCCAAGAAATCGTTGATCTACAAGGCTCGAGTTTACTGGTACCTTACACACAGTTTTATTTACAGTCAAAGTTTATGTTTATGTATGTCTTAACAGCCTATAACCAGCAGGAATGTGTAAAGGCTTTAGCAGTGGTTTTGATTGCAGACCTTTATGCTGGTTGTTAATTCTTAATGCTTTAAATAAAACTTTAGTATGAGACTAACTTTACCCTGCAGGTAGAAGATCCTCACAGCTGCAGAAGCCTAAGCATACAATCATCATTGTCACACTGTAGCTCCAACACCATCTCCCTCGATGCATGATCTTTAAATTAACTATCCCTGTTATTTGTTTGATGGGAGCCCAAAAACACTTGTAAGCGTGCTGCCATGTTAAATGAACAAGTGCTTTCAGATAGATGGGGTTTGATGGGGACTGTATTCAACCTTATTGACTCAAAATATGCCACAAATTCATTACATTTATGACAAAAGTTCCTTGTGTCTCTCTTTTTCTCTGACTCTAAAGCACATTTGTTAGAGGGATATGCCATTTTGATTTCTTTTTTGTGACTTGCCTTACTCCCAGTCCATGACCAATAGATAGACACCGTCTTTTAAACTCTGCAACAAGAAAGAGGCAGGCAAAGCTTATTAGCTTAGCTAAAACACTGGGAGTAAATGTGCATTGTTAGCCTGTCTGCCTACAGTCGTCAGATTAACTCTTCAAAACTAATTCTTTGTTTACGAGTGGAAGAAGATTATAGTATAAGATGAGGTAAAATGACACAGTAAGCAAAACAAGTCATAAAAAGCAAGCAGGACCAGCAAGCACACAGAGTTTATTAGATAACTGTAGGCAGAGGCAGGCTAGCTAGACCTGTTGACTCCCAGTACTGGATGCACAAACAAAAGAATGGTGTCTATCTGTCTCTCAGGGACTTGGGAGTGATGTAAGACAAAAAGAAAAGCAAAGTTGGCATATTACAATGCACAATAATGTCATCAGTCTCAGGCCTTGTTGCAGCTGGAGCAGTGTGAGTGCTGGACAGTGGGGGACTGGGAGTGGACTAAGTGCTTTGATATGGTGCCAACATCTTGATCTTATGTTAGTTCACCCAACTATGACTTCTAAAGAAGAGTTGATTATTAATTGTTCTTCAGAGATTATGTTCTTAGACATAGGCAGATCTCAAACAGAGGACAAGGTTGAGTTATTGTATGACTTATATGTTGGTGGATACGACAGATACATAAATATATATGTGCAAAAACACTAAAAGAATTCCTTGTTAATGAAAAAGCAGCGCCTCTAAGGGCTTTAGCAGAGAGAACTCGGCACCTTTTTCTTGAAAATGAGTATTTCATTCTTATAATAACAGCTGCTGATTAATTTTTTTTACTAATCCAATACTTTACAGGGCGCTCCAGCTGTAACGCAAAGTAATACTTCTCCTCATTTCTGACAACATTATTGAGGCGTTGGCTTCGACTCCCAGTGTGAGCCATAATGTTGTGACCACTCAGTCAATCATCCCAGTGTGAGCCGAGGAGGGAGATTAAAATGTCTAAAGTCTGAGCTTTTTCAGAATGCAAGATCATTAAAATTACATGTTATCTCTCCGGCTTAATGTGAGAGTTGGACATAAAAGTGTTGTATATCTCTGCGCACTAAGGCATGACAGCAGAGGGAATATGTAAGCGCTAATATTTTTACCCCTCAGCCTGAGCCTTACCTGAGTGTTCTTCTTCATTGAGAGCCAGAGTAAAGGGTAAACAGCTAATTTTAACAACCAGAGCTGCGTGTTAAAGCCTATTGGAGCATGAAGCAGAGCTCACAGATGGAACAACAGTAGATTATTGTGAAAGAGCAGCTTAAGAATTTTTTATGTTTTCTTTCAGGCTTCTTTTTTTCCCCTTTGCTTTAAAACTGGGTCGCCATTGGAATGCATTACATTGCCTTTGCTATGAATTTAATCTGACTGCAGCGTCCTCAGCAAGGGAACAAGGCCTGGAGGCAGAGCGTGAGGCGGTTCGATCCCCGGCCTCTGCTGTCCACATGTCAAAGTGTCTCTGAGCAAGGCACTGGAAACTTAATTGCTTCTGATGGTCAGGACATGGTTAGTGACTGGTACCCTGAGGCTGTAAGTGTGACTAAATCTGAATGATGATTTCTTTAAATTTTTTTTTTGCATCAAAGCTTATTGGGTAAGAGGCCAATATGAAGTGAGTCTCTGCAGGCAGATGTCCAGCGTGTGTTGATGTGGCCTTTAAAAATGATATAATCTGACCTTAAAAGGAAGAGATCCTGCTTTATTAGGGGCTCAGATGGGGGGCCAGGGGTGGCTCAGGCCATCCTACAAATCTGATTGGTCACCCTGGGCAACAGAGTCAGAATGTGATTGGTTATATGACCTCTCACCAATTATTGCCTGAAAACTGTGGTGGTATAAGTTTAATTGTTCCTTTGAACATGCTGATGTTGGTGGACCTCATGCAGCACAATTCTATGTGGGACTGGGCAACAAGTACCGACGCTCCCATCTTGTTCAATGGCAATAAGAAATATACATTTTAGCATTGTTTGGCATGTTCCATAATTTTTGAAATTAACAAAGCATTAAAGGAGACATATCATGCTGATGCATAATTTAATACTTACATATAATATAATAAATTTGAAAACAAGACCTTACACCCCCTTAATTTTCAAAAAACGAGATATTGTATTTTTTCTGATATCCTAAAACGAGATTTGATGCCTCTGAAAATAGGTCATTGCGAGATGTCCACGAGATTTAAATCGTCGTGACAAAACGAGGTACCTTTCTTTTTATTGGAGTAATCTGATAAAACACTTCCTCCTCTGTGATGTCCGTTAGCCACAAAACCGTCACAGAGGAACACATTCATCCAGCAGCAGTATATAGCTCCCTAGCTCACCCTCACTCATTACCAGCTCTGGCCTGTAGGGGGACTCAATACGCGGTCGCTGCTTTGAGCCTGCTGGAAAATACAGTAGAAGAAGAAGGACAGGCTGGCTCAACCCCTGATAGAACTGACCAATCAGAGCACAAAGGGCTGTGACGTTGCAAGGTAACTGTACGTCACCTTGAGATCCGAGTGTTTCAACGAGAGCTTGATAATGGCCTAAAATCAGGATTTTGAGAACGCTATTGTGGGGCAATGAAGGAACTAGATGACTTGTACTGAGGGCAGAAATGCTTTACAGGCATCCTCGTCTGGCATAGTGGAAAGGAGAAACAAGCATGATATGTCTCCTTTAAGCAAGGATTATTTACAGTGCAGAGGGCAGCAGAGTCTTTTTTAATGTTCTTTTGATGCAAGAAAAAAAGTAATTTAATATTAATATTATATTAATATTAAGATTTATAATTACTGCTAGGGGTGTGCGATATGAGGATATTAAATCGTTAAGGTGGGGATGATCTCATAAAGCAGAAAGATCGTCAGATTGTCTGTGTGGGTGCAGAGGCTTTGACACACACCCGACTAGCCAATCTTAGCACATTACGCGCAGTGCATGGTAGTATCTCCTGTTTGGTTATGTAGCGTGAATCCATGGCAGAAAGAGAAAAAAAAAAAGCTTGAAGATGTCTGAATAAAAATCTGTTCTAAAGCAGCTGTATTATTCACTTAGGTTATAGACATTGCAGTTCGATAACATTTGTTTTAAATTGTTGCACTTTTAAGAGATAATGCTAATATTGTTGTTATTTTATCATTTGTTGATATACATGTATATCATGACAACATTAAACAGAGGGAAAAATAAGTTACATGATCAAACATGTTCAAATTAGTCTAGAAAAATCAACGTAAAAGTGAAGTGATGATAAAATGCAAGCAGGATTGTGATTTTATTTTTAAAAAATCTCATAATTATGACTTTTTTCTCATATTTTGACTTTTTATCTCATAATTACTGCAAACAGTAAAAAGCATATCTAAGTGACATCAGCTAAGAAATAAACAACATATTTATTTGAAATGATATTTTTAGTCCAGCCACTTAGACAGTAGAATATGTATGTCATGATTTAATTGCAGGTCAGCATCAATGTGTTAATTGCTATGCATGCACATATCCCCCTAATTGATAGCATTTGTTTCTTAAAGAACTATTTTCAAGTTTGAAACTCCAATAAACTGGCTTGTAGAGAATGTATCTTGCATTAAATCCTCAACTGGCCCTGATGGCCAATTCTGGATTTTTGATGTTTGATTTACATCCAAAGCAAAAATGGACCAATAGCTCTGACAAAACAAAATGGATATTTCCTGGGTCAGCCCAGGTTAATAAATTATGGATCAGAATATCAGTTGTATTGAGAGAAGGAAATTAATTATTCATATGCAGTTCAATTATAAACCTGTGAGATGTCTATAGCTGTGTTTGGAGCAATAAGCCCTAAAACCACTTGCATTTCACTGCCAGGTATACTTTCACCTGAGGGCGGGCATTCGTGCTGGAGAGAGAGAGTTTCGCCAGCTATGTGTTGGTGTGACATTACTGCAGTGTAACAGAGTGCAGCATTCTGAGGCACACATGAAAACAAAGAGCAACAATGGAGCACTTCCATAACCCCAGCTCAACATGTAGGATCTTTTCTCATGGATGTGTTACCATTTTCTTAAAAAGCAGTGTGCAAGTGGCTCACTTTTCACTACTGTTTCTCATAATAATTTTATTTAACAATTGATTGATTCACTTTGCCCTGTGTTGAAAGCTCCGTGCCTCTGTTTACTCATTGATTTGTCAAAAACATGATGGCAGCTGTTCTCTCTGGCTCGAAGCCTGACACTTTTCGTAGCGTTGACCCATGCTTTAACCATGAGCATCTATGTGAGATTCTTTAGGAGAACAAAAAGATCAAGACAGACCATGTAGTATCTACGAGCAAGACTAATGGCTTCCTCAATATGTATCCTGTAAATGCATATTTCATTGACTCTATTTTAAAGATTTCAAATGCTTGTTTGCCTCTATAATTTATAAAGAGCCTCTATGTGTTTGTTTACTTATTTATTGCCCTCTCTTATCCTTACATTGTGTAGAACAACGTATGGAGGACATAAATCTGTGCAGCTCCTGCTGCTGTCAAATACAGAACAGCTGAAAACATTGCCTTCTGCTGTTTTATCAGGTGTGTTAATGGAGGCCGTCTGTCATTCAGTCGAAGTCATTCTGGTTGCGTCTGGAGGAAATATCTTTTAAGAAATGCTTGGCTGTTGGAGTACTGGTTTGGCGGAGTGGTTAGCAACTAGGCATCCCATGTACTTGCTTCTGTCGGTCCAAGTTCGAATCCCGCCTGTGACCTGTTTGCAGAGTGTCTTCCCCTACTCTCTCGCCCCCTCACAAGCCTATCCACTGTCTCTCTCCTGTCAATAAGGGCACAAAAATCAAAAATCAAAAATCAAAAATGCCCAAAAAATACATTAAAAAAAGAAATGCTTGGCAGTTGCTCCTCTGTTATGACATAGTGAACCCACCATCTAATGGAATTTTCATCTAGTGCCTATCGATCTCATTGAGGCAGGATTTCGTGGATGCTGCCTTTGCCTAAAGGTGCGTTCACACCGGACGCTACCTGTACTACCTCGGCAATCACTCTCCATTCAAAGTCAATGTACAGCCGCGATGGGGCGGGGCTAACCCTCCCGCGATGCGACAGCCGGCGACAAGACGACCGCTTCACTCGTCGCGCTATGTCAAAGTTAAAAAGAGTTGATCTATTCAGGCGATGTCGTGTGTGGCTGTGCAGCATCAGCCAATCAGCGGTGTGTGTACGTGTGACGGTGCCATTATTCATCCGGACTACAGGGCGGATGACTTCCTCCTAGGCGGAACTAATCTCAGTGAGGACATTTGCAGACGGACCGCGGTAAACTCACAGAGGATGCTGCTGCATCATCAGCTGCAGAGTTTTGTGTCTGATAAGTGAGTGAAAAGGACACAGCTGGAATAATGTCCGCTTATACATCCTATTATGTGATATATGATATGATCGCGGTAAAACTTGAGCGGACGTGACGTCACTGGCCGACGCCGACGGCCGACGCCAACGGCGACCAAACAGGTATTTATAGACTTGCGACGCTACACCAGTGGGCGACGCGACATTGGTAGCTGGGTCACTTGTGGTGTGAACGCACCTTAAGTTGTTGTATTGTTGGTATGGCATCAATGTTGGCAGAAGATAATGTAGGAACTCCTCAAAGCATAGATGCCTGGTTACAGTCCAGTCATATATTTTTCTTGACAGAGTCTATTTTAACACACTGTCAGGGTTCCAACACGTCCTGAAAAACCTGGAAAATAATTGACCAAGTTTCCAGTCATAGTTAACAAGGAAAAAATTAGAATGTCCCTTAAAAGCTTGAATTGTCCTGGAAAATTATAAACCTTCCTTCTGCCTTGATAATGAACTAAAATCAAACATAGGAAATGAAGTAACATGTTGTTGGTAGAGTGGAAACCCTGAGTTTGGCGAAATTGTTCCCCAAAAACAAGAAATCAAAAGAATCAAAACAAAGAATGGATGATGGCTGGACAGTGATGTGAGTCCATCACAAGCTACAGAAAACATGAATAATGTTTAGAAACAGAACAGCAGAATAAAGGAACCAAAATTGCATTGATAGGCAGTATTGATGATAGCATTATTAGCAATAAAATATTATGTATATCCATCACTTTTCCCAGTGGATGTGTCATGAATGTAACAAACTTTTCCCTTTTTTCCAATTTTTTTTTCTGATTGACAAACGTAGCACTGATGCCCATGTGTTTCAAGTTTGAGTGCTGACTGCTGTGATCAAGCACGACTTTAGTTTACCTTCACAGATGCAAAATATCAAGTGGAGAGCTGCTATCCGCTAAACCACATGGAAAGATTGAAAGTGTTAAGAAAAAAATTAAATGTTCTCATTCTTTCTTCTTGGTTGACTCTTGGACCTTTGGATATTTTCATTTAAAAGTAACCAATTATCTGCTAAAGAAAACATGTTTGAAATGCTCCTCAAAGCTTAAACGTCTCGATTCTGCACAGTTTGTGCTTAAAGGCAAATCGAGCACAAGGCCATGAAGCCAGAATGTATTGACAGCACAGAGAGCACAGGTTCCATTTCATTTCACACCGCCCAGCAGACTGAGCACAGGGGCTCCTCTACCTCAGCTTACAGAGCTTTTCTGGAGCTGTTCTGCAGCTCTGTCAACGGTCCGGTGTTCAGTTAAGGATGGCTGAGACCACTACAGGTCTGGAGTCTCTCCTGCATGAAGAAATCATTTTTAGATATAGGGCTTGGTATTGATCTCCTGTCTGCCATCAGCATGTCAGTGAACATGAGCTTAAATGTTAATGAGAATCTTATCATGTTTCTTGGTATTTTAAACAACTTATGGATTATTTCAGTCATAAATTAGTGTTGCAGCATAGGCTAAGAGTTTTCAGATGCATGAATCTAGCTTAAATTAAAACTGATGCCTCAATAGGACCTTTATTAGCAAACCAGACCATCAGTGAGAAGATTGATTATTTCCAAGTTGGTATTTTCTGTCTGTCACCTTTGCTGCAGGGGTGGTGTCAAATGAGTGGTTAACAACACACTGCTATACAGCCTCACTGAAACATTTAAACGTTTAGATAAACTATGAAGATTTTTCAGAAAATTGGATTTTGGATTAATTATAAAAATAACTAAGTCTAAACTGTGCTGTGCTGTTTCAAGAAGGTTGCTGGTTCAGTTATTCACAGCTTTCTGTGTAAATTTGCATGCTCACCCCATGCCTGCAGGGGTTTCTCCCACGTACCTAAGTTTCTTCCTACAAACCAAAAACATGCTTTTGAAGTTAATTGGTGACTCTGAATAACCCTTGTCTGTGTGTTTATGTGTAAATGATTGTCTCTCTACATGTTGGCCCTGTGATTGGATTACAAGAGGTTAAGATGTACCCTGCCCCTTGCACAGCTTTTGCAAAGATAAGTTGTAGCACCACAAAACCTCAGAAGGGATAAGCAGTACAGATAATGGATGTATTTCTTAATTGCTGTAGTTGTAGTTTGCAACTTTGGTGACCAAGCTGCCATGACAGTAGCTCAAAGTAGAACTGGTCAAATTTCAATCTAGAATACAATATCTGCTTTTCTATTACTATTTTATTGGCATTATTTTAAGGTTATTTTACAAGTATATTTTTTTAGGGATGGGATTCAATAAAAAAAATAATCAAATTAATTAAAAGCTTTGTGATTTATTAATTCTAATTTTGTTTTAACTGAATAACAGTATTTGCCACAAGAAGCACCATTTTACACTATAAAAGGTTTTTTTACAGGACTCAATCAAGTGATGGACACAAACATCACAATCTATAGCACATTTTCTAACCTCAAATCATCAATCACCGAAAGTAGTCTACAGTCCAAAGCAACCCATTACACCAGGGAAATTTGAGAGTGGGTCAGATGTTGACTTACTCTTTTTTGGCCACGAGTCCAGTCATTTGGTCTAGTGTGGGCTGCTGACACTTGAACCAGGACTGCTAGCCATAACAGCTCCAGCAGTTTTTGTACCTGCTGCAATATGCACTGAAGGCTTGAAGAGCTTTGGTAGTATTCAAATAGTTGCACAATTTGCACAAAATAAAGGTCTTGTCAAGGCATCCATCAGGTAGCTTTTTAAACTGAAAGTTGCCATCCATTTGTCCAAACAATATACTCTTGTCCTCCATGTTAGCTGTTGTGTTACCCTCCTAGCTCTGATGTGTCTTGTGCATTAGTGTGATCGGTGGAGCAGGAACTTGAGCACTGATAAACTTTCTGGGTTGTCTGGAGTGCAAGTTATAATAAAATGCTTTGATATTTTAAACAAGTTAATTTACTTGCAATTTATTTTTATTTATGTGTTAAAGTCCCACTTGCCCATTTTCAATATTGTAGACAATAGTGTCAAATGCAGATACATTGAAAGCATGTGGTATGTTTCTCAGAAATAGTGATATTCTGATCATATTTGGAGTTCAACCCATTTCAAAACCAAATTCTTACACTGAATTAGTTTCTCACAATTTTAAGTGAATATTTTTATGAGCAAATTGGAAAGTATGTTCTATGGTTCTATATAGTATCCTGCAAAAAAGGTCCAACTTTTACAAACATGTCTTACGCTTTCTCATGTCGCATAAGTTTCTTGCAAAAAAGAAAACAGTTCTTTAACTCTATAGTGCCGTTTGCAATAATTGAATAAATTTGATGACTGCAAACCTCTAACTTAGTAAAGTAAATCATTTGAGCAGAAGTGTGATGAAAAAAAATAAAGAAGGGTCTTTAGTGATTTAATTCTGTCTTTCACATATAAACAAAGTTTGTGGTAGCAATCCAATCAATCCAATCCAATTTATTTGCACATTTTGTATAGCAGACAGGCTGTTCCTTCCCACAAAGTACATTTCATGTTTCAAAAGTCATTTTGTCCCTTTATTTATGGAGTTTGCTGAAAGAGGGTCATTTTTCACCCCAAGGACAAGAGGAGTATACATAATGTTAAGACGATGTTAATTCTTCCATCCCTGCTGTGCACTTGGCTTGCCACACTGAGCCAACAGACTTAAACTGCTGATGAGACAGTGGAACGTAACACTGATCTGCAGAGGTAGAAGTGTTTTAGGAAGCTAGACACTCCATCACAAGGAGGAGACATCTAAAACACATTAGGGACATATAGAATTTAAAAATGAAAAATAAGGACTCGTTTATTCTGCTGTTCTCATTCATGTTTCTGTTGTTGACTTGTGATGGAGCACAATCCTTTACAGCAAATTCTGGTGAATCTCAACCTCTCTTAAGGGATGATAATCTTGCAGTGCAATTGGATCCAACAGCACAACCAAATGAGCATCCTGTAGAGCAGGAAGAGGTGGGAACTATTGGTGAGAGGACAGCAGGAAGTGACTGCTCAGACAGAGATCAGCATGGATGCTAACAGCTTCAGTAGCAGTTTTACCAGATATGGACAAACACAAACAACACTTAAAGCACTTCTCAACAGGAAGGATATGTTTGCTCTTTTCTGACATGTCTTGGAGAGAGTTTGTTCTAAGTAGTGTTGTGCTTTTTATGCACGAATAGCGCCTGCTTACATCTTATTGACCTATAATGAATCAAACAGTCACCTTCCAGGCAGGCTTTTGAGAGGTTCTGCCTTGTTCCCAAACATTTTCAACAGATTTACAAGTGAAATATGCTGGACATTCCATCTGGTGTTAGGTTAGCAGTTTGTAGTTCAGCTTCACTCCCATTTCACAACAAGGAAAAGATTTTTCAGTGCCGACGTGAACACTGCTCCCAGTGATAACAGTTACTTGTACTTTCAAACTCTTTTTTGCTTTGTCCTGATTGTATTCTTGTACTTGTATCAAAGTTCTGCTCAGCTCAATATTTCCTAAGCTCTGTAATGTTACAGGATGGATCTGCGAGCTGCACCCCTTCCCTGCTGGCCTGGCCTGCAGAGGGTCAGTAAACCTTCTGACTCCTTTGACTGCTCATGCTGCAGAGGAGAAGTAAACATGCAGGGTGAAGAAGCCTGAGGTGGCAGCTTTCCAGTTGAATGTGCTTGTCAGACATGTCTGCATAGACTGACCTCTGTCCACTGCGAACAGATTTCTGCTACAAAGACAATATTTACTGCAGCTGATGTTATTTCTTTAGAAAGTCTTCTGCTTGACTGCCAATGATCACTTACCAAGTTGTTCAGGGTGGAGGTCAAAAGTTGAGTCAGTAGAATTGATCAACAATTGTATCAATTCCCTACAGATTTGTGATGGTTGTTCTGTGCTGTTGGTGCAGAAGATATTGATCCTCTTGTTACAGTGAACCAATAATGTGCTTATTGGATCCTGGTTGAGTTTACATGTTGTATTGCACTGATCAGCATGAACACAATGTTTGAGGAAAAAAGACAATGACAGCATTTTGAGTTTCTGAAATGGATTCAAATGTGGTTTTCTTAAAGGATACAGAGGCTACAAGAGGGAAGTAGTTTGATATTTTTAGAGATGCAGAGACCAGGGCTTCCACAGACATATACCAGTGGGAAAATGAGCAAAACAGGGGGTCCAGTGGTCTTCTCTGTTACCCCATTAGGTCAGGTTGATTTACACCCTATTGTAGATACAGCTGGTGTAAATAGCCTCTTAATATGTTAGATGTGCAAACTGAGGCTCTGCAGAGCCACTGGTTTGGAATATTAGAAACTTTCAAGTACAGTGTCACTACAGAGATAAAATGGTCAATAAAATGAAGATGTAGTTTATTTTTAATTCTTGAAATGTTGTTTTTTATTCAAATATAGAATTTGAAGCATATTTTAAAAACTACTGTTAATAAGCATATACTTTTCAAACTTTTTTCTAAAGCATGAAAGAAAGACTTTATCTATAAAGTAGAGCTGGGCATAAAATCAATTAAATCGATTATTTTGAATTATTTTCTGCAGAAGATTTAAAAAATTAAAAATCAAGATTTTTTTTCTTGCCTTAGTCCAATGGTAAGTAGTTGCAATTTTTGAAAAAAAAATACAATTTTCATGGTGGTTGGCCTTGTAGGGTTTGCACAAGCACTTTCATAGGCTTGTATTTGTTATTTAAGTAGATTAAATATTAATCAAAGAGTTTCATGCTAATACTGTAAAAATACCTCAGCCTTTTAGTGTTTATGTAGACAAACCTGCCGACGTTTATATGACATAATCAACCTTTTATGACCCAGACTTTGACTTTAAGAGGGAATCATTTAGACAACATAAAGGCAAAACTTGATTTATTTCATTTTTATGTCACTGGGAGTTTTGTTTCTTTTAGGCAGGGAAAAGTCGATAAAATCGTAAATCAAGTGTTTGTGAAAAAAATTGGGGATTTTCTTTCTAGGCCATATTGCCCAGCCCTACTTTAAAGTTATTTTATATTTAGTATGTAATTGTTAACGATCGATTAAGATGTAGAAGTGTAATGGGGAGAATATTCTGGGAGGTACTGACTCTGACCAGGAAATAATGTCATGCTTTTTGAAAACTTTGAATTGTGTTTTTGAGATTAATTAGGAAATATCATATTGTTGTTTTTCCAGAATGTTAATGAATCCCATAATCACAAACTTGTGTAAACATGCGTCTAACGGGGACTACAAAAGAGATAAACAGCATGGGTAGTGAATGGATGGATGGAAAGGACTGACTCTGGAATGTATCCATTCTCAGAAACACCTAATTAGGTTTGGAGATGTCCATTCACTGTCCATCACTGCCCTAATGACGTCTATAACTCAATTTCCCTGTCTTTGTTTGACCGTGTTCTCACAATGTGTTTGTAATTTAGACACAACATTCCCTGTGATCCTGGTCGTGTGGTACCACCGGCGTTATGAGTCATTGTCAGGCCTCAAGATGCTGCCTATGGTTGTTAAGCTAATAGAAGAAGCTCCTCTGCAGGCTAATTAGGTAGAAAAATGACCTTTTCTCACCTCACATGAAGGTAAAAGCTATCCACTGCACTGAAACATGCAGGCAGCTGAATGTTTCAGTGCTCACTGCAGCTCCAAGGACACACTTATTGATTCAAGATCCACGGGTTGTCTTTTCTCTCTTAAGACTGTCCAAACTGCCTTTAACAACCACCCTCACCTCAGAATTATCTGGAATAGATCAAGAGGATCTATTTTTCAGCAAAGTCATGCCATGTGAGGAGGCATTTATAGCCCTTTCCAAATATTCTTCAGTCAAATGCTAAACAGTGGCTGTCGTCAGAGCTCTGAAGACTTATTTTCATCCTTGTCAAGAGATATAATTGGCATCCGCTAAAGCATTCAGTGCTGCAGATTTTATTACAGCAAACATCTGCCGTTTAAACTTTCTGCTTGCTTCCGCCGTCCCGTCTTTGCCAGCTGCACCCTTACCTCCCCGAGCGTCAAAAGCGCAGATTTTCCCCTAACGCCGTTGTAGGTGAAGAGATCTTGAATGAGTTCTCAGGATAATGAATGCTGTGTATTGGAGGAAAGCTGGTGGCAGTTTGCTGTGACTGATGAACTCCATTGGTTTTTCACCAGCTGCCACATCGCTCTGACTCATCCCTTCTTTGCTGCACAGTTGCCAATTAAATCGCAGAGATGACAAGCTGTAGTTAATACCTGTTACTAAAGTGGGTGCGCCTTACTTTCTAATGAGCCATACGTACATGCATAATATGTATTTCCACAGGACAAGCTCTGTGCTCTGTTCTCAAGGGCTTTCACAGCAGGCTTGTTTTTATGTATATACACATGGGAAATGCTTGGAGCTTACAGTAATGACATTATTATTCCTTTACATTGTAAATGATTGCTATCTCCATATTTAACCCAGTTATCTCAGTGTTGCTGTTTGCTGTGAATGAGTGTTTGGAGTAGATCCCCATGGCGCAACATAATTCAGAAATCTGAATAACTCACTTTTCATGTAAGAGTAGGCCTGTTTACATGTGCAATGTTTCCCTGATTTTTAGCAAATAGTTTTAATCGGAGTACTAACTTTGCTATACACTAGTGGTTCTCAGTTACTGTGTCCAAAGTTAATAAAAGTAAAGTCAATGTTTTTCTAAACACAGCCAAACATGTGAAGACTAATTTCTTTCTGTGCTATAAAATAATCATAAGAATGTATTTACCCCTGTTATTTCCAGGCTTAAAATCTACTTAATATTCTAACCCTCGTTCAATTTTTCTCTCACAAAACTTGACCGTTAATCAATTTTTAAGGTAATGAAAATGACAGTAAATTACATTAAACTATACATTACTGGCAAGTGCAAAATTCCACCAACGGAGTCACATACTGCTGTTACACCTTAAAGGTGCTATGAGGAGAATCTATTTGCGGCGACATAAAGACTCTGCTACCCATGAGCACGCGCGGCGACTGTCGTAATGCTGCGTTCCAGTAACCTCGGAACTGGGAGTGACATCATCTCCGACTTCGCGGCATTCCAGTAGAAGTCGGAAAAAAACATGCCGATCTACCAGGCTATTGTTAGCTGTTGTTAGCACGCCCTGTGTTGTTCACAAATATATGAAGAATGTGATTATCACTATGGCAGCATTTTTGTAAATATAAGTCTAACAATACTTTGTATACAGCTGATCTAGAGCGACACACCCCAGTCAGAAGTGCAAATAAATGGATTATTACAGGAGCTAAATAACTGTTCACACTGGGGGCATCCATCTTCAATTGTCAACTCGGGGGTGGCGAGGTTTCACTGAGTTCCCAGGAGGAAATTCTGACTTCAGGGGAGCGTTCCAGTTGCAGTTTCCTACTCGGAACTCGAAAATTCCTACTTCTGACTACAACTGGAACGCACCAAAAGACGTGAGCAAAGCCAAAGCGTGTGTTTGTTGTTATGCTAATAAATGCAGCTCGGACCTTCCTCAGAACTCTGCATTGCTTTACAACTTCTTTTTTGAACAACTTACAGGATGCAAAGTGAAGAAGTCATGTATCTCTGTCTAGTTACGCAGCGGTAGTTTTTGATGTGTGACAACAAGCAATTTTTGGAAAACTTATCGTAGTTTTGTAGCCGGCTGTCCGACCCAACCACTTAGCTAAGGAATAGCATTTATAGATAACCTATGTTGATGCTATAAAACTGATCTTAAAGTGTGTAATTTGATCAGGCATATACCTAAAAGTGAGACTTTTTTGTAATTACTGAGAAACTCCTCATAGCATCTTTAAAGGAAAAGTTTCATAATGACATTCTAACCCTCATAATCAAGAACATAAACTTCCTCCAGGAGTAACAAGTTGTGTAGTAATATCTCACAAAATCAATCAGATGTACCCTCCTCTGTTTTGTCTATATTCACACTGCAGGCCTTATTGCTTAATTCAGTTTTTTTGTTGATTTTTTTATTTTATTTTTTGCATGGTTGTTCACATTGTAATTTTAATCTAACTGCCATCCAGTGTGGATGCAACACATTACAATGTGCGTGCATCTGTTTTAAAGTTGTGTAATCAGTGCGAACAAAACCATGAAAAATTGGTAAGGAGGGGAAGAAGATTGAGGGAAAAAAGGCAACAGATATTTTGATTTATAACATACAATATGGGTAATGGGAAAAAAATGGCACACTATGACAAAGTGTAAGTTCGAGAAAGGGTTGAAGGAAGCAAAGCTTATTAAGTTCAGCCCCCCTCTTACGCTTTCATATAATTTCAAGATACATGATAAATAATTTATTGTCCATATGAGCTTAGAAGATTAAAACATTCAACTTTCATAAAAATAGGACCCCGATTAAAAAGCGACAACTAAATAAACTCTTTAAAAACAGAGCATAACATTATCTGTCTAGTTCTTTATAGCTTAACAAGAGTTTTTTTTGTAGTTACCTTTCAATTGTTTTAAGTTAATGCACAATTTTAAGTTCTTATCTAGTTTATCCCACAATTTTACACCACAAAAAGAGATGCACATACTTCTCAGAGTTGAATGGATGGTCGGCTGTTTAAAATAACAATTCTGTCTTAAGTTGTATGCTCCCTCTCTAACCATGAACATCGTTTAGATGTTACTGGCAACAACTTATTCCAGGCTTTAAACAAAATCTGACCTGCTATATAGCAGGTATATATTCAATAAGGTCCCAGAATTTTGTTATACCTGATTTTAAGAAAAAGGATTTGTACGAGCAAGGTACCCAGCATGATGAGCCATCCTTATGACTCTTTTTTTTAAAACGTGTAAATCTTTTGTGAAGTTCTTTTACATGAATTTTCCCATACCTCAACACAGTGGGACAGATGTGGATTGATGAGTGCATAGTACAAATCTGAAGTGATTTCTGGTCTAAAACATTTTTAGTTTTACTCAGAACTCCAATACATCTGAAAACTTTTGTAAAATATATAGTATGAGGTTTCCAGGATAGCTTCTGATCAATTAAAACACAAAGAAACTTAATTTAATAGACTCTTTCAATTTCCCTGTTTTCAATTTCTAAACATACCTCTTGCTTAATGTGATGGTTTCCAAATGTCACAAACTTTGTTTTGTTAAAGTTCAATGATAATTTGTTTTCATCACACCAACACTTTAGTTTAGCAGTTCCCTTTGGACTGTTAATAACAGCCGCTGCAAATCTCCCCTGAGCAGACAATAGTTGTGTCATCTGCAAAAAACACAATTTTTAAAATATTAGGCAGTTTCCAAATGAATCGAATGTTTTAAAGATGGTAATTGCTGGAGCAGTGGCTACATTGACTCAGTGTTTGACCATAGTTGGTTCGTCCATCGTCTACATTGGATCTTCCCTTGTTTCGCCTTCTCTGGTGCAGATTTGTGATGTCTGTCTGACCTCAACAACATAACAGTCATGTGAAATGCGACATGACCGTTCAGATTGAGGTGTACTGTGCAGGTGTACTAGGCCTCCCACCTGGTATTAGGCCCAACCCCTTTCTTCCAGAAAGGGGATAAGCAGCATAGTCTTGCATTAGGTCGAGTATGACGCCAAATACTGGATTAGCGCTGGATATGTTGTTGGTTAAAATATTTTTGTCAACTTTAAAAAGTACTAAATCTCTCTTTTAACGTTTGAACTAACATGGAATCTTTTTCAGCATGATACCTGCTGTCCATCAGCTCTGCAGATAGGAAGCACAAGCGGAGCTGTTGGCCGCTTAGCATTTGTGCCAGTCTGAGGATTGATGGTGGCTGATTACCTTCGACCAACTTTGTCAACACACTGTTTTTGGTTTCCTGCTCACAAACAGCTTTGTCTGTTTGGTGATCTTGTCTTTTGGGTCCTTTCTGTTTTCTATTCCCGTGTTATTTCTTTTAGGCTGACTGCACACCTGACCATTAGAAGTCCAATTTTGGGCCCAGTTTGCTCTGATTTCCTTCTCCATGGGCTCAAACAAATTTTCGCACAGGACAGGTCAGCCTGCTGTTGTTGAAGCAGTCAGCAAAAGAGACATTGCTCTGAACATCTGTCCTCTTGATCTGCAGAAAGTGGAAGTACTTAAACTAACGCAAGGTAATTGTTTGATTAACAGTAATGTGATTAGTTCACAACAGTAATGTGTCACAATACTGAGTCAAAGACAAATGTAATCTAATTACAGTATTGCATTACCCCAACACCAACATTGAGGGAAGTTTCTAGAGTACATGATGTTGAAAACATTATTAAAACTTATTAGGAAATTACTGGCTAATTATTGAGGCAAATCATAACAGGATAGTGTAATGTAATGAACAAGAGCACAGAGAAAAAGTTACAATAGTTATTGTATTTTCACAGTAATACTGACTCACAATTACTTCATAATTACACCACAGTGTTCCTAAACTACAGGAAAATTTGTGAATTTACAGTGATCAGTGAGTATTCTGTACTACAATGCTGTCACTTTTAGGGTATGATATTGGTATCTGCAGATATTGGTCTTAAAAAGTTGAATATTGTTACTGACCTATTTCTAAAATTTTGCAGATAGTAACTGCTTGTGTAACTGCCATGCCTATTGGCCATATATTGGCATGAATATCGCAAAATCCACAAATGCACCATAGTTCTTCACTTTATCATCACTGCATGATAAAGTGAACAAACTGCATTTGTTTATCATTTGTTCTTCACAAAAAGACTAACACACTTACAGCAACAGGTCAATGTTCAAAAGGTAAAGACTTTGTACACTTGATGACAAATGCTGGTATTTGTACCGGTATCTGCAATAATGAGTCCAGAAATGTCGGCATTTCGGATATCGACACAAATCCAATATTGTGCATCCTTAATAGATTTACACAGCTTTACTTTGAAGGGGTCAAAACTTTAAAATTAGAGCTCAAAGCTATTCAACACTAATTTATTGTCCCAAAATCCCCTTCAAATCCTTCAGGTTCAGAAATGTCCCAAATGTAATTTCAGAAACATTCTGGATTGTTCCATAGATTGTGACAAGTCCTGTAAAAATACATTAAATGTTTTATGGATATCTGTGGTCTGTTTAAAGTACTCTACTTTTATTTTGATAAAATAACTTATCTTTTCATGGCCTCTTCTCTGCTGTATCCTCACTGAAATACCTCTGCATACTTTTGATGTCTTGGTTGTCACCAGCCCCGCTGTTAGCTTGGTCTGACTGCAGCTGGCAGTATTTTAAACCAAACTACTCAATTAACAATACAGACTGATTTTGCCAACATGAGGTCTGTAGGATGCAGCACAAGACCATTTGCAACATTACAGTATACCAAAAATACTCAGATATCATACTGATTCAGAAAGAGTCAGGGGTATGCATCAGAGTGGTCTACTATGCTTGATTGTTTTCAACGATAGATGCAGGTCAGCAGGTCAGTAGTTAAAATGGCTGACAATTGCATGTCCATCGCAGCACCCTGAACATTATTAGTTTGGCCGTAAACTCTGTTATGCTTGTACAACAGAGATTTAATTCTCAGTAAAATTGAATTTTAATGGGTAGCAACAATAATAATAAGGATGAGAATTCCAATTGAGATTCGATAACAGCTCCCTCGAGGAATCAATATCATAAGTCTTTCTGCTTATCAATTCTCATATGGATTTCTTCCACTGACGGGGTCACAAGTGTTCAAAGTTGTGGTTTAATAAAAATATGATGTTTACTGTACAACTTTCTGAAAGTATAAACACCAACAACTTGCAGGAGCATTTATCTTTGCAGCTCAGCATTGGATAATTTGATGGAAAGGCAGAATCCTTTATGGCGTTGGTATCAATAAAATTTTATCAATTCCCATCCGAAGAAATAAATCATTTGTAACTTTCCTTTTAGTCTATAATTGGGTGCTTTTATTCAGTGGTGGCCTTTAGCTAGGCTTCATTTTCTCTTGTTTTGACACGTTTGAGACTGGCTCATGTCT
Source organism: Scarus forsteni (assembly GCA_036419115.1). Taxonomy (NCBI): domain Eukaryota; kingdom Metazoa; phylum Chordata; class Actinopteri; order Labriformes; family Labridae; genus Scarus; species Scarus forsteni. Next base: position 5,267,290 of record JAZDUH010000152.1, read on the forward strand.
TTGAGAGAGGAAATTCACAGTCCTGCCAACATTTCAAAAGGAAATTTTTATGTGCTTTGTTTCTTGTTTGTTGTTGTTTGTTTTCTCTTTGTTCTTGTTTTCGTCTTGTCCATATTCTTTTCCTAATCCTTACCCTTAGAAATTAATTTTAATTTAAAAGTTAAATCCCTGCTTTTCAATCTCTGCTTCTGTTCTGTTTGTACATGTGTCCATAAACAATACAATACTTTTTTTAATTCTATAAATACTATATTTTTATTACAAAACATTTATGTGGAAAAATTTCCAGTGAAAAAATAACAGTGAAAAATTACACTCATTAAAATCTAATGTCTCCTAGAACAGAGAAAATGCAATACATCAGTTTATCAGCTTTGGTGTTAACTAAAAGATGGGTGTTTTAAGCATATCATTAAGTTAGGAGTATCCACCTCTTTGATTTGTTGTTCTTTGTTCATTGGAAGAATTGTACAACTCTGTTTAGCTCTCACCAGATAAAACAGGCACAACCTGAGCTTCAATATTGAGCAGAAACTAAATGAAAAAATGACAAGATCTAATAACCCCAAACAATCCTCAGTCTGGGAAATGATTATCTCTTTCAGAGGTTTTTCATACTGGGTTAAATACCCAGAAATAAACATGGAGTTAAAAGGTTATGCTCCCGCTCTGAGTCTGTTGCACTTCTTATTTTGACTGGTCTCTGGTTCTCATCCAGCTGGTTCGAGGATGAGCTGCACCACTGACAGCGAGTCTTTAAGCCAAAGATAAGAGAGCCGGGGATCAGAGTCTGTCCTTGGAGGCCACCCAACTAAGTGTTCAAGTCCAGTGTAAACCAGTTAAAGTTAGTCCTCCAACATTATGGTCATTTCCTCCTGAGTTCTCTGTGTCATCGTGTCATTAGCCTGTAATTAATTAGTGTTATTTGGATTTAAAAGGTCAGACCTCTTTCTATTGTTCTCCGGTCATTGTGCTACCTGATGGCCTTAGAAAGCAGTGAGCAACATGAGGCATTTCATTTTACAGATAAGAAGGGAATACACAATGTGGTCAGTCTTGAGATATGATATAAAAATCAAATTAGGACTGAGTCAGTGACTAAGGGCACTTCTACATCTAGCAAGTTTGGTCTGTACCAACCAAGCCCTGGTTCCCTTTTTTGCAGAGCTCAGTTTGTTTGGGGTGGTGTGAAAGCTCACATGAACTCTTCTATGGACCAAAAAAATCAATGCCTTTAAAAAAAATGGGGTCTTGGTTTGCTTCTTGCAAAGATAGCAGAAACAAAGACCGCAGCTACAGCCCCAACTAGTGGCAGGAGGCTAGGCTTAATCACTTTGACAGGCTTGGGTCCATCTCACTTAGTGCAGGAAAAACTAAACGGTGTTACAACTTCACCATCAAACTGAATCGTGTTTGCAGAATTTTAGTTGTGAAAAGATATTAAAGTTTGTAAGGTAAAAAAGGCAGAAATAATGCACCGAATTTCTTGAAGAGAAAATATCTGCCAAGAAGTTTGTCTTGTCTTGTCTTGTCTTACTGGCAGTTTGTTACTTTTATCATAAGAAACTCGGGCCTTATTTTAATTGGTTATATCCAGTGTTGGGGAAGTTACTTTTAAAAAGTAGTGTTTGCTCGTTACTCGTTACATCTGAAAAAAGTAACTCTTTACTTTACTTAGTTACCCTCTATGAAGAGTAACTTCTCAAGTTACTTTTCCGTTACTTTTACATTGCTTGATCATGGACAGAACCTCATATCTGTTCCTAAATGTGAAGGCCTACAAAAAGTTCTACTACAGAGAACATAACAGTTTTTTGTGCTCTTTATTTTACAAAATGTCACATATCCTGTGGAATGAGAGCTCCTGCCCAGTGTTTCCACATTTTGCTTCTGAAATAAGCAACCTGGTCAATAAAAATAAGCCCAAAATAAGCAACCCCCAGCTATTTCCTTTCCTAATGTGATATACTACATTTTAAAAAGAGAAGTCTACACGAAGTGTGTTAATTTTCGTCTACATTACATTTCAATATCACAGTGCTAAGTATCTATTCCAGAAAAGACCGTCGCTTATCACAAGCAGACCTGGCAACTTTGGCTCTGGAGCATGCGCCATGTGCGTGAGTGTGTTTGGGGGCGTGCATATAGCCAGGAAACGAGGAAGTGCCCAAACTGCCTACCGCAGTTGTGTTTTTCTTTATGTTAGGAGCTGGAAGATAATCAGGGGGATACACACAGACTTAAAAGCCCCAAGAAGCAACTTCACGTCTAGAAACAAGCCAAAAAAAACGCGACCTGCGGCCGTGACTCACGAGATTTTCAGCCTTTAGACGCTTATAACGAGCGGACTTAGCAACGCTGCTCGTGTCTGTGCGAGCAGCTGAGAAGGCAGCTTCAGTGTCAGATCTGTCCGAGGGAAATGTAACGTCACGCTGCATTAAAAAAGGAACTACGTTTCGTTACCAAATTTTCAACAGTAGCGTGTTACTTCACTTTTTACCCGAAAAATTAGTTTCATTACTGTAACGCGTTACTTTCTAACGCGTTACACACAACACTGGTTATATCTTCAAACAAGTAACAATAAGCAGTAATTAGCAGTGTCCTGCAAAATCATTTTTTTCTCTGTTTAATGTTAAAATGGGCTTGAGGAGCAGAGGAACATGATACCTTCTACAAATCTCACAGAGAAATACTGTATGCCTCAAAATGGCCCTTAAAGAGGCTATGAGGAGTTTCTAAGTAATTACAAAAATGTCTCACTTTTAGATATATGCCTGATCGAAATACAAACTTTAAGATGAGTTTTATAGCATTAGAATAGGTTATCTATAAATGCTATTCCTTAGCTAAGTGGTCGGATCGGACAGGGCTGGACTGGATACTCAACTCCGGGAACAAGACAATTAAATCTTGAGCAAATTTATGTTAACCGGACACGTCTTAGAGCACCGGGCTGTAAGTAGCGATATATAGCCAGCTACAAAACTACAATACTAAGTGTTCCAAAAATTGCTTGTTGTAACATCAAAAACTACCTCTACGTACCTTGGGTCACATCTTTTGTTGCATTCCAGTTGTAGTCAGAAGTAGGAATTCCCGAGATCCGGGTAGGAAACTGCAAGTGGAACTCCTCCCGAAGTCTGAATTTCCTACTGGGAACTCGGTGAAACCTCGCCACCCTGAGTTGACAATCGAAGATGGCTGCCCCCAGTGTGAACAGTGATTTAGCTCCTGTAATAATCAATGTATTTGCACTTCTGACTGGGGTGTGTCGCTCTAGATCAGCTGTATACAAAGTATTGTTAGACTTATATTTACAAAAATGCTGCCATAGTGATAATCGCATTCTTCATACAACAACGCAGGGCTTGTTAACAAATGCTAACAATAGCCTGGTAGATTAGCATGTTCTTCTTCCGACTGCAGTGAAGCTGCAGTGATGACAGTTTGGGGTTGAGGATTGGTAGAGACCTCCTAATTCAGCACACTTTTTCAATGTACAAACCTTAAATAAATAAATAAATAAAAAATAAGGGAGTCACAATAAGAACTATTTGATGTCAATAATGGTATGACCATACTTGAGAATCACAGCAGAAGTTATATTTTCATCCAAGATGTATGGTAAAATCGAATTGGGACAAACTGAAAACCATCCTAGCCCTAAAATTATCCATTTAGTCTTTCTTTTTCATTAAAATTTCAGGTAGGTGGGAACCAAACAGTCGGGCCATTATGCTAACACAACAGGCTAAAAGGTTCTAAGGGTGTGTGGGCAGGTGGAAATTTTCTATTGCTTTTATCCCTTTGAAAACCCTGTTACACTTAATGAGATCCATGTAATTGCAATTTACCAATAATTAATTTCATCAGCCAGTCGGCATCATAATCCCATCAGTTCTTGGAATTGTAATTGACCTTGTAAAATCATGAAACATGTTATGTAACAAAACAGAGCGGTAAACGGGTGCTCCATGTCACAGTGCAGGAGCTGCAGATGCTTTTCATCACAGACACAGACAGACTGGAAGGATGTATCCATGTGCTTAACACTGCAGAGGAAATGAAAGAACACAAAGGCACTTCCTCTGATATCTTGTCATGCCGCTTGCTGACGTCACCGTACAGAGGCGTGTTATCCAATCCCCCGGCCGTACTGGTGAACTCTGCTCACAGATGTGCAGCTCAGCCATTGCAGCCGCTGTGATCTCTGTGGCTTTTGTCCCAAAGGTTCCCACGCCACTCTACGGGCCGGCTGCTTCGGCCAGCGTGAACTGCAGTGAACTTATAAGTCCAGCCTGCTGCTCTAGATTTAGGCGCTCACTGTCAGAGGAGGGGATTATGGCAGCACCTACGGCTACAGTTGCATAATACTGTTGTTGTAATGCCAGGGCCAGCTCAGAATCCACTGGTTTTTTTTCATTTCTTACATTTTTATACTTACAAACAGTTTGGACTGGTTTGAACTGATACTGGTTCTGTTCTCAACTCCATAGTCCCCTGTCTTCTGTCATTGCTCTCATTGATACCATTTCTCTCATAAAGCTGAGGTGCATGGTACCTTCTTGGTTTAAGAAAGAGAATGGGACTTAATCTGGTCACACCAGCAAAGTCCAAGTCCTGACTGCTTTCAAAAATGCTGGACTACACACCTGAAAACAGACAAAAGAGCTCAAAAACTCACACAGAAGGAACAATGGTCATAACACCAAATTGTAGTTAAACTTTTTTTCAATGAGGAAGATTTAGAAAGGGATCCGATTTTCACCTTTTTGTTTTGTTCTTTTGCTTTGTCTGCATTAACATCATCCTCACTACCAGACAGCAGGATATTGTCAATTTTACATTATAATAAATTTTACATCAAAAGCAATAAATATGGATTTTACTTTAATTTCTTTACCAATATTTATTAGTTTTTATTTTAATTAGAGCTGGACAATATGCAGATTAAGTAAAATGCCCAATTTTTGTGCACAAAATTCTATTATATTGTCATGAATATATAATATTAAAGAAGATCTTGTCTTAATTTGATCAAAGTATCTCCCAAAATCGAAATCATTCTCTTTTTTTTTGTTATTATAGACACATGTACTTTGGATGGAGGTAGACCTGTCTTCATTTACACTAAAAGCTGCACCGTCCAGTATTAAATCTCATTCATAACATGCCTAAAAATGGCAGAAACTTTCTTAGGTATATACATGTATGTGGAGGTAGTAATATGGGGAAGAAAATATTGGGAAAAAAATAAAGACTTGCTCAGAAAAAAACAAAAAAAAACATGTCTGAAAATTTTAAAAGCTTAATGCCCAAAACTTAATCGTACAATAAATGAACTGATCCATTTATAATTGCATGCTAAAGCAACATCCCATTGGAGGTATTTGGAAAGGGCTTCCAGAACCATCTTTGGCAGGTGATTGGCTGATGACCCCATCATTCACATTCATTATGAGTCAATTAGATGTAGTGGGTAGGTGCTACTGCTGCACTGAAAAATAAATAAAAAATTAGCTGCTTTGTAGAACAGACTCTCAAAACAAGTTGACAGTGGAGTGAGAATCTTTTTTCTGTTGAGAAATCACTTCAGAATTGTTCTTAGTTTTTCATAATGCAGTCCATATCTAATACGACTGCCACTGAAGCTGTTAGCATGTATGCTAATCTTGATACAACCTCTGTAGCCCCCTTCTGTTGTTTTCATGCTTGTAGCTCCCACCTCTCCCTGCTTTCGAGGACGCCGATTGAACCGATGATTCTGTCTGAATGCAGAATTTTATCTTGTGGATTCAGCTGCACTGCAATGTTACTGCTGTTCCACCACAGAGAAGAAAAAGGCTGACATTGCCCCTTGGAAATGAAAAATAAAAATCAGAAAGGAGGTCTCCTCAGTTGTGTTGAATTGCTCTGAGTGTTACAGACAGAAGCTGCTGTAACTCAGTTTGAGAGCTCTCCAGCATTTCAGCTCCACTTTATGAGAATGTGGCTGAAAATACAGATATCTTTGGTGGAGAAAAATCTTTCAACAGCTGTTCAAATATTGAAACAATGAGTGCTGTCAGACTGTCTGATGTAGACACAGAGATACAAGCAAGACCATGACTTCTGTCTTGAGATTGGTTTGAGCCCACGTTCACTCTTGAAGCTGCTACGGAAAAAAATGATTAAAATTCTGTCAATCCTCGGGAACAGGAAGTTTCCTCCTATGGCTGTCTCCTTAGTTACTGGCGAGAAAGCACTGACAGATGTCTCATACTCTGTGGTCTGCTGGATCTCTGCATGTGAAACTTTTCATCAAAAACTGTAAAAGTTAGTGGGGGGATGTTTGACTTATTTTCTGCACATTTATGGACCTTTTTCATTACAATTCTGAGCACATTTTGGTTTAAGGCAGCCTTGAAGCTAACTTCACAGGCATATTTAAGCACATTTTGGTTACTTTATTATCATTTTACTCTATTTTAGGTCTCAGCTCTGACCTTTACCTGCTTTTATCTAATCCTGGTGGAGCACAGCATGGTTGCAGTTCTCCAATCTGTAGCCACACGCTGGATAAATCTGCTGCTCCGGTAATGATCTCTGGGCTTCTCTCAGCGGCTACGGTGCCTTTCCCCTGCTCCGTGTGCTTTGCCAGAATCAGTCTGTGTGTGTTCATCAGACAGGGCATGTGTGTGTGTGTGTGTCTATCACACATACACAGAACCAGCTGCCCCCTGCCTGTGATTGATAATGTGCCTCATTATTTGTGCCATTTCATCTGAGGCTTCCAGGGAAAGCTTCAAGCTGAGAGTGTCTGTCTGCTTGGAATACCTGCTAATGACGGTGCCGGGCCCTCCTCTCCTCAGCGCCGGGTGGTCACGGTGCAGAAACAGCGCCAGCCAGCAGAACCTTTGGCATGGGGCGCAAGCACAGCCATTAGGATACAGGCATTATTTCTTAAAAGGCAAATTCACATACCATCTGATAGCACAGAAACTCCTCGTAGTGTGAATTTACACTGAAAATATGAGCTATGGATGTTAAAAACAAAACTTTGCTACAGTGCAATTTTATGGAACATGTTTTTTTTTTAAGTGTCTTGGTGCTTCAATCTTCACCACTTCTGCATTAACACGGTGCTGCATTCAAGTCACTGATCAGTGCAGCAGCTGTTCTTCAGACAGTTGTCTCAGAGCTTCTGTTGTTCTTCTCTTAACTTCTGACAAACACTAAAAGTGTTACAGGGCACACACAACCTGACCATCTGGCCAACTTTGGGCTCGTATCTCCACTTCTAATCAAATTCAGCAAAGGCCTGATTATCTGGAGATCCTAAGGATGATCTTACTTGATTATTTTGTGCTGTGATGTGTGGTAAAGGAAAACCCCAACATTTTTGTTGTTTACGTGTCTTGCCTCACTCCCGAGTCCATGACAAGCAGGTAGACACCATTCTTTGACTATGCATCCAGTAACAAGAAAGAGACAGAAAAAGATGACCCACCGCCAGTTATCTTAGCTCAAACACTGGGAGTATATGGGTAACGCTCTAGCCTGCCACTGTCTGCAGTCAACAGGTAATTCTGAACAGTCCTGTGTGCTTGTTGTATTTTTTTATTGACTGCATTATGTTACATTATCTATTTTTAGACTAAGAGTAGCACTTGATGTAATTTTTGAAAGAAATACATACAAAACTAAATGTTCTGCCTTCGCTTCTCTTCTTGTATGTTCATCTTCCACAACATGTAGTTCCTCCTCCATATATTCTGGCTCCTATAGGTAAGGTTGTGTTATCATTGTTCGTCCCCCAAAAAATGACCCTCATCCCTTCTCATAAAGAAAAGCCATAATCCTTAGCTCCAATCTTCTACTCTACAAACAGAGGCTTTGTTTTGTTGACCTACTGAGACTTCCTTGGTGGTTTGTGCATTTGCCCTGTAAGTATTTCTTTCAAAATTGCATAAAATGCTCATCTTAGTCTAGAAATAGATGTCGTAATATAGCATGTATGTACAAGTATGTTTGACTGGTAAAACCTGAGAATTCCCTCATGCCTTTTAGGGTTTCTCAATAGGAAAGGTTTCAAGAAATGCAGCAGATTCAGTCCAAGCTGATCCGATGTTTCTATTGCATATTGATCAGTTTTATATCTGTTCAGAATAACCTCTGTTTCATAATTTGGATGCCTGAGCTCTGTAGTTTGCCCCTGTAGTGCTCCTGTAATACATGGAGCACTACAGAATATATTTTCTGAATATATTTTCAGCTGCATCCATTACACGGTTTAACAGCGGGTTTATCTCAGACCTTACTTTTAAGTCTATCCTGCACTCGACAGAGACAGTCTGCAAAGTCTGCAGTAGGACTTTCACCTTATACTCATTCAAATACCTATTCAAGCAGGGGGGGAAATCTGTACTCAAACAATAGACATTTATAAATTGGAATTTAACAGCTCAACTGTGCATTAGGTTGCCTGAACCAGCAAACCATCTGATTCAGCATAGGGTAACCCCCAAATTCCACTGCACGCGAAAGCTATCACCGCGGTTTTGCTCCGGCAGGCAGACCCCACTGAAAGCGGTGCGCCCAGAAGCGCTGCAGTGCGCAGCCCTGTAGGGGGAGGGCAGATCCCCGGAGAGCCGCAGGCTCTCATGACATTAGCGATGTCACATGCTCATAACACATGCTATAGACTGAGAAAAGAAATAAACAACACCTTGCTTCGCTTCCCGAAGGTCCCTTTGCTGGTTCCAACCTCACAGCTCCGTGATTTATTCAACTTCTATCCGCACACGTATTTCCGTGTAGAAAAGATGTTTGGTGTCTCGTATACAATCTTATATATTTCTGTTCCTCTATGTCACTTTTCTTCATCCATGGTGTTGTGTTGCCTCTGGGACCCTCTCACCGACTGCTGACCTGATGCTCGTGCCTCCGGTTTTGACGTAATGACAAACAATTGAGGAAAATTACGTGCAAGAGTCTGTGCATTGTGTTTTATTTTGAAACTTCAGGTTACTCTACACAGACTGCCTGTCTGGTGCTTTCTTAACCACAGTGAATTTACGAGGTTTGGAAGTGGCCGCTAACGCGCCGCAGCGCGTGCAGTGGAATTTGCCCGATAGACTACAATGGGAATGAAGTGCTCCGCAGTATGTTTCAAGGACGTTCCGCGGTGCGGCACTGTCGCCTCCAGTGGAATGTGGGGGTGATAGTCTGCATCTATTCTGCCAGAAACTAATAGCAGAAGTCATACTGAGGAAATGGTGGACAGGCAAAGCCACTTAGAGTGTACAATAACTCCAAAGCATGTGAGGGGGGCCATCTGGAAGCACATTGCCTTACTTTGTGTTGATTATGTGCAAAGCGACTGGAAACTAAGACAGTGCCACAGGTTCATTTGCCAACTCCGCCCACTGTCCACTGTACCTTGACAAGTGCTCAGCTTTGTGCTTCCAAGTCCTTCTCAGCAGGCCCCCAAGGGCTGGAAAAAGTCCATCACTGAAAAGATTGTAAGGATCATATGCAGACCGTGATCCACTGATCTGGCCTCAGTCTGTTGGCTCATGGCTCAAGACCCTTAAAAACAAGGAAAAAATTTATCCGATCATTTTATTTTCTTGTTTACTTTGGTAAAGGGAAATGCTCACGACTCATGGTTAGAAAGGCTAATTTTATTCCATTGATTCTTGGAACATATCTTATGCAAAAGATGCGGCGCACAGCCTGGCAGCTTAAAAGCCCTGACTCGCTAAAATGCTCGCCAAAATGAAAACCAACACTCACCACAGCTGCCTCTCAGCCAACACGAATCCATGACCCCTTTGTAAGGTTATGGTTTTTCTCAAATTGTATCTCCATCAGTTCTCTAACAGAGTTTTGCTTCCATTAGGTGTTACACTGATTGGTATAGACTGTGACTTTGTCTCACACAGAAAGTAGAACAAGGTTTATTGTCTCTGATCTTGCTGACATTTTACTTCAAACACAGACATCTTACAAAATGAAAAAAAAGAAAAAAAAAAGAGATGGAGCTGAGTCAAGTTTTAGCACAAAGTAGTGCAACAAAGGCATCACCTGCTCTGGAGTCGTGTCAGCAGGGTTCAGGCAGAAGGCAGGAAATGTGCAAGGAAGTGAGGTCAGAGCTGCAGCATGGCTCTGGAAGGGGTCTGAATGACAGGAAGAGAGCACAGATGGAGATAAGGGAACAGGAAGGGACAGCTTTGAAAATCCTGTCTCAACTCTGACTTATTGCCCGCTCAGTGAGGTGGTGTGGAGACAAAGACGAGGGTTTGTGAATGACATTCTCCAAAAGAATCAGAGCCGTCATGCATTATTAAAGAGTCCTCTGGTTTCTAATAACAAGACTATATTTACTCAAGGACTCTCGCTGCACTTGGCTGCAGGACAAACACAAAGGTGAGGAGAAGTAGCTGCACAATACAAATCACCTTTGGAGAGAAATAAGACAGGTACTATGTGTTTGTCATCAGTGGTAACAACAGGGTAACTGCAGTAACAGAGCTTTTCTTTAGGTTTCCATACAGGATTACATAATAACGGCAGAAGACACTTTTTGATATGCACTGGCAGATAAATATCAAAGATAAGAATAAAAGGGAAGAGTGGGAAATGGTGATTATATGCAGCTTTGATAATAAAGTCATAATTAAATAGAATGACATTTGAGATGTCTAACACTGTGTACTAACTGAATAAAAAAACAACAAACAAAACCAAACTAATAATATGAAATCATGAGTGTCCGAAGACACCCCATCTCAATTTTCCCCGTCGTGTGGGCCGACACAACTGAAGAGTAAGGCAAGAGGGATTCTGACATGATACAGGATAGCATAACATTTAGTGATTTTGGTGAGTGAAATGATGTACTTTTACTTTCAGCACCCAAGGCAAAACTTTGTTTTACTCATGGAGAGCTGTGTATTTTTGAGCCAGCAAGATCACCCCTCATCCATTCAAAGCACTTCACGTCCTTTCCTCCAGCTGTACAGTCACAGCACAAGATGAACTGTTAACAAGGGGAACAGAGCATGATGTTATGTTTCTAATCAATGCTGTGTGGACCCTATGGCATGTGATGCGCGGCGCAACACAACATCAGATGCTCTCGTTCAGTTAGGATGCAGTTTGACATTGTGTCATTACTGAACTCAACTGCTTGAGAGTTGTCAACCAAATCAGACCAAGTACATAGAATCATATGTGAGTGTTCTAAATGCCTATAAACAATGCAGAACAATGCTAATCAACATTTTTCCCTCTTTGCTCTTGTCTGTTTTCCCTCGAATTGTGCACATTGTCAAGGAGGAGGAAAGATTGATTTTAAAAAGATGAAGTGATTGACTTTTTTCACTCAGCAGAGCTTTTTCATCTGTTGACCTTGGCAGAAATAGCAGAGAATTCATCTATTTCAGTGAGTGATATGATTTACTTTCACTTTCGGAGGGAAACTTTGATTACCAGAGAGCTGTGTTTTTATAAGCCTTTGAGACCACCCCTCTTGATAAAAAGCAGTTCAAGTCAGCTGAGCACTTACACAATGTTCTGTTTGCAAGGGGAAACATAGGTCATGGATACCAGATGCATTGTGAACAGCAGGTGTGTGATGCCGTGTTCGTGTTCAGTTAGGACACACTATTGTTGTCATTTTGGGCCGCTTATTCAATCCAGCAATAACATAATTTTATTTCACAGTCCATTAAAACAAACAGGTTTACAAAGTACTATGACATTAACACAAAGGCGTACATTAAGCATAAAAACACCAACTGGGTTCCTGCTGTTCTGCAACAAGGAACCCAGAAAACACCAGCAGACAAGAAATAATAAACAGTCAAATTAAAAAAACAATCCATAAGAGCCTAAACAACACAGGAGCTCTACTACAAATTCATTTGTCTTTTTAAATTATGTAGCTGAGCCTCACCTGAAGCTCTGTGGAAAGGCTGACATTCTTTCTGAGGCACCACTACCTGATGTTACACAGCTATCAGTGTAGCAGACAGGGCAACCTGCAGCTGCACACTGAGACAGATTGGTTTGTGCACGGACAAATCAGCAGTGAGCTTTATTGGCAGCAAATTTATGATGTTTTTCTTGTTTAGAACAGCAAATTTATGATGTTTTTATTGTTTAAACCAGCCACAGATTTGTTAACAACGTTTACAATATTCACAAACAGATGGTAAACTGTTTCTGAATATATTTAATGGGCCAAAAATGGGACAGGGACTATCCCAAATTGGGACATTTTAATATTTCAAAAACATTTGTAGGGGCGCAAAGTCTGACAGATCCCCGGCTCGATTTCCAGGTTGAGTAGGACCTTTCTGTGTGAAGTTTGCATGTTCTTCCTGTGCATGCTTGAGTTCTCTCCGGACACTCCTGCTTCCTCCCACAGACCAAAAACATGCTCATTAGGTAAAAAGGTGACTAGAAATTGCCCTTAGGGATGAGTGTGTGCAAGAATATTTGTCTGTCTCTCTATGTGGCCGTGCGATCGACTGACGACCAGTTCAGGCTGTACCCCTCCTGTCACCCAATGAAAGCTGGGATAGGCTCCAAAATGAATGAATGAATAAACGGAATCTGATGTCACAGTACCTGCGGAATTGCGACATCGGGGCATTGATTTGATTTCACTTCTGAAAGTAAGGATTTCATTCAGGATTTTTTTTTTATTCAGACCAATTCACAATCCTAAGTCAACATTTATTTTGTTACAACTAGTGCTTATATCAAGATGTACTTTAATCTGCTGAAAACTTGACATTAACAGGCACCTAAAAATGTGTCATTACAATTAGTCGGTAAAATAAAAGTTGAGTATACTCCAGTTTTTTATATATATAATATATATATATATGTGTATATATATATATATCTATATATATATATATATATATATATATATATATATATATATATATATATATATATATATCTATATATATATATATATACATATATATATAAAAGAATTTCATAGGCTATGTTTTGAATCTGAAGTTTTCATTGTATACAAGAGATTGGGGCATATTTTTTTAGAACTGGTACAGTGACAGATTTAATAATCGTATTTGCTGATTCTGTGTTGACTGAAGTTGGTTAAGACTGTGCAGTGTGCAGTGGTCAGTAGTCTTGATATTAATCATTTAGCTTTTTTTAAATTTGACTGATGGTATTTAAATTGAGTACCAGTCTTTATACTAAATACCGCATGTCAAGCTCTATCTGACCTGGGACATAGTAGAATCCAGAATTCACCCACACACTTTCTTTTGATGCTTTAAAAATAAATAATAGAAATACAATATATAAGAATTAGAGAATAGGAGAGTATGGCATTGACCTGCTTTATTGTAAAGCATCTCTCACTCTGTCCCACTGATGTGTCAGTGGTGAATAAATGTGTATGAAAGCGCGTGGACGTGTTAGCATACTGATAGAATCAGTGAGTGAATGTGTGAGTGAATTGGGAGCTGTGACCTGCTTGTCAAAGCTGATTTGAGTAGTCAAAACATTATATTAAGCACTATATAAGCGCAAGTCCAGTTACCATTAATGTATGTATATATAGGTATGGATGGAAGGATAGTGGCACAGAAGGTAAATCCTGTGCCTCACAGCAAGAATGATGCTGGTTTAATACCCATGTTGGCCAGGGTGTCTGTGTGGAATTTGCAGGCTCGCCCTGTGCATGCAGCCTTCTCCCATAGAAATATGTACTTTAGCTGAACTTGTGACGGCCTTAGGTATGAGTGTGAGTGTGAATGATTGTCGACATTGGAAGGATCAAAAAGCAATATTGCTATGAAAACCTGACCTCCACAGGCCCCTTGCACCCGAAAAGGGAAAAGCAGGATAGACAATGGACAGATGAGAGATGGAAGGATGGATTCATTGATGAAGGATGCATTTTTGTTGTTGTTGCTTCTTCATACAGAAACTTCACCAACATAACTACCTGAGGCTTTATACATTTTAGTATTATATGGATTCAGAATCTTAGAGAGAACGCCAACATGATTTTTGACATAAACTGATTTTTTTCAAGTCTACTGGTGAGCCTACTCTTGACCTATGGCCTCAAAAGTCTATGATGCTACTTTTGAAGTTAGAATGGATACTATGACAAAGTTTAAAGAAAACTCTTCAGACATCATGTCTGCAACATGTTCATGGACAGTGAGCTGTGCAGATGGACATCTGTACAGACAACCCAAAAACATGGTGCCTCAAATTGTTGCTGTTGTAAAGACATAAGCTTTGGACCAATAATTAAATCATACCGTGTACAGGGCTGCAGCTGTCAGCATCACTGTTTTTCTAACAACTTTGAAAAGCCCTCATGTAAGACCATTTCTCTTACTTAATTTCCATCTTATTCTTAAATTATGAATCACCATTATACTGGAAATAATGGAAGTTTCATAAATGTACCATAGTCCGTGGAGGGGGCTGAAAAGTAAATCCCAAAGTGCATGAAAACACAGCTGTCTTATTTATATCTTATTACATTTCTCTGGCATCATCTTCGGTGCATCAATCCTCTGACTTTTAATAAATATTTCTATTTGGACTCAAACTTCAGAGCTGGATTGAAACACAGATAAAGCCAGAGCTGACAGTGATATTAAACACGTGGAGGCAGCACTCTCTCTCAGATTTGGAGTCTGTTTTAACAGTCCAACATTCCTCCTCCCTGTGGTCCATAATAACACCCCTCTGACTGCCAGTAAGCAGGACTCTGCTGATCATCCCTGTTTCATCGTTACTGTCCAATATCAAAGTTTCCCTGTTGTTATATTATGTCCCAAATGCCCAAAACAAACAAGATAAAAACCTTGGATCAGTTGAGAGCTGCTTTTGATTGGCAGTGGCGAGGGAAAATGAAGCGAGACCTTCATGCTGGTGGTGACTGCCAAAACACATCTCACTAGAGTTGTTCCACTGTTCAAACTGCTGTGTTTGTAGTCAAGTGATTGACAACAGAGGTAATTAAGAGCTCAACTTTCTTCACGAATCTTGCTCATAAGTGTAGGCAATTTGATAGACATGTTTGTTTTTGCTGCTACAACTCAGGCAGGTTGGTAATTTGGTGTTTGAATATCAAAAGATTCTCATGGAACAACATCCTTAGTCTGAGTAAAAACAGAGTAAAAACAGCGTCTAAGTGTGAAAATCCAATGAGCACAAATGTGGGAAGATAAACTTTCTTGACTGTTTATATAATGTTTTGAAAAATAGTTGTTGGAAGATTGAATACTTAACTTTGGCATTCAGCAGCCTCCAGTATCAATGGACTCATTACGCTCTGCTCTGAACACAAGAAATAAGCACCAGCCACCACTACATCAAAACTCTGGCACACAGGTGGGCTGCAGAATTCTTGGAATGTTCTAAGTTGGAAACTTTCCACAGGAATTAAAGGGTATAAATCTGGGATTTACCAAAACTAACTTGACTAAAACAACCAAATTTAATGCAAAGTACACTTGAGAATATATCTGCTGATGCTCAAGCACATGCACATACAGTATCACACTGATTACTGTAGGGGTAATGAGGCCACACTCCCTACATGCACTGTTCATTCCTCCATCACGTGCACAGATGGTGCTAGATCCCTGTTCTGTTGCTGTAAAGTGAAGCTGACATTAAGAGGGAGTTGATTGTTTAGTAAGTGTTCAGTTTTGCCACTGCTTCTGCTCTCCAGATCAAATTGAGGCTGCCAGAACTCATTTCACTTCAAGCTTTTAGTTCTCGCTTAAAGGACAGGCAGCACAAGACCATTGAACAGTGCCTTTACTAATGTTGTTGTGACTCATTTCTGCACCTTAAATGACAAAAAAGTGGTGGAGATGAACTGCGTTGTTACTAATTCTCATCCCTATTTATATGTGAAAGTGCCACAACTCAGCTACACTGTCTTAATAACAGCTATTTGTACATTTTGAATGCCAAAGCACACATACAAAGTGGATTATTTAACATATCTTAATTATTCAAATTGAATCATTGGGGTTGCCAACCTGAACATTGCTCCTAAAGTCATTTATCATTTTAATCCTTAGTTATCCCCTCCTCTTGTTTTCAGTTCATTTATTATTGTGACCTCGTTTGATGTGGGTCAGGAGATTAACAGACATGTTTGTAAGAGCTTTGTGTTGTGTTATTAATTCATATTAATTCATTATTTGATTGCAAATTCATGGGTCTCTGTTTTTTGAACTATTTACAGGGAGAGTAAACAAATCAGTCACTTTTTTAATAGCTATTTCCTCTTATAAACTTGTCTTCCCTACTGAGTTTCTATGACTTGCCTGCCTGCTGATTCCTGTTTGTGTTTTCCGTGATCTGCTGTAATACATTGAAAAGTGTGTTGTTTATAAAAGTGTGTGATGCTGCATGGATTTTTTTCCTGTATTGTCAAATACATGAAGAACATTTTCTGTGTGACCCTCTGCTGTTAAGAGACTATTTTTACATTTACCGTCATCCAAAGATCAGTAGAGAGAAGTCAAAGTTTATGAGCAATAAAGCAACCACCAACACTCCTGAATATATGTAGGACCTATGCTGTTGATTTCTTACACAAGCTAGTTTGAGCAAAGCTCATGTGGGCTGATGCTGGCATACATAAACTTATAAAAGATCAAGTTGGAAATAGATTCTGTTGTGTAACTGAAATAATTATTCTATATCACAAAGTCAAGTCCAGCAGATCTGTGAAAGTGTAAAGCCCCTCTGAGGTATTGGCACTGTATAAGGCCAGGGCAAGTGTTCCAGGTTGCATCCATGACTCTACTCTCTGCTTTACTCAAACTTTTAACATTCTCAATTATCATTTTGCTATTTTTTTTTCCTTTTTGTCACCAAAAACGTGTTAATATGTTTGCATTAGTATTTTGTTGTGAAGGCAACCACCATTTCCCTCCATCCTAACAACAAGAAAAACAAGAATAAAACCGTCCTGCATCCCAAACCAAGATCCAACAGCTGCAACCAGTGTTTGGATATATATTACTTAGCAGTCTACACCACAGTAGTCACAGCAACTGACCCCATGCACTTCGCTATTGAAAACTAAACCAGTGATCTAAGCTAACAACTGAGCAATCATCAGTCCCAAAGAGTGTCAAACAATGGACAACTTTATATTTCTGTTCATTTCATTTTGATACTTGTGCAAATCTGGGCACAGTATAGTCCCTTAGTGGTAGTCCTTTAACAGTATATCTGAGTGATGTTGTTGATCATGTCCATCATTTATGACTGCAGTGTTCCTGTCCTGATTGCTTCTTCCAGCAGGCTAATGCAACATGTTGCATAGCTCAAATAATCCAAACTGGTTTCTTTAGCATGACGATCAGTGAGTCCAATGAACTCCAGGTCTTAATCCAATAGAGCGCCTTTGGGATGTTGTAGAACAGGTGATTCATTCATGGATTAGACTGTTAAATCTTCAGCAGTTGTGTAATGCCATCATGTCAATATATAACAAGTCTCTGTCGTATTAAAGGAATGTATTGGGTTATTGACGTGTGGTTGCAAAAGGCTTATGGCACTAGTAAATATGATTGTGACTGAAGCAACTTGCAAGCTTTGTCACTGAGCCAGGGATGGGCCTTGGCAAATACAAACTATATTAGTATATGGTGCCACTAAAAGCCTCCTAATAAACCAACTTGTTAGTCAAAAGTACTCAAAAAAAAAAAAAAAACACATTGGCAACACTGGCTCAATCAGGTAGCCTTGCAGAGCAGACGGACCTGCCTGATTCTGAAATCCTGCGGGTCTGTCTAGGCCAGCCTCCGTTGTCCAACGAATTCACTCGGCTGAATTCTTAACGGCCAAATCAGGGAAGAGAAGCGGGAGCAGCAGAATGTGGACGTGACGACAACCAGAAGTTGAGAACCGGAAGTTGAGAACAGACATGCCGATTAGCCTATTGTCCTCATGGCTACCTGGTGAAACTTGGCAAAATCTGCCCTCCTCAGAAGTTTACCTGTAGGGATTGTCTTTGACGAGGTTCATGCCACATACAAGTGTTAAATGAATCATCTGTGTGGTATAATTTAGTGTAAGATAATAGTAAAAGGCCATTAGCTGTTAGCAGCTAAGTTAGCGGCTAACAGCTAACGGTCATAAACTGTTGTTAGCTGTTAGCAGCTAAGTTAGCCGCTATGGCTAACATCCATGAACTGTTGTTAACTGTTGTTAGACATTAGCCGCGACATTAGCCGCTATGTATGCTACATTATAGGAGGCAACCCTGCTTGATGTGGATTGGTCTTTGATGAATGTGATGAGCCAAACGATTGTCCAATCACAACTTTGTTGTTGTTTTTTTTAATGTTCTGCCCCTGAAAACAAATTTAAAGGGCTCCTACCCAGATGGACTAGTGAAATATTTCTGTGGCAGATATATTGAGCTGTCCATCTGGCTTGTCAGGTTATTAATCAGGTGCTACAATAAGATTCTTTACAACATTCAACTTTGACTTGAAAAAGCCCCTGAGCCACTGTATGTTGTGACACAGGGGCTGTATATCCTTTCAACATCAGCTGGTTAGACCATCAGAAGAAAGAACACCAACTTTATAGAACTAATTTGATTTGGCGCAAACTTCTATTTTTTATCCCTCACAGTGACCTACAAGCAGCCTTTGTGAGCTACTACATGTAGCTTTTAAAGTTGGAACTAGCTTCCATCCACCTGCTTGTACTGTCAGAAACAAAGATGTCTGTGTTCAAAACTGAGCACTCTTTAAACCTCGATGCTCCCAGCCGCACCAAGGATGTCACCTCCTCAGTTAAAGGTTTCTCTTTCTGGCTTCACTGAAGAGGATAAACATGCTGGAAGTCATTTCTCCATTTGCTTTTCACTCCTTTCACCATCTGCTACTGGCACAAACTCTGACAGCTTTAGCTCCATCTGCACTGGCACCAGCCGGCCCCATCCCATTTTTGGGGGGGATGTAAAGCAATCCAACACATTTCCAGCCAAGCTTGATGCGGCGGAAAACAAAAAGTAAAAATGCAGAACGCTGCTGATATTGTGCCAGACCATGTCTCGAAGGTGGTCTTGTTTGTTTCTGCTAATTATTATAATTTCTCCAAATGATTTATTGATGTGAAAATGCTCGACATACTCCCCCTGTGGTTTTCAGAAGCATTGTTCTTCCTGAGAAGATTGAATGTATTCCCTCCTGTCATTAAACATTTTACTGATGTATTGAATTGGATTTTCTATCCTGCACAAGAGTATGCAAAATCCAGGTATTAGACAAATGTATTATCCCACTGCAGGTTGGTCCAATTAGTTAATGGAATATTCCCAGCTGTATGGGAATTGTGTATTGACAGTGTTCTGTGCTTCTGCTTGAAGGATGCTGACTGAACAGATATAATGACGTCTCTCCTGATTTGATGTAAAGTTCACTGTTAGGCCGATGTACTGTATTTCCACATGTGTACTTGCTCAGCTGTGCTTGCTTAATGTACCCGACATATTGTTTTCTCTCAACATTTACTGTAATAGCACCTCCTAATTGTAGGCAGGGTCTTTGCATTACAGCTTCATTGAAATGTCATGATGTCTAATAGAACATTAGAGGACAGTTTGACAAAAGCAAAGCTGGCTCTCTGTCTTGGCATTTTGGCACGACAAGAGAAACAGAATTGTTTCAGAGACAGCTGCGTACAGTGAGACAAACCTCTGAAAACAGCCAGAGTGTTTGGCAGCTTTTGAAGACATGTAGAGACAACAGCAATAGTAGTTTGATATCATGTAGGACACTTCAGGATTTCCCTTTGAATATTTTAGGGTTGGTCAGTATTTGGGTTTTCTCTGACACCTGGGACCTGAATTGAAAGTCTGATATGGTGCTACTTCTAAACAGTTCATGCTTAAATGCTCTCAAGAGAAATGAATACAGCATCGTTCTCTGGAAGGCAATATTTCATAGTCTGTCCAGGAGAAAAGGCAAAGAAGATTTTGGAGCTTTGGTGTCAAGATCCAAAGTACGTTAGACCACACAGTTCCTCTCTGTTGGTTAGATATGGTACGTGATTTATTGGTGTTTCACTGTCAAATGTTGAGAAAGGTGCGGAGCATGGTGGCACAGCAGTAGGGCCCTATAAAATCTGTTATTTCCCCCAAATTCTCTTTTTATGTTTTCCTACATTCTGTTTTTCTTTTGGTTTAATTATTTTGAGAATTTCTTTTTTTAGTTTTTTTAAATGTAAATTCACCTCGAGACCCTATTTAAAGTAATGAAATATAGACACTCACTCTTCAAGTGGCCCTCACATGTATTTTTATGGGTTCAGTCAAAAACATGTTAACAAAATTTGTTAGAACATTTGATCACCTGGCACGTAATAATCACTGGGAAATTGCTCTGCCCTGTACTTTGAAGTTAGATAGGAGTCTTGATGTGTCTTTGCCAACTTAGCCAGTGTCTCAGGTAGCTGCTTTAGCATGTTTGCATGTTAATGAGGGGATGGGGAATGAAGCGTGCATTGTCCCCAGCCTTAGTGACCCTCTCAGATTATTTTCCTGCAAGATACACTTCTTTTTATTCTGAAACAAAAGCTTTTACATAAAATGTCAGCCGTTTCCATGATTTTGCTCTTCTGTATTTAAGTCCACTTTTAATGTCTAATTCCGTGATTAAGACTTTGACCTTCTTGTGTGGAGATAGCATGTTCTCTTTGTGTATGCATGGGTTCTCTCTTGGCTCTCTGGCTCTCTGGCTTCCACCCACAGATCAAGACGCACATTTGTTAGGTTTATTATGACTACATCGCCCTTTGGTATTGATGAGTGTGTAAATGGTTGTGTGTCTGGCATCCAGTCCAGTGTCTACCCTACCTACTGCCCAGTGTCTTAAGTCTGATTTTGTTGTTATATATATATTTAGTCTGTGGTTTCAATAAAACACCATTTTGACATGCTAGTTGAGATACGATAGACGAGCTTACAAAAAAAATGACTTGACAACATGATAGAAGGTCCAAGACATGATAATCATCTGAGTATACGGCCTGTTATTTTTTGAGGCTCCCTCTGAGTGAAAAAAAGTTTGTCCAGTATTTACCACAGTCAGGTTTTGTGCTCTGTAATGCTATCATCTTTCTACCCTATTCTGTCCTCTTTTGCCCCTTTACTTTAGCCATTGTGGAACACAGTACAGAGACAGGCAAACAGCTCCTGTGCTGTAAAGCGGTAAACACTTCTGTCAGATTGCTGCTGCATGCTACCAGACTTACACAGTGCTACATGAAGGCACCATTCTCTCTGTTGAGGATCCTAAGATTTTCAAGGTGGAAAAATTATAAAGGACTTCTTTAAAACAGTACTCTCTGACCATCCAGTGGTCAACTGTACCATGTCATTACATTTTAGCAGCTCACAAAACCCCAGCAACCCATAACAAATGTATCAGGTATAAGGAACAATCATTCAAGAAAAAAAACAACTGAATAGAAAATAATAAGAACAGCAGTGATGTTGAAATGCACCACAAGCCTTCAGTAGCTGGTCCTCGGTATGTTGTGTGGTGTGAGTATCATGTGCACTAAATGCTCTACCAGATGTATTTCCTCTCACGTTAGCTTTTTTTTTGTTGTGTACAATTCCGACTGACATGAAGAAAGCAAAGGGGAAAATCTGAACAAAACGTCAACAAGAAAATTGTGTGGCTAAAAACATTACTGTCCTATTTTATGTTATGCCTGAAAATAGAGCCAGGGGATAATTGATATCTTGTGTTATTTCTTCTCTGTGAAGCTTCTGCCATCACACTGGCAGACTGATGTTGATATGTTTGATGCTGTCGTCTGTGGGCTGCAGCAATGATAGATTCAGATCAGCCATCCTCTTTTTTTAAACCATGTTCTTTAATGTAGAAGCCCGAAGAAGCACACATCTTTTTTTTTTTCTTTCATGTTGCTTCTGACTTCCCCATGGTCACAGATGTAATGAGGAATAATATCTGTGCAGTGCTCTGCCACATAGTAAACACTCTCGTAAGAGCTTCAGGGCATTGGTGTTCACACCTAAAATCATGGTCATGATACGCTGTAGAAATTCTGCCAAAGGCGATTTATTATGACAGAGGATTCAACATAATGAAGACTTTATTATCATGTAACTAATTGACTTATCAACACATTATGCACAAGCAGTTTAACACTTTAATGAGCTCTCAGTTGCAGAGATGCGATCATTTATCTCTACTGTATCAATATGTGAGGAGTGACTTTATTTCATTTTGTTTTATGTTATTGGTTGTTTTTTATAGATGCCAAATTAAGGCACATTTACTAAATGTATTAACCCCATTTAAAATGGATGAATACTTATTTTCACATCTATCAAGTTTTTGATTCACAACAATCAGTAGAAGGTAGAAGTTATCTTTGTTCCTCTGTTGAACAGATGTTTATTATATGACATCTGCTGTTTATTATACTTACATACATATGTATATATATATATATATATATATATATATATATACACAAATATATATGTTTTATATCCTTTCTATTGACAAATGCTTTTAGTGTTATTATTGTTTTTTCATTTCAGGAAAAAATGCATTCAAGATTTGGTTGAACTGCTGCTGAAGCTGTTAGCATCTATGCTAATCTCTGTCCAAGCTAGGCCTGTGCTCAAAATATCGATACGGCAAAATATCGTATCGCACTTCTTTGGGATATGTGTATCGATATGGATTCTACAGAATCGATACGGCCTAAATATTTTGACAGTTGTTGTAAATATACTTTGGGTAATGTTAACAGTGGCACAGTTCAAGGTAGAAGACGAACTACATAATGAAGCATATGTTCTAAATTTGAACATAGCTCTACCATCTTTGAGGATCTGAATTTATGTCTCTCAAGTTGTAGAACCACTTAAAACTCATCCTTGTTCTTTTTCTTCTTATAAGAAAAAACTAAACTTGTCAAGAATTTTGCTTAAAGCAGTAAGTTTTTACAATTTACGTGTATCGTGACACGTATCGTATCGTGGCCTTAGTATCGGGATACGTATCGTATCGTGAAGTTGCTGGAAATACCCAGCCCTAGTCCAAGCAGTCACTTCCCGCAGTTGTCTCACTTGTAGCTCCCACTTCTTCCTGCCCCAGAGGACACTGATTGGGCTGTTGTGCTTTAGGATGAGCAGGGATTTTAGATTGTAGCTCGACTACTGACAGGAAATCAGGATGATCCAGCTACACTGCAAGATTAGGTTACTCTTATAAATCCTGATAGTCGCTCTTGTTGTTTGCTTCTCTGTCCTCTTTTTCTCTGACTTGGGTGTCCATCACTTACCTTCCAGGCAACACTGTGAATAGTTATTAAGTATTGCTGAGTCAAATTAACAGAGTAGCCGAAACACACTGTATTTTTATTAAGATGATACAAGATATGAGTCATTGGATGTGCCAGGACAACAATGTATCGCCCTATATTTGTCCCGCCTGATACTATGGGCCAAAGCATTTCAAGTCTAACACACCAAAGTTTGAAATAGAGTTCCACGGTAGATCCAGTCCCTCACTGTTGGTTTGAGAAAGCTCCATGGAGAGCAGTTTTCCTCTTAGTCCTCAGCCATAAGGGAGGATAACTGATGACAGCCTTCCTATTGTTTTACCCCAATGAACCGCCGTTCAGCTGGGAGCTGCTGCAAGCGCAGGCATCCCACAATGCAGAGCTGAGATGATAAACTAATATTCCTCCAGAGGAAACAGAGCCCACTGTGTGAAATGATAATGTACTTATTTAGATATTAGTGCGACGGTGATGACAGTACAGTTTAGAGTGAACTACACTGCAGAACAGGCCTTTTGCAGTTATTATAACAGACATCTTAATCTTAGTGTGCATTAAAGAGAATGGCTTTAAAGACCTCCTCAAAGATCTCCTGTCCCATCACATCTCAGGTGCTCTGTTGTATTGGGATCTGGTGACTGTGGAGGTCACTGGAGTATAGTTAAGTCATTGTTATATCATGATGAATTGAGCATCATGACATTGTATATTATCCTGCTGGGGGTTAACCTTGCACTGAGGCTGGACCGGCCTGATTCAGTGTCTGTTATCCAGCAGATCCATCATGCTGAGCTTCAGTCTACAACATCTGTGCTCAGCCCAAAGTGGGATGACCCAATCAGAGTCTTTTAAACGAAGAAGAGGTGAGAGAGGTAGAAGAGATCGGTAAGACAGCGGCAGGAAGTGACTGCACTTATAGAGATTAGCATATTTGCCAATGGCTTCAGTAGCATTTTTTTTTTTTGTAATACTTTTTAAGTTCGTTTTATACAGCAAGGATCTGTTCACTCTACTTCTAACTTGTTTTGGCATGAGTTTGTTTTATGTTGTGGCTCAAGTTCTTTAATGCAGTAGCACCTGCCTACTTAATTATCTGGTTGGTCCGTTATAAATGGTGATTGACGGAATGATTGTCCAATCACCTGCCAGATATTATGCCTCTGAAAGGTTTACCCATCCCTAATAGATATATATAAACAATAAAAAGCCAGTAAAAGCAACTATACTCTGCTAAAGGCTATAGTGAACAAGTGCGTCTTCGGCAGTGTTGTGAAATTGGGGAGGCTTTAAGCAGGCCACACAGTGAAAGACATTTTGTTTCACACAGTGGGAGCTGCAACTGAAAAGACTCAAGGCGAGTCTTTATAAAGGACTGAGGAACGACAAAGACCATCTGGTTTCTGACCTAAGGGCTCTGGAGGGCTGATGTACCTTAATAAGGTCACATAGGAATTCTGTGGGCAGCCCATTCAGAGACTTAAAAACAAATAAAAGAATCTTAGAATCAATCCTGTATCTAACCAGAAGCCAGTGAAGAGAGGAAAGCACTGGAGTTATGTCAATATGGTCACTTTCAAAGCCAAAACACCGGGTCACCTACTAAATAACAGCAATGCTTTTTCGTCTGAGTGTTTTCAAAGCAGCACCATTGTGAGGGAGCAACAGAAAGGATGTGTTGGCCTTTTAATAGTTCAGTCAACAACACTTGAAACAGCAACAGTATATCAACGTCCATTGCAGTACATGTACACAACTGTGAAGAGGTTGCATAGTGTGGACATCAGCCAAGGAGAGGTCAACACACAGTGTGACATTTTTGGCTCAATATGCTATCTTCCTAGGCCATAATGGGACAACCAAAGTAAATTTTTCTTTGGCAGAACCTTTCCAAACTATGCACTTTCAGTGACCTGAAACATTGTATATTGTTTTTATGAACAGAGGCCCAAAAAATGCGCAGAAAAAGCAAAATTCCAAAAATACCTGCATACCTGTGGATACCTAAATGTTACAGCAAAAACCAGAAAAGCACTTGGAGAGCGCAGACCTCCGTCAGCGCCACAGTCCTCTCCTATATTGTGATTTTTACCATAAATATAAGTCCTACCCTTAATTCATGTAAATATTTAGATTCCTTGACCATGAAAACATACCATTATGAATTGGTTTCATAATTACCTCCGCCAAAAAGGTTATGTTTTCGGGAGAGTTTGTTTGTCTGTCTGTCTTTCTGTCTGTCCATCCGTCCGTCCGTCTGTCTGTGAACAAAATAACAAAAAAAGTAATGGATAGATTTTGATGAAATCTTCAGGAAATATTCAGCATGGGAAAAGGAAGAACTGATTCAATTTTGGTGTTGATCCGGATCACTGTCTGGCCGCCATGATGAAAAATGTGATTTTCGTGAATAACTACTGAACTGTTCCGTTTCCCATGCTGAACATTTCCTGAAAATTTCATCAAAATCCATCCATTACTTTTTGAGTTATTTTATTCACAAACAGAGGGACAGACAAACAAACTCTCCCGAAAACATAACCTCCTTGGCGATGGAAATCAAGACACAGCAGAGCAGGAAACACCTATCCAATCATCTGTTGCTTAAATTTGATGACTGCATATCAATTGCAGCCTTAGTTTCCATTTCTCATTAAACAGGAGTGGCACCTGGTTTGGTTTCTGCTGCTGGAGTCCATGTGCTTTGCCCTAACAAGTGGTTAATTGAGTTACTGTTGCATCTTCAACATCTCAGACCACTCCTGAAATGTTCCTCTAACCTCTGGCTTCAACAAGACAATTTTGCTCTGAATAATGCCACTCAATGGTTATTTTCACTTTTTTAAACCATTCTATGTAACCCAACAGAAAGCTTGTAACTTTTTCATTTTATAGCCTAATTTTCAATGAGATTTCAACTTATCCTTGGCCTTAGAAAAAAGCATTAGTCAATAAAACATGCTATTTAATGCCCGGTCTTTGAAGTAACAGCTGACACTTTCCCTTAAATGTGGTGAATTGTTCTTGATTGAAAACTGTTCATTGAATAAAAATAAAATGTAACAAATATAGGAAAATAATCCTTATTATCTGTCCCCCCGTGCTTCACTCTGTGTTGAATCTCAATTCTGAATGAATTTTTCCCCCTCAGCCTTTTGTCACGTGCTGAGGTCATATGGCAGCCGATCAATAAAAGTCCACTTGACATTAGATTAAGGCTGCATCGTGCTGATGTGTCCCTTATATCATGAGCCATCTCAGGTAGGGACCCAGAGCTGCTCTTTGGAAAATGGATTTAGAGCATGTCTGCATGGAAGACTTTCATTAGTTTAATTGAAGCTACTTCCCCAGTGTAATCCGATGTGATCTGTTTCTCCTTGTTTATCTTGGATTTGTTCAGAAATCATTTATTGATCAACAGCAGAAAAGATAATTAGCATGTTTAAGTGGTAGGTTTTAACTCATATGCGCGCATAAATTTAAAGTAAAAAAAACAACAACAAATTGATATTTACTCTGTATTTTAACATCTGTATTCTAGTATATGGAGAGCAAAAATGTTAGAAATGACAGACAGAGAAATGAAAACACTGTCCAGCACTGAGTGGTACACTGAAACTACACTTGTATTATTTTAGATGCACAAAATGTATTTTTGCATTACTGTCATCACAGATTTTAACACACCCTGTGACATTGTGCTTATGGAAGGCTTTACACATGCCCCACACATACCTTGAAGCCAAGACCACCTGCCTCCTACAGGGGGCAAAAATGACTTTCCCTCTCTTAACTCCAAAGGTTAAGCATCTAAACACAGTTTGAAATGTAGGATTTAATTTGCAGAGAGGAAAATCCTAACCTTGCACAGCTGCTGGATCCACTTGATTCATTGTCAGTAATCAGGAAGGTCCATCATGCCAAGCTCTAATCGACAACGATTGTGCTCGGTGCAAAGCAGCATGGCCCAATCAGCGTCCTTCAGAGCCGGAAGAGGTAAGAGACGACAGCAAACAGTGACTACAATTATGGAGATTAGCGTATGTGCTAATGACTGCTTTTCTTGATTAATTAAAATACAAACAGCACTGAAAGCATTCTACTATAATCCCCAATTTCCACCGGACGCGAAAGCGCCGAGCTGCGCAGTGTCCTGCGGAGCACTTCGCTCCCATTGTAGTCTATCAGGCAATTTCCACTGCACGCGAAAGCGCCGCGCCGCGATCCTGAAGCGCCCGGTAGCGCCGAGATACACTTCAGGTCTATTTTTCTGTGACGCTTCCAAACCTCGTAAATTCAGAGTCATTAAGAAAGCACCTGGCAGGAAGTCACCGTGTGGAGTAACCGGAAGTTTCAAAATAAAACACAATGCACGGACTTTTGCACGTAATTTTCCTCAATTAATTGTCATTACGTCGAAACCAGTAGCACGGGCTTCAGGTCAGCAGTTGGTCAGAGGGTCCCAGAGACAATACAACACCATGGATGAAGAAAAGTGAATTGTAGAGGTACAGAAATATATAACACTGCATGCATGACACCATAGTCTTTCTACACGGATATAGGCGGACAGAAGTTAATAATTCACGAAGCTGTGTGGTTGGGACCAGCAGAGGGACCTTAGAGAAGTGAAGTGAGGTGTTGTTTATTGCTTTTCTCAGTCTATAACATGTTTTATGAGCGTGTGACACCGCTATTCTCATGAGAGCCGTGGCTCTCCGGGTATCAGCCCTCCCCCTCCAGATTGAGCTCCGCGGTGCGCCGCTTCCAGTGGGTTTTGAGATTCGGAGCAAGATCACGGCGCTCCGCTCAGCTACGCGGCGCAGGGCTTTCGCATGCAGTGGAAATTGGGGGTAAGAAGGATATTTTTGCTCCACCTTGGACATGTTTTGGTAAGAGTTTGTTTTACGAAGTGGCTCACTTTTTTAATTCTACAACACTGCTTCTTCCTTATCTAATTGGCCCGTTATATATGTGATAGAACAATTGTCCCACCACCTGCCTTCTGTGCTTATGAAAGTTCTTGCCCAATCTAAACACCCTCTCTGGGCTGTTATCCAGCTCAATGGATGAAACATACTGAATGGTCAATGCGGTGTGTCAGGTTACCCCATATAACCAAAAAGAAGTCTTTGATTTGCTAATACTGGGAGGGGCAAATTTGGTTTAGATGTGGAAGCTACAAGAAGTGACTGCTTGAACAGGGATTAACATAGATGCTAACAGCTTTAGTTGCAGTATCAAACCTTGGCTACAGTTCTTGATTAAATGAAAAACAAACAGCACCATATACAGCATTTAGTTAATAGAAGTATACTTTTGCTCCACTTCTGACATGTTTTGGTGAGAGTTTGCTCTTCAGTGCTCACTTTTACATTGAAGCAGTAGTGCCCGAAAACTAGATTATCTGTTAAAAAAATATGTGACCGACCGAATGATCGTTCATTCCTCTGCCTGATATGCTTTTGATAGTTTCTGCCTATTCTCAAACACTTCCTATGGACTGTTGGCAATGGGGACTAATGAAATATATTGAAAGGTCCATCTGGCGTGTCAGTTCAGCAATTAAAGATCATCAAGGAAACTTTCATTCTTCATACTGCCAAATATTATCTTTTGTGTGATTGTGGCAAATTAGACTAAAATACCACATGGCATTTTTTTTTCCCTTCTGATGACTACTATTTTCTGGATATTTAAAAATGATCAGTAGGAACACAGAGCTGAGAACAAGAGACAGCCTGACCTGCAGAAGAAAACTGCATGTGCCATTAGCTTTACACTTGAACCAGAGCTTCAGAGTTCAGCGTGAGAGCTGCCTCTCCACTAACCAACCCTGCACCTCTGGATGGCCCTCCAGTCTCCTCACACACAGATACACACACGTCCACAATAGCTGCTGGCAGTCTGCCCGTATATCTGTTTAGTACTCTCCTCACAGGAGGAACGATTGTATCTTCCAATAATACTGAGGGTTCATTTTTATTCCATCATGCAGACAGCAAATTGAGGCCGTGCGGGGCTAATATTGTACACTGCCTGTCATCAAATGCTTTATTTACCTCTGTTCTGTATCAATCTAACTCAAACAGCTCTCTTTGTCTTCAGTGCTAATTTGATTTTTGGTTAATTTCAAGAGCCATTTTGGAGTAAACACTTATTAGTTATGTCATTGAGATGATTGCCATTCTCTCCATGTTTTAGATCCCTCGAAGGATTCACGTTGCTGTTCAAAGATGAGTTTTTCTATAAATCTTAGCATTTTCAATGTTGTTGCATGTATATTCAGCTTTAGTTTTAATCTTCATTAGTGAATATGTATGTGACAACACAGAGGAAAAGATTGGATGATATTTTCTAAATATTATTGAAAGAAGGAACTTGGGGGGGGATGCAAAGGTGTTTCTGTCTTCTTCATTCTCTGATGACCTGCTATAATCCTCTCCATTCTCAACACAAATTCTACTAAACTTTTATGAACATATCACAGCCTGTGCATATTACATGTTGACATAATGTCTGTGCAGAAGTTTAGCTCTTATGAGGATGAATGAGCAGTTTGAAGACAAAGGAAAGGAAAGTGTCTTTGTGCACTGGACTCATGCACTGTTTGAGCTATTGCTTTTAAAAACAAGAATAAAACTGTAATCCAATTTGAATTTATTGTTTTATTTTTGTTAAATAGGCCCATTTAAAATCTGTGATCATGGAAGAATTCAAATATAAATGCACAATGCCATGGAAATGGCTGACATTTTACATTAAAGTTTTTTTTCTGCATTAAAAGGAATGCATTGGAAAAATTCACAGAGGGGGTCACTAAGGCTGGGGACAAGGCAGGCTACAATGCAAACACGTCAAAGCTAACTCCAAAGTACAGGGCAGAGCAGTTTATCAATAATATATATATCTTCTGCAATCAAATATTCTGCAAATTTTTTCAAAATACTGTTGAGTGGACCTGTAAAGATACGTGTGAGGCCGACTGAAGAGTGAGTGTCAAATTTCTGTTCATGGGGCCCAAAATCCCTGCAGTGCCCTGAACAAACCTGTTGACAGGTAAGATATAGACTTATAAGATATGAAGACATAATTAGAGTTATTGTTTAATATCACTATGTAGGACATTTGAGGAATAATCAGACAACGCAACAAAAACTATAGCATTTATATTTATTTTATTTTTTGCCTTTTACCTGAGTTGATTGCGCTTGCACCATTTTGTTACTTCTGAGCAGTGTTGGGCACGTTACTTTAAAAAAGTAATTAGCTACAGTTACTAGTTACTTTCCAAAAAAGTAATTGAATGACTAACGGAATTACTCCTTCAAAAATGTAATTAGTTACCAGGTAAAGTAATTGATGTGTTACTTTTTTTAAAAGCTTTTTCTGTGTGTCGCCGTCTTTGTGTCCTACCTTGTTGTTTCCTACCTGCTGCAGCAGCTCTGACATCATCAGTTCTCCAACGCAGCGCGTGCAGTAGAATTTGCCTGATAGACTACATGAATAGAATGGGAGCGAAGTGCTCCGCAGTACTATCAAGAGCGCCGCGCAGCTCTGCGTTGGTGAAGAACTGGTGAGCGCCAAGGTGCTGGAGATTCGCTTCAGGTCTATTTTCTGCGTGGCCGCTTCCAAACCTTGCAGAATTCACTGTCGTTGAGAAAGCACCAGACAGGAAGTTACCATGTGGAGTATCAGGGAGTTTCAAAATAAAGCAGAATGCATGGACTCTCAAACGTACATTTCCTCAATTGTTTGTCATTATGTCAAAACTGGAGGCACGAGCATCAGGGCAGGGCAGGGCTGTGCGCCCCGGCTCTGCTCAACACGCCGCATTCAGTGGGGTTTGCCTGTCAGAGCAAGACTGCGGTGCAGTGCGTGCTGTGGAGTTTGAGGATGAGGCAGGTCGGACAACAGCTGCTTGACATCGGTGCAAAGTAACGCGACACATTTCACTGTCAGTAACGGTAACGGCGTTGTAACACATGACAAAGGAATTAAATAGATTACCCGTGACTGGGGAAACAGAACGGCGTTAGTAACACCTTGGTTTCTAACCCCGTTACTCCCAACACTGCTTCTGAGTGCTACATAGAATGATTAAACCTACACAAAATGAGAAATTCTGTGACAAATGTCTTCCTGCCGTGTATGTGTCAAAAATTTGGTTGGCCCTGCCAAGTCTCACTCTAATGTTTTATGAAAAGTTGACGGCCCTGTGTGTGTCTGTAGCTTCCCTGCATTACACATATCAGGTCCCTGGAGCTGCTGCACAGGCCCAACACCTGCTTCCTTCTTAATTCTGCCTCCTTTATCTGTGATATATCGCCCAGTGCACGAGGTTAATGTCATTAGCAGGTTTGGTTAAACAACTGCAGATGCCATTGACACAGTAACTGTGGAAAAAAATGAAAACTTGGCTCAGGTCTGCCTGCTTGACAGAGCGCTCACTGAGAGCTCCTTTCTGCACCCAAAGGGGCTCGCACAGAAGAGCACAACGGCAATTTAACAGAGATGAAGTATGAGTGAAAAAAAATCACATTTATTGGTTTTCACACATTTTGGAGCTAAACTGCATTCTCCAAGTCCCAGCACAAGGAAGTGAGCCGGGTATTGATACTTAGAAAGGCCTCTTGGTTCATGCATCTTAGCCCCTACAAAAATCTTTGAAATTGGTAGTTGAAACTTGTAATAGGAGCTGTAATCTATTTTGAAAATGTGTCAAGGCGTAAAGGTTTTCCTTGCCAGTGCATTGTGGGATGATTAAATTTGGTTGCAGTGGGTTTCTTGAGGTCATGTAATGAAAACCACTCATTGTCAGGCTCATATCATTTAATTGGCTTGGCTTCGCCCCCTTTGCCTTTTCATTACAGCTTGCCTGGATTGCGTTTGCCCACATTGCTATCCAGGATTCCTGCCATTCCCTCTGCAGCTACTGGGAAATCTCCACATTAGCTTCTCCACCCGCTCTGCCTGCACTCGACTGCAGGCTTAACATATTTGAGAGAGAAGAAGCTGCAGGTAATTTTAGTTTAGATAAAGCATATTTCTAAATAAGCTGGAGAACAAGTGCAGAATAAAATTCCCAGCAACGCCATTCACGAGTGATTATTAAAACTTTATAGTTGATTGAAAAACTCTATGGGCCTGGAGAGTGTTAATTATACTAATCCTGGCTGTGATTGGGCTGACAGCTGCTGGGGCCCAGCTGATTGTTATAGAGACACTTCCACCAGAATATACTGCTGCTGCTGCCGCTGCTGCTTTCAACAAGCAGACATTTCATTCCTCATCAGGTTTTTAAGGCTCATTAGAACTGGATGTATTGATTTGTGAGGCGAAGTAGAAGTGGAAATGAACTTAACAAAGAGCAAAGTGATATTTTTGTCATTGTGGTGGAATTTTGTGAATGATTTATCCTTTGACTACGCATAATTATTCATGCAAATGATGGAAGTTACATGTTTCCCTGTGATTAGTGTGCTTAGGAGTTCTTCGTTGTCTTGTTCTTGTTAGGGCTATGTTGAAGATGAAGAGATACGTATATTATTACATCTAAACTGTTCTGATATTCATGTATCATTTCAATAAAAGAGCTGGAGCTGGCAATAAGTAATGATAAATTTGAACTGCTTCTTGTATATATCACTGATAAATTAACATCATGACATTTACATTAAGACAGAAAATACTGAGATCGGATGTTTTGGGTCCACATCACCAAGCCCAAGTTACTTTACAGAACACATCATCCTCAATATTTTTCCCCAAACAAAATGTACATCAGCCTCTAACAGTGAGGTTACTATCATGGACTTGCCAACAATGTTTTCCGGCCTTGAGCTGTTACAGACGTATGGTGATGCCCGTGGGACTTAATTAAATACCTCTGCTTTTCCTGTCTTGTGGAAAGATGAAGATTTAGACTGAGCCATCACGCTCTGTATTTATCTCTGATCAGAGATTCACATAAAAAAATACCAGGCACGCTTAATAATAAGGAAGCACCCAGCAGTCAGTACCACTCCAAACAGCATGGGTAATTGAAAGGTTCTGACTCAGAACATCAACCAGACATACATAAACATAGATGTGCATTTGTGCATTAAGAGGTCCACACTGACTGTTTTGTTGGTATACAGGTTAGGTGTGACAGGCGCACAAAACAGAAATAATAAATACAGAAAATATATTTTACTTAAGAGGCTTTCTGTAGCAGAGATAACAAGGAAAGCAGAAAGACAAATATGTACCTATATATGTGTGTGTTTGTGTGTGCGTATGGCAGACATGAAGTATATTATATCTAATTATACCATTATGAAATTGTCTTTTTGGATTTGTTCTTAGCCTAGTGTTAACACTACTGGGGCAACAACTTCCTTAGCTTGTTTGGATACATTTTTTTTTATTATGTTTGTGCCTTTACCTGGACCCAAATCTTGTGAATAAAATATCACAGACAGTCAAGAGATCTTCTTTCAACTTTGACATATATTTGGGGGTGAGCTGGTTTGATATTTGAGGTCATGAATCAACTTTCAAGGTCATATACTCTTGGAGTGATATTTTCTTTTGAGAACAATGTTTTAAGGGCACTTTGGGTGATTTTTCTCTGACTTTGCACAAATGTTTGCCCTGACTTTTGGGTGTCATAGATCAAAGGTCAGGTTCACAGAGTCTGACTAGAAAAGCACTCGGAGAGCGCAGACCTCCGCCAGCGCCATAATCCTCTCCCATGTTGTGATTTTTACCATAAATATTAGTCCTACCTTTATTTCATGTAAATATTTAGAATCCTTGACCATGGAAACATACCATTAGCGATTGGTTTCAGAATATCTATTTTAGTTCAGTAGTTATTCACAAAAATCACATTTTTCGTCATGGCGGATACAGACGGTAATTGGATCAACACCAAAATTGAATCACTTCCTTTTCCCATGCTGAACATTTCCGGAATATTTCATCAAAATCAATCCATTACTTTTTGAGTTATTTTGTTCACAGACAGACAAACTCTCCCGAAAACATAACCTCCTGGCAGCGGTTATAATCATTATTTCCCTTGAAACAATTTAATGAATTGAATATCGCAACAATGCCATGATTGATTACCTCAAAACTTGTCATAAGTGTCCACTATGACAATAGCCTGACACTCCAGATTGGCAGTTCAATATAATATATAACTAGAAAAGCACTCGGTGAGCGCAGACCTCCGCCAAGCAGCACAGTTCCCGGACAGTGCACCCAGTGCTTTCATCAAAATCCATCCATAACTTTTTGAGTTATTTTGTTCACAGACAGACAGAAAGACAGCCAGCCAGACAGACAGACAGACAAACAAACTCTCCCGAAAACATAATCTCTTTGGCGGAGGTAAATATATCCCACGAGTCCATCAGGGTAACAGCTTTTAGAAAGCAGTAAGCAGTAATATCGCTGTTGGTGATAATAAATCAACTTTCACTGCAGAAGTAAAAGCAGTTCTGGTTTCCATCATACACACAAATGGCAGCATGACCCACTTCAAGAGACTTGACTGACCATGCATATCTTGGTTATGGACTCTTATGACCGTCCCTTGCTTAATAATACCCACTTTTGTCTTTGATGAGGAAGCGATGGACTGACAAGATTTTTTTGGATCACAGGTCTATGTTCAAGGCCTTTGCTTGTGAATACAGTTTAGTTTTACATTAACCCCTCCTTGAGCAGCAAGTATTTCAGATCTGATCACTCTTGTCTGTCTTTGTAACAACACCTCTGAAACTTCACTGTTTTTCTCTTGTACTAAGTTTAACCTATGTTTTTACCATAATTCATAACATAACAGTACTTGAGAAACTAGTTTTCATCTTGCTGCTTTACTGGATATGAATGAAATAACAATAGAAATGGACTTGACTGGACTTGGGATCTACCACCATAAAGATAGACCTGCTTCCCCAGGAGCAAAGATTATGGAGGGAAAGGCAGAACTTCACATCTATATGCTGACAAGGAACAAAAGAAAATCAAAAAACTTGTCAGATGTGCTCTTTGTAACTGATTTGTAACTGGTTTACAGCAGATTTATTTTCCTCTCTTGCACTCCTATTTTATTATTCTAACACATCAAACAACTCTTTAACTCCGTTTAATTTGCCCCATTAAAAGCATCTGCTCCACCAACATGACCTGATCCCTCATTTTCCCTCCAATTAGCTGGTGATGTGGGTGTCGTCCATCACATCCTAACTCTCTGATTCATGCTTCCTCTCTGTTTGAACAGAAAGTGTCATGTGATCAGAAGCCATCCTGTAGGAAGAGGGAACAGCGGGGAGGCAGCTATATTTGCTCCACAGTGTTGATTCTCAATCATTTACACGTGAAGCCCTGTAAAGTGTATGTCCTGTTTAGTCCTATATGTCAGCCAAGGTCCAAGAGGATTTGGCAGCTTTATATCTCCAAAATCCGCCTCTTTAAATTGTAACCTTTTCCTCTATACTTTACCATCTTTTACCCAGAATGCAGAAGTCCATCAGCCAGAGGGACCGAGAGTACATTGGATGGCTGTGCATCATTTAATCCAGGCACTAAATTAGACTGAAAGGAAGATGTCATCACATCATACAATCCTTTGCTTTGAGTGAGACACAATAAAACTATCATGAATCAGGTTTTTTAAAAAATGTATGTTCATATTACAGGATAAAAAGTTAAATTTTTATCCAGTTCTCTGCAGTGTTGAGAGTAATACATTACAAAAGTAATGTGATTACCGTAATGTATTGCTTTGACTGTAACGTAGTGATGTAAGGCAGTACAAAAAAAAGAAAACCGTGATATTTTACTTGGTACAAATGTCAGTAGTCCAAGTTACAATGGATTTCTAGTTTGACTCAAAATGAAAAAGATTTTTTTTTTTCAAAGACAAATTCACCAATTACTCGGTGACATCA
Source organism: Scarus forsteni (assembly GCA_036419115.1). NCBI lineage: Eukaryota > Metazoa > Chordata > Actinopteri > Labriformes > Labridae > Scarus > Scarus forsteni. The sequence goes on from JAZDUH010000152.1 coordinate 5,303,604, forward strand.
GTGGAGGAGAAAAGTCCTCCGCTAGGCCTAAAGTTACAGTATCTCTAACAAAGTTTTACCAGAATTTTACCTTTTTTCCCATTTTTGGTTTTGATCGTTTCTTGTTTTGTGCCATGAGCATCAATGTGGCTATTATATTCTACTGTTTTTAGCCTTAAGCCAAACTCAATCAGATAGCCTATCACATCACCTTCCGATGGATGTGGAATGAGCTTTTTGAACATAATGGGCTACATCTATAATGCCAAATCAATATTTCCTGTTATTTTGATGAGAGTAGCTTAAAAGTAATGTGATAATAGTGTAATGCCTTAAATTTGAAGTAGTTATGTTATTATGTAACTAAGTACTTTGAAATGGCAGTAACAAGTAATAAATAATGCATTAAATTTTTGAAGTAACTTGCCCAACACTGGTTCTCATTTCTAACATCAAAAGGCCCAATTACCTGGTGGACCTAAAAAAAATGTGATTTTTTTTCAACATAAGACAAATATATGTTTTAATTTTATACATGAATCGCGGCTGTTAACTTTTTACTTAATTGATTTTCTTTGTATTCTAAATCTCATCCTATAGGTGAAGAAGATATATGGCCCATAAGGCCTAGGTTTCAAATGTTTTGCCATATGAGCTCTTTATTATATAATTAAAAAACACTTATTCCCAGGTAACCTCACCTTGATTTCGTAGCCCAATAATCATTGTTTTTTGTTCAATATTAGCAAGAACAGAGAGCAGTAACCTCCAAAAAGGCATTTCTGATATACTTTGGCATGACACAGAAGAAGATGTTCAAAATCTAAAGCACTTTTAAAACTGTGAGAGAGCCCAACAGTTTTCTTCTAGACACCACACACCAGCTGACTCTCTCACCAACAACCAGGGGCTCCTCTCTTGCACCTCACAATCTCCCATAAACAAATGTGGGAATTTAAGTTAAATGAGACTCACAGTTAGCCTCAATTTCCAAGTTTGTGAACACATTTTGTTCAAATGTGACAGATATTTCGCTCCCATCCCCATCCTCTGCAGTTGTGATTTCCATCCAGCTCCTCTCCTTATTCCTTTTTTTATACATAATTTACAGGTCACACCGTGAAGGTGTTCGTGTTTTGCCACCAATGAACAAGTTGGTCCCCTGTTGCTGAAAGCCTTCTAGCTTTATGCTTTACACTTACTGTTGTTGCTCTGGCCAAATTTACCTTCCACTCCAGTCAGCTTGCTGCCTGATTGGCTTCTTCTGTTACATGTGAGAAACACACAGAGGACTTGCACTGTTTTTTATATATATTTGAGACAACAGTTTGTCTCTGAGCACAACTCACACCACAGGAAAATCAGGTAAATTAATTTTGAGGACCACCAGATAATCAAGCTTCTGCTGAATTTGTTCAGATACAAGGATTCAAGCCAAAAATTGTTGTGTGTTCCCTTTAGCCGGTGGCATTAGCCCTATTCACACTGCCTTTGTAAATAAGTGTCTCTGCCCTTTGGTTTATATAAGGGTACACGCTGTGTCACGCATGTCAAAGCCATATTTAAATATGAATTAACTCAGATATTACAGCATTTTCAATTTCCAAACAATCATGAGCTCTTTGAAAGATATTGAGAGTATGACTTTAAAACATGCATCACATGCTGTCATGGACATAAATGACCTTGACTCTATTTTTAATATTAAATAATTGGGGAGACATATCAATGTAATTGAAATATACAAAGACTTCAAAATAATGCCAGTTAAAACAATTGAAAATGGAAAAAAAACAACAGAATATCCTGTGGTATGGCAATCTTTTATTTTTGATGTCTAGTTTTTGTAACTGGGAAATCTCTCTTACAGCTCTGTAACAATTGCCATATCTAATTGTAGATTTGCTATGTAATGGTTCAACATTAGAAAATGGCACATCACTACATAGATTTATTTGATCTACTTTGTAAAAATATAAACTCAGACAACTATATACTCTTGATGTAGTTTTAAATAACTGCGTATTTCATGTTATTTCTTAGCAGAATGCCTGCTGCAGGACAACTGAGTAACTGAAATACTCAGGTGTGCTCCACAAAATAATAACCTTTCTGCATTGACAGCCACTCATTACTTTGTTTTTTATGGGCCTCCCTCATATCAGTGACCTTTACACTGAGGACAGTTTTTTTCTCAAACTCAACACCCTGTATCCGCTGACCCAGGCCCCCACTGTATTTCAAATCGATCCCGTCACCACCATTATGGACAAATTCATTATTATGCATTAAGTTTCTGGAAACAACAGCCTTCAATACACGGGATAACTTAGTTATTCACTTGGTCTGCACCCACTCAGAGCATTATGCAGCTGCCGCCATCATTTCCCAGCTCTGATACCCCTGACTCAGCACAGTCCTAATGTGGCCTGTTTGGTGACTGGAGGCGAATCTGACATCCTCTGATGATATCATGAACTGAGTTTTATCAGGCCGGTCATCATAGTCTCTAAACTCGGCCTCTAAATCTTTTATATGCTGGTTGTCTGTTAAAAGGGGAAATTTCATATAACACCCCCTCCCCTTCTTATTTCAGGCCAGACACTTCCAGTTTGAGGTCCTCCCACTGTTCTTGTGTTATTTACTGCTCACCATTGATTTTACATCTGACACAGCACATGTTAATCATCGGGTTGATCTCACACTGATAGGTTATGATTCCCTTTGGGCACCTTATCTCCCATACAAATAAGTGCTCACCAAGCTTACCCCCTCTGGAGGCCCATTCACTTCCTGGGTCCCTTCACACAGTCCAGAAAATCACTCCTGGTTCACATTTACCTGCCCGTGATGGAAAATGGAAAATACAATCACAGTGTGTGACTCCCCTTATTTTAATGCTTTAAAACCTGAAAACACAAATTATAGCCGGACAAATTATAATTTTGTGGAGATGAAATGTTAATTTTACATTTGACTAAGATCCAAAGACATTAAAATTTCCATATAATTTGCGTATTTACTTTTTGTATCTTATTTAAAAATTTGGGGTTTTCTTTTGCGACTGGTAATTCATTTAGAGATATTTTTATCATTCATTTGGTTGGATTCTGATGTTTTTAAATAATTTGTCGATCATATTGGTTAGATAGAGGTATCATAAAAGTATGTATTTAATATGATACAACAGGCTTTAAGGAGTTATAAGTGTAATAGTTCATAATGAAGAATGCAGGCATTTATCGCTTATTGGTGGACCATATACTGGACACCATAACATGGGAACTTTACTCTCCTGCATGAACATGATGGACTACAACAGTCTGGGAGACTTAGTGAATTTTTGATTCAGTCAATGTTGTCTAGTCCTGTGTTGATCTGCTGTAGAGATGGTAAGTAAACTTTGCCTGTTGTTATTTTCATGGTATGTTTTATCTGAGCATGGAAGAAGCTCTGTGGGATCAAAACTGTGTTATTAAAGGTAATACTATTGAATTTGCTATCAGTCTGGTAGCAATAAAGCAATTGTTATTACTAATACAGCTGTTTTTATTACTACAGCAGCTCTCACTACAAACAACCAGCTACAAGGGTCAGTTGGAAACAAGCCGAGACACCAATTTCGGGATATGTCGGTACAGTTGTTTGTGCCAAAACAGGGATTGATTGCTGTGTTCGTACACATTTAAATAATCTGTGCAGTGCACTGAACACTCACTCGTATTGGAGCAGTCCTGCGAAATGGTCCAGGTTTTAAAACAACTTCAGGGTCAAAGGGGTAAAAGCAGATAGCCTTGCCAATCCTTGTGATTTTGGGGTTGTATTCCCTGAAAAATGTCATGCATTCTGGTTAATAACATTTTTGTTTGTCTGTTTGTTTGTTTGTTTGTTTGTTTGTTTGTTTGTTTTTTTGCAACTTGTTGTTAAATTGTTTACAGTTTTTTGAGAACACATCTTAACCATGTTATTCAAATATGTATGCCACGTTTGGTATCTCCTTTTGTTTTTACCAATTGTACCTCAGTTTTGCCATGGAAAAGAAGTGTGATATTTATCCAGTTTTATCCTATTCTGTTGTATGTTGGACCTAAAGTCAAAGCAAGTTAATGAGGTGTTTTGAAGTAATATTTTCAGGTACTTGTTTTTAAGAGAAGAGTGTTTAAGGTTAGATCTTAGGCCTGAATTGCTCTACAACAAAGGGGATATTTTTATCCCAAGGGTTTAGAAGTCAATGGTAAGACATAAATCATTCCTTTATCACTGGGAATGTTCACAGATTAGATTTAAACCATTTTCAGTAAGACTTTCACAGAAGCATCTTAAAATATACTTTATTTGACTGAGGTGTTTTAAGAAATTATAGTTACTACAATCTACAGCTGCAGTGAAGAGTCCAATCAGACATCCAGGACTAAGTAAGAAGAGGTTTGACCCTCTGACTTTAGGATCACAACCAGATCACATGTTGCAACCTATACCTTTCCTCTGGATAATTATTCCACAGGTTGCCAAACAAAAATCACTTATGCCCCTCAACTTTTGTTTGGGTGTTGGCAGAGACCTGCATCAGGGTAAACTGAATCCACCCTTGCTACAAGTGGATGCTTCATGATCTTTACAGATTAACAGTTGAAAACTTCCAAACTTTGGGCTTTTTTAGCCTTTTGCCTGTATTGATAAGCAGTAGAATATAGTACAGAGTCAGGAAGTTGTTAAAACTTTTTTACTTATAGGACATTTTCTGACACATTTATTGACAATAAAAGACCAGAAGACCGGACTGCCTGTTGTAATTTTACTATTAGAATGGCTAAATGATTTTAACCGTGTAAAAGCACTTTTTAAGCATTTTAAGCACACTACAACAATACCATAACAATAATGATAATAATGATAATTTTATTCACAATAACCGTGATATTAAATTTTCATACTGTTACATCCATAGTCAGGACAGGGGAGCGAGGGGTATTAATGCTGCAGACGGGACATTGACTCTGCACAGTTAGTAATGATAATAATAATAATGATAATAATAATAATAATGATAATAATAATAATAATAATAATAATAATGATAATAATAATAATAATAATAGTAACTTAATTTACATAGCACCTTTAAAAACAAACATTTCCAAAGTTCTTTGACAGACAAATCAAAAGCAGAAAAGGTAAAACTCTGAGCACAATAAAATCAACAATCAGGTCAGACAGAGACTGACAGAGTCAAAGGAAAAGGCATCGAGGGTCATTTTAATTAAAACAACAAAAGGAAAGAAAATGGTAAACTGGTGAGAGGGAAACAGCTGATGTATTTGTTTTATATGCAATGATAAGGAGATAATAAAACAGTTGATAGATAATGAGTTTGTAGATACATAAACTGATGACAGTAGATCATAGATGGCAGCATCACATCAGGAAGATGGAAAAGGAGGAGGTAGATAATGGATAAGTAAAAGATAAAAGATAATAAAAACATAAAGCAAAATAGAGGAGAGATGATAATAATTTAAAAGGGAGTATATTAAAACATGAAAATACGGTAAAAACAAGACTAAAGTGAAAGAAACCAGTGAGGAGAGTAAAAACAGAAGAGTTTAAAATAGTTATAGTAAATTGTAAAATAATTACCTGTATATAGATAAAATAAGTAGCTAACATGGATGACAAACAGGTGTTCGAACAATTAAAGGATCATGTAAAAGCGAGTCTTAAAAAGTGTATTTTAAGATGCGATTCAAAGATGTCACTGATTCAGCCCGTCTTATCTCCTCGAGCAGGGCGCTCCAAAGTCGATGAGCCCTGACAGAAAAGGCTCGATCACCTTTTGTCTTGAGCTTAGACTTTGGATCAGCCGAGAGGCCCCCGCCCCAGGATCTGAGACCGCGGGCTGGCTCATAAGGAGTCAGTAATGCTGAAATATAGGTTGGGGCCAGACCTGTAGCTTTAAAAGTGTTCAGTAAAATTTTAAAATCTATTTGGAAATGGACGGAGAGGGAATGGAGAGAAGCAAGACCAGGAGTGATGTGATGCCGTCTGTTTAGACCAGTAAAAAGCCAAGCTGCTGCATTCTGGACCAGTTGGAGACGGGAGAGTGATTTGTGAGACATACCTGAGAGGAGAGAGTTACAATAATCTTATCTGAAGAAGATGAATGCATGATTGACATTTTTAAATCAGCAGGAGGAAGGATGGATTTGATTTTGGAGATGAACTGGATTTGGATGAAACATGACTGGACTGTTTTCTTGATGTGGTGTTTGAAAGAGAGGTTTGTGATGCTGGCAGGGTGTGGATTGAGAATGCTGATAATCTGGGTGATATTTGGATGTGGGTAATTGAACAAAATAATTTCTCACTTGGATTCAACTACTTGTGGGAAACTTTGGGTCATCCAACTTTTGATGTCCTTGAGACAGTTTAAAACAGCAACAAGGCATTTTGGGACACCAGGTCTCAGGGGGAGGTATACAGTATCTGTGTGTCATCCGCATTGCAGTGGAAAAACAGTTCTAATTAGTTTATAGAATGTTGGTTGAAAACAAACCACAAAAGCAGCATAGGGTGGTTGCATGCTGCATCCGACATAATTATATCAACTTATTTTTCTACCACCAAGCCCTGCTTCCTTTAGTGACACAGATGCTGAGCTAACCTCTGTCATTCTGGTCTACATTCAGGCTGCTGCCATATACCTCATCCAGTGCCACTTCCCAAATCCCAAACTGTCTCTTTTAAGGTTGTCTAACCAATAGCATCATTGCAGGGGCTTGTGTCCATGTCCTTTAACCATCCAAAAGTCCTTTATAAAATAAGAACCATGCATAATAAAAGAATTAGTGCCTAAGGGCAACCTGTGCAAAAGTGAGTAGATCAATAAGATGAAAATGCAGAAGACAGTGGGGTCTGCATGGGAGTTCTCAAATCTTTGGGATCTCAAGGCAAAATATCTTTGTGCTGCAGTAGAGAAGCGATAGCATGAGCTGAAGAAGTCAATTTAATTACCATCAGCAGCAGGCATAGTTTTATACAGTATGACGCTTATGGCTCAATATACAAATTATGCACTTGTGTAATTTCGAGTAAGATTGAGACTTGCTTAAAGCTGTATGTAGTTTCTTTGTTGGGTAATAGGTTTCAAAAAACATGATAATATTTCAAGTTATTTGTGCTGTCTGGGTGACTTTTAGACCTCTGCACCCCCTCCTGGCTTGGTATACAGCCTTCAGAAAGTCAAGCAAAGGGCACATGTTTTGTTTGTAATGGAGGTTTTCAAGAGGACGCCAGTTTTAACACTTTTGCGGCTAATGGCAGCTTCAGGCATTGTAGTGCCTGCTTTCTAATCAATCTGATGCTACTGCTGCTGGGGTGATGAATGCTGCTGGGGTGATGCAATTACAAAATTAGTAATATGCATATGTCCAGGTTGTGTTGACTGCTTGTTATACTTAATGTAATGACGTTAATGCCTGACTGTTCCCCAGAGTGAATGTAAGGGGGATGCAAGTGTCAAGTGTCTGTTTGTGTAGACCCAGAAAACCTGTCTAAGCTTATATTTTTACACAGAAAGTCCAGGAAATTGTTTAAAAATTGATTAATTGGCAGTATTGATGATACCAAGGGTATCAATGACATCTAATCAATTTCAAGTCAACATAGAATCTAACTCACTGTTATTTGTGGATGGTACATGCTACACACTGAAGTCTTCCTACTTAAACCACCTGTGCTATTTACAAAAGAGACAAGATATGAGAAAGGTTTGCTGCTGTAGTGCAAATTAAAGCTGTTGTTCCGTGTACCTTGTTAGATAAAGCTCCCAGAACATAAGCACATCAGATTATACCGCCTCTCATTTAGGAATCTTTATTTAACAAAGACTCCTGGCACCCTAAAGTCCCTCTACGAGACTCTTTTGTTAGGAGACACCAGTGACCCAGAGCAACATCCTGTGTCATCACAGCAGCCTTGTACAGACAGTGTCTTATTATGCCATTAGTAAAGGATTTGTGACACTTCACTGACTAAATCTTGAAAAACACAGCATGGACGGAGGTGTCGGGTGCACCTCTGCCTGCATTTATTTGACCAAACTCAATGGAGCAGAATCCAATACAGCTGATAGATCACTCTCATTAGTTGAGTACTGAGCACCAGCAGCCAAAAATCTGACACTTCTCTGCTCAGAGGAGACCAGGGTAAGACAACAGGCCTATTAGCTGGATGTGGTGGGTTATGAAAGACAACCAGGACATAATGAAGGAGTCTGTCAAACCTATTAGAGCTGACTGGGTGCTAACTCGATCCTTTTCGGTCCAACATCTTCCAAATTAGATGGTGTCCCTTGGGCCAGGCAAATTATAAAGAGTTTTTGAGATGTTGATGTTTTTTGAGCCACACATCGAGAAAGTTTCTGGATCAAATTCCTGGTCAGTCAAGGACTTTCTGTTCTCATCTCACATGCATGGATTGTCTCCAGGTACTGGCTTCCTCCCACAGACCAAAACCATGCTTGTGAAGTTAATTGGAAACTCTAAATTGTTAATTTTGTGTCTGTTAATTGGCTTTCTCTAAATGCCATCCCTGTGATTGAGTGGCAGCCAATCCAGAGGGTTGGCTGGGAAAGGCTCCAGCCTCCACTGGCCCTGAGAAGGATAAGCTGTATAGTTAATAGATGGATGTATTTTGAACAAGCAGCTGTATACAGAAAGGCAGTTTTGTTTGTTTATCTGCTCAGTGATGCAAATAGCTCATAAGCCAATCACGTGGCAGTAGCTTCACATATTTTAGCATGTAGACAGAGTCAGGAAGATCTGCTGAAGGTCAACTGAGCATCAGAGAAAAGGAGGAAAGGTAATTTACGTGACTTTGAGTGTTGAATGGTTGTTGGTACCAGATAGATTGGTCCGTGAGAAACTACTGATCTACTGGAATTTCCAAACACAAAACTTTTGAGAGTGGTCTCAAAAAGAGAAAGCATCTACTGGAGAATAGTACATCATAATTACAATGCCAGGTCAAATGAGACTTGGTTTCTTCAGCATTCAACATTTAGATGGCAGGGTCAGAATTTGGCAGAATCAACATGAAAGCATGACTCTATTTGCCTCGTATCAATGGTGACAGTGTGATGCTGTGTGGGTTGGGTTTCCGATCACACTTTGGGCCCATTTAGTTCCAACTGAGCATGGTTTAAGTCAGGGGTGTCAAGTTGATCCAGTAAAGAGCTGCTGTGGCTGCAAATTTCATTCCAACCAAGCAAGAACACACCTGATCCAACAAATCAACTGTGTAAAGACAATCCAGCTGATGGAATAATTTGCATCAGGTGTGTTGTTGCTTTGTTGGAATGAAAACCTGCAGCCACATCAGCCCTTTACTGGATCAGTTTGACACCCCTGGTTTAAGTATTGTTGCTGACCATGGCTAACCCTTTCCCACTGTGTACCCATGCCTCTGAAAGCTACTTTTACCAAGATAACACCCCCATGTCGTGAACATCAAATCATTTCAAACTGGTTTTTTGAACACATCGAGTTAACCGCACTTCAGTGGCCTCCAGTCACCAGATCTTGATTCAATAGAGCACCTTACAGATGCAGTGCATTGTTTGATTCACATCAATAACATGAAGCTGACTAATCTGCAAAAACTGTGTGGACCAAATTCTCCAGCACATTGTTGAATGTACACAAAGAATTGAAGCAGCTCTGGGGGCAAAAGGGAATCAAAACTGGTGCTAGCAAGGTGTAGCTAATAGGGTGACACAGAGATGATGTATTTTTGTAGGCCAACACTGTAGTTAGCATTGTTCCAAAAAGGCTTGTTCTAAAAGCCTGCGGGATTATTTCCTGTATTTTGAGTTAGATCTTTAGTAAAGAAAAAATGACAAAACTTGCAAACATGCTTAACAAAGTCAACATACTGATTGTCGACGCTTAAACAAATTGGTGAGAATAATGCGTTATTAATGCGCTACTATGAAACTACAACATGGCAATTTGACTTTGAAGCAACTTAATATATTTACAATGCAAAGTGTCTTGTTGTGATCTTTGTTTAATTAGGTCCTCTTTATCGAATGACCTGATCAAGTTGGTGATCACGGCTGTGGCTGTAGTGTATGAATTATTGTTTATTAGAAACTGAACAGAAACACTTGTGGTTAGGTATCCTGACATTTTTGTATTCTTATTAGCAGCCATTGTTTAAACTCCCGATTAAAGAACATCAGATGCATTGTATTATTTCCCATTAAGCAATAAGATTTCAGTCTTGGGAACTAAAGGAAGTGCCAAAAGCTCACTCACCCCAAAGTTTTGGACTCATTACTGCACAACTCTATTAATTGGCAGGTGAGTGTTCGTTGAATGTTGTGTTGTTGGTCAAACTATGTAATAAGGTGCTTTAGATCAGTTTTATCTCCTACTGGCCATATTACATTTTGATTTTTTACATTGACATTTGTGTTGACCTCCCATGAGACATCATTCATTTACAAGGCCACTACCTGAGAACAGTGAGGTAGCTGTGATAGGTCTGGAGGCCCCAACACTGAGGCCTCAGGCTGGTTGCCGTAAGTTCTCAAGTGGGAACACATCTCGATTCCTATCTCTCATTTGTTCTGTATTGATGGGCCCTAAGAGTCCAGTTTGTTTTCTCGGGTGGACTTGATGGACATCCCTGGCCTTCTGTGCCTTAACTTGTGCCCTTTCAAGGATGGAATTTTCCACCTTCAGTACCATCCAGCTAAATGAAATGAAGCGATCCATCCAGTTTTGTGACCACTGGGCTCTGACGTGACATTCTTTAGACGACTGCGGTGACCCACAGTCATGCTGGCATCTGTCATTCTGCACATGCCTGACCGCACATCCGCCCAAGGTTAAAGAGCCAAATGGGTCATTTTGCTTTACTCAGCTTGTAATTTCCAGTGCTTGGAGCCGAGGCTTTTTATGCCATATACCCAGCTGCACTGTGAGAAAAACAGAAAAATACACCTATCTACATTTTTTCATTTTAGTCCCTCCTCTCAGATTAGGATTAGAGTTGGATGTAAAGCAAAGGCAAACAGGTTCACTCTAATGTTTTGGTGTGATTAGGGTTAAAACACTGCAGTGGTATTAGGGAAAGCAAAAGAACACCTTGTGCGTAATTAAAGCTGCTTGTAAATTAGGTAGAGCTCTAAAAAGTGTGCCAATGAAGAAACGTCTGTGTCTAATTTCTTCTGGTCCGTCTCTGATGGCCGGCTTTAGTCTCTGAGGCCTGCTGGGGTTTAACTGTCTTGGACCTGCTGGTCTGGAAATGCAAAAAAGGCAGATTCACCCATTTAATTTGCAGCTTAGCTCTGCACTGAACTAACTTCAGATATGTATGAAACAGTTCTTGAGCCAAATGTAATTTGTTGTGGTGGACACAGTTTCATGTCTCATTTTGACCTGCACAAAAAAGCAGTATCGTGGTTTTAAATTCAACATTTTCTACACTGTGGTTTGTCTAAGGCTATAAACAAATCAATCATTCAAACTTTATTTACATAGCACCTGTCATACAACATATGTACCTTCAAACGAAGGTGCAAACCACTTCCAGTTCATCAGAACTCATAATTTTTTGGATCATACCACTGAATTTATGTTTGTGAGGAAATGGTCTGATAGTAATAAGAAATTGAATTTGTTGTTCACACATTTTGTAAGCATACATCCTCATTTTTATGTCTCTGTAATAGTCCTAGAAATAGGATTGCAGATCAACACTGGTTCAACATTAGCATTGGCCAAAATCAGTCCTTTTTACAAACACCAGGCATCTGCAAACTAATATAGAGTGTGTCACACCAATTTAATGGAGACAAAAAGTACACTTAACTGCTGTAAAATATAACCTGTTGGAAAAACTGGTGAGTTTTCATGATCTTGCATGAGAAAGAATACCAGCACTGTGCGAGTATTGTGATCAAGAAGTAATTAAGAAAAAAATAGAATTGGCGTCAGGTCAGGTCAGGCCAGTTAAGATGGCTTTTAGCCTGCTCGACATTTCGCCTCATCAACCTTGTCCAGTCTCCTGATAGCTAAAGTCCAGGCCAATGCCAGGCCCATGTTTCAACTCTTCAGGTGACCTCTGAGGCTGACCCCTCCATGATGCATGCAGCCGCTCCGTGACATGGTCCAACCCACTGGTCCCAGGGACTAAGTATTTTAATTGTTGTACAATCCTGTATATTCAATTTACAAAATGAACTCATGAACATTGTTCCATATCAGTCTTTCTCAACTACTGTTAAACTGACATAAATTGCCATATTTACACAGTGAAAAATTTATCAGACCAGCTATCATAGGAACAAGAAACCCATCTAGCATCATGAAGTGCTTTAATTCAGACACAGTTTACTATTTGGAACAGCAGCGAGAAATTTCTAACTGAATTCACATTTTTATACCCAAACTTGAGCCACTCACTGGCTTCTCTGAGAACAAAACAGTGTCATCCATAGTGTGGATATATCACATTTTTTTGTGCAACCCTGAGATTTCCCTTCTGATAACAGCCATTGTCCTTGTGAATGTCTTGTTTTTTCACGTTCACCAAGGAAGTTATGTTTTCACCAGGGTTTGTCTGTTAGTTTGTCTGTCTTTAAGCAAGATTATGCGAAAACTACTGGATTGATTTATATGAACATTTTACCAGAGGTGTGGTTTGATCCAGGGTAGAAGCCATTGCATTCTGGTGCTGATCCAATCTAGATTGACGTCACTAAAAACACTGAAGTATATAATGGCAAATCCCATTCATTTACATGATTTAACCGATATTGCAGCCTTGAGTATTGGCCAAAACCGATATCAATCCGATACAATATCAGCAGGAATCATACAGACTTTTATTACCTATTTTGTAGTATGGACTGTAAGAAAAGGCTTGATCAGGTCAGATTACTCAAACAGAGAACAGTAGTCAGCAATAGTAGGTATGAGAAAAACTGACCCATTTGTTATTAACCAATAGGTTAAATAAATTTTAACCTTAAACATAAGAATATACTACAATTAAAACAACATGAATAAAAATATTTGAAGACCCTGAAAAGTGACCTCAATAAATCAAACAAAAACATATTTCACCAATTGCAAAATAACCACTGTGTTGAACTTAAACATAAGCATATTCTACAACTGAATAAAATAAAAAATAAATATATTAGAATGGACTGCTTGTATCGAAGTGCTGATATCGGAGATTTAGGATGCAGGCCGATATAATCCGATATTTGTTTTTTTGACCGATATCAATATCAGATCGGGACATCCCTAGCCGTAACTAAGCTGCTTGGCTGCAGTCTGCACTCTCAGAGTGCTTTTCTAGCTAAATTATGCATTGCTCAACAGTTTCTGGGGTGTTTTACAAAATCCATGATTGATGCACACACTCACTTGGATCTGATGTATTTCTGCCCCACATGACTTCACTCCAGTCATTCAGATGTTAATGCCAGGTGGAGAAAAGTCTCCATAATGGATTTGAAGTGTTGAACCTGGACCACTCGACTCCATTTCCGTGTTTGACAAACCCTGTATTAGCAGCTAGACTGATGTGGCGTTAGCTCTGAGTGCCTCTGACCACCTCATGTGGCACGGACGCTGCATGGTGTCCTGAGACAAAGTGAGATGTCAGAGAGGAAATGAATTGAAGGCTTGTCCTCAGGAGAAAGTGGTGCTGGAAACTTCGGACACCTTGTTCTTTAAAAGTCAATCACAGGGCAGCACAACTCCTTCATCACAGTGATTTATTTTTCAGCTGGACAGGCCGGTGGCAGTTTGTGGTTACAGCTCTGATAGAGAGAAGTGGACTCATCAGAGTGATAAAGCGAAGCTGGAGATGTAGTGCATCAGTCTGCCATTATATCATCAAGAAAAGAAGTAGATATTTTTTTCCTACAGTATGACGGATAAAGAATGACTGGACACTGAAGTAATATTTCTGTGGCTGTTTTCTTCTGAAAAGGTTTATGATGAATGTTGTAGTTATTATCATCAGTCAGGGAGTTTGTGTGCATAGACTTTTTAAAATACTGGAGAAATCCTGAGTAACATAAGCTGCTCAGCTACTGAAGGGGACTAAAAAATACTCCCTTCAACTAATTTTAGACAAACATTGTCAAACATTTTTTCACAGAGGGCCAAATCCAATAAAAAGTTAAGACAACTGGGCCGAGGTGCTGTCAGTGATGTGCGATATTACAAGATTTGGTATCCATCTGGGCTGGTATCACCAACACCATTCCTTATACTTTAAATAATTAAGGTGGATGCATCACTAAAATGCAAAATCTGATCACATAATGAACTTTTATCAGCTCAACAATGCATGCTGCTATTTAAAGTGGATCTGCTCAACTGTAAATCATAACTTTAACACCAACACATCGGCTAAGAATATAACTGTTCTTCTTGGCAAATTAGACTTCACAGCCTTACATTTCTCATGTTTACGCCAATAGCACCATTCATGATTTTTTAACTTACAGAGCTGATGAGAGCTAACCTGACAAGCCAGATGGACAGCTCAATATATCTGCCACAGAAATATTTCACTAGTCCATCTGGGTAGGAGCCCTTTGAATTTGTTTTCAGGGGCAGAACATTAAAAAAAACACAAGCTTGTGATTGGACAATTGTTTGGCTCATAGCATTCATCACAGACCAATCCACATCAAGCAGGGTTGCCTCCTATAATGTAGCGTAGCCTACATAGCGGCTAATGTAGCGGCTAATGGATAACAACAGTTAACAACAGTTCATGGACGTTAGCCATAGTGGCTAACTTAGCTGCTAAAAGCTAACAGCCTTTTACTATCATCTTACACTAAATTGTACCACACAGATGATTCATTCAATACTTATATGTGCCATGAACCTCATCAAAGACAATCCCTAACCCTAAACTTATGAGGAGGGCAGATTTCGCCAAGTTTCACTTGGTAGCCATGAGGACAACAGGCTGATCGGCATGTCCGTTCTCAACTTCCGGTTGTCGTCACATCCGCATTCTGCAGCTTTGAGTTCTGGCCTACCTTGATATAAGTGTAAGTGGAGTTGAGATAATGAAATCAAACCAATAAAGGTTGTGATATTCTTAATTACTGAAAATACTTTTAGCAAAACAAACAAACAAAAAAAACTCCATCACAGCTTTGTATTCATGATGTTGGCTTTAAACTAGCCAAATAGTCATTTTAAAAAATTTTAAGGGCAGTCAATCTTGTTCATGGGACCCTGGTTGGCCCAGACTACCACTGAATGGGCCCTGGGTAAGACGCTCTTCTTTACTTTCAGTTTCAAAATATTAACAATATGCGCAAGCTGATTGCCTTTATTGAAGCTAATAAGGTGCATGAAGGTAACAGGAACACAATACTTTGTAAGACAGATCTCAAGGTGGAGAAGACAGCCAAGCGAATGATAGTGATCATTGCTGTTCCTAGATACTTGTCATCAGTTTGTCTTCATCAAGCTGCCTTCACACCAAACGCGACTTTGCGACCATAATGGCGTTGCCCACTGAATTCGAGTTGCATGTTCATAAATACCTAATTATGGTCACTGTCACATCCACTTGAGTTTCACCCCAATCATATCATATCATATCATATAATAGGATTTATTAGCTGACAATATTCCAACTGTGATCTTTTCACTCATCCACCAACCACTAAACACTACAGCTAATGGGCCTGCGGCAGCATCTTCTGCAAGTTCTCTGTGGTCCATCAAGACAGAATTAATGTCCTCACTAACTACTGTTAGAAACATGGACATGGTTTTTACTCTGTGAACGGGAATAACTGTCTGTCACTGGTTCCATTACACATCCACACAACACTGATTGGCTGTTGCACCACAATCACAGGTGACATTGCATGGCCGCCTTGATTCCAGCCGTCACATCGTGGAGGGGTTAACCCCACCCCATTGTGGCTATACATGAACTTTATGTGGAGAGTGGTCACCGAGGTCGCATGTTGCGATTAATGTGAATGCAGCGCTAGTCAAGCACAAGATTGTTCTTCTAGTGTTGACCAAATTTCCAGTCATTTTGGAAGTAGCTGTGGACTGCAGGCCACAGTTGGCCTATGGCCATAGTTTGGACACACTTGATTTGTCCATCCATCCATTTTCTATGCTACTTATCGCTTTGGGGGGCGAGGGGGGATGGAGCCTATCCTGGCTGTCATTGGGTAAGAGGCAGGGTACACCTTTGACAGGTCACCAGCCAATCACAGAGTGACATAGAGAGACAACCTTCATACCTAAGGGCAATTTGGAGTCACCAATCATCCCTAATGAGCTTGTTTTTGGTCTGTGGGAGGATTCTGAGTGACCTGAGAGAACCCAGGCATGCATTGG
The DNA here is from genome assembly GCA_036419115.1 of Scarus forsteni. NCBI lineage: Eukaryota > Metazoa > Chordata > Actinopteri > Labriformes > Labridae > Scarus > Scarus forsteni. Next base: position 5,319,998 of record JAZDUH010000152.1, read on the forward strand.
AAGAACATGCAAACTCCACATCAAAGGGCCATTTCCAACATTGGGATCAAACCAGTGACCTTGTGCCCCTCTCTTGACTTAACTTTAATTGAAGTAAGTCTTAAAGTAGTCATATCGTACCAAACTCCAGGCTCATTTATCTGATTTTGATGACTGATTATGCCTGATTTTTCAGAGCAAAGTCAGAGAGAGCTGAAGTGTGAACACACCATGATGACATCATCTTATGTGACGGGCATGAAACCTTAAAAGGGAGACTTGGCAGGATGGATTTAAGCAACTGCTGTTGTAGGAGAAGCTTATTTGATTGCACTTTTCCCTTTAGGGGTCGCAGATGGACTGGAGCCTATCCCAGCTGTCACTGGGTAAGAGGCGTGGTACACCCCCAACCGGTCACCAGTCAATTGCAGAGATGCTCTAAAATGTGGAAGAGAAATGCTAAACTCACTATGAAGGCATAATAACCTCATAGCACCCCAGGTCAGGGGATGGGGTTGAATAATCACAGTTTTTGTAGGGAATGTTGTATAAACTTTCCATCATGGCTGACAAAGCATTTTAGGTTCTGTGTCTTGCCCCAGGACATTTTGAGCGTAGGAGCAGGGGATCAGCCACTTGTTACTAAAGATGTATTCCTGGGTGATTTTGGATTGGGCTGTAATCATATGGAGCACTGCACAGGACAACAAAAGCTGCACAAGGCCGTCAGTATATGTTGTTGATGAGTTGCTTTGTCATTCATATATTTAAAAAGGACAATAACACAAAATGTTCTCCTAGAGCTTCTCTAAATATATCATATCCAACAAACTGAGTATTGGTTTGATGGTTTTCTAAAAAACTTGTGACATCAGTCATTCAGAGCCTGATCGCCTTCTTCATGGAGCATTATTCAGAGAATAAGCGGCTGCTGTCAAGCCGCAGTAAAAGACAATTTAATCAGCCTATGAAATGTGAAAGAATAACAGGATTGAATTGTTGACAGAGTAAAGCCTCCCTCTCTTCATCGGGTCAAGGATAAACTCATATGAGCTTTGGAAGGATATTGAATCTGTGTAGCAGCATTCGGTGCCACAACAGACAGACATCACAGCGCTACAGAAGTGGAATTAGCTCAGCTCTAAACAGAAGCATTATGAGCTGAAGACAGTAATGGGCACAGGGGAGGGTGGGGGCAGGGTATGCTAACCTCACCTAGCTGAAAGAAGACGAGGGGTTTCTGCTCTGTTCCACTTCACGTCTCCAAAACTGACCCGTGTGAGACTCACACACTCAGTTGTTTCAGATTCTTTATTAGGAATAACCCCTTGAGATGTGTCATCTCGTTTTCAAGGGGATCCAATAATGTCAGAGCTGTTTCAGGAGAGCCCCAGGGGAGGTTGGTCTTTTTTGTGATGGTATTTTGATGAAATTGTTGGACAGCATGCTAATGAGTCCACAGAGAGCAGATTGCTAACCTCTCCAAAATAAGAAATTATGCTTGGTCCATTTGTGACCGGACTTTTGGCATCTTTTTTTACATCTGAGAGGAAGATAAATCAGAATCTTTTCAAATCTACTTTTCTCAAAGACAACACATCATTCTTTATTTGATACAGTCCTCTGTGCTTTTTCTGAAATGTCAGCTTTAATCAAAATAAAACATAATTCAATCATCAGAGGAGGTTTATTATCCTGTGCCCCCAAAATTCAAACAGCCTGTAGTTTTAGTCTGTTTATGGGCCTGCATTAGCAGCAGGCATTTTCTGGCAGTACCCATGACTTAAGTTTCAGAGCACTTCTCACCAGAGTCTAATGTTGCAAAAAAAATAACCATTTTTATTTGGCCTCTTTTGGTAGAATTTGCAAGTGTTCTTTAAATTGCTCACATTTGTCTTCATTTGAGAAAATATTACCCCAAAAAGTATGAACATAGAGCAGCTGTAGACCTGAAAATTGTTCCCTCTGCAGGAAGAGTCTGGTCATATTTCATGTTGTTGACTCCACTGACATCTATCCTGCCTGCTACTGATGTTGGGAGGTCAATGAGGGTATATCTATCATGCCACCACTTCAAGATTAATGTCTTTTTGTGTCCCCATCCACACACCATGCATGAAATTAATCAAAAGGCAAAATTAAGAATTTTGTTAATTTAAATATTATAAACACTGTAAATACATGTAAATATTAATTTCTAAATTAAATATTTGTTAGAAGATTCAAGAATTGAGAGCATTTTCCCTTCTTATATCCACAGATAAATTGTAATTAATATTTTAACACCCATTCCAGGACTTGTTGATGAGACCTAAAAAAAGATCACAGATTTTATCTTTCATAAAACAAAATCATCAGTTTAATGCCCCTCCTCAAGAAAAAATATGTTTGACACAGAAGTTTCATTTTATCAAACTAGCAAAACAAATTCCAAATCCCTCATAAAATTAGAGCGGGCCGAAAGTTTTTGATTAAACATATAAAATGTACGTTTGATGTCGGCAGCATATCTACATTAACACTGGAAGTGTTACTCATTTTTCACAAAGTGTGAACAGGTCTGAAAAAACGAATCAGATCGAAGTCATGGGGGGAAAAAATATTTTTAAGTTTTTGGATTTCCTCTAAATGAAGAAAATGAATTGATTGATAAAACCTCTATATTTCCCAGCCCTACCCCAAAAGCTCAAAATAAGGAAGTGGCAACTCATACAAACATTTCTTAACTAGACACTTACTTTAATTTTTCCTTCAAGACTCAAATTGAAGGTTTAAGTCCAGAGTCCCAATTGCAAGCTCAAACTAGAAAAGCACTCCAAGAGCACAGACCCCTGCCAAGCAGCTCAGTTCCACCCTTAAATTGTGATTTCCAAACAACATTATAGTCCTATATTTATTTTACATGCACATCTTGGAATGAAAAACATCAACCAGCAAGACATGTGATTATTGTTGATATAAATATTATACAATAGAGTGGCATAGTCAGTAGTGGGTCTTGTAACTTATACCAGTTTGCTGCTGCTTGTCCAGATGTTGGTGTTGTGTGTGCCGCCGTGCTTCAAGTGGGCGATGTTGCCAGCATGTTGGTCGGAGCAAAACCATGGCTCTTCAGTGCATGGCATGTTCTCTCTATGTGGAATTATGGGGTTTAGTTTTTATACACACACACACACACACACACAGACAGATGGACTATTTCATCCTTGTTTCGGGTGATTAACAGGCACGTCTGGAGTGACTGCAAGCATTGCCTCATATGTTTCTATACATTAATGGGCTCACAGTAATGTTACTCATAGTTGTGAATGGCGGAGGACTTGGACATTTATTACAATTTCAGGAGAGTCTGCTGCCTTAATTTATCTTAGAAACCAAGGCTCCAGGAACAGCTCCAGGCTTTCTCCACTGGCAAAACACTTCCTCCTCTCTGCTGTCTGTGAACAGAACTTTTCATGCACAGCTTTGAGTTCTGACTGGATGTTAGGCGCAGCCTGGATCTGGGTGTAACAGGAGCATGTAGCCAATTGGATGGTACTGTGGGTGAGACAAAATATCGCCCAGTGTTAAGTTAAGTGATTTTCAGAAACTTTGGGAATTTTTTTACATCAAGACAAAATGCAGATCATCACCACAATTTAACGGCTTCTTCTTTGGGCCAAACCACACCTCAGATAAAATTTGGATGAAATCCATACAGTAGTTTTTGCAAATGTTGCTATTAGACAAACTGTTACAGCCCTGGCCGTTTCTTGAAATATTTGATATTTGTGGAGCTGCTCTCCCTGTTGGTATGGTGTGAGTGTGTGTGTTTGTGTGCCTGTGTGAGTGAGTGCTCTGCTTTCAGAGACGATCTTTGGGAAGCAGCGCCCAGGTGCCCCGGCGGGATTGGCGGAGGGAGCCGATCGAATGAGGGAGAAGCAGCCCTCCCATTGGCCTCAGAGCAACGGCTCCCCTGTCAAAAAGCCGCAGGGAGCAGCTGGACGATGGCGTTCTCTGACAGCAGTTCTTGAATCCCTGTCGGCCTCCAAACTTTATTGTGAATTTTGTGATCTGTGTGATTTACTAGTCTTTTGGTAGTGGTATTGTGTTAGATAGTGTGTTAATTGTTTTTGGGTAAATCCTTGTTTTGCGAGCCAGCCTTTGCTGCCTTTTGTTTTTGTACCCGTTTTTCTTCTTGTATATCTCGGCTTTTTAGTTTGTTTATTGTAAATACATTTCTGCCTCTGGCTTGAATTTTGGTTATTGTAAATAAATTGTGAAAATTTTGATCATTGTATTGTTTGGATTTTTGGAGACCGAGAGTGATTTTTCCCTTTTACCCTTGTAAATTTGTTACGTGCCTTACCCCTAGACGGGTGCGTAACACAAACAAACAAACAAACAAACAGACTGACCTTGGGGAAAACATAGCCTCCTTGGCAGAAGTCACACAGTTTTGTTTTGTTTTTTTTAATTAAACAACAATATCAAAAATGATTTTAAAAAAAGCTTACAAAAACTGTTTGTGCACAGCAGAATGATTTTAAGACAAATCCTTACTTTGACATGGCAAAGAGGTCACGCCCCCCATATGGGTCATGCTGCACTATTCAAGAAAAATTAGGGTTAAGTGACACTGACAGGCACCAGACTCTTTAAAAAGTTGAACAGCTTTTAACATGTGCACTAAAAACAATGCAACAAACCGCAACTTACGAGCATCTTTTCAACCAGAGATCAAATCCCAGAAAATGCTGGCCTACACTGGCTTTGAGTCAAAAATGGGTGCTGCCGCAGCTGTGGACAATGGCCCTAAATGCACATACCCCTTTATCAACATACTTAGACCCCCCCTTAATAAAGAGTTCATAAACAGGACATCAAGACGCTAATTCATTAGGTGTTTTACACTGAAAGGATGGTCTGTCAAGATTTGTCTCAAAAAAGGGCACATTAACATATTTTTCCTGAGGAAGGGACGCTTAAAGGACACTGTAATGTGATTTTCCACTGGAAGGCCTTCTTATAGGGCACAATCTCAAGTTTCACAAAATGTTAGTTCACTAGTGGAACATAGGGCTGGGTATTTCCAGCAACATCACAATACATATCGTATCCCGATACTAAGGCCACGATACGATACATATCCCGATACACGCAAATTGTGAACATTGACTATGCTTTAAGCAAAGTCCTTGACAAGTTTAGTTTTTTCTAATAGGAAGAAAAAGAACAGTGATGAGTTTTAAGTGGTTCTACAACTTGAGAGACATAAATTCAGATCCTCAAAGATGGTCGACCTAAGATCAAATTTAGAACATCTGCTTCATTATGTAGCTCGTCTTCTACCTTGAACTGTGCCACTGTTAACATTACCCAAAGTGTATTTACAACAACTGATAAAATATTTAGGCCGTATCGATTCTGTAGAATCCATATCGATACACGTATCCCAAAGGAGTGCGATACGATATTTTGCCGTATCGATATTTTGAGCACAGGCCTAGTGGAACACCATAGAGGGTCAGCCGGAAGGGCATCTTATAGGGCACCTCATCAAGGTTTTTCTACTGAGAGGTCATATCATAGGGCATGGGTTCAGATTTATCCACTAAAGAGCATTCGAGAGGGCACTTTATCAAGTTTGTCTGTTGAAAAGACATCTTGAAAGACAGTTTAGCAGTTTGTTCATTGGAAAGCCTCTTTAGGGCACTTCATCAAGTTTTGTCCACTAAGAGGGCACATTAGAGGGCACTAAATCAAGTTAATGCACTAAATGGGCATTCAAGAGGGAACTTAATCAAGTTTGGTCTGCTGGAAGGGCATCTTATAGGGCATCTTATAAAGCTTTTTCTGCTGAGAGGACATATTACAGGGCATGAAATCAAGTGTTTCCACTAAATGAGCATTTAAGAAGGTATATGTTTTATTGGCTATGGTGTCAGGTCTCCTTGTTTTGTAAAATCATCTCATGGTTTTCAGTTTGTTCAGGGAGAAGTGACCTTGTTTTAAACACTCAAAATGAGATCTACGTTAAGTTAAAAGTGAAATCAAACTAAAGATTTTCAGTGCAGATGAAAAGGATTGTAAAGGGGAAAGCTTCATTAGCCACAGCAGAGGTGTCAGATGTGTGATACTGTGAATGATCAGGTGAAAGTGTCAGCATTTCAGTCCCAGATGTTATCAGCCAGCTTGTAGCCAAACAGCTGATGAATGACTCAGTGATCGTGAGTCATGAATGAAGCAGTTCTCTCAGAGTCTGAGTAAATTGCCATTTGGTATCTCTTCATTATTTTGAGTGGCATATCCGTCTCACTCCCAGCGTTACAACTGACACAGAAGCTGTGGAAGTGAATGATGGTACAGATTACATTTATCAAACATGCAAAAAGACTGTAGAACTAAAGTGTATTCTGTTTTTACTGGAAACTTTGACAAGACACGTCTGCATACTTTTTCTCTTTTAACTTTCTGGTCCATGTATCAGGCTTTTTGTATATGACATTACTCAAAATGACAAATACCTTTACATCCTTTCTGTTATGCACTGTATGGAAATGAGGCTGCTCCTTATTCCTTCATTTTGCTCTTGACATTTCGCTGTGGCACCCTCTTTCATTGCCTTCACGTAAAGCTCTCAGACTCCTGCTGCCGCTTCATGGCAATTTAATGAGAGCCCCGAGTAACAAACTCTAATTTTGTTTGCTGCCTTTGTTGAGAAGGTAAAATGGCAACGCTTACTAATAATGCATGTGAATATGACCTGCAGTCAAATGGTTTAGCATTCTGAAACCTTTAGTGTTTTTACATGCTGAGGTGTAGAATAATATTCAGTTATCTTCTGTGTCCCCTAAAAACACAGTGTAGGGCAGTTTTACAGCCCCAGACTTTGCAGTTTGCCTCACAACACTGTTGTTCTCGTCTTTTCTGTTCAGCAGACTTTAAAATTGGCTTATGGATTTTATGGCAGAGTCCATTTTGTATTATTGTGTCACACACACAACCTTTTTGCTTGTTTCAGTGTTTTCATACAATATATTTGTGAAAACTGAAACTGCATTTTACTTCAACTAGTCATGTGACATCACTGCCAGTCCTTTGGTATTTGGCAGTATGGGTCAGTTTGTGTTGGCTGATGGTCATGTAAAATTACATTAGATTAGATTAGATTGGGTTGAATTAGAAGTGAAGCAGCCAATTGAATCGCCCTCCTTGATTGGCAAAACAGTGCATGTGCCTTAGAAATGTGGCCAATGGAGGCATTTTCTCTAATCTGATCCCTCCTTAACTGAAGGCCTGCATGCCTTTCTAGACTTTCTGAGGGCTGGATACAGAGCCAGAAGGGGGCCCAGATGTCTAAATGTTTGACAAATAACACAGTCCTGACAGGTTATTTGTTTTTTGGAGGCAGTAACCCAAATAATGAACTGCTTACTGCAGCTTTAAGTGAAGATGGTGTTCTTGTGACCAAAACTATCATCACTATTTGCCAAAATTAAACATCAGCAAAAATCCAATATTATCTATGCCTTATTATTATCTCCAAAGAACACAATGATTGTAATGAAAACTGTAAAGCAGGAATCCCTTTGTCAGTCTTCAGACTTTTGACTCTTACCCCATTCACACTTGTGGAAAAACCCTGAAATTATTCAGACTTCACCTGAGTGAGCTGTATGTGTGAAAGCAAGCAGCAGAGTTTTTCACCTGGACTTACACAAGTCATTAGCTTATGCCGTAGTATTTTCTCTTCTTAAAGTCTGAGTGAGCTGTCGTGTGAATGTAGCAGTAAAAAGCCCGGGTAATTCATTAAGGAAAGGTTTATTTGATTGCGAGGTGAGTAACACTATCTCAAATGTGCATTTGGACATTTGAAAGTGCTGTTTTCACTGCACATTGTTGCACGTTCTGTCGGACATCTGCTCAAAAACAATCACCACTGGGTATCTTGACCATACAGTAGCCTGTCATTCTGCACTGTTAACATTGCAGCTTTCTTTCTCCGATGTTATAGTAGTGTACGTAGTGGCTCTGCTTTATTTTCACTTTTGGGAGCAAAAATGCTCCTCTAACTCTTTTGCTGATGCTGCTGAAATTTTTTTTTTAAATTTACCACTGAAGTTGGGATTTAAATTGTGATCATAATAGCATAAAGGTCTGCTGCTCGAGGCCCCGTTTACATAACAAAGTTGTCATCAGAAATGGAAAGGTTTTTCCTTTTGTGTTTTCAAAAGAACCTCATGTTCACACAGAAATGCTAGAACGACTGACAGCACTGTAGAGTGCATGCCAGGCCAGCAGTTGGCAATGTAGGTTTGTAGTGAAACAGCCATGTGACAACACACGTGTGCTTTCTGGCAAAGGCAAACCTTTCATAAACAAATATGGTAATTGGTTGCCGGAAGACACAGAAGTGTCTTGTCTTGACAACAAAACTGTTCAAATATTTTTGTCTGGATAACAAACTGAGCACAGGAAGCAGCACACATGTTGCTTGGTAGATGGCCAAAGCTGCTGTTGTTGGTCCTGGGATGTGCACACAACCTTTAGCTGAAAGGGTACTGTGCATGTCAGCAGTTTCCCAGGAAATTCTGATTCCTGTTTACATGGAGCCAGATACGAAAGTGTTTTACTTTGGACCCTGGTTTCAAAAGTTTGCAGCTTCAGGCACTCTGGGCACCGTTCTCGTGTAAATGTAAGGCAATAACACAATGAAAACTCTCCGTTTTGGATGTTTTGGTTGTAATTGTGGAATAGTCACAATATTGTGAACACTGACCTTCACCAAGTATTTTTAATGTCATGTGCTGCCAACTGGTGACCCCCCCACTGTCCTCCACCACTGTACCCTGTCCAGCAGGGACTGTTGAATGTGTGGACAATCATGTCAAGCTAAGTACCTGGACATTATCCAGATAAAATTAGGGTTACATGTGTGAAAAGGGCCTCTGAGAGCTAGCACATAAGAAAGTGATTTGCCAAAAATGGCTATAAAATTTCAGGGCAATGCAATTCAAATGATAATATTGACTGGCCGAAATATCCCTCAATATGTTTAAAAATTTAAGTTCCAACATAACAGAAAGCCAATGTGTTGCTCACATGGGGCACATAGTCCTGCAATAGTTGTGTATCTTTATCCTTGCTGTGTTCTTCAGTCAGTCCCACGGGATCTGCTGTTGTTTCAGGTGTCATTTAGCAGGTGAACAGGGCTGTCAGCAGCTTTACCTTCCTGTTGGTCCTCCTGCTCTCCCCTGGTCCCATGGGTGGGGGCTGAATGGAGCATGTTGGCGTCTGTAACACACCAGTCCACACTGGCATCCAGTTTTAAGCCATTCCAGCTGTAATGCTGCACCGCTGGGGGAAATGCATATTGTTTTGCATGCTGACACGGCATTCTGTAAGAGGAGGATGCCAAGGTTAGCTGGCTTTTAGTGGCCAGTGGCTGTATGGCTTCATATGCACCAACACCTCTGCTAAAGAAAATGTCCCTGGGCAGCAGTTAAATAAGCTGCAAGAGGCACAGCTCTGTTTTAGGGCTTGTTAAGATGAAATAGTAACAAAAGTATATAGAAGGTTTTTTCTGTACACATAATGTGTTTATTGTCATTATTCTGGTGATGTCTTCAGACTTTCTGTGAAAATACAACTTACCTAAGAGCTTGTATGTAGCAGTCATCTGACATTAATGCAGTGCTGGGATGAATGATGTTTCTTGATGGACAAAACAGCCTCAGACTAAGTGGCTTTGTCCACCATTTGTGTTTTTCATTTTGATCTGTACATCTTAGGGCGTGCTCACTCTAGAGGCATTGATCCATATTTAAGCCTCCCTTGCCATTGCTCTTCTGGCCTGCACAACACAAAGCTTCACACAGACACTAATTAAAACCTTACCATTTCTGTGTAATTTTGATTAAACAGCCCTCTAAAAATGTAGCATCATAATTTGAAGGATTGGTAAAAGCAGTCTCTTACCTGAGCAGATGTATGCAGAGAAATAACAAAGAAAGGCATCTGCTGATCTCCTGTTAATTAACAT